>OY998259.1:32411198-33011198 GCA_963922045.1 Persicaria maculosa | reverse complement strand
AGAAGGTTAAACTCTTCAATGGTGTATGCCTTCGCAACCCGATTAAAGAGGTTGAACAAGTCCCCCCTCTTGTGTACGCTCCTAAAGTTTTGATACAGATGATAGGTGCAAAACCCATGCTTGGCGAAAGAGTAGGATTTCCTCAAACCTCTTCCAATGCTTGTGTGACGATCAGAGACGATAACTACATCTGGTTCATCTGCGATAATAACACTCAATTCTTTGAAGAAAAATGACCAAGAGTCGTCATTCTCACTATCAGCTACCCCAAAAGCGATGGGATAGATTTGGCCGTTTCCATCTTGCGCCATCGCCTGAAGAAGAACGCCCCTGTACCGTGCACTTAAGTGCGCTCCATCAACTGATATCACCTATAAAAAAAAATTGTACATTAATATGAAAGTATCGTAATATCCTATCATGAATTGTATATTTCCTGTCTACTAAAACATATGTCCTGACAGATTAAATTATGCAGATAAGTCTTACGCATACTCATGTACCTTTCTTAATTGTGGGACTGCTCTTATCCATGCACCCAACGACCAGAAGGCATACTTGAATCTCTGGTCAGAATCTCTGACAATACATGTTTGAGATCCAGGATTTGATTTCTCAAGCATATAGAAGTATGAATACAAGCGACCATAGCTTTCCTCTGCTGTGCCTCTAGTTAGATCTTCTGCCCTCAACCGTGCTCTGTTAGCTTTGTGGTAGCTGGTCTTGACTCCCATTTCTTGCATCAACTCTTGTATTTCTGATGCTCTTGGCCCTTTACCCCCACGTTGGTACCTAACACCCATAACAATGATTTATATCAATATTCATAGGCATATTCAACCAATGAGAAAAAATTAACTCTTACTTGTGAAGTATTTTATTGGCAATGAACGTTGAGCTAGCTTGTTTGTGGTGGGTCTGTTTCAAGTGAGGCAGTTTGTCCCGCAACACACTTGTGGCATGGGAATAAAGCAAAAGGTTGTTCCACTACACTTGAAAGTACAGTCCTTGCTGATGCAGCCCACCACATATGTGTTTTTATCGGATTTCTTCACATCTAATTGGAAGCAGTTTTCCAGCGCCATGGCATTTAGTGCATCCTTCAACTCTTCCTTTGAATTGAAATACACTCCATTCCTTACAACTTTTTTACTATTATCGGTCTCATCCTCCCAATCAACATCCTTCAACATTTTAGCATACTTGCGAGTACGATAATAGTTTTCCTCTATCCCTTCCACCTCTTGGATAAAACCTTCATCCACAACATCAAAACCAGCATTTTCATCGTCCCTTTTCCCCTCTCCATACCACTGGTCCTGCAGGCCTTTGTCTTCAGTCCATCCTTCACCAGCATCATAATCATCTTGAAACATACGATCTTCTCTATCAGGACTGCCCAAGTCAATAAAGTTGTGTCCTCTTTTCCTTGATGAAAACTCTATAGTCCCTTCATCATATACTCTTTTCTTTGATGACGGCTCTATATCCTTATCGTCATCATCACTGCTTAGTGATACAATTTGAGGAGATTTCGACTTTCTTTGAAAATATTTCCGAACATCTTCAGTGTTGGCTTTGTCACCCAGTAATTCACACCGGTTATCATCATCGATTATTTCATCTAATGACCTGTCGACATGAGCATATGGCCTGACGACATCCACTACCTCCCTGTCTGGACCAACTTTGTCTTGACTTTGTGTTGCCTGCGGTGCGGATAGAGGAACTGTTGTATGCTCCATTGAACTCTTCCCCTCTAGAATCGGCTTCATTTCATACTCATTCTCCATCAATTGCCTATCTTTCTTCCTTACGAGGCTTGTGTACAGTTCAATAGGCCACACAGATGCTTTTGACTTCAAATTCAGAAACTTAAATGCTTCCCAATCATCTTCGTCGTTAATCCCAAACAGCGGAAAGTTCTCTCTTAGAGATGAAATGTATTTCAGTTCAATTTCATACCCGTCGGGATCAAAACTTAACTTCTCGGCTATTTTCTCCTTAATCGTCTCTTACTTGATATTGTCACCAACAACAACTCCTTTAGCCAGTTGGTTTCCTTCATAGTTCCACTTGGTTCCACTGACCCTCCACTCACCATTGGTTATCAATGACATATAGTAATCGTTTCAACCTACAAGTAATGAATATCATATGAATATGGACGAAATAAGTATCATAACAAACAAATTGATAGGAAGTTATTGTGATTAAGAGCTCACCCATGATTGCGATACCAATCAATCGAAGATCAAGCGATTCCACCGGAAGATATGAGGCGACAATGATTTGCGAAGATAAAGTTTAAGTGTTGTTACAGCTGGCGGGGGTGGGTAATATATTGGAGGGAATATCTAGTAGGAGGCGGCAACTAAGCGGTTAGGGTTAAAAATCTGGTTGTTATGATTTAGGTCAAAAGCATATCTTTACGCAATCTCCCGCCGATTTTTGATCATATCCTGTCAGTATTCAAATTTAAGATTGTCAACAACTCCAAATATCCTGTCACTATGGATAGTTATACTGAAGATATATATTGACAATCGTTTTGTAAATATGGTTAATAATCCTCAAGATATGATTGACCGTATCTTCATTGATTCTCTCCCCGATTATAGGTTTAATCCTGTCAGAATTAATTTTTAGCCTGTCACTATAAACATATTTCCTGTCATGTGGAACAAATAACCCTGTCATCTTGGGCAAACCTTTAATTTCTAGTTATGGTATGGATAAAATCGTATCTTTATTTTCTTTCCTATCATAGAACCCATCCTGTCATTATTAGATATCTGGTTTGTCATCAAAAACATATATCCTGTCAACAACAAATATATCCTTGTCAATGATTGATTCTCTTAATAAGGCAAAGATTTTCATCCGGCTTGGGTTATTATTCTTAAATTTCCGAGAAAAATATATTAAAAACATTATTTTAATATATATATTTTTTATTTTTTAATCTTCTTTTAATTCATAATACTCCTTTTAATGATTTTTATATTTAAATTTAAAGGTAAAATCAGTCATTATTTTTTAGCACAAATAACCTATTTTTAAGCACATATGACTCACCTATTCTATTTTTGCTATTATCAGAAAATGGGTATACTTTTGCAAACCGAACACTGATTTGGTATATTTATGCAAATCGGCCAAAATAAAATTAGTGGATGAACGAATGAGGGGAAAAACAGATAAAGAGTTTTAGGGCACCCCACCGCTTGAGATGGTCTCAGAAGTTGATTTGTTGATTTGCTTATGAGCAGCTGGTTGGATCGGGTCATTCGTTACAAATAACAAATATTGGGCTCAGGCCCATAAAAGCATCTTAAAATTAGCAATAAAAAAGGGTTCCATTAAACCCATTCAGCTACCATCAACATTAATCAAGATATCAATGCTCCTACTAATCCGAAACAATACTAAAGTAGAAGCTGCACTGTCCCGTGTCAGCTTCTGGTTGAATTTTTTCCCGCCTTTTTTATCCAATTATGTTGTGCCACATATGCATTATTTGCCACCTATTTTTATTTTATTTATTTAATATTTATTTCGTTATATATGGTAATCATATAAAAAATTGTGTATTATTTTATGGAAATCATATGATTTGTTTACTATTATAATATATGTATATATCTATATGTTTTATTTATACATATATGCATATATCTAGATATATTGTCGATTTTCTTTGGAATTTAATTAAAGAATTATGAAATCCATATAAATAAATTAGCAATAGTTAATACTTCGTATATGATTTTCTCCTTTAACTTTGTCAAAAATATCATTCTTTTTTAAAAGTAATTGTGAAATCCATTTAAATATGAAGATTTGAAACAAATTTGTATTTTAATGATCTCATAACATCTCAAAACTAGACTTTTGAAGGGAGCTTAAAATATTTATTGCAACAAACAAAGTTCTACCTATTAGGTTAATACTTTTTTCACAAAAAGTGTGATTTATTAATTAAAAACAAATATCTTTAAGTTAAAATTTAAAATCGAAACTAATTAAAATGACTCAACCTTTGTAGAAGTGGTAAAAAAATATCTCCACCTCTCAAATGTACGAAAAATGAGGCAACCATTGGGAATGTGGTAATAAAGTATCTCAACTCATAAATTGGGTCAAAACAATGACATAAAATTAGTCAAATAATATTACTCTCATTAAATCAAGTCAATATTATTTAAAATTCACTAAAATCTTAATTTTGCCAATTATATGTCATCGTGTTTGCTTGAATTTGTAGTTAAAAAAAATCGAAATACTTTGTTACCGTTTCCTCCAAAGATTGGGGTTTTGTTTTTACCGTTGAAAGGTGTGGATATTTATTTGAGACTTCTCCAAAAGTTGTATTATTTTAATTATTTTTGTCTAATGTAAATGAAGTTCTCTTACAAGAATTTGAAAATGAAGTTAAAAATAATAATAAGTGTTATTTTTATACCAATTTTAATGGTTTTTATAAATGCAAATATTTATTTTTAATGACATAATATTTTTGGCAGAAAATAACATATTATTTATATAATCAAATTAAGAATTCACACACTCTAGAACAAAAAAAAAATATTTCAATGGTTATTAAAGATATTTTGTTTTAGCAAGTTTGTTTGTAAATAGTTGAATTTGATTTTGTCCAAAAAAAATGTTTTTCCAAGAAAGATGATCTTTACATATTAGAATACAATTTTACGAATAACTTTTTTTAAAAAAATATTTAATATTATAATAGTATAAGCTAATATTATATTATATTATATAGATATTTATAAAAAAAACTTTAATATATTAAACAAGTACAATTGGTGAACCCGTGCATCGCACGGGTATAGGACTAGTCATCATTCTAATACCTACCTTGAATTTCCTAATCAGCTACTCCCTCCGTTCGAATCGGTCTGATAATATGCAAAAATTAGCTCATTTTACGTTAATTAAAAGAGACTTGTAACTAGTTAGTTGACCAAAATGGAGTATCCCGAACTCCTGACAGCTTCCAAACGAAAATTATGAAGATTTGCTTCTGGAATATTAGGGGGCTCGGTAGGCCTAATCTGTGGACAGACCTAAGCGCTTTACGAATAAATGAACACATCTCGCTAATGGCCATAGCCGAAATCAGAACTGATAAAATACCATCGGAAAGAAACTGGCAAATGAGTGGTTTCAATAACTCGATTTGGTCAACCGGGAATGGAAGAGCAGGTGGTATTGGTTTACTTTGGAATGAGGCTCATCTGCTAAATGAATCAATTGAGGTGGAAATAATAATGCCAAGAGTTATCAGAGTCAAATATTCATGTCTAGACAAAAACTTCACGGGAGTAATTTTTCTCATATACGCTCCCCCACAGGTAGCAGACAAAGAAACTTTCTGGAATAATCTCACAACTGTCATATGCTCAGAAAACTACCCTTGTCTAGTCATGGGGGATTTGAATGAAATCTGCAGTAATAGTGAAAAGGAGGGTGGAGCGTCTAACAACAACACTAGATATTCAAGACTAACCCAATTTAAGAATACATGTGCTCTTATGGAGATTCCGTTTTCCGGTAATAAGTTTACTTGGAGGAAAAAAGCGGAAGGGGAAGATAACATCCTAGAAAAACTTGATCGAGTTCTTGTGCAACATGAGTTTCTTGAAAAATTCCCTGATCTTTTAACTATCAATGGTGCTTTTACATCCTCCGATCACTGCCCAATTGTCCTAAGTCTAAATTCTGAACACTCGTTTAGACCACCTCCCTTTAAATTTGAAAACATGTGGCTCCAAAGGAGTGATTTTCGGAATATTGTCAAACAAGTCTGGAGAACTGATCACAGGGGATCAACCATGTTTAGGTTGGTATATAAAACCAAGACTCTGAAAGAAAAAGCCAAAGAATGGAATAAGGTTACTTTCGGAAACATCTTCGGGCAAATTCAGGATGTGGAAAGAGAGCTAGTCAGGATGAAGAGTCTAAGCAATTATAATAATGGGATAAAAGAAAAACAATTAATTACAAAAAAAAGAAAAATTACTTCAGTTTCAACGGGAATACTGGTGTCAAAGAGCTAAATCTAAACATCTCAAGTTAGCTGATTCGAACACAACCTATTTCCATCGTGTAGCTTCTGGTAGAAGAAATAGAAAAATTATAAGGAACATTTCTTCTAATTCAGGAACCCTAATATGTGGAGAACAAAATATTCGATCAGAAATTAGAAAGGATTTTGTCAAAAGATTCTCGAAAGAACCAGTCAATACAAATCTCTTGAATAACTACCTTGAGCTAATTTCTCCATCTATTTCCGACGATGAAAATAGGTTTCTATGCAACCAACCATCTAATGGAGAGATAAAGGAAGCAGTTTGGTCTTTAGGTGCCAACAAATCCCCTGGCCCCGACGGGATGACGGCTGAATTCTATAAAACTTACTGGGACATCGTTGGGGGCGACGTTATTAAAGCCACTAAGGCTTTCTTTCATACGGGGAAATTGCTCCGACAAGTAAACCACACCTTTATCACCCTACTTCCTAAGTGTGATAACCCAGCAAAAACTAAAGACTACAGACCCATTAGCTTATGCTCAACAGTATATAAGATAATATCTAAGATTCTAACGGAGCGTCTAAAAAAGGTCATAGGAAAACTTATACACCCTTTTCAAGGGGCCTTTGTTTCGGATAGAGCTATTCAAGATAATATCCTCATAGCTCATGAGATTTTTCACTCTTTCAAAACTCGCAAGGGCTCGGAAGGATGGCTAGCTATTAAGTTAGATATGGAAAAAGCATATGACAGGGTAGATTGGCATTTCATAGAATCAGTATTGAAGAAATTTGGCTTCGACCAAAAATTTATTAATCTAATCATGGAATGCATAACAACGGTGTCTTTCTCCGTTTTAGTCAATAATGGCCCGACAGAACTATTCAGACCAACAAGAGGCATTAGACAGGGAGATCCCCTCTCCCCGTTTTTGTTTATCCTTGGTGCAGAGGTGTTAGCTCGAAAGCTAAACTGGGAATCTAATTTGGATCGGTCTGGCATTGGATTCCGGTTTGGTCACTCAGGTCCTAAAATTCCTTTTCTAGCATTCGCTGATGACATTATTATTTTCTCTAAAGGAAATTTAACAGCATGCGGTAAAGTAAAGACTATTATTGACGAGTACTGTCAAATTTCAGGACAAAAGGTCAACTATCATAAATCGGCTTTCCAAGGTTCTCCTGGTATTCCAGATACTCGGATACCTGTGTTGGAGGGATACCTAAACATCTCTAGACAGATTAAACTGGATAAATATTTAGGATGTCCTTTCGTGAATGGAAGAGTAAATAAAACTACATTTGAGGAAATCATTGGCAAAACAACAAACCAACTGACTAAGTGGAAAGCGGATGCTCTATCTCAACATGGAAGGTCAGTTTTAATCAATTCAAATCTAGCCTCAAAACCTCTTTATTCCATGCAAAGCTTTATGCTTCCAGTCTCAATTCTCTCAAACCTAGACAAGATAAATAGAACTTTCTTCTGGAACAAGGACCTCCAATACAAACCCCTAATAAGCTGGGATAAAGTCTGTAGAGCAAAATCTAAAGGTGGCATAGGACTTAGAAAATCCAAGGACATGAATGAAGCGCTTCAAATGAAGCTTCTATGGAAAATCATTGCAGAGCCTGATAATAGCTGGGTTAAAATTATTAAATATAAGTACCTAAAATCAACAAATTTACTAGAATTTGAAAAGAGAGGAAACACCTCCTGGCAATGGACTCAACTAAGGAAATTAATTAAGCCATTTAAGAACGGTCTAGCCTGGGTGGTAGGGGATGGAAAAGCCATAAAGTTCTGGAAAGATAAATGGGCTCCAGTTAATGACATACAAAGTCAGTGTATAGTACCAGGAATGAACAATCTAGAAGAGACGGTTGATCAATACATCATTAATGGAGAATGGAGTTTAGATAAACTTAAACTAGTTTTGCCTACTGATACGGCTAAGCAAATAGCAGACATGCCCTTACCTACAAATAACATACAAGACAGAATGTACTGGTGGCCGGATAAAAATGGATGGTTTACAACTTCTAGTGCATATAAATTTAACACAAAACATATGGATCAGAATAATGATGAGAATACATGGATTTGGAAAATTAATACCCCTCCCAAAATAAAAAACTTCCTTTGGAAAGTATGTCACGACGGACTACCAACTGCGGCTCGTTTGGCAAAAAAGGGTGTAGCGGTCCCTCCCTACTGTGCAATCTGCAATCACCATGAAGAGGATGCTACCCACCTATTTCTTGAGTGTAAATACTCATTATTCTTCTCCAGCCTCTCAGCTAATGTCACAAATACAATCAGCGACTGTATTAAGAAATCTAGGAAAATTGGGCCAATATTAGCAACCATCGCAGGACAATTAACCTCCAAAGAAAAACAAAAAATGGCTTTCCACTGGTGGACTATCTGGTTAATCCGAAATCATTGGATCTTCCAACAACAGAAACTACCCAATATTGATGGATTCTTAAGAAAGGTTGAATCAGGTAGGAATGCATGGAGCAAAGCGGAAAAATTTAATTGTAGGAGCGACATTGAACTCAATACTCTCAAAAAACTACAGAAAAAAACGGTAAGGCACAGAAAGACTGACAAATGGAAAAAACCGCCTAGCGGGAAGTTGAAATTGAATTTCGATGGGTCCGCCCCTACTCATCGACAAGCATCTATAGGATATGTAATAAGAAACGATAAAGGACTACCGGCGGCAATGGGATGCAGTCTAATTGGGAACCAAACACCTCTGATGGCCGAGGCTCTGGCTCTTAGAGCAGGAGTATTGAAAGCAATAGAACTAAACTTTAATAAAATTATTATTGAGGGTGACTCTCTCATAATCATCAACTATTTGAAGTACAGTGCCAAATGTCCATGGGAAATCGAACTAATTATGTCTGACATTAGTTCACTTCTTACAGGGTTTAACGAAGTCTCGTTCTCTCACATTCTTCGTAATGGTAACTGCGTAGCAGATAAGGTTGCACATCTTGCTCATGTTGCCGTTAACCCTTCCCTATACACAGATCTAGGTCTTGCTGACCTCATCCGCAAGGATGCTATCGGATAGCGACTATTCGCATCCGAATTTTTACCCAATCAAAAAAAAAAAATGTAGATAACCATCCAAATATGATGATTTAACAAATTGATTATAATCATGTTTATTAGTAACGAGTTTGTTTATCAGTTTTTGTATGCGCGCGCACACAAATTCATTATCAACACAAAATAAATTCCTTAGTATTGAGCACATAGCATCAAATAGAGCATTTAACGATGGGAAACTTGGTTTTTGGTTCACACACCAAGAATCCACCAACTAGCTTGTGGCGGTGGAAACTGTTAAGTGGCCCTTTCATTACCATAGACCATAGTTATTGAATTTGTCTCCCTCTTTGTACTTTATCAACCCGTACACAAAACTTCAAAATACCCCACAAATTACAAATCTGTACAAATCTTCGTGATAAAAATCAAGAAAATTAAAATGTAAAACATAAAAAAAGAAATTAAAATCAACTAATCACAAAGAAGCAAATTAAACTACCAATCAATATATATAGAAGATGAAAGAGACATTGTGATGGGTATTTACAGAATACCATGGAATTGAATGATGCTTGCTCTCTCTTAGTGAGAGTCTTCAAGTGTCAAATAGGCCCCCTTTGGTGGTTGCAAAATCCAGCTTGGCAATTTCTGAGGTGTACTTTGAGCCTTTTTACATTATTTACAAATATTGATGATAGCATATTCTTTTTTCTTATTGCACCTTTTTTAAAAAAAAAATATATATGTGGCATGATTCCCACAACACAATTCACAAGCCAATTAAACCACACATCTGCATATCCCATTTCCATTAGCCTTATCTCTACCTATCTTCATATATAACACTTAAAAAAAAAATAACACATTTATTTTAACATCACAAGATCCACAACAAGAGGAGGAGGAGCTAGCTAGAAGAAGAAGAAGAAGAAGAAGCACTTAACAAGGTCTTCTTCAATGGCACAGGCCATGATGCTATCGTCGTGCGGCTTCAGCGGCAATGCCACCACCTCATTGAAGAAGCAGCCTTCGCTTCTCTCTCAGATCCACAAAATCAAGCCCTCTTACTCTTCTTCTCATCTCCTCTTCTCTCCTCTCCCTCCTCGTTCTTCTTCCTCATCGTCTTCCTCTCTCATCAGAACCTTCGCCCTCTTCAAGTCGAAAGCCAAGGCTGCTCCTGCCAAGAAGGTATATATGTGTTTTCTTGGATTGGACTTCATTTTTTCATGTATGATATCTTGTTTTTCTTTTTTCTTTTTTCTTATTTATAAAAAAAAACTGAAATTTAATTTCTAAAAACAATAAATAAATAAAAATCAGGTTGTTAAGCCGAAGCCAAAGGTTGAAGATGGGATTTTCGGGACATCGGGAGGGATTGGCTTCACCAAGCAGAATGAGCTCTTTGTCGGTCGTGTTGCCATGCTTGGCTTTGCTGTAAGTTATCTTATTAATTATATATATGTAACGGTTTCATCATTCCTTATAAATTATTAATTTTATGAGTCATTGTTGTTTTTAAGTGGAAATGTTGGCATATAAACACAATAGTCAATAGGGTAGGATTTAGGAACCAAGCTTCAAACTCTGTACTAACAATTAAATTAAATAATAACATAAGCTTGTAAGATACACATTATTTAGATTTTCATTTAACCAATACTTTTGGACTTGGTCGATAAAGAAGACTTATTTTCTATGAAATCAAAAGTTGTATGTTTGATTCCTGCTGTAAATGAAAAGAACAAAAATGATGTTTAAATTCATTGTAAATCACCCGAAATATTGAAATTTGGATGGTTTTGGCAGGCATCGATACTAGGAGAGGCCATAACCGGGAAGGGAATCTTGGCACAGCTGAACATAGAGACCGGGATTCCGATCTACGAAGCAGAGCCATTGCTCCTCTTCTTCATATTGTTCACCTTGTTGGGAGCCATTGGCGCCCTCGGTGACAGGGGCCAGTTCGTCGATGACCCTCCTACCGGCCTTGAGAAGGCTGTCCTTCCTCCTGGCAAGAGCGTCCGATCCGCCCTTGGTCTCAAGGAAGGAGGTAAACTTCACCAAACAAAGAAAAAATTGCCTAATATACTAATTGTCCAAAGTTAGTGTATTTTTCATGAGCTGATTGTGTGAAATGTGGGTAATGGAAGGTCCATTGTTCGGATTCACAAAGGCGAACGAGCTGTTCGTGGGGAGATTGGCGCAGCTAGGGTTCGCGTTCTCGCTTATAGGGGAGATCATAACGGGGAAAGGAGCGCTTGCGCAGCTCAATATCGAGACAGGAGTGCCGATTAACGAGATAGAGCCCCTCGTGTTGTTCAATGTTGCCTTCTTCTTCTTTGCAGCATTGAACCCTGGCACCGGAAAATTCATCACCGACGTCGACGAAGAAGATTAGACATTAGTAACGTAACGTCTTGTTTTTTTTGTGTTTTTCTTGCAAGTTTTCTCCTTGTTTGTGTGTTGTGTAACGATACATACCTTTGTGACTCGATCAACAACAGTTTGATGTATTGTGTGTAGATAAGAAACAAGGGGTCAATTCTCTTCCAATATTGCTAGGATCTCTTGAATTTCCAACTGCAATTTTGCCTGTTTTATTATATTTATTAGGAAAAATAGATAAAAATAATACCAAGTATCAACTTTTGGCCAAAAATAATACGAACTTTTAAATTGATAGTTTTATATACGAACTATTGCCCTATTAACCGAAAATAATACATATGTGTATTTCGGTGAACTTTCCGACCAAATACGCCACGTGAATGCCGAAAAACACACATGGCATAAAGTTTTGTCACGTCATCAAACTTGTAAGTTTTGTCATGTCATAAATTTATTTTTCATTTTTTTAAAAAAAAAGAAAAATTAAACAAATAGGCAAATAGCTACAGTAAATTTTGAAACAATGGAGGAGAAAACAAGTAGATAACATTGAGAACCACTTCTGGCTCTCTCAAAAGGAAGGTTGTGGGTGGGGAAGATGACACAGCTAGTTCCAATCTGAAGAGGGGCAACAACAAGGTGTAACTCCATGATTTACAAGATTTTGCCAAGCAATGGGAAGACCAGACCTTGCCCATGGGTCCTTTGTGAAGACTGCAGTCTATCTCCATCACCTTTTGAAATAATCCAAGAATCTTTTGCAAAACAATTATCTCCTACTTCTTGGCAAAATCTTGAATGTTATTTTCACAAGTGTTTTATCCTATGGTTCTATGTTTACTCTACTAGTAACTGCAATGTATGCTCGAATCCTTCTGGACAATCTACTTGTATCCTATCTTGCACAATTAATGAAAATATATATTATGAACTACTACTGAATTTCTGGCACCAATGTGCTTGCCTATTTTCAACTCAGGTTTCAAACAATCATTATTTATTCTCACTTATGATCTGGCTTAATCCTTTATTGGTAGACATTTGGTCTTATCTGGGGATTCCCTCTATCAAAACTCATGATAAAATACCTCTGATTCACCCTAACTGCCTATTCATTACCCAATTTAATGAAATTATTTATAAAGAACCCGAAGTAAGCCCCTGGCTACTGCTTGATTATTTGATTTCTGTCCAGGCTTCTATTTTTGGGTTCTGGCTGAGTGATATCTCTTACTTTTTCAATCTCATTTTTTTCTTTTACCAAAATTTACTTATTATCAATTGTGAATGTGTTTGCTTCTAATCTGATCTCCTTTTTGCCTGTTCTGAAAGATATCTTCCTCAAAACTAAGGGAAATACACACTTAACTTCTCCTATATGGTTATCCAACTACTGCTGTCATACTTACCATAGCATAATGAGACTTGTATTTTTCATTAACTATATTCAGTACTTTCTTTTCATTTCTATATGTTTATCCAACTACTGCTGTCATACTTACCATAGCAAAATGAGACTTGTATTTTTCATTAACTATATTCAGTACTTTCTTTTCATTTCTATATGGTTATCCAACTATTGTTGTCATACTTACCATAGCATAATGAGACTTGTATTTTTCATTAACTATATTCAGTACTTTATTTTCATTTCTGTTATAAATAACCAATTAGATAAAAAAAATTTACTCTCATAAGCCCACTCCTAAACCCTCTACTAAGCTTGCTCGAGGGATTTCTTCTCTCGAGCACTTTGTTTGTTTACAATCTATACAGCATATCAACACAACCATCAGGGCAACAGCAATGGCTAAGGGCACAAAGTGGACTCAAGCATATGAAGGCCCCAGCTACACAACAATAACACTGATCAAAGGCTATAACTGTAATCAAGCATGGGAAGGACTCAGCCACACTTCATCATCACAGTATAACTCAACCAATAGGGGCACTTGGAAGGTTTGTAGCTGCTGACAATTTTTTTATCTTCCAAGTGCAATTACAAACACCAATCACATGTGCTGTTTCCATTCTTTTAATTGGGATGACTTTGTTCTTTTGCTCAGTGCAACAAATTTTAACCTTGTAAAACAGAAACATTGGATATTACATAATCTGTATTATTTGGATCAATGGATTGAATCACCACACCTTATCAATCAATTAAATTCCTCTGTTGTGAGTAAGAGTTATAATATATGTAATTTTTGGTCCTTCATAAGGCCTGCTAGTCCATGTATTATACGTCAAATTCCTGAAATAAACCCAGCTATTGATTTCAACTATTTATGGAGCAAAGAGTGTGACACTTCTTGTTTCCATTATCCTAATTCTAATACTCTTATAAGCCATCTCTCAGAACCAAAAGCACTACAAATCGATTACAACCTTTTAACACTGAACGTCACCTTTTTGTTTAGATTAATGGATCTTGAAAAAATCAATAATATTAACACTAAAATCCAAACTAATACGAGCCATTTTAGTAAACACACCTACTGCAAGTATGGTCCTAACTCTTCAAGGTACCTGATAGCATGCATTTAGGTAGGCATAATAGGTTGCATTTAGCTTAGTTAAGATGCATTTCATTGATGGATTAAGCACGATTTGCATATTAGTTATCTATGTTGTCGGAGTCGGAATCTACACGCTTTTATTGATTATTTCAGGTAATGGTGGATCCGAGGAGGAGACATGAGTTGATAACGCATTGGATGAGAATGTCTAGTTGATTGAAGAAGCTTACATGAAGATCTCAAGAGGTCCTGAGAAGAAGAAGCGAACCTAAACGAAGAACAAGTCTGCAGAAGTTGTCGCCAGACATGCTGAACTTGTTTTGCACTTTCTGGAGGCCTCGGTTGTCCGATCGACTATTATGACCATGCGTTGGAAAGCTCTTTCAGAGAGCTACAACTTTCATTTTGACGTCGAGAGCTGATTCAAGACGGATTTTCCGTGAAAGGCCCCTGGCCGCGGCCGCAGCACACCTGCGGCGCCCGCGGCCAATCAATTTGCAAAGGGGTGAAGTAACAGCTTGCGGCGGGCGCAGCACCTATGCTGCGCCCGCAGCATCGGTCGTCAGTGATCCGCGGCGTTTTGATTAAAAAAACCCTAGATGTTCTTATTTTGTTTCATGGCCGACTTGGGTGTTTTAAGGCCGACTTTTAGTTAATTTTTAGAACACAACTTCTATTCTATTTTACTTTTCATCATACAATTGGAGAGAGAGCGATGTTCGCCATGGGCGACTAAACTCTCTTCGTTCTACTTGCAAATTGAAGCTTTATTTGGATTGATTGTGAGTTTCTGAATCTTGTTCCTTATTTCCTATATTGAATGCTTCAACTTCTTTGTGCTTGATTGTTTATTGATTTGTTCTATCTTGTCTGGCCAACTTGTTAGATCAATTCAATTGCTAGGGTTTTGCAGATTCCTGATTGCGAACCTTAACCCAAGTGGCAAACTTATCCCTTTAGGGCTGATTGAACTAATTGGATAGGTAGGAAGTTGGATGTGTTGTTAAATCTCTCTTTAGGGACTGCAAATACCTTGGTTAATCTCTGAACTTAAAGCTATCAATTGGGTTAAATCCTTCTTTAGGGACTGTTCGATTGATAAGGGTTTCTAGGACTGATTGGACTAGTAACTATATTAGGTCGGGACAAGGGCATTCATAGGAAACCTAAAAGGACAAGAGGAAGTTACAATATCAATTCAACCAAATAAAGTGAATAGTTGTAGGTAGAGCGATCTTCTCTAAATTATTTTGCATTATTTGTTTTTATTTTATTTTCTTTTCTTTTCAATCTCAATCAACCAAAACCCCCCTTTCTACTAATTGGTAAATACACATTGCTAAGAAATACTTGTTTCTCTGTGGGATCGACCTCTTACTTGCTTGCTATACTAGTTTGTAGGTTTGAGTTTTATTTTGATACGGTTTATGCGACTAAAACTCGTCCATCAAATTGGCGCCGTTGCCGGGGATTTTTATTTAATTCTTGTGTGTTTTTAGTGTTGATCTTGGTGTGGACCGTCTTATATGGTCCATACCCGTGCTACTAATTCTTCTTTGTTGCCGTTAGATACAGAGATTGAAAGGACCCTTGCCGCTCTAAGGCGAGAAGCTCGTGATCGCTTTCGCGAACTCCCTTTTGATCAAGAAGAACCTACAACAGAGATGGCTAACGACGCGAACCGCACTCTTAAGGAGCTTTCTGCTCCTGATCTGGCACAGCAACCCTTGGCGATCCAATTTCCTGCGCTTGCAGAAGGAGTTAACTTTGAGCTGAAGTCTGGGGTAGTTCATCTTCTACCCAAATTCCATGGGTTGAGTGGGGAGGACCCCCACAAGCATCTGTCTGAATTCCATAGGGTGGTTGTTGGGATGAAACCAGAGAACGTAACTGAAGAGCAAATCAAGCTGAGAGCTTTTCCCTTCTCTTTGAAGGATGAGGCAAATGAATGGTTCTTCTATCTACCACCTGACTCTATTTCTACTTGGGCTGAGATGAAGAGAGTCTTTCTAGAGATGTACTTCCCTGCAACAAAGCTCAATGCTTTGAAAAGGTCAATCAGCAGCATTGAGCAGTACGCGACGGAGTCGATACATGAGTACTTTGAGCGCTTCAAGAAACTCTGCGCCAGCTGCCCATGCCATGGGTACTCTAAAAAGGATCTAGTGCTCTTTCTCTTTAATGGGTTAATTGATATGGAGCGCAAAACAGTGAATTCTGCTTGTGGAGGAAACATGTTGAACAAGACGCCTGCCGCAGCTTGGGATGTGTTTAAGGAGCTATCTGAGGGATCCAGACAGTTCAATAAGAACCCTCGTGCTAGGGGTGTACTCGCTGTTGATGCTCCTGTGGCTGCACTTCAGACTGACATGGCAGAGGTGAAGGAGATGATGAAACAATTGGTCATTGATAGAACTCCTCAACAACTGAAGGCATGTGGTCTTTGCAATCAATACACTCATCCTATGGATATGTGCCCACTTCTACAAGATCCTAATTTTGATTTGAATGCCATTGGGAATTTCGCTCAACAAAGGCCTAGGCAAGGCAATTATGGGAATCCTGGGTATTTCAACAACAACAATTACAACAGAGGCTATCAGCAAGGCTATGGGAACTACCAAGCCTCTTTCAATCAGCAAGGGGGGCAACAAGAAAGGCCCCACCAACAATTTGAACCTCGACAGGGAGGCCAACCACACTCCAATGAGGCTATTGAGGATCCAATACAGAAATTATCACGGTTGGTCTTGAAGGTGGAGAAACAACAATCAGACCGGATCACAAATTTGGAGAATCAACTGAGTCAGCTCATTCAGGTCTTAAGTGCGAAGGAGGCAAACGATTCAGGGAAGCTTCCATCGCAAACGATTGAGAATCATAGGGAGAATGTCAGTGCAATAATGCTTAGAAGTGGCAAGGAACTGATTGTCACACCTCAAAAGGATGATGAGGGAATCATGGACGAAGATCGGGAAGTAATGAACGAAGAAGACGGAGGCAATACGGTGCGGCGCCCGCAGCAACCTTGCGGCGCCCGCAGCCAATCAAACATGCTGCGCCCGCAGCATAATGCGGCGCCCGCCGCCAGTGAGCTCGTCGATCCGTCGGTGTCAGGTACGCATTTTCCGTCTTTCTCCCCTTCTTCTTCTTCTCCTCTTCCTCCTCCTTCCTCTCCTCCTCCTTCTTCCTTACCTATGGAGACTCCAAAGCCAATTCCACCTTTTCCGGAAGCCCTAAAGGATACACGAAGGTATGAGAACGATAGGGAGATCTTTGAGACGTTCAGCAAATGCGAGGTAAATATTCCTTTACTCAAATTAATTAAGAGCATTCCTAGATATGCTAAATTTTTGAAGGAATTGTGCACCATCAAGAAGAAGCAAAGACTGAAAAAGAAGGAAAAGGTAAGCTTGAATGAAAATGTCTCTGCTATGTTGCAAAGGAAATTGCCTGAAAAATGTGAAGATCCAGGTATGTTTACAATTTCATGTGCAATTGGGAATACTAGATTCAAACAAGCCATGCTAGATCTAGGAGCATCAATTAATGTTATTTCCTATAACATGTACATGTCTTTGGGTTTGGGTGCTCTGACTGAGACTGGGGTTACAGTGCAACTTGCTGATCGATCACAAATCAGACCAAGAGGCGTTGTTGAAGATGTTTTGGTTATGGTGGATGATTTGTTTTTCCCTGTTGATTTCTTTGTTTTAGATATGGAGCAGGGAGGCCCTGAAACACCCATTATACTAGGAAGACCATTCTTGAAAACTGCGAAAACGAAAATTGATTGTTGTGAGGGTCTATTGACTATGGAGTTTGATGGAAGAAAGATAGAATTCTCTCTCTTTAATCATTCTAAGCTTTCTCCTGAAAATTGCTTAGATACGCCTATTGCTAACAATATTGATCGCAACAATAATTTTCGTGATTTGTTAGAGACACCTAAGGAAAATAGTTTATGGAAATTTGAGCCTCCTAACGAATTGAAACCTTTTGTGATTTCAGGACAACCCCCAGACATAGCTCAAGGAGAGAAGCTGAGGGTCATGGATGACAGCTTGGACAGAAAGCTACACCTTTCAAGGGTGCCCTCATTTGTCAATGAGATGACAGGTGTTGGTGACCCTGGTGGAGGAACCTAGGCCAATCAAGGGTCAGTACGTCGAGCCAAAGACTTGAAACAAAGGCGCTTCTCGGGAGGCAACCCGAGGTAAGTTTTTCTTTCTTTTTCCTTTTTCTTTTCCTTCACCCTGATTATATTTGATTTACTTTTGTTGTCTTTATTGTTTTATTGAGGACAATGAAAACTTTAAGTGTGGGGGAGAGGAATTATGTATATATAGATGCATATAGGAGATCATATTTAAATTTCTGCACCATGTTTAATTTATTTCATTTTTTTTATTAATTTCTTGTTTATTTTCGTAATTAAAAAAAAAATTCCAAAATTCCAAAAAAATAATCATGCATTGCATACATATGTGTTATTCAAATACCCATCTGGCTTAGTTTGTCCTCTATTTTAAATTTCAAGCATGATTCATAAAAATCCCATGGAGTTATGGATGTTTTGATTATTGTCTTTATTTGATTTTTGTGGAACATGAGCTAGCAAATATAATTGAGCATGTATGATTGAGCTAAAGTATGATTGAAGTCCTAAAAACATGACCCTGTGAGAATGTTTGGCCTTATTTGAATTCTTTTGCTCAGTTGTGTGAATTACTCGCCTAGTGTTGCTACCTCTTGGCATTGACTGCAGTATCTATTTTTAAGGACCGATGCACATGTTTGATTGCTTGCGGAGTTTAGGTTATATATTGAGTCTTTTGTTTAAATTTGTACATAGTTAGTGAATAAGGTGGCAATGGTTGATGCACTTAGTAACCGGATCTATGCATGACACCCATGGGTATGATTCGCGCAAAAAGGTGTTGAAAACTATCCACTAGGAAAGAAAGCTTGATCATTGAGTAACCAGGTTCATTCATGACACCCATGTTTGCAACTTGCGTCAAAAGATGTTCAAGTGGACTTCATATTAGTAGGTTGAGGTGTTGATAGACCGGGGCCATTCATGACACCCATGTTTGCGCTTCGCGTAAGGAAAGCACCAAGACAAGAAAAGAAAAAAAAAAGGAGAAAAGAAAACAAAAGAAAAAGAAAAAAAGTGTTGCATTTTATTTTCTTTATTGTGTCCCACAAGTAATGACATTTCGGTAGAGAATTGGTGATATGGTGGTCAATGTCTATGAGCTTAGTGCATGATTGGTTTGAGTTGAGAGTTGTACCTTAAAGCCTAAACACATGAGTGAAACACATACTTCTGGTGAGGTTGGATGAGGTCTACTTCTAAGCTTTGATCACTGGAATACATGCTATGACGTTTGTTTGCTTGGTTTATGTTTTCACCTGATATGATGTTGCTTTTTGATGAGGTTGAAACTTGAAGGGATTTCCTGTGGGATGCGTTGATTCATGTTCATTCTATCATTGCTTGAGGACAAGCAAAGGTTAAGTGTGGGGGAGTTTGATAGCATGCATTTAGGTAGGCATAATAGGTTGCATTTAGCTTAGTTAAGACGCATTTCATTGATGGATTAAGCACGATTTGCATATTAGTTATCTATGTTGTCGGAGTCGGAATCTACACGCTTTTATTGATTATTTCAGGTAATGGTGGATCCGAGGAGGAGACATGAGTTGATAACGCATTGGATGAGAATGTCTAGTTGATCGAAGAAGCTTACATGAAGATCTCAAGAGGTCCTTAGAAGAAGAAGCGAACCTAAACGAAGAACAAGTCTGCAGAAGTTGTCGCCAGACATGCTGAACTTGTTTTGCACTTTCTGGAGGCCTCGATTGTCCGATCGACTATTATGACCATGCGTTGGAAAGCTCTTTCAGAGAGCTACAACTTTCATGTTGACGTCGAGAGCTGATTCAAGATGGATTTTCCGTGAAAGGCCCCTGGCTGCGGCCGCAGCACACCTGCGGCGCCCGCGGCCAATCAATTTGCAAAGGGGTGAAGTAACAGCTTGCGGCGGGCGCAGCACCTATGCTGCGCCCGCAGCATCGGTCGTCAGTGATCTGCGGCGTTTTGATTAAAAAAACCCTAGATGTTCTTATTTTGTTTCATGACCGACTTGGGTGTTTTAAGGCCGACTTTTAGTTAATTTTTAGAACACAACTTCTATTCTATTTTACTTTTCATCATACAATTGGAGAGAGAGCGATGTTCGCCATGGGCGACTAAACTCTCTTCGTTCTACTTGCAAATTGAAGCTTTATTTGGATTGATTGTGAGTTTCTGAATCTTGTTCCTTATTTCCTATATTGAATGCTTCAACTTCTTTGTGCTTGATTGTTTATTGATTTGTTCTATCTTGTCTGGCCAACTTGTTAGATCAATTCAATTGCTAGGGTTTTGCAGATTCCTGATTGCGAACCTTAACCCAAGTGGCAAACTTATCCCTTTAGGGCTGATTGAACTAATTGGATAGGTAGGAAGTTGGATGTGTTGTTAAATCTCTCTTTAGGGACTGCAAATACCTTGGTTAATCTCTGAACTTAAAGCTATCAATTGGGTTAAATCCTTCTTTAGGGACTGTTCGATTGATAAGGGTTTCTAGGACTGATTGGACTAGTAACTATATTAGGTCGGGACAAGGGCATTCATAGGAAACCTAAAAGGACAAGAGGAAGTTACAATATCAATTCAACCAAATAAAGTGAATAGTTGTAGGTAGAGCGATCTTCTCTAAATTATTTTGCATTATTTGTTTTTATTTTATTTTCTTTTCTTTTCAATCTCAATCAACCAAAACCCCCCTTTCTACTAATTGGTAAATACACATTGCTAAGAAATACTTGTTTCTCTGTGAGATCGACCTCTTACTTGCTTGCTATACTAGTTTGTAGGTTTGAGTTTTATTTTGATACGGTTTATTCGACTAAAACTCGTCCATCAGTACCAAAACCCCCAATTTGTTTTTTTATGAAATTTAGCTTCTGGAATGTGAGGGGGCTTAGTAGGAAAAATGTCTGGACTCATATCGAATCTACTGCTAAATCTGAACACATCAAAGTTTTAATGCTAGCAGAAACAAAATTAACAAATCCACCTCCGGAGAAATGCTGAAGAAAACCCGGGTTCGACAAAATGTTCTTTTGTCCTTCAAATGGTATGTCCGGAGGCCTTTGCCTCCTTTTGGAAAGAATCGCAATTCCAAAATGAAACCCTCACCATTAGAAACTCTACTGACCATATTATTCAGGCAGACTATACCAACACCAAACTCAATATTACAATAGAAATCTTATTTGTCTACGTGACTCCTTATGCAAACAAAAAAAATACTTTTTGGGCTTCCCTATCTGACTACATATGCAAATCTAAGGACTTTCTCGTCGTTTTGGGAGATCTAAATGAAATTCTAGAACCAAATGACAAGCAAGGTGGCCGAACGCCATCTATAAACAGATTTACTAGACTTAAAGATATAATTAGTACTCACAATTCAATCTAGTTGATTCTCCAACCTGTGGGAATAACTTCACTTGGAGAAAACGTGAACATGGTAGCGATAACATTTATGAAAAATTGGACCGTGCGATAATAAGCCACTCTATCCTAAAAGAATTCCCTAATCTTTGTACAAAAAACCACGCTTTTTTAAAATCTGACCATGCGCAAATCACCCTGGACCTCATGGATAACCAAAAACCAAAATTACAACCTTTTAAATTTGAAATGGCTTGGACAACAAGACCGGACTATGAAAACATTGTGCGCTCCGCTTGGAGACTAGATTCTCCGGGCTCGCAAATGTTTAAATTAACAAAAAAAACTGGAAGAAGCCAAAAGAAAGAGTAAGCTATGGAGTAAGGTAACTTTCGGGAACGTTTTCCGCCAAATAAAACAAGTTGAATCACAACTCTTAGAGCTACAAAACACGCTTTGTAATGCTTATAACTATGATCTAGACAATAAAATCAAAAGGCTCACATCAAAGCATGCTTCATTATTAACCTATCAATAGAAATATTGGGGGCAACGAGCCAAAAGAACACATGTCAAATCAATTGACGCTAACACAAAGTATTTTCACAAAATTGCTACTGGAAGACGTAACAGAAATATAATAAAACAGATCCAAACCACGGCTGGTATAACAATCAGTAGTGAAGAAGAAATAAGGAAATTAATCAAGCAAGACTTCAGCCAAAGATATTCACTTCAACCAAGGCAACGGGTACCGAGCAATTTACTAAACTATGTGGGAAACGAAATTTCGAATGAAGATAATAACTGGCTCACTCGACAAGTCACAAACTCCGAAATTAAAAATGCGGTCTTCAGCCTATCAAACGACAAATCACCAGGACCGAATAGATTTCCTGCGGGATTCTTTAAGAAATACTGGCATATTGTTGAACCATCTGTAATCAAGGCAGTCAAGAGTTTTTTCCTTAGTGGACGGTTCCTAAAACAAAAAAACCACACGTTTATCGCTTTAATACCAAAAATAGATAATCCTACCACAACATCCCACTACAGACCTATAAGCCTCTGTTAAAAAACTTACAAGGTTATATCCAAAGTATTAGCATCAAGACTTAAAAAAATCATCCCTAAAATTACCAACCCACTACAGAGTGCATTCTCATCTGGTAGATCAATACAGGATAACATTTTAATTGCAAATGAAATTTTCCACTAAACCTGTGAGATATTATCTTACAGAATTATATAGCAGATCAGACCTAAGGCTTCCATAGAATTTGATCAATCCCTTTTTCTCCTTCTCTAAGAAAAAAGGAAACACAGGTGATGTCTCCAAAGTAGCCATGTCTTTGTGCATATTTTAGGTTCATATTCTTTACATTTTGCATATTTCGGGTTGGGAATATGTCGGATTTATGTAGTATATGCTTATTTGTCAGAAATGGAGATCTACATAAGTTTCTGTTTAATATTGCAGAATATGGAGTCATTTCGGGAGAAAACCAAGAAGCAGGGACGGAGGCCCAAGTCTACTCGATGTCGACTACCCCTAGTCGATCTCGACAAGCCATGTCTAGACACCTACCAGGATCGAGAAGGACCATGTCGGGAAGCTGAAGACGAAGAACCCGACTCCAAGCCTCTACTCGAGATCGAGTAACCAACTCGAGATCGACGAAGCACCACAGCCCATGCCCGGAGTCGAGGATAGCATGACCGAGGATGCCTAGGAAGAGTTACCCGACCTGACCTAGAAGCCGGACACCACAACTCTAGATCGAGGACCGTACTCGATGTCGACAAAGGCCGAGAGCACCATGTCCGAGCATGTCGAGGGAAGCTGCTCGACAACACCAGGAGGCCAAGACGACGAACCAACCAACTCGAGATCGAGTTGTCTCCTCGAGATCGACCAAGCCCTGGAGCCATGTCCGAGCCCTATCGAGGACCAGCAACCCGAGACACCGAGCTAGCCCAATCGATGACACTTCTACTCGAGATCGAGTAGGATTACTCGAGATCGAGGAAGCCTCTAGAAGCCGCGTAACGCGTTTTGATCTATCCTACTCGGATTGGAATTACTTGGAGCCGAAGATTGCCGAGTCTATCCGGTTTATCAAGATCTATCATGAAGAAGAGAGATTTATCCACTTGAGACATCTAGATATAATTCCCTTATTTAGATTTAATTATGTTGTTGCTTTTATTTATCATTAAGCCTTTTAGATATAGTTTTAGATATAGATAGATATTTCTATCCTTGAATAGCAAGGATTAGAAGCCTATAAATAAAGCCTTAGGGGGCTGATTTCTATTCATTCAATCACACAACAATTAGTAGAAGTAGTAGGAGAGAGAGAAAGTGAGGCCAAGTGGAGCAAAGGAGCGAGAGCAAATTGGCTTTGTTCGGTTTGTACTTTCTACAGTTTGGTTTAATGCAATTAGTTTCTTTTCATTAATCAATGTCTGAGGTTGCAATGAAGCGCGAGTAGTCCACCCACTTCTAGGGTTGGGGCAAGCCCGACGTTAGCCATGCATGTTTGAGGTAAAGATCCGACTTTTATCATGTTTTGAGCATCTACTACTTGTTATGTGTTTATTACCCATCTAATGGAGGTCCATGCTAACAACTTGGATTGTAAACATAAAATCAGTAGAGACAATTAGGGTTTCTTGAAAGAGTTGTCTAATTGTTGGAAAAGGCGAAAGCTTAGTCCTTTGATGCGATTCACATGATTGTCTGTTTTATTTCTGCCTTATGCATGCTTGGTTATTGTTGTTGCAAACCCCAATCTTGGAAGTCCTTTTTATACAGTTTAGTTCGAATCCCCAAAGCCTTTGCATTTATTTTCTTTCGTTTCAGTTTCTATTTTCCTCGAGATCGACTAGCACTCCTCGATCTCGAGTTACTGATCTTCGACCCAGGTCGCTGTAGCTTCTGTGTGCAGGCAATCGACCAAGACAAGTCGACCTCGACGAAGACCTTACTCGATCTCGAGTAGGCCCTTATCGAGATCGACCAGAAACCGCCGAGTTGCTGCTGCTGTGTTCGACTGTCCGATCTTCTGTCGGGTTGCTGTACTCGAGATCTAGGACCCCTGTTGTCGACTTCTGTGAGATTTCTCCGCTGCCTAGGATCCGCTGACACGCTTCCTCGTGGATCGATCCTGACTTCCCACTGCTGCATTGGGAGGAAGTCTTGTAATTATTTGCAAGGGACGGAATCTGATTTGCCTTAGTTTATTTACTTACTGTTTTGCATTCTCGATTTCCTCCTTACAACAACAGGTTGGATGACGGTTAAGATAGACATGGAAAAAGCATTTGATATGGTGGACTGGGAATTTCTTCTTTCAACTATGATCAAATTTGGATTCTCTACCAAGTTCACAAAATGGATCAAGGAATGTATAACCACGGTCACTTACTCAATACTGGTAAATAATGAACCCACTGATGTTTTTTTCCCCAAAAGGAGGCTACGTCAGGGCGACCCACTCTCCCCATATCTATTCCTAATAATTTCTTATATCCTTGCTAGAGGCCTTCATAAGGAATCTGTCAGGCCTCATAGCCATCTGGGAATCAAACTAACACGAGGAGGAACAAAGATCCCTTTTTTAGCCTTTGCGGATGATATTGTTATCTTTGCGTAGGATACCAAAACAGGTTGTGACCAAATTAACCAAACATTAAGGGAGTATACTGCGTTGTCAGGACAACGTGTTAATCGACATAAATCCCAATTCCAAACATCCAAAAACGTTTTGACTACACAAAAAAATCTTATCCGTAATGAATTAGAAATAGCGCACACCCCAAATTTGGGGTGCTATTTAGGATGTCCGATCATTGAGGGAAGAGTGATGAAAGATGATTTCAAGGACCTTATAATGAATACTAAATCTCAACTGCACAAATGGAAGGCGAACTGCCTTTTATAAGCTGGAAGATGTACTTTAATCAAGACAACGCTTTCAGCAAAACCTTTGCATATAATACAATGCTTTATGCTACCCAAATCTGTTCACACAGAACTGGACAAAATCAATAGGAATTTCCTCTAGAACAAAGGCCCAAACCATAAACCACTCATTAGTTGGTTTGAAATATGTAAAACAAAGGATAATGGAGGGCTCGGTCTCCGTTGCTCAGAGGATATGAACAAGGCATTACAGATGAAGCTGCTCTGGAAAATACTCGCGGAACCTACTAGCCCGTGGGTTACCCTAATAAAAGAAAAATACCTAAAAACCAGCAATATCCTAAACTATCAAAAGCGTGGTGGGTCCTCGTGGCAATGGGCACAGCTAATAAAATTAATACCTTTATTTAAAAATGGACTCCAATGGTCGATTGGGGATGGTTCAACTATTTATTTTTGGAATGACCTCTGGATGGGCTCCTCGCCACTAAAAACACTAATCCCAATCACACACCAAATTGACAAATCAATAAACATAAAATACTTCATAAAAGAAAACAAAATATGGGATCGGAACAAATTATTTGAAAAATTACAACGAATGCTACCTAATGATTTAATAGAGAAGATCACCACAATACCATTACCCCAAAATATCCATGTTGACAGACTATATTGGAAATGGAGCAAGAACGGTTGGTTTACAACAAACTCTGTAATTGATATGATACATAAATACAAAAACCACACAAGCTAGGATATATGCTGGGTTTGGGAGCTTAATGTTCCACCCAAAATAAAATCCTTTCTATGGAAAATCCTTAAAAATGCAGTACCAACTACTGTAAGATTAGCATCTCGACGGCTAGGTATTCCGACTAATTGTCCACACTGTGACTAATCCTCATGCTATGAGGATTTAAATCATCTATTATGGGATTGCCCCATTACTAAGCGCACTATGATGGCAAATGATCCAGGTCTTTTATGAAAGTGCATGGTTGCTTTGATAAAGGAGACCCATTAAACGACACAATATGGAATATCAAGAACACAATTGGAAAAACCAGATTTGAAGACCTTGCGTTTGTTTGGTGGGGTGTCTGGTTCTCCAGAAACAAAATGCTTTTCGACAATTTAAACCCAGACATAAGAAAGATATTAGCTTTCAAAAAGGATCAAAAATTTATCTGGTTAACTTCACAATCAAAGGAAATACAAAAGAGAAAACATTAGCTACACAAAACGGCTCACAACCCAGATTGACTTCAAGAAGGAAAAGAACCAAATGGGAACCCCCTCCACAGGACACTCACAAACTTAACTTCGATGGCTCTCTTTCCTCGAATAATAGGGGCACTTTTGGGTTTATCATTCGTGATTCCCAGGGTGCTCCTATTTCTTGCGGTTGGGGACCATCACCTATCGATTCTGTATGTGGATGTGAAAGCCATGGACTTTGGAGTGGTATATTAGCTGCAAAGAACTTGAACATTACGAATTTGATCGTTGAAGGAGATAACTTAACAGTTATTAAAAGTTTAAAAGGTTTGGGGAAGCCTACTGGAGACTCTGATATGATTGTCTCGAACAGTCTAGTCTCGCTGGGCTTCTTTAGTTCTGTTGAGATTCGTCATGTCTTCCGAGAAGCAAATCTAGTGGCTGATCGTTTGTCACGTCTCTGTTCTGCTTCACATGGATCTATGACTCCTGATGATTCTCTATTGCGTAGTCTCATCTGTAAGGATGCTCTTGGCTGATCGAGCTTAGCTCTATGGTCAAATTATTTTCGTTTAAAAAAAAAAGATAACATTGAGAAGAAAGTGAAGACGCCCACCCTCGATTGCACTGGAATCTCGATCGATAACAAGGGAAAAGGGATGACGCGGCGTTGGGGACAACAAAGCTCATCCATGAAATCAAATTCTCGGAGAAGAGTCATCGACGAATCTTCAATTGAAAGGTGCAAGCATGGCTTCCCTGCGAGATTGCAAACTTGCAAATAGACTCGAAATTCGGGAAGGCGATTTTATATTTGTCCATTATGGAAGATATATGTGATTCTAATCTTTAGTTTATCTCAGCCGTTCAATCGAATTTTTGGCGTTTCGAATTGGGGAAAATATTAGGGTTTTCGAAAGCTTCGTTCTTTGTTAATTAGGGTTTTCGTTTTGATGTCCTGATTCGTTCTTGCTAGAGATGGATAAGTCTTTGTTGATCCGTCGAGAGGTGCAAGCATGGTTTTCGAAAGCATGGTTTTCGTTTCGAATTGTTGTCATAGATTCGAATTGGCTGATTTGTCGAGATGGATATGCCTTTGATGTCATAGATTTTTCTTTTTTTAAAAAAAATGAAAAAATAAATGAAAAATAAATTTTTCTCTAGAAAAACTTACAAGTTTGTTTAATTTTTCTTTTTTTTGCTGTCGAGTTGGATAAGCCTTTGATTTGTTTAATTTTTCTTTTGAAAAAAATGAAAAATAAATTTATGACATGGCAAAACTTACAAGTTTGGTGACATGGCAAAAATTTATGCCATGTGTATTTTCCGGCGTCCACGTGGCATATTTGGTCGGAAAATTCATCGGAATACACATATGTATTATTTTCGGTTAATAGGGCGATAGTTCGTATATGAAACTGTCAATTTCAAAGTTCGTATTATTTTTGGCCAAAAGTTGATACTTGGTATTATTTTTTTCCATTTTTCCTATTTATTATATAAATTCATTAATCCAAAATTAAGTTTAAGCAATATAAGGGGGATCAAGTTTAACCAATATAGGATGGCTCTAAGCTTTGCCTAATTCAAGGAATAGTAATTGTTTGGATAAAAATGCAGTATTTTACAATGGAAAATAAGGTAAAAACTTCTAACTTTTGCCTAATTCAAGGAATAGTACATTGTGTGGGATAAACGATAAAAATGCAGGATTTTACAATAAGGTAAAAATTTGTTGCACCATGTTGCGGGGAGTTAATTACAGATAATCGAATATAAGACCTTTGCGTTTCTAACTAGCCCTCCTACCACTGTGACAACACGTTTATCTTGAACATACGGGAAACAAACTTTTATTTGGCTTATTCCATATCCACCGCAATAGGGTGTGGTGAGTTTGAAACGGTTCACATACCGGATCATATATATCTACCGTTATATGTTGCAGTGTATATGATTAATTAGGGGTAATTAACTCACCGTAACATAGTGCAGTGGTTAGCGGTGGAGATAGTACAAATTAGCAGTGAAAATATCCTTTCTGAAACATACTTTTCATAATAAAAACAACTTTTTATAGGAGTAAAGTTTTCCTAAGCTCTACAAACATCATAATGGCTACAATCCATTTTTATTTTTAAATAAAACAACCTTTATGTAACGGCCCAGAATTATGATTTCCGGGTTACGTTTTAAGGGATAAAACCCCTTGTTCGGATCTTGCAATCCAGGTACGGGTCGAGGTTTCAAACTCATTTTAAGATTAGTAGAAAGAGGGATTTCAAACCCTAAAAACCTCGAAGGGCCGTTGGGTACCCTTAACTTGTCCTAAGACTATGTCGCGGAATCCATTTCAAACGAAAGTAAAGCGGAAGTAAGGTAAAGATACAAGTGCCACGGCAGAGCCGGTCAAAACCAAATTATGAGTGTGTAATTACCATTTTACTAAATTAGGATATTAGCCAGATTCTTCGATTCGCCAAAAGGGAACCCCGTCATATAGATATCGAGCACTCAAATCTGCAGAAAATACCTTTAAAAAAGAACGGGGAAAGGAGTCAGATCGAGCCACTCATGCGGGACCGGCAGTCCTCGCTGAGGCCACATAGTATGTGCTATACCTAATAAAGATGCTCTAATGCAGTACGAAAGTCAAACACACTAGCATGCTCCTAATTCATAATAATGTGCAGAAATACTGTAAAGGGCCCAAGACAATGCCAAGTGGCATATCCCTCTCCTACCTCCACCCCCTTCCGATAGGGCGGAGACTGGCCAGCTCGTGAATGCATTCCATCATAATCGGGCGGCACGCATGCCTAACCCGCTCCACAATAAAGCCCGCAGGCATAATATAAGGAAGTTCATGACTCGATTGACTCAGGGTACCCGATGAGGCTGGGCTACCCTATGACCCTAGCAAAGACTCTAGGACTATCACAGATAACGGCCGTTCTGTTTCAAACGCATAAAGTAAACAGATGCTCAATCAATTAGTGCAACCTAAACATGATACTACATGGCATGCTTTTATGCATATGCAACACCTAACATAAAATGCAACAATAGGCATGAATGTCCAACCTGAGTAAGCCCCCTAGGGAACTTACCTGAAGATGCAGAACAGCAGGATAATACAAGCAAGGCCCATATGCAAGTCCACAGCAATCCAAAAACAATACATACCTATCATCAAGACATTTTCATAAGCTACAAAACCAACATTCCTACACACCTGGATCCAAGTTCTCCATATCCTCAAACCAATCGATAGTGAAACTATTTTCCAAAACCTTTCCGATACAATAAACATCAATCAAAAATCATTTTCCCAATTTCCTTTTCAAAACCAACATCATCAACCAAGACAAAAATCCCGACATTTGAAATGACACTTTTAACATAACTTCAAGCTCAAGATCAAATAGTTCAAGTTCCGTCAAATCTCTTCTTTAATATTGAATATTAAAATAATATTCTAAAACTCATTTCCCAAAGTTTTCCAAACTCTTAAATCTCAAGTTAAGTCAACCCATTTTTAAAATAATTTCTCAAATCATACTTGACCAAATTCCGACATTAACATTTAAACCTTATAATAAATCTCTCAAAATCCCATTATAGAATAATTCCGGTATTTTGGTTTCCAAAACAGCAAATCCTTTAAGAGATATTTCCGAGAACTTGAAACTCCTTTTAAATAATTTATCAAGCGATACATATTAAAATACACAAGCCACATTTATAATTTAATAACAATAAATCATTTCACCATCCCAATCATATTCTAAAACATCAACTAGTAACATTTTTCAATTAATATTGCTTTTAAAACAATTTTATAAAATAATAAATTTCAGAATTACTCATATAGTAATACTATTCTAATAAAAGAATAATTATATAAGACTACGAGTACATATCACAACATATAACAAAATAACAATAATAAATAACAACTAACATTCAAATTTATAACCCAGAAGCCCAAAACTCTCAACCCGTGTGAATAGGCCCACAACCCAGATTGAAGGACCCAACCCGCTCACAAAATCTGAAGACAGAAATGAATAGGCCCAATACTTATCCCCAACCCGGAATGAAAGATTGACCCGAAAAAATAAGACCCGGATCCAGAAGCCCAACCCGGACAAGAAAGAACAGAAGGAACCCATACCCGTCTTCTTCCCAGCCCTGTGTTATGCTCAAAAAAAACGAAGGAAAGGAAGAGCAGCGTTCCCCGCCGGCGGCTGCTCGAAACCGGAACCCTCGCCCTACTGCTCTCGGTTCTCGCTCTCGCACACGCGCTCTTTGGCTTCCTCGACTCCTGCCTCACCCGTTCTCGCTCGCTCCCCCAAGCCTCCAGAACAGACTCTGGCGCAGCGACGGAAACCGAACAAGGAAGGGAAGAGTTCCGGCCTGCCGGCGACCAATTCAACACGAGACCCTCCCCTCCTGACCGACAACGGATTCCGACCAGAACCCGACCCCAAGGAAGAAAGCGACACAAGAAATAGGAAGGGAAAAGAAATCTTACAGTCGCGTCTCCGAGATGCTGCTCCGGCGGCAATGGCGGATCCGACTGCAATCGACGGGGAAGAAACGTTGCTCGAGCCTAGGAAGGAGATAAGGGGGGTTCAAAGTTGCGCTTGAAGGAGATTCGAATCGAAAACGGGAATAAAACCTACCAGACCTTCTGAACGGCAAACAGGGGGGAGGAAGAGGGAGGCGCGGCGGCGTCGGCTCCAGGGAATCCTCCGGGGCTCGGACGTCGAGGTTCTGTCGTCGGAGATTGGCTACTGCTGCTGCTGCTCAGAGGGAGGAGCAATGGAGGTGACTGGGAGCTCGGCGGTGAACAAGGGGCGAAAAGGGGTGCTCGATCGGATGGAGATCTGGAAGATGTTAGGCTGTCCGGCGGCAACAGCTGGTGGTTGGTGGTGTTTGGCGACAACAGAGAATAGATGGAAGGGAGAGAGGCTTCCTGGGTTGCTTCACTGGAATTGATGGTCAGACCAATTGGAAGGGAGAACATGGGGTGGAAGCAGGGAGCATAGGGGGTTTGTTTTGTTCTCTTTTGAACTGGGTTTGCATCAGAAGAAAAGAAGGGGGTGTTGCTCTGCAAAAATGGGAAAGGGGTAGCTGTCGAAATGGGGAGAGAGGTTGCAGGCCTTGGTTGTCTCATTTGTAAAGAAGGGAAGAGGAAGAAGACAAAGATGGCACAGCTGCCACTACTGTCGATCAGAGCAAGAAGGGAGGTGTTTTTGTGTCTGCAATTTGGGTGAAGGGAGGGGGAAAAGGAAAGTCACAAGTGGTCCCAAAACCCCAAATGTCAAATACCCGGAATATAAATCTAAAACTCGCTCACTCGACTTTATCCCGACGCGATCAAATTAGATTTTAAATTTTCAAATCCGGATGAAATAATGGAATCCGAACATTATTTTTTTCCAATTTTCGGTATATAAAAGTAGAGTATAACATATTTTAAATTTCTAATTAAATAATCCCGGAACTCGTTTTGAAATATTTAGAATAAAACCAATAGCTCAAGGACGGAAATTTCAAATCTCCCAAATCTTAGAATTTAAAACGATTATAACTCACTATTTTAATTATTTAATCTTATAAAATTTCCCGGTCTTTACACTTTAAATGTTTCTATGGATGTATAGATGGATCATGGATATAATAACTGTTGTGAATTTCCCCGAGTGAATACCGTTAAAGAGAAGGAGAATGAACAGTAGGACACAAAGGATTTCCGTGTTCTGGCAAGAACTGCGCAGAACACCCTGCATAGAAAAACCTCTCTGCAGCTAGGGTTTCTTATTATTGTGATGCTTTGATGGATACACATGCACTTCATAATTCAACCCTACTCCCTCTATTTATAATAGAGACCCTATAGGTAGAACCTCATATAGATAAACCTAGATATAAATAAAACCTATTATATCTAGAACCTATTATAGATAAAAACCATCTATAATAAACCACCTATATATAAAACCATATATAGATAAAATTTGATATAGATAAATTGACTTGGGCCCCAATCCAATTTATCTATCTACCTAGGATGATTAATTGTCTCCTACAACAATAACTCTCATCATATAACTACGAAAAAGATATTGTTACTATCGTACATAATTATAAAATTCAAATCACCTTCTAAGGTAAAAGTAAGATTAATGAGTACATTTTCCTTTATCCTGCTTCAGTCAATTACGAATCGTCGGTTTATTTTTTTGAATTGTATTTGTTTGTAACGATCTTTCCGTCTGCTGGTTATCTGGTTCGGTCGGCCTCTTGAAATTAGGCTTGTCTGATCTCAAATCATTACTTTATAAAAGAAAATGAGTATATTTTATTTGTACTATACTATTTTTTATATATAAAAATATCAATATTCTTCACACACAAATCCGATCGACTCAACTAGATTTGCTTGACCTACCTCTAAACTCAACTTAACTGACTTGAAAGAAATTGTGAATCCAAAGTGATCCGACTCGATCAACTCCCAACCTATTGACCTATACCTGTACCGAAAAAAAAAATAGACTTGGAGTTGGTGATATTTTAAATTATTTTCGCGTTGTTTTTTAATGAAAAATATGAAGTATTATGTATCTGCAATTTGCTCTATCCCTTGAATTTTTAAATAAAGAGCAACCATATCCAAATTTGCTCTATCCCTTTCGTTTTCTAAACACGGGAGTTGTAATCCCATATTTGTTTTTTTAAAGGGATTGTATTTATATTCTATATTTTAAACATGGAATGCTGATGTATACATAATATCTAGAAATCTAAACCCCCTTTCCAGGAATAAAAAAACTCGACTTATCGAAAGAACACATGGGTGGCCCCATGAATCACACCAATCCACCACCACTTTCTGGGGCAATTCTTTCGCGTCAGTCATGACCACACCCTGTCCACCGAGATTCCACCGCCGACCACTACCGACCGACCACAATGGTGCTCCACACCCTCTCTTTCACCAATTCCGTCTCTCGCACCCTCGCATCCTCATAGCCATTCTAAGTTTGGTCCAATTTCTTTCATATCCACCATTTTTTATGGGGTCGACTTCGATGTCGGATCTCTGGAGCTTTGTTTTAGCTTACGTGGCTCTACTTCCTTCCATCACGTCCACTAGAGCTACCTCCTAACGCGAGCTCCCATTCTCACCGTTGATGCCGCCAGTAGTGGTCCCTTGGAGTCCTATTGCAGGTTCCCTCTTCCGCCAACAGAAGCCACCGTTGGCTTCGACCGTGTTCCTTGGGCTCAGTTCTTGGGTTCATTGGGCCCAAATCTTGGGTTCCTTTAGCCCAAGTGTCTCCAATTTTCATTAAAAATAAAGAAAAAAAATGAATGCTGGAAAATGATGAATTCCTCTTATTGGAACTCATTTGACCCCTTTGATTTGCAAGATCTTGAACTTGTTGACATTGTTTGTTTGGTTGTTCTGCTCTTGTTCTTCTTGGTGATCCTAGGTGTGATTTGGTTTGGTTGATGATGCGGCTCCGAAGTCGGAACTGGTCGGGGTCGTGGTGGTGTGTTCGGGACGATTCCGTTTCATGGAGGCACTTCTTTGGAGTTCATCTTCACTACTCACAAGAGATAGCGTCTTGATGTAGCGTTGGTTAACGGTGCTACCATGGTGGCGCTTGACTTCGTTCTTCATCTGCATCTTCGACATGTCGTTCTTCATTTTGCTTGGGTTTCAGTTTTTAGTATGGTGCGCTCAACTTGTTGATGCGTCTTTTATTTTATATTATTTTTTCCCCTTATATTGTATCTTGATGGTGTTTTCGTTTGTCAGTTTTACCGGCCTCTCGAGTATAAGGTCCGTCTGATATCGAATTATTAATTTATCCAAAAAAAACACGAAATCCTAAGGGATACAATAGGACCCGCCAAACTACCCTAACCAATACGGAGTAATAGAGTTGTAATTCAAGTCGAACAAACTGAGTATTGCTTGTTCATATTTAGCTCGTTTAGAAACGAGTTGAGCTCGAGTCGAGCCTAAATTTAGATTTGAGTTTAAAAATGTGCTCATACTCGGCTCGTTTAGGAAATGAACGAGCTCGAGCCGAGCGTTTTTCGAGCATTAAGTAACCCTATTTGCTCACCACATAGTAATTTAAAGAAAATTTTAGAAATTTCACAAAATTCGAGCTTTTGAGCGAGTCAAGCTTAAAAATGTGCTCATACTCGGCTTGTTTAGAAAATGAATGGGTTCGAGCCGAGCTTTTATCCAGTCAAATCCGAGCCGAAATCGATCTACTCGACTCATATAACAACCCTACGAAGTGTAATGTATAATTTAACCCGAAATGAGGCGTCTCCTTTTCCCGGAAGGCTGTTTCCTTGGAGATTCGTCTTCACTACCCACATGTGACTCCTGATGTACCGCCGACCTATGGTGTTGCTTTTGGGTAGTGCTTGACTTCGTTTTGTCGTTTACGCCTTCATCTCCTTCTGTTTAGTTGGGTTTTGTTTCGCTTTGTAGAGCTCTTTTACCTATATCTTGCACCTTTGTTGTATTTTTGTTTATTTGTGATGGTTATCCATCTGTCGACTTGTCAGTCTTCAATGTTCAGGTATGTCTGACCTCGAATTTTTACCTAATAAAAAAAGAAATTTCGCAAGGTACCCCTGAGGTATTGCAATTTTCGCGAGATATACAACTCTTTTGCATATTTCACGTGGTACCCCTGTGGTTTTCAATTATTTCACCTCGTGCCCCTTCCGGTTAATTTTAATAGCTCAATCGTTTCTCTGTTAGTTTGCAATTAGAAAAAAAAGAGGTCGGAGAACAAACAGAGAGCAAAGAGAGAAAACGCGAAGAAGAAGGCCATGCCGGAGTACAGTCCTCGTGCCCCTATGCTCGGATCCGCGACTCAAGGGTTGTTCACCTCTTCTTCCAATTCACCCTCACCCGCCCCATTCACCTCTTCTTCCAATTCACCCTCACTCGCCCCGATTTCTCACATTCTCCCATCTCCTTCACCAAGCTCCTTGACGTCGTCGGCAAGTCCCACAACCTCGACCTCTTCTGGGAGCTCCTACACAAAGCCCTAGAACGCCGTTTCTTCATCGATAGGGCTCGTCCGATCGACCTGAGGACCCTCGGCGGCGCCAGGGAGTTGAAAAAGTGCGTTGAGTTCTTCCACCATGAACTCCCATGGATACCTTTATAGCCTGGAAACCCAAAATTTGGCTGTGGAGGGCATCTGGACATGTGTAGGGATAAGCTTGTGGATGAGGCGAAACACGTTATATTTAAGTTGAAGGAGTGGATTCAGCCCGATGGAGTCACTTACAGGCACTTGATTTGTGGGTTTTCTGATCGTGGCGATGTGATTGAGGCGTCAAAGCTTTGGAATTTGATGGCGGAAGATGAAATCGAAGCTGATACTGTTACCTTTAACAAGATGATCGAGACGTTCTTCAAGAGGAATCACTTTGATGAAGCGTTGAAGTTCTTTCAGGCGATAGACGAATTGGGGCTGTCAACTTACAGTTTAGTAATTGATTGGCTCTGTAGGAAGGGGAAGCTTTCCCAAGCACGCCAAGTGTTCGAAGAAATGCGCGAGAGAAGAGTTAGAGACTTAGAGTAGATGACGAGACTGCGGCGTCGGTGGTATATGGGCTGGTGTCCAACAGGAGGATCCCCTTTGAGCCGCGGATCTGAGCACAAGGGCATGAGGGTTGTTCTCCGGCATGGCCCTCTTCTTTGCGTTCTTACTCTCTCTTCGCTCTCTGTCTGTTCTCCGGCCTCTCTTTCTATTTTTTTCTATTTTTTTTTAAATTGCAAACTAACGGAGAAACGATTGAGCTGCTAAAATTAACTGAAAAGGGCACAAGGCGAAATAATTGAAAATCACAGGAGTACCACGTGAAATATGCAAAAGAATTGTTTATCTCGCGAAAATTGCAATACTAAAAAAATACCTCGCGAAATTTCATCTAACCCGAAATGATGAGACCCAAACCCGTGCACTTTGACCCGTTTGACAGGTTATAACTTACTCCTACAAGGAGTAACTAAAAATAAGATAAAAAGGGACATCTCTCTGTCTGTCTCCCCTCCGTCGTTCTCCATGTCTCTCTCTCTCCCCAAAAGGCCCAAAGTCTTTGTGTATTAATGGTTTTCCTGTTCACATTTGTTGATCAATTCTAATTAGGGGTTTAGGGTTTCGCCCACACCTATTACTTCTCACTCTTTCTATTTCCCCTTCCATTTCTGTATCCAGATCTCCCATCTCTGCTGTGATTGGGCGTCATGGAGACAGCGGAAATAGATTCCTTTGATGATGACAGTCATCGTTATTTTTCCTCATCCGCTTCCCGAAGTCAAAGAGATGTCACTTACAGGTACCTTTTTCGCTCAATCTAGGAATCGGTTTATTATTAGGTTTTTCCAGATGCGATTTCTACATTTCTTTTCCGGTGAATAAAGGAGGAGCTTCATTTTGAGGCAATTGCTATCAATTTGATGGATTTTTCCTGGAATTCGGCGATTTCAGTTTTCCTTATTGTCAATTGTAGCCGTAATACGATTCCTTTTGTTTCCTTCAATCAAATTGCTAAATAGGTGTCTCTCTGCGAAATTGAAGAAACCGTGATTCTAAACCTGTAGGTTTCTAATTGTTGGTTGAGGTTTGTTTGAAATCTTTTGACTTTTGTGCTACAAACTTTTAAGTGGTGTACTCATTGGCATCTTGTTAGATTGATCTCCTGAGATCAGAGGAAATCATTGAAATTTACTCAAATTAGTTTCGAAAAGCTCTTCCTGAATATTGCTTCAAAGAACTGATTTTTTTGCCCCTACTGGAGTCTTCAGGCAAATTTGGCACTTTTGAATTGCTTATGTTGTATGAATTTCTTGCTGTATGCCTTGGGAAATCAAACAACACTGGTGTCAGAATAATCTAAGTTTCTTGGTGAACTGAACTTTAATCTGTGGTAAGCTCGCAATGCATCACTTTCAGTAACCTCATTAATCGATAGATATGTCTCAAAAGTGTAAATGGCGAGTTCCAATCTAAAGAATCATGTAACAAATTAAACATCAAAGTTTAACTGAACTTTTCATAACATCCAATTCATATAACAAATTAAACATCAAAGTTTAACTGAACTTTTCATATCCTCTTTCAATTACTGCAACATGTTCTTCTATTTTTATGCAGCTGTGGTTCTTGTGGCTACGACCTGAGTCTGAGCTCTTCAAACCGAAACACTGCCACCATTGGCTCCAAATATGGCAAGTCAATCAAACGTGGGATGATTTCGTTCTTCCAGATTGACGAGAGCAGATTCACGCAAGTTGATGAGATTCAGTGCATACCTTTTTTCCGTTCAAAGAAATCTTGGGGATTGATCAGGAAGAAAACCAAGCTTCTTTGCCGAAAATGTGGGAACCACATTGGCAACGCTTACAATGATCATACTCAATCTTATGCACTTGTACCAGCTGGAACTGAACCTAGCCCTGTCAAGCCTGAATCTGTCAGCTATAGAAAATTTGACATCAGGATCCGGGCGTTACAACCCTCTTCTGCTGCTGATCAGTCAGGAACCCCACTTTTCTCATAAACGGTCAACTTGGAGAGCATCTGTTTTCTGTAAGAAATTTTCGGGATCAAATCTTTGTCATGCTAATGCATCACCTGGGGTATATATTTATTTGGTTGTAATTTGTGCAGTCCTATTCAGTAGTTGTAAGAAATAAGTGTGAAAACATCTGATATTTAAGCTTGTTCTGGATACAAAAATGGTAAAATTACATAAACTTGTCAATCCTCAGATAATCACTATGAATACAGCTGTGATGGGATTAGAAACCCCTTATTTCTTTCTTTTTCATTGCTGTTGATTTTGAATTGCAACTTGTTGGATTTATGTCTTTATAATAATGGCTTCTGCATTGGCATGATAAAGGATGCATCCTTGGTTGATTGCTCACTTGCTTGGTTATGACTTATGACTTATAAAAACCTTCCCCTTAGCATGCCATTGCAGAATACTGCAAAGTTCAATTAACCGGCTATTGATTTTCAAGCGCTGATCCGCAAAAGACATAACACACACCATGAATGTGGAATTTTAGCATAGGTTTTGGACTTAAACGCAAGCAAAATCATCTCTTATCACTCTATTTTGACTTAGGTAACCCAGGAATCAAATTTCTTTGAGACACACCTCGAAAGTCGAACCAGTAAACCATATGATATCTTCTTGATGGAGTTTGTTGCACCAAGACAATAATAGACATCCTTGGAAAATATGGGGTCGATGCTTCTAAGTTGTTTCTAAGTTCATCAAGAGTAAGGTCCTGGATAACACACCCCTTTGACACACACAACTAGACATGCCCACGGGTCACAGGTCGGGCGGGTTGACTCATGACCCGCCGGATTAGGGTCGAAGGGTCGGCTCGGGTTTAGGGTCAGGGTCGATTAAAATTGAACCCATGACCCGACAGGTCAACCCAATGGGTCATCAAAATTTTTTTTTTATAAAAAATTTACTAAAAAAAACTAGAATTTATATTTATATTTACAATTATTATGAATTTTATTTATTCATAATGTGTAAATTGTCATGCATTGCATGTTGTATAGATCCTACCCAACCTTTGCTTGTTTTATAGGCTTACCACCCTTCCCTTTCCTCTAACTTTCAATGTGGGATGAGATGTGGAACAAAAACAAGTAGAAACTAAGTCATGTCTTCAATCTCTACCATTCGGTTTTTTCATGTCAATCCATACTTATAATTTTTTATCATATACAAACACTAGTACTACACTTTATATAAATATTATTTTTTTGAAAAATATTTTACCTATCAATTATGAAAGATTAAAATAACGAACGGGTAACAAGAAAGTGTGAAGTTCAACACAATACCTTAAACATTTGTGTTATTTGGTGGATCCGCTATGAAATCATTCTATATGATACTAAGTTAGGAGTATTTATGATATACTTTCAAAAAATACAAATATTGTTATTGATAAAGTTGTTACACTTGTATGGTATCCTTAATATCGAGTTTTCGGTTATTTTGAAAATGATATAGAACTTCGGATTTTCAAGAACAAGAATGAAATATAATATTAGGTAAAACGCTTATGATTGATTAATGGATCAACACAATTATCAATTGAGGGAGGGGTCATCACTCATTAGGGACTCGATCCAATGGTCATGTTATCGATATTTTTCATCAGGAGATAAGACAGAACTCTATTCTCCAAACCGAGGTTTCAGCTATATGCACAGGTATGCAGAGAGCGATTGAAAGACGCTTCAAGCAAGTCATAATTGAAGGTGACAATCTAGAGGCAGGGAGAGCAATTACGGGAGTGACAACAACGAACTGGGAGATCTTGCGCCAAGTTGAAGAAATCAAGCTTTTATCTAATTCCTTTGAGCATATTGAATTTAAGCACTGTTATAGAGAAGCAAATAGATTCGCATATTTCATTGTTAAGAGTAGAAGGAACTGTAATTTGTCTACTCTCTCTTTGAACAGGGATCTTTGTAACATCATCTTTCAGGATGATCAGGGTTGTGTTCTGTTTTCTTAACAGAACCTTCCTACTGTTTGCCCACTGTAAAATAAAATAAAATAAAACACAATTATCAATTGAATTAGATAGAAAAATTAATCTAACATAACTTGATATATTGTATCATCATATTTCATCACCATGTGTTATTCATTTTATTAAATCATAAGAGGTAAACACTTTAATTATATTATATGTTACATCATATAATCCAAAGACTTAAATTACATTATATTCCACCATATAATCGAAAGGCTTTAATTACATTACATTTTACATCATATAATTCGATTCATTGAAACATCAATTTCTCACAATTTCTTTCATATCCCATATTTCTGTCCCACATCGAAAGTGTGCTATCTACCTCTTCTCTCTCTCTCTCTCTCTCTCTCTCTCTCTCTCTATATATATATATATATATATATATATATATATATATATATATATATATATATATATATATATAGGGGAGATATCTAATGAGAAGTGACATTTCGGTGAGAAGATGAGAAGTAAGCCTTATACCCCTTAGATTAAAATGATTTTTTTTATATGGATATAGGGGACATATCAAATGATAAATATATCAATGTTTTTTTAAAAATTATTTTTATGCTATTTTTTTAGATGATAAATGAAAAAACTAATTTAAATTAGCATAAAAACCCTAAAATGAACCTTACATCACCATCTAGATAAATAGCATAAAAAATAATTTTTTTAAAAAAAACATTGACATATTTCTCATTAGATATGTCCCCTATATCCATATAAAAAAATCATTTTAATCTAAGGGGTATAATGCTTACTTCTCATCTTCTCACCGAAATATCACTTCTCATTAGATATCTCCCCTATATATATATATATATATATATATATATATATATATATATATATATATATATATATATATATATATATATATATATCTTCTCATACCCCTACTTGCCATTCCCACGATCCAACGTTTTCTTTCCCACATACCATGTTTTGTCAACCTTAAATCTTTCCATTTCAAAAGTGTGGTGAAAGACTTGATGGGTTGAGTTTTATTTTGGGTTAATTTTTTTTTTTAAAGTTTGACCCGGATGGTCGACCCGTAAAACCCGATGGGTACCCGGTTTTGTTGCCACGCCAACCCGGCACTCCGACCTACCAACCCGCCAGGTGACTCGAACCCGTCGACCCGTCGGAATGCCGGGTCAAGGTTAGGGTCATACCCCAGGTTGTCGACCCGGCGGGTCGGACCCGGCGGGTCGGACCCGTGGCCAGGTCTACACACGGCTACTAACCTTCCAACTAACATCATGGGAAGTTCTGAAAGGCATTCCCCGGGAAAAAGGCAACCATAAGATAAAGACCGAAGATGTTAGAATCACAGACTAACTTTTCGACAAGGTAGTCCGTCTGTGTTTTTGCAGGCAAAGCTCTCGCGATTCTGTCTCTGAGTCTCTCTATTGAAAGTTGTGTTCTGCGCGAATTTACCCATGCGTGAATCGCCGAATGATTTGTAAAAGTGCCATTTTTAGAGTCGAATTAACTCAAACTTTTACCGGAGATACGAGACCTTTCGGCTCACTAACCAAGTCTAAATTCCTGGCGGGTTTTGGGCTGATGCTGGTCTTTCTTCATGGACCCAATGAAGGGACAAATGTACACATACACTTAGTGTATGTCTACATTTCTAAACCTCCAATCAAAATTCAACATTTGTATTTAAAAAAATAAATATTTTTAATTTTTAATTAAAAATAGGTAGTGGGCCGGCTAGTGGGATGTAATTTTTATTTTTAATATTATTAACAATTTAATTTAATTTCAAAATAATTTGTTTTTAGATCACAATTTTTTTATTTGGGATGGATTTTTTTTAATTTTAATGTTCTTAACAATTTAATTTCATTTAAAAGTAAAAATTATATAGAGAAAAGAGTGTATGTACATATAAAAAAGGGAAAAACATATCATTAAATCAAACTCTTGATATATATATTTTATCTATAATGAAAATAAGTACTCGTACTTGACAAAATATATTGTTTACTATTTATTCATGTTTTCTAGTATCATTAAAACTACATAAAATATTAAAATTTTTAAAATTAATCTTTTTAAAAAATTCATACTTATTTAGTAATAAGTACATAATTATTTTTAAAATTAATACAAAAATAAGTTATGTCAATTTCATAAGGAGTCAAGTATATATATAAGAATTGAATGATTTTGAGCTATATAATAACCTATGGTTTATTTGTTTCAAACAGAGTCATTATGATTTTTTTTTACTCAAATATGTTTAACTTAACCTAGTGACTTTAAAGATTATAACAATGAAGCCTATTATAATGCGTATAATGTCATGAAATCGTAATAAACTATTAATAAAAATAATAAGCTTGAGCAACCAATACTTTATTAAATAATCCAACATATATTACATAAAAAAAAACAAAAATTATTACATTAAATAACGATAAACATGGATATAATTATTGGTTTAACAACTTATTTTAAAATTTAAGAAACATAAATGAAAATTTCATTTCTAATAAAAATATGATTGCTAAACCTTAATTTAAAATAAAACTGAAATTATTATTGTATTTTACAATTTAAATCTCCCTACATATTTTAATATTAAAAAATGGTTACCTTTTTATTGAAAACTACGGTTACTAAAAGGGGGATTTTGCAAAATAGCCACGAAAATGGGCTTATTTTGCGAAATGTCCACGTTTTTTGACAATTTTGTAAAATGTCCTAAATATAAACAATTTTCTCTCTCTCTCCCCTCCTAATTCTCTCTCCTCTCTCCCCGCTCCCCGGACGTCTCTCCTATCTCGCTCTCTTCCGTCTCTGACGCCGGAGGTGGGCAAATCGTCGGAGTTCGCGCGGGATCTCTCCTCTCCTCGATTCGAGATCCGAGATTCGAGTTTCTCCGCGAGTCACTACTTTGAGTTGCGATTTTGATCTGGAAAATTATTTCTTAGATCTGGAAAATTTCAGTCCCAAATCCCTTGGACTTAATACTTTCGGTTGCGATTTTGATTAGATCTGGAAATTTCAGTCCCAAATCCCTTGGATTTACTACTTTCGGTTGCGATTTTGATTAAATCTGGAAAATTTTGGTCCCAAATCGCCGACGGTTCCATGACTTGAGAGCGCCGCCAATTTGCGACTGAGAGAGGTCGTCGGAGAGTGGTCGCCGGAGAGAGCGAGCAAGCGAGGGGGTGAGATCGAAGGCGGAGGCGGCGAGACGCAGCGGCGAGGCGGCCACCGACCGGCCTTTTGATCTTCTTCACAGAAATCGGGAGGAAGGAGATAAGTTTTTGTTAAATTACAAAAATCACCCTACAAATATGAGAAATTAAAAAAACTATCTACATTTTATTATGTAATCCATAATCTATCTTTTTATTTTTATTTTTGCACAACAAAATGTTATATTTGCACAACATACGATTATAGTTGCACAATTTACGGTTATATTCGCACGACAAAATGTTAAAAACAAATAAAAAATAAAAAAATAAAACTAGACTTGCTTCAATTTATTCTGAATCACTTACAGTTTATTGAGAAAGTATGAAATTATATTGAGAAAAAAAAAAGATCATGTTGAGTATAAATTCACAAGTCTCGATTGTTGTGCAAAAATAACATATAGTTCAGCAAAAATAAGATGATGTTGAGCAAAATTTCACCAACTCCCCATGTTGTGCAATTATTGTCTATTGTTGAGGAAAAATAAGACCATGTTGAGAATAATTTCACAAGTCTCGATTGTCGTGCAACTCTTAAAACAGAGTCGTGCAACTCTTAAAACAGATGCGTGCAACTCTTAAAACAGAGTCGTGCAACTCTTAAAACAAGAGTCGTGCAACTCTTACAACAGAGTCGTGCAACTATTAAAACAGAGTCGTGCAACTCTTAAACAAAGTCGTGCAACTCTTGCAACATAGTCGTGAAACTCTTACAACATAGTCGTGCAACTCTTAAAATAATATTGAGAGAAAATAAAATCATGTTGAGAACAATTTTGCAAGTCTCGATTGTTGTGCAAAAAATAACCTATTATTGAGCAAAAATAGGAGTAAGCTGCGTAAATATGACCCAAGTCTAGTTTTTTTTTTGTTTTTTTTAAACATTTTGTCGTGCAAATATAAGAGTACGTTGTGCAAATTTAACCATAAGTTGTGCAAATATAAGATCATGTTGAGCAAATATAACCGTATGTTGTGCAAATATGACCCAAGTCTAGTTTTATTTATTTATTTATTATTTTTTTATTTTTTTAACATTTTGTCGTGCAAATATAAGAGTACGTTGTGCAAATTTAAGTTTATGTTGTGCAATTATAATATGAGAAAATCTGCGTCTATTGATGAGCAAAAATAAGAACATGTTGTGCAATTATTGTCTATTGATGAGCAAAAATAAGAACATTTCATGCAATAATCTATAAAAACAGTGTAAAATTATATTTACAAAAAGTAAGATCATCTTGAGACACAATTTCACAAGTCTCAAATTTTGTGCAAAAATAAAGTATTGATGAGCAAAAAATAAGAACATGTTGTGCAAGAACTTATCGAGAGAGTCAAGATATCGAGAGAGAATTGGGGATCTGTTTGTTTTAATATGTATTGGGATCTAATTGAATTAGTATATATAGCGGACATTTTTCTAATTTGTCCAAAATGGTGGACATTTAACCAATTTGTCCCAAAAAAGTGTCTGTTTGACAAATTTTTTCTTTTTTTAATAATATATAGATATGTTTTGTAATTCCTGTATTTATGGGGTCAGTTTTGTAATTTAACCAAAATTTCATCTTCAACCTTGTGAAAGACGATGAACACAGGCACGCAGCGCCCGAGGACTCTGTCAATCCCTCGCTCCGACGCTGGCTCCGGCCACTCGACCTCGCTCCGCTCGCTCGACCTCGCTCCGGATCTCGCTCCCTCGCTCGCTCTTCGCTTCCGCCACCGCCTCCGGAGCGAGGTCGACCAGATCCGGATCTGAGCACTAGATCCGCGCTCGCTCGCTTGCTTTGGCCTCGGCTCCGGCCTCACTCCGGCCACTCGACCTCACTCCCTCGCTCGCTCGCTCTCCGCCTCCGGCTGCTCGCTCGACCTCCGAGTTCGCTCCTCCTCCGTCCATGGCGGCTCTTCAATGGCAAAAGGAATAAAAACCCTAATTTGTCAAATTGGGGAATAAAAAATGAAATTTGTGAAATTGACAGTGAATTGGACAGATCTGATGCGAAAACCTATAGCGATTGAGCTCAGGGGAGGAAGATGGCCGGAGATCTCAGATTCAGAGCTGTCTCGCGCTCCTCGATCCATCTGGCTGCTCGACCTCGTCTTCCGGTGGCGAGGCACACAGCCATGGCTGTAGATCTGAAACTTCGACAAAGTCGGAGCACATCCCGGAGTTCCGTTTCGAATCAGAACAGTTGGAGGGGAGGAGAGCGATGGAGACGGAGAGAGAGGGGGGAGGTTAGAGCGAGAGATTTCACATTGAATTAAGGTTATATTGTGAACATTTCACTAAATTGTCCGAAAATGCGGAGATTTTGCAAAATCGTCCAAAAAAAGTGCCTAGTTTGCAAATTTTTTCTTACTAAAATCTAAATAACTACTTGTTTAGTTAGTTTTTTTTTTAGTTTTTTATATAAAAATAAAATCCAAATGAAGGGTTTTAATTGACATACACTAAGTGTATGTGTATCACCCTCCCCAATGAAGCCTTCATCTATTTGGGCAAACATTTCAATTTCCAGACCAGTTGGGCCCTTGCTTAGATACAAGTTGCAACCGTAAACCGTTTTGGCTTTGAGAGAGGATTTAAGCAGCCGAAAATGCTGACTTGGCATATCCACATTACATAGATAATCAATTTATCTATCATCGTCTTCTACGCCACACAATTACATCCAACAAATCCATACCCTGCCCACCAAAATCTCAATCAGGTCCAATACCTGGATCTATTAACTGCGCCCGCACACACCAGATAAAAAAATTCCGGTATTTTATTTTCCAAATTAAAAATCGTATATTTTTCGTGGAGGGAATGAACTCGCGGGTAATAAAAAAGGTTGACACGATGACGACGAGGCGACGATGACTGATTATGAAATGAAATGAAATTTGATGATTGGAATTCGGAGCTTCCAAAAAGCAGCAGTGAAAACCAGGTCGGCCTCCAATTGCAATTAACCCCTGATTAGTGTTTCGAATAGCCGAAATTTGGGGACTTTTCAAGGGGTTGCTTCGTGGAAGCCAACCGAGTTGAAATTTGAGAGGTACGCAATTGCAATTTCCCTTTCGATTACTCCGTCGATTCGTTGGCGTGTGGTGTTGCGATCAATTTTTCTTGCATTTGAAGGTTGACGGGAAGGCAAGTTAATTTGTTTCCTGCTGGGCGGCTAGGTTATGCAAAAAAAGATTGGATTTATTCCCCAAAGTGAAAAAAAAAAGTGGGGCTCTTTGTTTCCCCTTTTCGCGGAACTTTGGGGCCTTTTTGATTTCATTTGATGTGTTATTCTCAAGTTTTGCAACAGAGAACGGTAATTTTCTGTTAGGAGCTGTCAATTTTGGGAGATGGGTCGTTGAATTGATCGAAATGTAAAAACATTCAGAAAAGGGGATTTTTATATTGCTCGTTGTTGTTTCTATTCGTTTTCTGGATTTTGTTTTTATTTAGTTGTGCAATTGGAATTTTCATTTGGTACTTACCTGACTTTTTGTACTGGGATGCAGATTTGGGGGAATTGATCTTTGTTCAGAATTTGTTGTTTGATATATGTCTCTTGCGCTTACCAATCTTTCCTGGTGGTTGCTGGGAGGTAAGCAAAAGGAGCCAAAGATTCAGAATGGAACTTCTCTGAATCCTGCAACTGAGCTGAACTTGTGGGAATCAGAAACCCTGAGGTTCCCATTGATTGTTGGGGGTAGCAGTAGAACATCGAAACCAAGGAGGGTCAAGAGAAAATTGCACGCTCGCCAGGAGCAGAAAATAGACAGGGAGCATGATGTGGTTATAGTGCCATCTGATGGGGGCTGTATCTCTGATTCCGATTCGGATGCATCTGATTGGTCAATTGGGTGGTCCGAGCCTCATGCCCCGGGGTTCCTGAGTGACGACGAGAAGGATGGTGGATTCGGTGTTCTTGTTCCGTGTTATGGCTCTAAGAATACAGATGCCAGGGAAGGGATGAGCGAGTTTGTTGAGGCAAAGGTGAATTCAGCGGAGCATTCTCCCACAGGTAAATCAATCTATAACATGGCATGATTCATGAGATTGAGATTAAACTATTCTGTCATTTCTGGATCAAATTTAATTCAAATTCCACTTGATGTTGTTCGTCATCCTTTTGGCCTTTTGCTGACCTTGCTACTAATATCCTCTTGTTGTTTAAATCAGTTGATTCTACGGTTTCAAACACTAAATAAACAACTGCACTTTTACTGTCATTCCTATTTGTTAGTATCGCCTTGGTTAGTTGGAGATGGCTTGAAAGGAGTGATATTTAGTATTCATGTGTTCCTCGTTTTTTTCAGATAGCAAAAGGTATGTCGAGCAGTGGCTATAATCTCTTCAAACCAGATGATGTGTACAGGTGCTTTTCTTTCCCTGTGTCTGCGATGCAAAAGAAAATCCCGTGATGTTACTCGTTCAGACAAAAAGAGTCAATAGCATAGTGTTGTATCAGCAGAAGCAGTGCTTCCTACATTTGCTGTCATTGATCAGTCTGCAAGTGCTGAGAACACAAACCATGAGCAGGTTTCAGCGATTCAGGCCATGTTTAATGTTGAAGAAATAAACTGTATTCAATTCATGCCGATGGAATGGAAGATTGGAAGCTGTTGTTGGATTTGAAGTCTGCCCGTTGCTATAAGTGTTTTGTCCAATGTGACAATTAAAACAAATTATGTAAATAGAAAAAAAAATGCTCACAAAATCGCAAATTGATTCAACCATTATGTAAAGGATGCTAAACAATTTGGGAGGTGGGATTTGTATTGTGCAGTTCAGAAGCACTGCATGTTGTATTTCATGATTGTAGATTTGCTTCTTCAATTGTTCCTATTGTCAAGGTTGGCCTGTCCTGTATATATATGAAACAAGAACATGAACAATATTTCAGTGTTACCCTGGTGGGACTGTTGATAACTATTGCATTCGACATGAAGTTCTTCGTTGCAATACTACCTTGTTTATCAACAATGTCTAGTTCAGAGAAGCTTTTGTACTTCTCCCTCCCCCTTTTATGTCTGTTCCTGGTGGACAGTTGACATCGTAAATTCCGAATGGTGACGATTACTCAATCGTTTTTCTACCCAGATTTTTTTTTTATCAGGTCCTTGGCTGCCTAAGGTATCCCATGGCTTTTCTAAAGGGTTTCAGGAAGTAAAATTGTTTCTGCAAGTTACTTGCCACTTTCTTGACTCTGCAATCACATCTCCATCCTTGAAAGATAAGTCTCTTTCCTTGAAATGCCTAATAATAGCGATAACTTCCAACTTTTACTTCTAGTTGAAACCTTAATCTACCACATCAGGAAATGCAAAACACTACCTCAAAAGCACTTTAAACGCTCTGCCAGACACGCTCCAAGTGGTGCATGTTCTTCATCGCATCATGGTCAACAATAAGAGGAAAATAAGCTTTGCTGAGTTACTATATTTGGGTATCCTATATTTTGTTGGAAAGGGCAAAAGGGTATTCCAAGACATGGATTTTGGTCAATTAAGCTGTTTTAGAAAGAAGAAAAACATGTGGGCTATTCATAGTAAACAAGAGTGCAGCTCCCAGATACCAGGATCTGGAGAAAACACAACTGCCAGGGATTCATCAAACACCTACCTTGTAGCGAGCTATCCTCCCTTCCACATTTAGTTTCAAGTTAGTAGGAAAAAAGAGAGAAAAGGAAACTCACAAACCATCAACAACAGAGACTGTCCAACTTCTCTCAAGGGTAAACGCGTTGAAATCCTAATTTCTGTTGGTTTCCAAATGAACTAATCTCCCTCTCCCTTGTGAGTTGTGAGAGTTTGTGTGTTTCAGCCACCACGAGCCATAGGTGACAATGCTGCATAGAGCTGCAACCACTGCATATTCCTGGTGGTGGGCAAGCCATATTAGGACCAAACAGTCCAAATGGCTAGAACAAAATCTCGTCGGTACGCAACATTTTCCTAGCAATTTTGTTTTTCAATCAATTGATCATCTTCATTACATTGTCTTTATGCATTGTCTGTGTTGACATCTAGGTAATTTCAAAGACTTTCACCTTCTGAAACCAAAAATAGGGGCAATATATATCAGATTTTTAGGAATGTGAGATACATTTTTAGGAATAAACAAATGGATTTAAGATGTGTTCTGAATGAATTTCAGAAATTCTAGGCAGAAAAGAAAAAAAAAATGAACCTGTTAAAATGTGCAGATATGGAGGGGAGGGTGCAAAGCATGATGAAAATCATAGACCAAGAAGGAGACTCCTTTGCCAAGAGAGCAGAGATGTACTACAAGAAGAGACCGGAGCTCATCGAGTTTGTTGAGGAGACCTACAGGGCATACCGAGCCTTAGCCGAGAGATATGATCACCTATCCAAAGATCTACAGAGTGCTAACAGAACTATAGCTGCTGTGTTTCCTGAGCAAGTCCAAATGGCCATGGAGAGTGATGATGACACCAGCTCACTTGGATCCATTGTTCCTTTACAAAGCGTTACAGCAGACCCGAAAAACTTCCCAAAAGCGCCCAAGTTTCCAAAGCTGCCACCCCAATCTCTGAGGGGTGAATCCATAATAGCTTCTAGGAAAGAGCAGCTGAAGAGATCATCCAGTAATGCTGCCTCTGTGATGTCCGCAATCACGTCTGGGCTTACCAAAGAAGAAGCTGTCAAGGAGATTGATACGCTTCAGAAGGATATACTTGCCTTGCAAACCGAGAAGGAGTTTCTGAAGAGCTCGTACGAGACTGGGTTGGCCAAGTTTTATGAGATTGAAGGCAAGATCACAGAGCTGCAAGTCAGAGCTTACAATCTGCAAGATGAGTTCGGCATTGGAACTGTGATCGAAGACCACGAGGCTCGAGGACTAATGGCCACCACGGCTCTGACATCGTGTTCACAAGCCCTGAACAAGCTGCAAGGGGAGCAAGAGAGGTCAATGAAAGAGGTCAAGGCCGAGTATGCAAGAATTAAGGAGGCCCATGAGAAGTTGGAGGCTCTCAAGAAGCAAATTCACCAAGGCCATGGTTCTCAGCAACCGAAAGACGAGCCTCTAGAACCGAAAAGCTTTGATATGATAGCTGGAAATATTGAACCAGAGGAGGGTCTTGACTTAGATTCACTCAGAAAGAAGGTAAGAGAGCAGCTGAATGTAGATTGCAAAGCAGCTCTCACGGAGCCAGAGCTAGCTGATAAGATTGACGACCTGGTAGAGAGGATCATGGACTTCGAGACAACTGTCTTTACTCAGAATGGCTTGCTCAAGAGATTAAGGCAGTACATAGATGAGCTTCTGCAGCATATCAAGTACCTGGAGGAAAATAAGGAGATCATAGCTCAAAGCAAAGACAAGACAAAGAGGACCCTAGAGTTGGAGGAGGAGCTAAGCAAGGTTAAGTCTCTAAACCGAGATCTCGTAGAGCAGAAGAACAACTTTCATGCTGAGCTAACTGAAGCGAACTGCAACCTTGATCTCCTCAAGGAGAAGCTCGACGATGTCAAGCCAGCTGAGGAGGTAGAGGATTCAGGTGCAGAAACAACAGATGAGCACGAAGCTGAAGCAGAACCCGAGAAGGGAGTACAACAAAATTTGACATTTCATGATGTTCACTCTGAGCATCACCATAAGCAGGGAGATGCCGAGGAAAAGCAGTCATTAAAGTCGCAGGGAGGAGAGAGCACTGCTGTAGATACAGAGGCGCAAGATCTCATGCTGGAGGACAAAGACGGGCTTAACTGGAGAAGGCTGTCTGCAAACAACATTGAAGAGAGGGAGAGGATTTTGGTTGAAGAGTACACTGTGATCCTAAGAGACTACAAGGACATCAAGATCAAGCTCAGTGAAGCCGAGAAGAAGAACCGAGAGCACATCTTTGAGCTAGCATCTCATGCAAGGGAGCTGAGGAATACCATAATGGCCAAGGATGAGGAGAATCAGATTTTGCGCAAGAAACTCGAAGGACTTCAAGGGAATCCAGAAGAAGAGGTTGATCTTGGATTGGAGAAATTGAGTACTCTGAAGGAAGACGACCAACAACAGGAGGAACTGCAACAACAACAAGAACAGGATGAGAGGACAACAAGTGACGCCCAACCTGATACTGACAGACCACGGGCTCCTGAGGATGAGCCTGATAGGATGCCACTTTTCCACCACTTGTATGATCCTAAAACAGGGATTATAACCAGAAGCATGAGTGTTGCAGAGAGCACTAACATGGATCCTCTGCAGGAATCGCCTCACCCAGTATCAAGACTCCAAGCAAGATTACGAGCAGAGCTCAACGATCTGTTAGAGGGGAACCTTGATTTCTGGCTGAGGTTCAGCACCTCTTTCCACCACATTCAGAAGTTCCAAACCACATTTAAGGACCTGCAAGCAGAGCTATCACGATTAAGAGATTCAAAGAACCAAGAAGGAAGCTACAAGAACACCCCGCAAGCTCTTCAATCAGAGGCCAGACCGCTGTACAAGCACCTGAGAGAGATACAGACAGAGACGACTTTGTGGCTGGAGCACAGTGCGGTGTTTCAGGATGAGCTAAAGAGCCGTTTCTTTTCATTGAACAATATTCAGGAGGAGATAGCAAAGGTTATGAATGCTGGAAAACAAAGTGGGCATTTGGAGCTGAGTGATGTTCAAGCAGCAAAATTTCAGGGTGAAATCCTTAACATGAAGCAGGAAAACAGCAAAGTTGAAGAAGAGTTACAAGCGGGGGGTCGCAGGGTGAAGGAACTCAAGACCGAGATTGAGAAGGTACTGGTGAAGGTGGATAAAGAATTTAAGCTGTGCGAGCACAAGAGGAGCTATTCAGGGATCATAAAGTCACCAATGAGCAAAACCAGGATTCCACTACACACCTTCTTGTTCGGGATGAAATTGAAGAAGAAGCAGAAACAAGCAACGTCTTAGTAGATTTTGGCTCTGTTGTTTAACATTTGTTTTCAGTAACTACCATTAACACGTTCATACATTTACACCTAGGAATTTGTTGTTCTTGTACCAGAGGTTTTCTATTTGATAGACGACTTAAAGAGTAAATCATTGTCTTACAAAGGTATAATACTTCAAGTCTGGTGTTTTGGTTGATTATTCTACAATGGTATAATATTTCAAGTCTGGTGTTTTGGTTGATTATTCTTCATCAAGATAGTTTATTCATCCCTAATATCTGATGATAACTTCTCAGAATAAAAAAGTGTCTTTCAGAAACAACATATAGGCAGATACAAAGTTGTTCAAGATAAGATAATTGCAAAACTAGAAACTTCAAAAATTCATAACATCATTTAATCACATCAAATAGCCTGACACTAGCCTCTATAGCCTTCAAACTTAAGCCATTTACCAAACCAACAAAATAAAGAACCATTGCCACAGAAGATAAAGCTCTCAAATACCTATTGTTGGTTCTGCTCCAATTTCACAGATCCAGCAATAATCTCACTTGTAATCTCTGATTTTCCAGCACCCCAAACCTCTGAGCTTGGCAAGTTCTCCTGCTTTATATTTCCAATTTCCGCGGTTTTCTCACTCAGGGCTTGTCCGCCCTTCCCCTCAGCTAAAGATTCATTCTTTTTTTCTCAAATCAATACCACTATTATGTGCAGCAACTTTAACAACAGGCACATTTCCAGCTTTATCTTTCTCTGTATTCACAGAACACGGGGAATTCTTCCTAGCAGCTAACTGTCTAGCTGCGACCAAATTGGCATTAGACGAGATAGATGCTGGATTTGATTGACCATCAATACTCTGTAGCATAGGCCCTACCAATGGATGTGGAGGTGGTGGTGGGGCTTTCATTGCCGTGCTGGTTTTCTCCTCTTTCTTTCCTTCAGCTTTATTGGGGTGACAAGGAGTGGTCTGTGAAGATGATCCAACAACAGTCGCCACATCTGAGGCATGACAAAGTGGAGCTCTAGGATTATTTAATGTGGACGAAATTGAAGCCTTGGGGGATGGAGCGGGTAAGACAACTGGTGGTCTCACAAAGGTGCTCCTCACTGGCTGACTTCCAGTGGCTTGGGAAATGGGCACAGAAGATGTTGCAGAAGGCATATTTGGTCTCACAAGGTTGGCCTTTACCGTTGGGCTTCCAAAGGGCATAGTTCGGTTAGTCCCCAAATTTTTGGAGGGTGTTAGGTTTGAGGGGTTAGTCACAGAAGATTTAATCGAAGTACTTCCTCCTTTAGGCATGATGTGGACAGCATTATTTGCCTGAACTGCCTTCAAAAGAGTGGCTGCTTCTGATGAATTAGCTAAACGTGCTCCAGCTGCAACTGCTACTTTTGCAACTGTAGAAGAATCTGAGTTTGATAATGGCTTTGATTGGGCCTTTTGGGGGGGAGCTCGTGGATTTGGAACAGATGACGAAGTTCCAGGTTTCGATGATATGAGATTGGCAGCCGCTGGATTAGACTGAGATTGTTGGGGCTGAGAGACAGTATTGTTCACAACTGCATTGTCCTCTTTTGAGATTTTTAATGCACCAGGATTACCGCTTGTGGAAGCTCCATTACCAACTGCAGAAAAATCAAATTATGCATTAGTAGAAACTTCCATGAACATCAATAAATCCAACAGAGGCCTACAAAGGCATTAGCTAAGCGATGTCCTGAATAAACAATAGTTGTCAAGTTAAACTGGGATGTGCTTCACTAGATATTTTCACATAAGCAATCGGCATATCCTTGCATGTCAAGAACTTGTAAACTCAGACTGAAAATATGGCTTTACAAAGATCAAACAGTCCACAAGCAATATGAAAACAAGAAGCAAGAACAAAATGACAGTACCCCTAACCTGTCAACAAATTATCCTTAAGAGCTATGTCCATTGCCCGATTAGCAGCTAGGACTTGATCAGAAAGGTGTGATCCAGCCGCAATGGCTAATTTTGTCACCATAGAAGAATCTGAGTTTGATACTGGTTTAAGTAAGGCCTTTTTGTGGGGAGCTCGAGGATTTGGTACAGATGAAGTTCCAGGTTTTGATGATATAGGATTGCCACCAGCTGGATTAGACTGAGATTGGTGAGGTTGAGAAAGAGGATTATTAACAATTGCATTTTCCTCATTAGAGGAATTTAATGTGCTAGGATTACTACTTGTGGTTGTGGCAGCTCCTTTCCTCTTCTTAATAATTGCCCATCTCTGCAAAGGTAACGAAAATCAGCAGTGGTTGATAGAATATAAAAAGAAACTCCAGTGTCCAGTTCTTTTTCTTTTCATGTAGGGATGAGAAATGAAGTCATCAGTTCATCACAAGACAGGTATCATTTAAAGAACAAACAAGCATAACAAATTTCCAGTCATTTCACCCCATGAAAACAGGAAAACTGGGAAACGTGAGGCATTTTGACCAAACTAGATGGCAAGGTTTCACAATGATAGGAGTTGCATAGTTCAAGTTATTGAGAACTGAGATGATGCGGAAGACAATGAGTTAGCAGTATGGTGCAATACTAGTATTTTTTTTTTTTTTTTTTTTGGACAGAAGATTAAAAAAAAAACTGTGAATCTTTGATAAACATAAAGGCCCGCATAATGTGCAGTATTTTTTGTATATTACTGATTGAAAAATAAAAGGGCAAGTAAGAGATACAAACATAACATAAAAAGCACTACCATAGTTATTTATTTTAAATTTTTTAGAGGCATGGAAAGGAAAGCAGAATCAAGGTATATGTGAAGGAGAAAATACCTGAGATAGTTGTGAAGCAGTCCTATCTCCTTTGAAGTCTCCCTTCAAAATGCTTTGCCAGTCCCCCTTGCCACATTTGTCAACAGCAGCTATTAGTTCTAGATCCTCGTCTTCAGTCCATGGCTTTCTCTTTCGACGAGGAGGAAGAGTGGTGCTTGTAGACCCATTTGCATCTGATCCTTCACCTGTTGTCCCAGCAGGAACATATTTTTTCAGAACAGATCCCGAAGAAACTGGTTGTTTCTGAAAAGAAACTGGAACAGTAATGTTTGTGCCTTGCACTGAAGCTGGCAGAGAGTTTTTCAATGAGGAATTTGAGGATTGCCCATTGGGTATATTTATAGTCAGAGGAACCTCAACGGTTGAACTGCTCGGGACTTTGGAATCACCCGGCAAGCCAGAACCAATCAATACCTAACCAGGCCAAACAAGATTTCAGATATCTTAAATTCTTAATGAAGCTCATCATAACTTTCATAAGGGGAAATGAGTCAACTAGCCATCATGCCCTCTAATAAAATGGTATGACAAAACATTCAAAGGATCTGAAGTCTGAACCGTGCTTTTACTACATAAATATTGATACAAACTGACCTTTACACAAGCCGCAGCTTCTGCCGAAGCCTCTGCACTGACAGCAGGATAAGGTTCCAGCTCATATTCCAAGTCACTATCATCATCCTATGTAAAGATAATATTTGTTTTGAGTCTGAAATAGCCATCTTAGTTACCCAAAAACGTTCCAAAAAGATGTTAAATATACTTCAGTAGTGTAAATTCTCAGCATCTAAATAGTACTAAATGACTATGTACCCCAAGTTTTTTCAAATCTTGTATTGTACCATTTCTTCATTACAAACAATCATCCAAGGATTCAAAGGTACTGAGCACTGAAGTTCAATAAATAGTTTCAAGAAGTATAATATTTTTTATCATTTCAGACAATAATAATAAACATCTTAAAATTTTGGCTAACTTCATGCCACTATTCCATCAAACACAGCATGATCCATAAATGCAACACATAGGCACGATCATAAAGCAAAATGGACATACTGCAGAACTTAAGCCAAGTGGTAACACCTAATATGCCAACATTTATTTTCAACAAGACCAGAGGTTTACAAATAGGAAAAATACAGGTTCCTGAGGCCCATCAAAGATAGCCAAGTAAGCAGTCCTTATCCCAGGATCATACCCAGTCAACTCATTTGAACATTGGCCATTCGCAAGGTCTGCAATTGGTTGACATAATATACAAATTCCTCCCACCAAAAAGTCAGGCATCTCATTCTCAGCAGTTATTACATTCTAAATTTTTGTAAAAAAAAAAAAATAAAAAAAATTCCCACGAAACAGTCACCACAAACTGAGAGCATATTAGAACTGATTTGCAATTTGATCAAAAAGAAACCGAGAGCATAAAAATTTCAAAACATAGAACGAAATTTCACAACAGGTCTTGAGGGACTACAAGAGAAAGAACCTAACCAAAGGCTCGGCACCATAGTCAACTTTCTCGAGCAGCTCCTCGAAGTAGGCAATATGACGCCAGAGCATTTGGTACTCCCTGGCACTGGTGATTCCAGTAGCAGTTTTCTTCACCAAGGCGTTCCAATCCATCTTAACATCCGCCGACTGTGACACCTCTTGGAGCAAGGCCAGCACTTTCTGTGCTGAATACCTTTATACGCCAAAAAGTGGGGAAATAAGATAAATTGAAACATATGATAGCAAGCAGCAATTGCAAGAACGTAGCCCTAATCAGGTGGAGGGTGAGGGAGATGAAGCGCGATACCTGTGCATGAGATTGGACACGTTTTCTTCGCTGATATGTGCGATCTTCTGCCTCTTCGCGGATTTCATCGTTTCTTGTGGAAGAGAGAGATAAAACCCTAGAAAGAGTGAATTAGAGTTTGCAGAGTTGGCTCCGCGGCAATTTCAGGGAGAAGGAAAGGAGTGAGTGAAACTGTGAAAGAGAAAGGCGGTGAGGAGGAAGAGCGAGGGGATCGGCGGTGATTGGGGCTCAAGAATTTCCGACTTCAACTGGAATTACTGTTATGCCCTTACATGTGATCGTTGGCTTCTTTTTTTTTTTTTTTTTTTTTTTACTATGCATCGGACAACCGGTGGATCGAAAAACTCCAAAAATCGACGACTTCCAAATCGTCGTGAATAAAACTAAAGCGCATCACCCATCATGATTCAAACTTATGAATACAACAAAAACACATTGTATGAGACTATCCGCATTCATTCATGAATCCCTTCCCACACTCATAACTTACTTTTTGACTGCCACGTCAGCTTATGAACTCCACTTCAGATTATTAATTTTTCACCCTACATTCATGAATCCGACAACGAACTCATAACTTACTTTTCTATATTTACCTTTTTTATTAAATTAAATTTCTATATATTAAACTCATACTATAATTCACTCTCAATAAATTTATTATTATTAATAATTGATAAGTTTTATTATTAAATATTAAATATTATTAAATATTAAATATTCTTAATAATTTAATTATTCATGGTTATTTTTTTGGGTACGATCATGGTTATTTATTATTATCATTCAAGAAGAGAATAACACATCAATATCAATCAATCAATCAATCAATCAATCAGTATATATAATACTAAAACAGAGACGTGGAAATCCTATGTGGCGGGTTCTGGTGCGATTCGCTTACGTGTCGGACTCTGGTGCAATCTGGGTTGGATTTTGTGCCACGTCAATTAATGATGATCCAATATATTTAGGCCACATCAGACGATTACATTATCTATTTATATATGTGTCATCCTATGTGTCTATTTTAATTGAAGATTAAATTTAATTTTAATATAAATATTCAACATCATATCTTAAGTGGCTACAAAATCTATCATTTTTACTAAAATTATTTTATAAATATTTTTTCTTTAGTTATTTTATCTTTAGTCATTTAGATTAGTAATGATAATTCATTATATCTAATGATAAGATTTATTATTAATTAATTATCTATAAAATAATAAAATCTTATCACAATAAATAAATATTAAATGCAAATATGTTAATGGTTCATGATCGATCCTAAATCACACAATAAATGGGTACATTCATGAACAACCCTAACCTAAATTTTACAATTATTTAGCTTTTATCCAAGTTGAAAAATTGGTTGGTACGTTGTATCTTCAATAAAATATGGATTTTTTTAAATGATGGATTATAATTTATAAGATATATTAATTTTACAATATTATTAATTTTATAAAAAAAAAGGTAAATTAGTTTTAGGCCCAAAAAAAAAGTTTATTTAGTTTTAAAGAGTATAGAGTATATACGGTTGTATTTGATAAGTTTGGGTGCATGATGTTTAGTATAATAGTTTAGAGTATATACTGTTGTATTTGATAAATTTGGGTGATGTTTTTAACTTATATCTTAAAGTCACAAGTTCAAACATCATTCTGGATTTGTTTAGGTGGGCAATGACATGGTTTAACTTAATCAATATAATGTATAACACATATTACCATGAGGAGACGAATGTAATAAAGTGAAACTTTTTACTCTATAAAAAAAACCATTGTATCTGTGGTAAATAAAACGATTTTAAATTTGATATAATGGTCGCCAATTTTTTTTTACATTATAAGTTTATAAGAACACCTTCAGGCTTCAACACTTAAATTGTAGAAATTCTCTAATTAGATAAATCATTTATTATTATTTTTATTCTATACTAATCTTTGATGAAATGTGACATTTTTTTTATATATTCCTTTATATCATACGAGGTTCCATTACAATAAAAAAATAATGGTTATATATATTACTAATTAAAATACCTTAACGTTAAAATCTTATGACTTTGTCATTTTTTCGTGAGCGAAAAAAAATATTTTTTATTTTTTTCTTGATTTTTAAAAAATTAATTCAAATTTATAATCAAATATAATTTATTAGACAACCGCACAAGCGTGCGGGTCATAAGACTAGTTTCATTAACTAAAGTGAAAGTAATGTAATGGACCTAATGAAGATTATGTTTACTTGATATTAATTATTATAACGGTTGGGTACTAAATTATACGGGTGTTCGACAAAATACGGTAATATCAAGATTTTTTTCCATCGAAACATATGCAAAGTGGATGTCTATAGGTAGATAAAATTAAATTAAATATGAAAATAATTTTTATTTATTTTTTTATAAATGGCAGAAATTGCCATTTTATAATTGTATTTTAATAGCGCTGCCACGTGACGACCTCTGAATGGGGCCGCGTGGCAGCGCTGAGCACGTGTTCAATTTGCCCAGTGCAGCAACAAAATGCTGCGTTTCGGGCCACACTTGCAATGTTACGACGTCGTTTCTTGTTGAACCGGGCCACCATACGCACATGCTCCTCACGTGCCTATGCACGAATCTTACTTTTTACGGTGCGTGCAGATGAACCTGCAGTACCGAGTTCATCCATTTTTCTTTTTTTTTTTCTTCCCTATTTTTTTGCCATCTGGCTACCCCATGAGCTTGTCGATTCACGAATGCATTTGCTCTGAAATAATCGATCACGACAAAATGAGAGAACGACTCTAAAATTTATGAAATAATCGATTGAGCGACGAAATGATATGGATAATGAACGCATGAAAAAGCTAAAGAAATTAGACTAATGTAAAAGTCTTGCATTCAAAATAAGATGGTTATCTTATTAAATGATACTCCCTCCGTTTTCTTTTCATTGACTTTTTACTATTCAAGCACGTTTTTTAAGGTGTGAAAAAACTATATGAAATAATAATTTTTTTAATATTTTTTTCGACAATCTCATACTTATTGATGATAAGTATAATATTATTAAAAAAATATTATTAAAATATTAAAATATTAATATAGTTTTTATCGTTATAAAACTACGTGCATGACTTAAAAAAGTCACTTAAAAGAAAACGGGGTAATTATTGGTAAAAGAAAGGGAGTTAAATTGCACAAACTACAAACTTTAGAAATGATTATATCAAACAATACAAACTTTAGAAAAATTGAAAATAATCACCGGTTGGTTGCGAATAGTGTCACAGACTTTTTTTTTTTAATACAAGACAAGGATTTGGGATAGTCAACCATAGTTGATCCGCTGTTAGAGAGCGTTCAATCGAACGACGTTACCAATCTCAACAAAAACTCGCTCAGCTACAAATGACGGAGAGATAATGCCACGGACTTTCAAAAAATCGAAAATAATCACCAATACAGAAGAAATTGAATAGCCAAATAGGTGAAATAACTAACTTAAGAAGCAAGATACGTGACAGAATTTCCCTTTGTCCACATATTGCACAGGAAGGAACCACTATCCACAGTAAATTTGAATCCAAGCAAGATTTAAAGAGCAGGGCTGAATGATTTGGGTAGAGGGTAACCTTGATTTCTAGCTAAGGTTCATTATCTCTTTCCACACACACAAGTTCCAAAGTCCAAACTACAATTAAGAATTATGAACCTACAAGCAGTTGTATCACAGTTATGAGATCCAAAGAATCGGAAAAGCTATACTCACCCCTAATTTTTATTAATCCACCTGAAGCTAGAAGTACAGGCTACAGCCAACCAGCTCTTCAACCAAAGGCCAAACCTACAAGCACTTGAGACTTGCAGAGCAATACAAACAGAGGTGACTTTTTCCCTTGTGATCTGATAATAACATTTGATCAAATTAAAATGCCTAACCAACACACAGAACAACAACAACAACAGAGAACAGTCCCCACAGGAGATAAAAACTTGCACATATGACATATCTATTGTTCTTTCTGTTCTGATTTCTCAGTAACAGTCTCACTTTTAACCTCTGATGATATTCCACCACCTCCAACCTCGGAACTTGGTATGTTCTCCTGCTTTTTACTTACAATCTCCTCCCGTTTCTCACTCGTGGCTTCTCTGTCCTTCGCCACATCTAAAGATTCATCCTTGATTTTTGAATCACCTACACTATTATGCACAACAACATTAACAACAGCAATTGCCTTTCCAGCCTTCTCTTTCTCTGTATTTACCGAACACTGAGAGTTCTCCCTAGCAGCTGACGGACTTGAAGCGACCAATTCTGCACTAGACGAGACAGGTGGTGATTTATTTTTAGCTACACTATTCTGTAATAACACAGGCCTTGCCGATGGATGTGGAGGTGGTGCTGGTGCTTTCATCACTTCACTGGTTTTCATCTCTTTCTTTACTTCAACTTGTTTAGGGTGACAAGGAGTGACGTTTGTCTGTGAAGATGATCCAATGGCAGTCACCACCTGTGAGGGTTGAGAAAGTGAAGCACTGGCATTATTTGGGAAATTGGACAAAGTTGAAACCTTGGGGGATGGAGCGGGTAGGACAACTGGCAGTCTCACAAAAGTGCTCCTCATTGGCTGACTTCCAGTGGCATGGGGACTGGGCGCAGAAGATGTTGGAGAAGGTGTAGTTGGTCTCAGAGGGTTGGCCCTTACTGGTGGCCTTCCAAAGGGCATAGCTCTGTTAGGCGGCTTAGGCCCCAAATGGGAGGAGGGTGTTGGGTTTGAGGGACTAGTGACAGAAGATTTAATCAAAGTACTTCCTCCTTTAGGCATGATGTGGACAGCATTATTTGCCTGAGCCGCCTTCAACAAAACGGCTGCATCTGATGGTGTAGCAAGGCGTGCTCCAGCCGCAACTGCTACTTTTGTCACCATAGAAGAATCTAAGTTTAATGCTGGCTTCAATGGGGCTTTTTGTGGGGGAGCTCGTGGATTTGGGACAGATGATGAAGTTCCAGGTTTTGATGATATGGGATTGCCACCAGCTGGATTAGATTGAGATTGTTGGGGTTGAGAGGGAGTATTGTTCACAACTGCATTGTCCTCATTTACCGTGCCAGGATTACTACTTGTGGCAGATCCATTGCCAACTGCAGAAAAATCAAATTTTGCATTAGTAGAATCTTCCAAGAAGATAAATAAAGCCAACACAGACCTACAAAAGGCATTAGCACAGTGATGCCCTGATTAATCAATAGCTATCAAATTAAAAGTGTAATGTCAAGAACTTGTACACTCAGACTGACACATGACTTTACAAATATCAAACAGCTCACATACAATATGAAAACAAGAAGCAAGAATGAAATGATATTACCCCTAACCTGTCAACAAATTATCCTTGAGAGCCATGTCAATTGCCCGGCGAGCAGCTAGCTGTGCATCAGAAAGTTGTGGACCAATACTTTGGGCTCCTATGCTCAGGTTGCTCTGCCTCTTCCTAATAATTGCCCATCTCTACACATGCAGCAAAAATCAGAAGCAGCTCATAGAATATAATAGGAAAATTCAGTTAGTTTACCCCTACAGAATTCCAAGTTCCAAACTTCATTGCTGAGACATGTAAACAGGAAAACTGGAAAACATGAGCCATCTTGACCAAAACTAGATCACAAGGTTCCCCAATGAACGAGTTGTGAAGTTCAACTTATTGTGCAGATGCAAAACTACATGATTTAGTATAATAATCAGACTACATAATTAGTTAATATGCATAGCACAATGCTGGCAAATATTTTTTCCAATCTTTCCCTGATCAAGGATAAGGTTAAAAAAATTGTGGATCTTTGATAAACATGAAGGTCTGGATTAGATGTAATATTTTTTAAAATTTTGGATTAAAAAAGGAAAGACCAAATGAAATTATCCATTGCTCAATCCACCATGGTCACATACTCACATGGTGCCATAGGATGATAGGCTATGGTACCAACAAAAAAAACCGCGTACGACGCGGGTAATATAACTAGTTGACATAAAAAGCACAGCCATATCTTTTATTAAAATTATTTTTTTAGAGACATGACAAAGGAAAGGAGAATTAAGGGTATATGTTAAAGAGGAAAGACCTGAGATAGTTGTGAAGCAGTCCTATCTCCTTTGAAGTCTCCTTTCAAAATGTTTGCCCAGTTCCCCTCACCACATTTTCGCACAGCAGCTATTAATTCTAGATCCTCGTCTTCTGACCATGGTTTTCTCTTCCTGCGAGGAGGAAGAGTGGTGCTTGTTGATCCAGCTGCATCTGACACTTCACCTATTGCCAAAGAATGAACTGGTTGTTTTTGAACAGATCCTTGAGGAATTGGTTGTTTCTGAACAGAAACAGGAACCGTAATGTTTGTGCCTTGTATTGCAACAGGTAGGGAGTTTTCCAACGAAGATTTTGAGGATTGCCCATTGGGTATATTAATAGTCAATGGAGCCTCAACAGTGGAACTGCTTGGGACTTTAGATTCACCCGGCAAGCCAGAACCACTCAATACCTAACCAGGCCAAACAAGATTCATAACTCAGAATCAAGCTCATCAAAAGGAAAAATGCCCTTCATGCCCTCTAATAGAATGGTAAGACAAAACATTCAAAGGAGTTGAACTGTGTTTTTGCTACCCAAATATTGATAAAACAAACTGACCTTTACACAAGCGGCAGCTTCTGCAGAAGCCTCAGCACTGATAGCAGGATAAGCTTTCAACTCATATTCCAAGTCACTCTCATCATCCTATGTCAAGATGGTATTTCTTTAGATTGTGAAACAGCCATCTTAGTAACTGTAGTCTAAATTATCAGCATATAAATAAACGACCAAGTACCCCAAATTTCCACATATGAAAAGTGAAACTCCCTTCAAGGAAGTGGGAGAGACGTTGAGTATATTGTACCGTTTCTTCATTATCAACAATCATCTAAGGGTCCAGTACCACTGACTACTGAAATTCTATCAATATTTTTCAAAAAGTAGCATATTTGAATCACTCGAGCCAACATCAATCTTGAAAATCAAGATAGGAAACTTCACACCACCATATACAACACAGCGGCTGCTGATAATGCAAAGTGCCACACTGCAAAATTTGAGCGAAGTGGTAACACCGGGCAGTAATTTAGAACATCTCATAAGCCAGCATTTATCTTGAAGAGGACCAGAAGCCCATCAAAATAGCCAGGTAAGAAGTACTTCTCCCATGATCATACCCAGTCAACTCATTCTAACCTCCCCATTTGTTAGGTCTCCACATGATTGACACAATACACAAATTGACCTACCAGAAACTCAAGGACAGCTCATTCTACCTATTATCAACCTATAAGAGAACTAAAACGCTTATAATTTTGCCCCCAAAAACAGCATTTTCCCAAAACTGAGCATAAAATAATTTCAAAATAAGGAACCAAATTTCACAGCAGGCCTAGAGGGACGAATAGAGGAAGAACCTAACCAAAGGCTCGGCACCATCATCAACTTTCTCGAGCAGCTCCTCGCAGTAGGCAATATGACGCCATAGCATTTGGTACTCCCTGGCACTGGTAATCCCAGTGGCCGTTTTCTTCACCAAGGCGTTCCAATCCATCTTGGCATCCGCCGATTGAGACACCTCTTGGAGCAAGGCCAGCACTTTCTGTGCTGAATACCTTTATTAAAACCAAAAAAGTGGGGCAAATTTGAGAATTTGAAACCTAGGGAAGCAAGCAGCAACTGCAAGCGCGTGGCATGAAAATCAGGGAGAGGGAGAATGATACCTGTGCAAGAGATTGGACATGTCTTCTTCGCTGATATGTCCCGTCTTCTGCTTTTTCGAGGACTTCATCGTTTTTTGTGGGGAGGGGAGGGGAGAGAGAGAGGTGGAACCAGAGATAAAACCCTAGAAATAGTAAATTCGAATGTGCAGAGTTCGCTACTGGAAAATCTCAAAGAGATGGTGAGTGAAGCAGAGGATTGTTGATGGTTGTATGAGAGGAAGAAGTCTCTAATGGCGACTTACCGTAAGATATCGTGGAGAGAGCAGGTGAGGATACAGGGAGGAAGGGAGAGCGGATCGGCGGTGATCGGGCGGAAGAATCTCCGACTCAAACTGAAATTACTGTTACACCCTTAATTGAAGGCTTCTTTTCCCATTTTGTTGCCAATTTTTTTTCTTTTTCCCATTGATACATGGGTTTTTTTTAATAGAATTTTTATAAATAATTATAAAATACACTATATTAAAATTAAGGGTTAATATGGGAAAGGGGGCTAAATATTATCGAAAAGGAATTTTAATAAATAAAAAAATTATTCAAGCTTTCTATCAAAAAGAAAAAAAAATCTAAATACTAATTTAATCATGGTCGATTTGCAAAACTAGACAAAAAAAAAAAAAAACTTTGCAAAACTAGATGCACATGTAAAATTGACAAAAGTAGCAAATTGTCTACTTTTATAATTTTTTTTTGGGTTACCGGATGGATGAATTCCAGGTGAAACCGTGAAAAAAAAAAGGAAGAAAGAGAATGGGAAAGGGAAAGAAAGCGAGAGGCCCGAAAGGGGCGACACCGCCCTGTCTCCTCCCGCTTCCTCAGTTGCTCCTCATTCCTCTCTCGCTCCCCTTCCCTCTCTCTCCTCCCTCGCCTGGTGTCAAAGCATTTTCCAAAGCTCGCGTCGTCTTCACCTTTCGCCAAAGTTGGCTTGCTCAGAGGAGGAGGCATTCAGCTCTCGTCACTTCCTGCCGTCTCTCCATCTTCGCCACCTCGCCATCTCACCGAGGTTAGCTTTCCCCCAAATCTCTCTTCCTCTTTGGCGAACTTCGCCTCTTTCAAAGCTAGCTGTTCGAGAAAAGAGTGAGAGGGTAAAAATCCAATTGAACCTTAGTTTTGGTTTGTTCAACCAATTACTGAACACTTAATCACTCTATTTGCGATTCCAAATTCTTTCACCAGGTTTGTGAGTTTGAGATCGCTGCACAATATCTCTTATATTGCTGATTTTTTTTACTGCTTTTAATGTTGTATATATGCTATGTAGGGTTGTTATTGTTCGTTTTTTAAACGAGCTCGAGCCGAGCCTAATTTTTAAACGAGCTTTTTATTTTGTTCAAGCTCGGCTTGTTTAGGAAATGAACGAGCTCGAACCGACTTTTTTCGAGCTTTAAGTAGTTCTACTTGGTTATAACATGTTAACTTAAAGGAAATTTTAGAAATTCCATAGAATTCGAGCCATTCGAGCTTTATTCGAACGAGCCAAGCTTTCAACCGAGCTTAAAATTTTGTTCAAGCTCGGCTTGTTTAAATAAGTGAACGAGCTCGAGTTGAGCTTTTTCGAGCCGATCCCGAGCCGAGCTATTCAGTTCATATAACATTTTTGCTGCCTTATCTTTATGTGATGGCATATGGTTCGTGTTCAATTGGTAGCCTATGGTTTTCCGTCTTGAGTTATTCAGGGTTTTTAGTAGCTGATGCATCCCTTTGCTGCACAAAATGACCATTAAAAGGGGTTTCGTTCATTTGATTCTGTCTGATTTGTAATTGTATAGCTATTGGACAATCTTTTAGTACATTGTCATATATTCTCTTTTGTTTCATTGTCTCCAAATCATTTTTTCTAAAGGCACATAACCTCTCATAGTGCAATGTACGGAGTATTAATTTTCAAAAACTTACACAAACTGCTTGCTTCTGGTGGTCTTGACAGTTCTACAAGTGTGCAGTGGATCAGTATGAGAGCGATCTGTTGTCTGTTGTGCATTCTCTTTTGTTGTCAATGACTAGCAAGAACATTTAGATTGAGAAGCTTGGTCATTGTAAAGGTGGTTGTATATACTAGTGCTTTGGCAAAGCTTCTCAGACATTCTGGATACGATGCTGCTGTGTGTAAATCCAAATGGTAGGGCCATAACAAAGGTTCCTGGAGGTATACCGTGATCAAATTTTCTTTGGTTATCTTTATGCAACTTTCATATTTCTAGAGTATATTGTTACTAATACTAGTGCATCTTTTCATATAAAGCTAAATTCAAATGCATTCTGAGCACATTTTGCAACAGATAAAGAGTTTTCAACTGTTTTTAACTGAGCACATATGTTGAGTGTGAATATAATTTATATAAGTTTGTGCAGTCGGGGAAGCAACTGGAGGGGATAGTCTTACCATCTCAGTCTGAAGCAGAACCGACGCAGGACAAGGTAAGGGGGTTAATTTGGTAGGATAGTTATGGTCAGTTGAGATGATATGTTTGTTCTGTTGGTAGGATAGGGTTATTAATTTTGGGGTGGATATGTTTGTTTAGTTGGTAGGATAGGTTTGATCATTTGGGAGGATATGATTGCATTTGTTTAACATGTCAGTATGATATATCTAGATGGAAGCAGGTGGATGCAAGGAACTTTGGAATTTCAACATCAATGATATCACAGTCATCATGGCTTGTTCCGAAGGTACTCCACAATGAAGGTAATGCAAGGAACCCGGTAAGCGATTTCTCATATACGCAATATTTGATTTTTTTTTCCATAATTTTTAGAGATTCTTTCATATTACTACTGGGGTCAATTGGTTTTTAGCTAACTGGTTTTCATTTAACCATAATATAGCCATAATAGTATGAAATTTTTTAGTTTTTTTACATTCGGAGATGAAGAAAATCATCTCAAAAGGTTGACTAAAGAATTCCATTGATTTGAATATGCTTTTGTGGAACCTTTGGTAGTTCTCTTTGTCCTAGGTTCAGAAATAAACTCTTTGAAAACTTCAAACCCATTGATTCCCAATTTTCCATTGATATTTTCTTGCTATGTTCTTGTATTTTTGTTAGTGTTGTCTTCATCTCGTGTCTTTACCCACATCTGTTAAACTTCTTTCTGGTTTCCATGCAATTTAGAAATGGTAGCAGTGATAATTTATTCAAATAAGAGATAAATTGTTTCTATCTAAGGATGTTAATCAAATAATTTATTCAAATAAGAGATATGTGATCTACCGCCACATTATACTTGTGCAGAGAGGTTGAAACTGACCCATGAGCAGAGGGCCGAATTTGTAAAGAAGTGAGATGAAGAAAAGGCCGGTAAGCTTTTCTGTTGCTTATCGTTCTCTGTTGCTTGTCATTTAGCTATTCTTTAGAGTATGATCATCATTTTTTTAGTGTTGGGTATCTCAGCAAAAGAGCAGAAGAAGGTTGAGGGTGTGATGAAAAACAGTATCAAATAATAATATTTGCAACATGGAGTTGCTTCTATATTTGAAGGTTGGTATCATTGATTTTTGCATGTTGTTTCTTGTATAATTAAGGTATGTGTGTCATTTGTGTTCATTGTCATTTTGTCAAATAAAATAATTTTCATTTTGTCAAATAAAATTAACGGATATTCAAAATTTTAGAAACAATCTTTAGATTGAGATTGATTTTCCATTGAAATTGTTTCTTAATCTACAGGATGAAAAATAGTCTAATAGCTCAATTGGTAGAGCGTTGTGTTTGCACACAAATATGTGAGTTCGATTCTCACATAGGCTAATGTCTAGACCTCCTGATGCTAGACAATTCGTGCCCTTTATTTCTCCTCTGTCATCCCAATCTGTCTCCTTCAAAGAAACTGACACATCATTTGAATCTGTCCCAAGGGGGTTAATTTGGTAGGATATAGTTATGGTCAGTTGGCATGATATGCTTGTTCTGTTGGTAGGATAGGGTTATTAATTTTAGAGTGGATAGGTTTGTTCAATTGGTAGGATAGGCTTGATCATTTGGGAGGATATGATTGCATCTGTTTAATAGGTCAGCATGATATCTAGATGGAAGAAGGTGGATGCAAGGAACTTTGGAATTTCAACATCAATGATATCACAGTCATCATGGCTTGTTCTGATCATACCAATATCGTTATTTTCTCATACCATTAGTTTCCATCTATCCTACCATGAGTTTTCAAGCTTCCTGTTACTTATTGACTTAGTTCTACACTTAGGAATTTCGGTAATTACATTATTATCATACCAATATCGTATATTTATCCTACCAGGTTCACAAATTTGTCCTACCACTAGTGTATATATTTCCTACCAGGTTCATAATTTTATAAGTTCAGAGATATTCATAATTCATAAACTTGTCGTACCAGATTCACAAATTTGTCTTGCCATTAGTGTATATATTTCCTACCATGTTCAATCGTATAAGTCCAGAGAGATATGAACAAATACTCCGCATTAGCCTATGTGAGAGTCGAACTCACATCTTTGTGTGCATACACAATGCTCTACCAATTGAGCTAATAGACTATTTATCATCGTATCGATCTGTGGTATCCATACCGTCACCAAAAAAAGTATTATAAGGTGTCCAGTATGCTGTTGTTGTACTACTATTTTGCTTGTTCCTGGGATGAGATGCACCTACACAACAACCTCACATTCACTCCAATCAAACTGTCCACACTTTTCAATATCACGGAGAATCAACAGCCACTAATTCATACCAAAATCACATATCTGAAAAAAAACTTAACAACCACAAGGGAATGATAGATATTAGTATTCAATTTTCATTTCCATAATTCCATCCCTATTCTATTGTATTCAATGCCCACAATTGCCTTCGTGTATAGCTTAATTCAATTCCCCGTATCTCTGATCATCTTATATCTTATTAACAAAGAAGAACTCACTTGAACGAAAACAAGAACATGATGATCATGACAATTCATACAATTCTATACAAATTGAGGCATCAGGCAAGTACCAATCAACCTATAACTCATGTTTATTTTCAATCGGATAAAAATTCCTACTCATCCCAAACTTTCACTCTTTGCAATGGTAGAAATGGAAAAACCATCTCCAAGTTAACACATTTCTATCTTTTTGTTTCAAGCTTACACGGATGCAATTCAATCTAGCTGTATTTCTACATCAAGTCACAGGCATGCTCTAAGAGATAAATCTCAATCAAATTGTTAGGCACAGTTAAGCAAATTATCTGCGAATATATCGCCCCATAGTGAAAACCTAGCATCTTTATCCTCTTCATCGACATCATTGTTAATGTGCCTTGAACCATCGTTGACCGACGACGCATCAGGGGGGGCTAGGGGGGGCAGCGCCACCCAGCCTTTACGGTATGCGATGTTTGTTGTAAACGGGCCTATCGTTTGTCTATTTTGGGCTTTCGGTCCATTGTCTGTTTAGGGTTTCATGAGTCTCTTCATATACTCATGAAACGCCGACCCCTTGTAACCCTAATCTGTTTTGCTTCCTCCAATAAGAAAAGTAGTTCTCTGCCCGTGGACGTAGGCAACACACCGTTGCTGAACCACGTAAATCTCTGTATTGTTCTTCGCTAATTTCATTCTCGTTATAACAATCATCTTCATAGCCAAATTATGCATCACCGCGATAACCTGGTTCGCTTCCATAACCAGACTCGCTAACATGTGCATCAAACCCCACTCCAGATCCCACATTGTCTCTTTCTCCAGTCACATTCCTATCCCCTTCTCTCTCCTCGAATTCCTGGCGTCGCTCATATCCGAGCTCCAATTGCGCCTAAAACCTCTCACCTTCTCCACAACACCTTTTAAATCCGGCCTCAGCAACACTCCTCCCATAATCAGCCCCATATCCAAAGTCCTAAGCGCCTCGCCGACCTCGACACGACATTGAGTACGCATCTCTCCACACAGGCAACACCGACTGCCACGGCCCGGAGTGAAGCTACTCCCACGCCATCTCCCTCGCCGCCTCCCTGCTCGTGCCGATTCTGATTTTCCCAACGCAACAGTTACGAGCCCCGGTGACCTGATATGGTCGGTCATGACTCATGAACAGTTTAAGGCAACCGGCTCAAAAAATTGGGTTGGTTTAGTTTTGCAATTTTTGGGCTTGTCATGACATTTTTGCAAAAAGGCCCAACAAATGGTCTAGACACTTTCCTCTTTAATCATTACTTCAACTATGACTTTCCCTTCTACAGAGGCTAATGCATTGTGAATAGAATCTATTCACCAACACTTTCCTCTTTAATCATTACTTCAACTATGACTTTCCCTTTTAGAGAGGCTAATGCATTGTGAATATAATCTATTCACCAAAATATAGAAAAAAAATCTAAAAGATTTTCTTTTATTTAATATGTACCTATGAACACACATTAAAACATTCATAAATATTTTTATGGAATCCTTCTATATTTAGGAAACAATTTTTATATCAAATTCTTACATTATGCACTAAAATGTATTTAAAAATAGTTATGTTTACTTTTAACAAATGGCAAGAAAATCACACAAGTTCACAATGGTTCAACTATATGGCTTAGAGAAAATGGTTCAAACTACTATACTACCAAAAACTCAATCTTGCTCCTATGTTATGTAACACCCCCTTTTAGATCCCAAAGGAGTGTTGCAGCGCCAGTGAATCTGCAGACTTTAATGTCTTTGAATTCACCTGAGGCTTATAGGGACATGCAACCATGCTCCCATAAACAAGATGATAATTTAAATAGAATAAAATAGGCGGAAGTCAATTAAATATCCTAGTTTAAAATATTCGATCACAATACCATAAAAATACCAAAATCATAAAGTATGAATAACTTCCAAAATAGCTGATATTAAAGTAGCATTGCGGAAACTTAGAGGTTCAAAACTTGTAGTAAAAGATTCAATAAATGATAGTCCGCCCTTCAACTCTCTCCTGCTCCGCTGCCTGCACTAGACCTGTGGAATATGGTATGGTGTTTCGTGAGAACGAATGACACCAGCCATCCAATAAATAGGATGGTTAGTACAATTAAGACTAGCAAATGATAGGGAAAATGTTCAGACTTTAACCTTATAGTGACCATAAAACGGTATGTCATTAAATCAAACAGGAACAAGACACGAATATTTAATAATGAAAACTGAATAAAAAGGTAAAAATTCATGACATGACTCGGATGATCATAACGATCGATTATAAGATAAGAAATGGAATTATACTTGAGGCAGATAAGTATAATAACTGAAATGATCACCTATTTAACAATCGATAAAAATCACAATAATAACGACAATAATAATAATAATAATAATAATACGTGGTACCGGTCGGGCCTTTAACAAGGACCACGACCTACATCAGATCGTTGTTTTGCCACCCCGCAGAGAATGCATTCCGGGATGGTGTTTCATGAAACCTTGTAAGGTGGTGGCTTAACGAACCACAACCTGCAAGTCAGTCTACTGCATAACTTGCCAAAGGCCTATAGCCACTTGCATCACGTGGTGCGCATTTTCACATATCATAACTAAGCATCACATGGTGCCTATCTTATCATACTTAAACAGTTTATACTAGGTGATCATAATAACGACATTAAATCAAACAGGAACAAGATAATTCAAAGGATTTTACTATCACATGCCACTAGTTTGCATGAAAGAAACAAGCAAAATATCATGCACTTTAGGAAGAAGAAAATGGGCAACCTTTACTTATTTCGTGTTATAAACAAACAATCACATTTAATCCGCATATCACTATAATTCATTTAATAATCGCCCATTAATTAATTTAACTCATGCCAATTTATGATTAAAAAGATAAATTACATCAAGCAGACGGGTATGCAATTTATCGAAATTGACAAGGAAATTGACCACAGGGCCGCATTCGACACGGAAGAATTAAAAAAGGGCACAACAAAAGAATCACGAAACACGCAAAGGGCGTTTGAACGAAATCACTTGTCTTAACTTTCGATGATCAGCTGATGACAACCAGACGAGATTTTAGCACCTATTGAATCCACGAAAAAAGGAATATTAATATTGATATTTTCTAAAATTAACTTTACTTTAACTCAATTTGAAATTGAATTAATTCTATAAAGTTAAATATTTATACCAATATGAATTCCTCGGGAAGCGGGATCCGGCGTGGGTGCTTCGAGATTTCCTAGTGTCGCTGAAACGGGAAAGAATTGAGTAGTTTAGAAACATTGGCCGAATAACTTAATAAATAATTAATCTTAGGCCAGAAACGGAAATAGAATAAAAACAAGGGATATTTCTGTAATTGCTTTAAAAGAAATCAAAAATCCCTGTTTTCTTTCTCTTGGAACATCAATATCTAATTTCTAATTTATCTAATATAATACTAAAGCAAATGTTACTTAAGCCACGTGGCACACTCTCCTTCACTCATCCTACGTGGCGATTTCATATTAAACCTGGACCCACCTTCAATTTAAATTTAAATTAATTAATGCTTCATTAATGTATTTTGTTTTACATGTTTGTTTTGGCATTGTTACCGTATTTTTCTAACAAACAAAATTTTTTACTTTTTTAATTGAATTTTATTTGCACTTGCATGTTTGCAGATGCTTGAGATCCACATGGTGAATTTTCCATAAAACTTCAAATTGAGTCATCGCTCTAACAAAATTCAATGTATATGACTTCATTTCCAATATATATAACTTCGTTTCCCCGAAAATTTAATGTTTATGATATAATCATATATATATATTTACGAAAAATAGAATCTTCTTAAATTTTCAATTATTAAATACTAATTTAATTTTTAATACTAATTTGATTTTTATTCGAATTAAATAAGTCGATTATGTTTCTTAAATTTTCAATTATTAAATACTTCCTTACCCTATATCAATATATCTAATATAATATTAAAACACTTGCAAAATGGGACACGTGGCGGCCATACATTTAAAATTATAAATTTAAGATATATCCCCATTGCTTCTCCAAATGTTAAAAAAAATTCTCTTATTTTTTTTAGTATTTGTTTCTTTTTTTCTTTTCCTACTTTTCTTTAATTTTCAAATTTGATTCGGATATCTTCCGCCGGTTGGTGTGCTCAATCCGAAATTTTTTCATATTCCCACTGCACAATCCGATTTTTTCATATATAATTTTTGTTTCCTTTTTTTTTCTACTTATCTTGAATTGAATTTGATTTTTAAAAAACTAAATGTTCAAAATTCAAATCAAATTTCACACGTATATATAGTAATGATTAATACCGGTGATATACATTCACAGTCATTTATGAACTTCCGTGAAGCTGAACAAAATTTAAAGTTATAAATTTAAGATATATCCCCATTGCTTCTCCAAATGTTAAAAAAAATTCTCTTATTTTTTTAGTATTTGTTTCTTTTTTTCTTTTCCTACTTTTCTTTAATTTTCAAATTTGATTCGGATATCTTCCGCTGGTTGGTGTGCTCAATCCGAAATTTTTTCATATTCCCACTGCACAATCCGATTTTTTCATATATAATTTTTGTTTCCTTTTTTTTCTACTTATCTTGAATTGAATTTGATTTTTAAAAAACTAAATGTTCAAAATTCAAATCAAATTTCACATGTATATATAGTAATGATTAATACTGGTGATATACATTCACAGTCATTTATGACCTTCCTTGAAGCTGAACAAAATTAGAATAAAAAATCCATATCAACACCCACCTAATTTGCATCTTCGTATCGTTATACGATTATGTAAGTGGGGTAATTTTTTTTTTGGCATTATTTTTATGTATTGGGTGATCATATGCAGATTCATTTTTCCTTCCGTGTTTATCGGATTTCTGATAATATTTTATACCTTTGTTTTTTTCCATATTTTCCGATTCAACTGTTATTTGCTTTTTTATATAATTGTGCGATGAACCCAAAACTTTGTCATTTTGAACATATAATCCCGTCGTTTAATTTATCGATTATAAATGTTATAATGTCTAATTATTTATTAAAAGTAATCATTTATAATTATTTATAAATAAATCAATTTAACAAAATGAGAAAATTAAGAGATTTCATAAATAATATTAAAGCAGTTGCGAATGATGGCCTCACGTTAAAAGTGTCGCATGACAGTGATTCACTTAACAGACCCCCATATATATTTAAAATAAATATACTTAAAATCAATTTTTATTACTTAAAATATTGAAAACTTATATTGATTTATCCAAGACTTTTTAACTAATGATTTGAAAACACATAACAACAAGATTTGTTTGAATTAATAAATTAATAATATTTAAACAATTTGTTTATTAATTTTTTTGGTCAAGATATTTGAGGATTCCATGATATATACTCGGATATTTAAAAATTGAAATTAACTAACATAAGTTGGAATGATATTGTATTTAATAAAATAAAAATACTTGAAGATTTTATTATTGTATTTAATTTATCTGTTTTTTTTAGTTAAAGTTGTCTAATGATATTTAATTTATACTTTTATATCAATAATCAATAGACTATTAAAAAATTATTTGGACTACTGGATATGCAAAATCATTCATGATCCTAACCTCCTTATCTTAATCAATATATTTGTTTAACCAATAAATTGATGATAAAATCAAGTCGATCTTCTTGATATGATCCGTGATCTCGGTATATATGTGTAGGAAACTTTAAAGGTTTAATTCAGGTTGATTTTTTTTTTATTTTTGCAAAATTGAAGTGGTATGTATAATTTGAGGCAAAATATTACTTTCTTCATTGAAGTGGTATGTATAATAAAGCTTCTATACATTGCAAATCATATAACATGCTCAAATAAAACTAATAAAAAGATAATATTTAATCGAGTTTTTAATTTTTTTATAAACATGTCAAAAAAATAAAATGGCCTATATTTGAGATGAATGGATATATTTTTTTACTTTTAAGTTTATTAATATATTATATCTTTTTTTATGTGCTCTACATCCCATAGTTCTGAAAATTTCATTCACTAGCGTTTGTTGAATGTGTAGTCCAACTACCAAATTATTTGGTTCTACCTTCCAACCCATTATCACAACAAATGTGTGTTTAATGTTCAAAGTAATCAATCAACTTACTAAAAAACTTAAAAGGCTAAAACAAACTCATTCTCAAACAACAGTGGTGACTCTAAACTTTATACTACCTTTGTCTCAAAATATCGGCCATTTGACTTTTTAACACGCTTTTAATGAGCTAAAAACTTTATAAAATATTAACTTTTTTTTATAGTTTTTAAAAATAATAATATACTTACTATTAATAAGCATAATATTATTTTTAAAAACCAATAAAAATATAATATTTTATAGAGTTTTTAGCTCATTAAAAAACTTGCCAAAAAAATAAAACGACCAATATTTTGAGATGGATGAAGCAAATTTTTTTACTTCAGTTTATTACAAGAATATTTCTTCTCCGACATTTTTATGTGCTCTCCATCCAAAACTTCTTAAAGCTCCATTTCCCTAGAGTTTGTGTAATATGTAGTCGAACTACCAAATTATTTGGTCTTATCTTTCAATCAATTAACACAACAAAAAATAATAGTAGAGGGACACGTGTTTATATCCTGCCTCGGTCATTTCAAATCTCAAACCCAACCCTGCGAGGAGGGTGAGACATTGATGTTTTGCCACATATATTATATATTGGTATGATATAAACATTATTATTTTTTATCCAAATTTATATTATTTTGCTATATCGTTTTCATATAATTATAATAGTATAATTATATATCTAATATATAATATAAATAAATTATGGTAATATCTTCTATAAAATATAATATATTTTACAAATCCCGTGCGTTACGCACGGGTACTACGCTAGTTTAATACTAAAACAGATGTTAGAAGATGCCACATGGCGGCACATCCTTAAACCAGGCTTACGTGGCAAGTTTTCCCTTAATGTGGCCCCACCTAAATAATTAATTTAATTTACTCAATTATTAATTAAAATAAATCTCATATCTTTTTTTTTCGAATTACAGTGATTTAAAATTTTTTAAATACCAAATAATTATTTTTCTATGATAACTTTAATTTATTTTTTCTCATTTATTTTGAATTAAAACTCAATATATTTTTTTAGTTACCACATTTTACCCAAAAATTAGTTTTTTTATTTAGTAATTCTTTCACAATGATTGAAATATCTAATCTAATATAATATCTAATATCTAATATAATACTAAAACACATGTTGGAGACGCCACATGACGGATTCTCCTTCAATCATCCTATGTGGCATGATGTACTTAAAGATGGGTCCATATTTGATTTAAAAAACATTTTCTCAAATTAAACTTTTATTTATCAAACTAATTCATCCAATATTTATAACCATTATCTATTTCTCGAATCCCTCAAAATGAGGGATGTTTATCTCTTTACTAACCAAAATATTTCAATATCTATTACAATTACACACTTGATAATTCAGATTGTAGAGAAGTGATTTTAGTAACAAATGAGATTTAATAAGATTTTCCAATCTGACCCAATAAAATTTTGTGAATTTTTTAAAAAAATTCGGACGCTTATCACTTTTTATTTAAAAGATTGCATATTTATCTAATTAATTTCTAACTTAATTTTCTAATTACTCTCTAGCATATCTTTATTTTTTAAAACAAAAAACGATTTGTTTAACTTACCATACAATTTACGTTGACATAGATTTAACATTTTCTCATTAACCCAAATAAAAAAAGAATAATTTTTTAAAACAAAATTAAGACTCGACTATCTTCATAACAAACATGAAATAATTAGAATGAATATTTTTAACTATGTCATCTATTTCACTTATCATACAATCTACTCTACTCTAGCTCATAATTTCCATTTTTGTTCTCTATACCCAAATCAAACAACAATATTTTTTAATCCGCTTTTTTCCAACAAATTAAGGCTACCTTCATAACAAACCTGAAATTAATAATTAAACATATTTTTTTATTATGGACTGATTTAAAATAAAATGATTTGTTTTAAAATTTTAATTATTTTTTTATTAGTTGATTTTTTAATTATACATTATTTAGTGATTTTAATTATGATTTGATTTTAACAAATATTTGCAATAAAGATGATGACATTGATGAGTACAAATGTAAACGATGGTCGATTCCATAGTTAAATTATTCAAATATTTGTACTTATATTTTTTCAATTATATGTACAACTATTAGTCAAACATTATAATGAAAATGGTATAATTACTTTTTTAGTATTCTGTATATGTTATAATTAATAGAATATGAAAGACTTGGATTTGAAAAAGATATATGCTCAATGTTAAATATAATATGCTTAGTTAATTACATGAGTTAATTTTTTTTTAAAGTTGTAAAATATATGGGATATCAAACATTTCTTTTTGAAAAATAGGATTAAGTTTAAAAATATGAGAATATGAAATAAATGAACAGATCGAATACAATATATTAAAGTTTTGAAAAAATATTATAAATAATTTTTTTAATAAATTATGTTATAAAATTTGGATAATTTTTTAAAAATTAAATATTTTTCTATGTATATTATATTATATTTTAAAATTTAGGTTGAGATAACTTAAAATTGTTTTCTTTTACTATATAATTCATACTTATATTTTAATTAAATAGTTAATAGTTCAAATTTTGTATTATATGTAGCGCGCAATACATGTAATGAAACCAATTTTATATCAATACTCGCACAAGGTGTGGATATCAAACTAGCTTCTTAAGATAATACATGATAGTCATACGTTAAAAACGTCACATCGCGACCAAAGACTTACGTCACATCCCCCATAGAGTTCTATAATTTCATTGATTTATAATTACTGGTGGGCTCCTCTTTATTTTGATAAATCTAATTTTATTAATTAACATATATAATCCAACTTTAGATTTTCATATTTTTTACTTTAACTTAATTATTTGAAATGTTGAACGGTAAAAAACTTCTTAATAATTTTAGATGGTTTATTAGGGTTAAATCTTACACAAATCACTTTTGCTAATTTTAGATTTTTTTACCATTTTAAAATTAGCAATCAATCAAATAGCAAATTAAGACTAATGAATAATACAATTATGATACTCCGTACCCACACCTTAAATAACTCATAATTAATATATAGTTAGAATATATGAATGTTTGACTTTAAAAAAATTAAAGATGTTTGCGTTAAAGGTATTGATATGAAAGTGGTAATTCAAAATTTTTTTTTTCATGTAATTTCAACTAATAAAATTGCACAATTGAAATAGCTTCACGTACGCTCCATTTTCGGCTAACCATATATAATAGCAACTTCTTTGTCAATCTTAAGCTTTAATCCCTAAGTTATTAATTAATTTATATTAAAGTATGGGTGTATGCGCGGGCGTGTCTTAGATACATTTATTGGAATAATTGTGAAAGTTTTTACTTGAATAAACTTGGTCTCTTTAGGCTTCTTTTATAATCCCAAATATATTGACATTAAAATTGTAAAGGCCTGGATTTTCAATTATTAATTTTTGGAAAAAGGAAATTAAAAATGAATTTAGAGTGAATTCCGACCCAATTTTTAAATTTTAAAGATCGAATCTGTCTTTCATTTCGGGATTCGAAAATTCCTTCCGTCGGCGATATCCTATTTAGTTTTAAATATCTAATCGACCGAGAGAGTGGAATTCAGAAGACTAATCGTCGGAAATTCAAATTTCCGACTCGAGACCACAACTCCATTATCTTTCTCCCATACTTATTCAAATTCAACATTGGTTTCACAATTTGAGATTTGATTTTGGAATTTCCTATCTCTTTCTTTAACTAGCCCAACACACACATAAACCTTTTTCTTCCTCTTGCTCTTTGACTCACCAAAAATGGCAATGAGGACAAACTTTTGTCATGTCTTTTCTGAAAATTTCAACAAGGAAATCCAACTTTTATCTCATAAAATCAGGCTTTGACCACACATTTCTCTCACACAAACAAGGAATCCAAACACACCCTAGTTCCCATCTCCTTTCTCTGTTGTTGCCGTGAGGAATCCATCCCCAAGACACCTCCATTGTGCTCAGCTCCTCTCCACCACCAGTCTCCCTCCACCTCCATAACACCACCACCACCGACTTCCTCTCCCTCCCTGTTCTCGCAGCCCCTCGAGCACCTTTGAGCGCTGGCTGATCCTCGTCGGGCGCCACTAAGCCCAGCGCCACCTCCCACGCCCAGCCGAGCGCAGTCCCGAGTCTCCTCTGAGGAGCCCCTCCTTCGTCCAGACAGCAGTCTCCTCTCCCGAGGTTCGACGAAGCCGAGACAAGCACCCCGGAGCTGCCCGAATCGCCGCCGGCGATACCTTCTCCCCTGATTTCCGTCCAGAAACGCGGTACTCTCTTCTCCTCCCCTTTCGCTCTAAATCGATGCAAATTCGCAGCTTTAAGCCTTCTACTCTCTCCCTAGGCCAAGAACAAGAAGGTTCCATCATCGTCGGAGTCGAATCGCACCAGTCGGCCCCCTATTCCGGCGAGAGCTTCGACCTCGGTGAGCCCCGTTTTCCCTCTCCTCTCCTTTTTCTGTCTGTTTATTTCCGTGTGGGTGATGGTCGGGAGGTGTGTCGAGCAGATTGGGAGTGGTCGGGTCGAGGACGGAGCTCCGACGAGGCCGAGCTTCTCCTCTTCGTCCTCCGTTTTTCCGTCGGCAGTGCCAGGCTGCGCGCTCTGTCTGTTTGGGGAAGGAGACAGATCCCTCTCTCTTTCCTTTTGGGCTTCGGTGTGGGCCGGATCTGGGTTCCAAATTCCGGGTTATATCATTTTTGTCATGGGTTTCAGATTGGGAAAGTTTTGCATCCGGGTTGGGGTTAAGCTGGGCTGGGCTTCTATCCGGTTTCCTCCTCTCTTTTCTGGATTGGGCGGGCTCCCTGTTTACTTTCCGGGTTGGGCTTTTCTTCTCCAGGTTAGTATTGTGGGCTGCTGGGTACGTTGTTGGATGATGTTGTTATTGATATTTGTTGTTGATATTTATTGATCATACTATATACTTAGATGGGGTATTATATGTGAGGACTTGTATTCATCGTTAGCTATTATTAGTGTTATAATATTCGGTTTTAAGGTAGTATATTTTCTAGAAATTATAAGGTTATTTTGAAAGTGATATTGTTTGGAATATGTATTTTTGTGATGTTTTAATAGATGATTAGGAATTTTAAAGTGATTTATTGAGGTTAATTGATCAAGTAATTTGTTTAATATGTTTTATAAATGGGGATTATAAAGATGGATTTATTTTAATGTTTATTTTAGATAAACATTGCTGTTAAATTATTTAGAAAATGTTTTAAGTCGCCCGAAAATGTTTCTTAAAGAATTTGATGCGTTGAAACCAAAATGTCGGAATTAATTCTATAATATGATTTTGAGATATTGGTTTTAAGGTTTAAATGTTTAATGTCGGGATTCCTTGTCTTAGTTTGATGATGTTGGTTTTGAGAAGGAAGTTTGAAAAATATGATTGGTATGATTTATCAGTGGGTTCGATTGGAAAAATGATTTTGGTCGATGTTGATTGTATCGGAAAGGTTTTGGAAAATGGTTTTACTATCGATTGTTTTTGAGAATGTTGGGAACTTGGGTTCTGTGTATATGAACGTTAGCCCGGTGTCTTATGGAAATGGCTTTGATGATAGGTGTGTATTGCTTTTGGATTGCTTTGGACTTGCATTTGGGCCCTTGCTTGTATTAACATGTTGTTCTGCATCTTCAGGTAAGTTCCCCAGGGGGCTTACTTAGGTTGGACATTCATGCCTGTTGTTGCATTTTATGTTAGGTGTTGCATATGCATAAAAGCATGCGATGTAGTATCCTGTTTAGGTTGCACTAATTGAATGAGCATCTGCTTACTTTATGCGTTTGAAACAGAACGGTCGTTATCTGTGATAGTCCTAGAGTCTTTGCTAGGGTTATAGGACGACCTAGTCCCATCGGGTCCCGTCCTGAGTCAATCGAGTCATGAAACTTCCTTATATTATGAGATGCCTGCGGGCTTTATTGTGGAGCGGGTTGGGCATGTGTGCCGCCCGATTATAATGGAATGCATTCACGAGCTGGCCAGTCTCCGCCCTATCGGAAGGGGGTGGAGGTAGGAGAGGGATATGCCATTTGGCATTGTCTTGGGCCCTTTACAGTATTTCTGCACATTATTATGAACTAGGAGCATGTTAGTGTGTTTGACTTTCGTACTGCATTAGAGCATCTTTATTAGGTATAGCACATACTATGTGGCCTCAGCGAGGACTGCCGATCCCGCATGAGTGGCTCGATCTGACTCCTTTCCCCGTTCTTTTTCTAAGGTATTTTCCACAGATTTTGAGTGCTCGATGTCTATATGACGAGGTTACCTTTTGGCGAAACGAAGAATCTGGCTAATATCCTAACTTAGTAAAATGGTAATTACCCACTCATGATTTGGTTTTGACCCGGCTCTGCCGTGGCACTTGTAGCTTTACTTTGCTTCCGCTTTACTTTCGTTTGAAATAGATTCCGTGACATAGTCTTAGGACAGGTTAAGGGTACCCAACGGCCCTTCGAGGTTTTTAGGGTTTGAAATCCCTCTTTCTACTAATCTTAAAATGAGTTTGAAACCTCGACCCGTACCTGGATTGCAAGATCCGAACAAGGGGTTTTATCCCTTGAAACGTAACCTGAAAATCATAATTCTGGGCCGTTACAAAAATAATACAACAAATATTTAGAAAACTATATACATGCTTTTATAGCTTAAGTTAAAGTAGAGTTGTGTAACAACTATATGGGCAGAGTTAAAAAAAATTATAACCGCGCGCTACAAACAATTGAATGATTTACTTTTTAACAGTCATTAATTTTATTTTAGCTTTTCTAGGGTTCACTATTTTCTATTAGGGTAAAATATAAATTGTATATCTAGATTACCTTGATAGAGCAATATTAGCTCTATATAGTTTTTTTTGTATAACTTAAAAGTCTTCCGTATACCAATACGTTTTTTTTTTTGTTTAGGCAATGATTCGGAGGGATGACCTACCCCATAGCATCCTATCCGGTTTCATATACCAATACGTATTCATTGTTGACATGAGTACATCTGAAATAGTAAGCCCGTGCCTTAGGCACGGGTACTGTACTAGTCTATATCTAATATAATACTAAAACACATGTTGGAGGATGCCACATGGCGGATTCTCCTTTAATCATCATACGTGTCACTTTTTACCTATATTCCCACCTTTCATTTAAAAAAATTATCTCAATTTAAACTTTTAACAATCAAACTAATTTATTAATTTAACTAAATAATCAAACTAATTTAAAAGTAATCAAGTAATTCAAATATATATTAATTATCCAAATCTTCTATTTTATTAATTTAACTAAATATGTTTAATACAAATCTTTATTCATTATCAAATCTTTATTTATACATTTTGTTTAACTTAATCACATAATACTTTACTTCAATCTTAATTTTATAATACATCACATTTTTAAAATTTTTAACTGAATAATTTTTGGACGTATTACAAATTCCATATCGATCTTCAATTGATTCGATATTTAACTAATTTTTAAAACACACTCGAACAATATTTTATTGTTAGGGAGTGTTTAAAATTAGTTTAAATCAATAAATAAATTATTTATTTGTTGTTAAAATAAATTATATACTTATCTCATTTTGATAGCTTTTTTTATATTAATTTCTATTTAATCTTTTATTAAAAATAGCTGATTTAGTTACAATTAATTACTACTAAAATTAAGATGCTTTTTTTTTTATAGATTCTCTACTTTAAATAGTTATTCCACCTTAATTATTTATTAAATTAAAGTAATTGTATCTTATATATTTTTAAATTAATAAATCTAATTAAATTTTTAGAATATTTTTTAAGAATAATTTATATTTATAAGCTAACTACATGTGTAAAACAATCTAATTAATTTATTTATAATAATTTTTAGAATAATTTATTTACAAGCTAACTACCATGCACTCTCACACACGTAATTGGGAAAATATTGACTCAATTGTTTAGAATTTCTTTACGAAATCGATTAATTTTCCTTAAAAATTATCTTAAGATGTTTTTAATTAAATAATGAATTGTTTAAAATTTATCTGAATTTAATGACTTGACATAAATTTTTATTTTTTTTGTCATAAAATCTTAACAAAATAGGAAATCTTTTAATTTGTATTACCTTTATTTCATATTTGATTTTATTAGAGATTTTCTCTAATTCAAACTATAGCCGCACTTTTAAACCTTTTCAATTTCAATTTCAATCTCTTTTTAATTACAAAATTAATTCCATGAAAAAATATATAATCTACCAATGAAAGTTTCAATTAATTAATTATTATTTTTAATCAACAATCATGTATAATAATAATAATAATAATAATAATAATAATAATAATAATCAAATAGAAAATCTGATTCTTTGGATTTTTAGATAATATTGCAATTTTTTTATTATTCATCTTATGAAGTTTTTAACCAATTTTCAAAATATTAAATTTTTTGATGGAGTAAAATAAAACCAATTTATTTATCTAATCTCTATCAATCTTGCAAGGGAAGAATCTTTTTATTTTTATTCTCTCTTTCTATATATAAGGGCTTGAGTTTTCATTCATATCATACTAATAAAAATTTCAATTATCCACAATAACATTTCAAACTCCTACTTTATGTTTGTTGTAAATTGTGTATTTGAATTCAATTGATGGTTATGGACTTTGTTTTGATTCATCCGTGTATATATTTTCTTCTCATATATTACCATTTATATTATAAAATTGATTTCGTGTTTTTTTTAATGCAAGATGGTGATGAAGATGAATGGTTAATTTCCATAACCACAACGATCTAGAAAGAAAATTAACATATATACTCTACAAGATTAGAGTATGTATGCTTCAAAAATGAAAATTGAATATTATTAGTATGATTAGAGCATGTATGTTTCCTTTAACATAACATAATTTCATATTTAAAATTTCATATTTAAATGAAATATTGTACGGTTATTGTTGATGTTAGGCAAATAAAATACTTTTTTGAACTATAAAATTTGAATACAAGTTCAATATTTTAATTATCAATAATTCATGCACTGGGTAGTTCTCCTCATACGACTTCAACTGTCGTGATGCATAGGCTATCACCTTCCCATCTTGCATCAACACACAACCCAGACCTCGCTTGGAAGCATCACTGTAAACCACGTAATCCTTTGACTCCTTAGGGGGTGCTAGAATAGGTGATGTGGTCAACTGCTTCTTGAGCTCCTGGAAACTTGCTTCGCACTTGTCATTTCAGATGAATTTCTAGGATTTACGCAGGAGTAAGGTCAGTGGTTGGGCCAATTTGGAAAACCCTTCCACGAACCTCCGGTAGTAACCTGCTAGTCCCAGAAAACTCTGAATTTCCTTGGTGTTCTTTGACGGACTCCACTTCTCTAAAGCTGCTATCTTTTGGGGGTCGACCATCACCCCTTTCTCTGAGATGATGTGGCTTAGGAATGCCACCTTCTTCATCCAAAAATCACACTTAGACAGCTTCGCATACAACTGATGCTCTCGCAGTGTTATCAAAATAGTCCTCAAGTGTTCGGAGTGAGCCTCCACACTTGGCGAGTAAGTCAGGATGTCATCGATGAAGGCTACGACGAACTTATCCAAATACTGGTGAAAGCAACGGTTCATCAGATCCATAAAGACTGCTGGAGCATTTGTTAAACCAAAGGGCATCACCACGAACTCATAATGCCCATAACGTGTCATGAAAGCAGTCTTTGGAATATCCTCATCACGAACTCGGAGTTGATGGTAACCAGATCGAAGGTCAATCTTGGAGAATACTTTTGCTCCTTGAAACTGATCTAACAAGTCATCGATGTGTGGCAGCGGATACTTGTTCTTGATAGTCACCTTGTTCAGCTCCCGATAATCAATACACATGCGGAAAGAGCCATCTTTCTTCTTCACAAACAGCATGAGAGCACCCCGAGGTGAAGCACTGGGTCGAATATAACCCTTCTCTAACAACTCTTCAAGCTGACTCTTTAATTCTTGCATCTCCACTGGAGCCTTGCGATACGGGGCTTTGGAAATAGGAGCGGTTCCTGGCTCTAAGTCGATGGTGAACTCAATGAACCGCTTTGGAGGTAAACCAGGAATCCCATCGAGAAAGACATTAGGGAAATCCCGAACTACAGGAATATCGGAGATAGGACCAGTTTGGATGGCTGATCCTGCAGATAGCATAAAAATCTGGCACACCCTTGACGTAACAATCTGGCATCATATTAATAACACGGCCATCCTCCTCGGGGATGCGCCCACGAAATCTGCACACAACCTTGCCATCCGAGTCTACACTAGTTCTTTTATAATTGCGTATTAAATTAGGTCATTTTCATGCATATTTTACATATTTTATAGTTAATTTGTACTATTTGGTTTTCGGAGTCTACACTAGTTCTTTTATATATTTTAGGTATTTTCGGGTTCGATCGTATAAATTTGAAGGTTGCTTGTAATTTATGGGATCATACTACAAATCGAAAGCCAAATTGGTGGGCCGGCTACTAGCCTACATACATGAGACCGGGCGTATTACGGATACATGAGACCGAAGGAGCCATGTGATTGTGTTGCTGTTATGTTATTAATATATATTATATATATAAATTAGGATATAGTTCATACGGAGTATTAGATTAGATAGGATTAATATACTCCGTATTAGATTAGTTAGATAGATAGAAATATATTATATTTATATAAATTTAGATAGCTTAGGTTTTTCACATACTATATATACATTCATACGGCTTATGCCGTGGGACAGTAGCCGACTACGTAACTTTCTACCCTAAACCTCTATTATGTTTTGTCTTATTTTTTTGGAGATCTAAACTATTCCGTTTTGTCAATGGATTGAAGCTTTGGTTTGATAAAGTTGTGAGATTTCTATTCTTGTTCTATTCCTATTGATTCTTTTGCGAATATTGTTGATTTCTTCTAGTCCGTACAACTAGTTGAGATTATTGCTAGGATTTTGTAGATTCCTCGTAGCGAACCTTAATCCATAGTAGCAATCATGCCTTTTTAGGACTCGTAGGACTAAACTGGTGTGTAGAGAATCAATTACATGTTGAATGCTGACTCGTAGCTTGGTGTTGCATGTATCCTGGTTAATCCTTAATCTTAATGCTACTGTTAGGTTGAATCTTGACCGTGTTAGGGTTATCTAATTAGTAAGGGTTACTAGGACTCGTAGGACTAGTAATTTACACAAGATCAGGACAGGAACAATAATAGGATGAAAATAGAACTTGAAGAAGAATCAAGGATCAACCGGTCAAATTAAAGTGGATATTTGTAGATGAAACTAGTCCTTTAATTGTTATCTCCATTAACTTGTTTATAGTTTAGTTTATTTTCTTTCTAATTTTTACAACTCAAAACCCCCCTTTTCTATTAATTGGTAAATAAGCTTAACTTAGGAATAACTTGATTCTCTGTGGGATCGACTCGTACTTACTACACTACATTAGTTAGATAGGTTCGAATTTATTTTGATACGGTTAACGCGACTAAAAACCGTCTATCAAGGAGCTGGCCTCTTCGAGCCAGAGTACTGTTGACGACCTCTCCTCCGATCATGCATCTCCTGATTCTTTCTATTTTCATCAAGAGTAGCCTCAACTCTATAGGCTGCATCAATATAAGCTTCCAGAGTCTTGTTCTTATAAGCCAACATCTGTAGCTTCAGTCTCGGGTACATCCACTCATGGAAATAATCAACCTTGTGCTTCTCAGTTTGCACCAGTTCCTCAGCATAGGACAACAGTTCATAAAATTTTTCCACCAGTTGAGCTAGTTTCATCCCCTGCGTATTGGGGTAGAGCATCTCTCTCTTCTTCTCTAACCTCAGCGACGAAGAGAAGTAATGTTCGGTGACAAGCTTCTTGAAGACCTCCCAAGAAGGCCAATTACTAAATGTCCTAAGGATGGAGCATTGCTAGTAAACGCCCATTATTTTTTCATAATACCAACACTACCCCTGCCTTAATTACCCCTCTTATTTTCTCCAAATCCTTCATCTTCATCCCCAGATCTCCTTCATTCTCGCGCGCCTCGATGGATCTCATCTGCCTCCTCCATGGATATGCTTCATGCTCCCCCGCCGGTGCCGTCTTCCTCCACCAACCGCCCTCCTCCATCCTTCTCTGTTCAGATCTAGAACCTCAGAGTGCCATGGCTTCCCTCGATGTCGTCGCGTGCGTGTTCCTAACCAACGTTGCGCTGAAATCATTGTTGCCCTGGTGATCACGGTGGCTTTGGTGGCAGCGCACGACGTGGTTAGGAGGACCATCAGCTCTCATCCAGATCCGAATTTAACAGGAAGGCTTCGCAAGTCGGGCTGCGGATCCACGAAGCATCTCAGAAGATCTCCAGGCTCGCTAATGTAGTAATTGGATCTGTCATACGACCTAACAATAGCTTCTTTTGTTTATCCGTTGATTTCCGGGGGGATCTCTAGCTACATTATGCTGAATTTGGATAGGAATTTGTGAATTTTGCCCAGTACTTCATCGTGATGATGTTTTGGATTTTGACCTGTGTTATATAGAGGTGAAGTTTGTGAACTTCGAAATTAATCGAGTTGTGTTGAGGATTGTCAGTGAGCATATCCTATTCCTATCAATTTGCTTTGAATAATACGATTTCATATGATCTTTTCCAGTATTTGTTCTTTAATCAGTATATAATTCTAGATCCACTTGAATGTCTATATTATTTTGCAAGTAATCTTTCTAGCATTAAACTTATGCCACTTGAATCTTTCTGGCATTAAACTTTGCTCATCATGTTTGAAATTTGAAGAGGGTGAATTGTGAATATTTAGTTTTACTTTTCTTTTGCTGAAGTTTATGACCTGTTCGGCAATATAAGACTTGCTCATCATGTTTGTAGGTGTGTGCTCTTATAAGGTCTTTTGCTAATTATATAAAAATAAAAGTTGGTGTCATTTGTTTTTTTTTCACTTGATGGAAAAGTGATGTAGTTGGTAGTGGATAGCAATTGTATTATTGAAATGCATTAACATGTTTATTTTATTTTGGTGTGATTGCAACCATGTACAGTGTGGTGATATGGACTTTTTTTTCTTTGGTTACAGTGTCTACGACCCTATTTTTATTTTGATGACAGTGTATATGACCTTGTTTTTATAGTGGTGACAATGTCTATGACCCTATTTTTATTTTGGTTACAGTGTATATGACTCTCTTACCCGTTCATATATTAGAGGAGAACTGTCCCCACATGTATTTTGGCTTCTCATTAGCCCCTATAGGGTTTATGTCTCCCGTGTCGTAGGGTTTTCCTTTGATTACAGTGTCTTTGTCCCCACATGTATTTTGGCTTCTCATTAGCCTCTATAGGGTTTGTGCCTCCCGTGTCGTAGGGTTTTCCTTTGATTATAGTGTCTTTGACCCTTTTTTCATAGTGGTGACAGTGTCTATAGCCCTGTTTTTATTTTGGTTACAACGTCTATAGGGTTTCCTTTGATTACAGTGTCTATGATTTTTTTTTCATAGTGGTGACAGTGCCTACGCCCCTTTTTCATAGTGGTGACAGTGTCTATGACCTTGTAACCACATGTATTTTGAATGAAAGTGTCTATGACCTTTGATTACAGTGTATATGACCTTATTTTTATAGTGATGACAGCGTCTATGACTCTCTTACCCATTCATATATTGAAGGAGAACTATCCACCTAATGTCTTTTGACTTCTCATTAGCCCTTTTAGGGTTTGTGCTTACCTTGTCCTAGGGTTTTCCATTTAGTGACAACAATCATCTCTTAACGACGTACTGTACTTAACATTTTAGGGTTTTGACGAGAGGGTTTCTCGACCAAATAAATTTGTAGTCAAGACCCCGCTATAGGATAGTGGAGTCAGGTTCGTCCTCAGGAGAGAAGTCAGCGGTTCTAGGTTTAGTGTGTTTTGGGGTTCAGGGATAGCGGGAAAAGGTGGGGAGGTTGTTGTCGATGTCGACTAAGACTTGGTCGATGTCGAGGGAATGATAGAAGAAGAGGTGGTCGGTGTCGGGTAACTTTGCAGGATAAAAATAATGAAATAAAATATATAAAGATGCAAACTTCCAAGGTTAGGGATCACCACAACAATAAACATATGCGCAGATCATAAATCACATAAAGATGCATGCTTTATATCAAATAACTTTCGTTATTAACAAATAGGAATATAGAGGCTTTCGCATAAACCCTAAGTGTTACTACCTTTTCTTAATTAGGATCAATCAACTTTCGCAGGCAAAGCCTAATTACTATCCAAATTCATAATTAATTCACTTTCGCTTCATAATTGCAAATAAGGAATTGTCCTCGACTGTCGCAAAGGATTAAGCACATAGGTAGATGATAATAAAGACATACAAAATCATGAATTCATAAATCAAACAAACATATCTATGTTGGGATCACCCCAACCCTAGAAGAAGGAAAATTAGAAAGCAAACATGATGAAAGAAATTAACTTTAACATAAAATAAACTAAAACTTACAAAACCTTTCAAACGTTCCTCCTCTCTCTCCTCTCTCGCCTCCTCTCTCTCTCTCTCTCTCTCTCTCTCTCTCCTTCTCTCTCTCTCTCTCTCTCTCGCCTCCTCCCTCTCCTTGCCTCCTCCCTCTCCTTGCGCCCGAAGACGGCTTTGCTTGAATGAATGAAAATCAGCCCCCTAGGGCTTTATTTATAGTCTTCTATTCCTTGTTAATCAAGGATAGAAGATATCTATCTATATCTAAAAGGCTTAAAGATAAATAAATTGCTTAAGGGAAATAAATCTTTCAAGGAAACTATATCTAAACTAGGTAAGATGTCTTCATGTTGATAGGTCTTCCTTCCATAGATAGAATTTGATGGAATCGGATAGACTTGGCTTCCTTCGGCCCCAAGGATTCCCAAACCGAGTAGGATAGCTCAAGGCGCATACGCTGTTTTTAGGACGCGGCTCGTCGATCTCGAGTAGGGCTACTCGAGATCGAGTAGGATTCGTCGTCTGGCTGGCTTGGTCGGGTGGCCCTGCTCGACATGGCTCGGATCTGGTGGTTCTGGCTCCTCGATCTCGACCAAGGGTACTCGAGATCGAGTAGAGTGCGGTCGAGGATGACTCGGACTGATGTTGTCGAGGACTCCTCCTCGGCATGGGCTCGGACTGGCGCAGGGTGGCTTCTCGATCTCGACAAGGCCTCCTCGAGATCGAGTAGGGTTGGCTCGGCGTCTCCGTCTTCGGCTTCTCGACTTGGCACAGCTCGTCGACTCCGGACATGGCTTCTCGATCTCGACAAGGCCTCGTCGACATCGAGTAGGATTCCGGGAGTCGGGTTGTCTCTGACTCAGTGTCCTCGATCAGCTCTGCTCGACCAGGTCTGCTCGACAAAGTTGGTCGATATCGAGTAAGGTGTACTCGATATCGAGTACACTTGGCTTCAGCTTTCTGCTCTGTTCTTGAAACGCACTTTCCCGAGTCCTCGTTTGTCGGATTGGCGCATATGACCATGCGTTGGAAAGCTCTTTCCGAGGGGTACAACTCTCATGAAGACATCAAAGCTTGATTCAGAACGAAGAATGATGAAAAATGACCTTTTCTCCAGCTGCACCATTCTTAGCTTCTCCATGAGTTTCCTTTAAGCTCCAAAGTGCGTCCGATTTCTGCGAAATATAACCAAAACTTGTGTAGACCTCCATATATTGCAAATAAGTGTAAACTACACAGATTCTGTATTGTTCTAACCCAATATGCATGAAATGCATGCAGAAATCGATATAGAAATAGGTGTAAAACATGGCAAATTAGGCTCACAACAAACACCCCATACTTAAGCTTGCTTGTCCTCAAGCAATACTTTTAATTGTCATTCAGGGGAAGAATTCAAAACTCTCAACATATCAGATTCATTGCCATATAACCCTGCAGTCAATTACCATCCTCGAAAAGGTACTAATGTCACAAATCCATGCATGTGTAATTATACAAAAGCAACATCTACTCACAAAAGGAGGGTTATGCAAAAACAATTTTCGTGACAAAGCATTAATAATCAAGAGGACTTTAATTTAAGCTCAATAAGGAGTAGATTGGTAAAAGGCTAAAGGTGGGCAATTTTTGGCAATGTGGTGCTAATGATCCGGGGAAATGGAGTATTTCCAAACTGAATTTTCACATTCCTTCTCCATAAGATTCATCACCTTTCATAATGCTTTTTCTCAATAATAATGCTTTTACCTCTCTAACCTCAGCACTGCCTTCTCGCGAGTCGCAAACATGGGTGTCATGAATGGCCCCGGATACTTAGTGCGTCGGACTCCTCACATTGTGTCCCATCTCTCCAAACTATTATCTTAGCGAGCAGGGTCGATCTTTGATCGGATTTTCTTTCACTCATTAAATTTTCCATATATTTCAAACATTTTCCCAAACTCCAGTAATGATAACAATCACAACAACAACCATATAACATCTCCATAATGTAACATCATTCTCAACATAATCCCCGGATAAGGTAAAGAATGGCAATATTTTAGAACATGTGGAGCAATAATTGAAATAAGGCATAATATGGCTTTTGTGTAATGCATAAGCATAGGTAAGGCTAGGATTATAAACAATGAGCATTATATGGAAATATAAAGTCCTCCATCATCTTATCATGCAACATGTCAAAAGCAACTTCAAATTTTACCTCCTTTCATGGTTTTCAAGAAAATAATGCACTTCATTGTGACTTCCCTTTACTAGGCAATTTCATGCTATATCTCTAATGAATCTAATTTTGCATCGTCGAGTTCAATATAAGCTTCCATGACATTATTTCAAAATTTTTCAATGGGGGGTCATTTTTCAAACTTTGAAAAACATGCATATAAGCCCATAAATCAATAATGAATTCCAAAATAGCCATGTAGCAATTCAAAGAAAGAAACCATAAAATCCAATATGCATAAAGTAAGCCCTTCCCCCACCCCATACTTAAAATTTACAGTGTCCCCACTGTATAAAATCAAATAAAAATAAAAGTAAAGGAAGGAACTCACAGGATAACACATCGAGGAGGGCGAATCAGTGTATGTCGAGTAGGTTCCTTGTCGATCTCGAGTAGAGTGTACTCGATCTCGAGGAGCTTCGCTTTGCGTCCAGTGGTTTTCTGAAGTCGAGGAGCATCTGGGCTTGTCGATGTCGAGTTGGCCTACTCGAGATCGAGTAGTGTCTGGGCTGCTTCTCCTTGTCGTCGTCGACTTGGCCTTCGTCGATTCTGACTGTTTTCAGGGACTTCTCGATTCCACTTTTCGCAATCCTTATATGCTTGCCGACCTAAAAGTGTTAGATTGCACAAGAAACAAGACTATCCACATGAAATATTCTAAAAGACATAAAACCAAAACCAAAAAAAACAAAAAGTTCAAAAAGTCCCAAAAATTCATAAAGTTCTATATACATGCTCTAGATTTTAGAGTCGCTAGGCCGACTTCTCCGTTTGCGCTCAAGGACCCTTATTGTGGGGCCCGCTCATGCTTGGCCATTCTCCTGGATCATCTAGGTCCTGATGGTAGTATGCAAGCTCAGCTGATAGGTGGTCACTTGCATCATCTCTCTTCTCTTTCTTTCTCTTCCTTCCAGCCTTTAGCTTTCGCAGATTTTCTTGCCACTGGGTCTTACCTCTCCTTAATTTATTGAAAAAATTTTTATGGACTGAGGGGGAGTAGAATTCATACCTGAACTTACCTTTTCGGACCCAAAACAGGAAACTTTGGGCTTGGGTCTAGTCGAGATCGAGTAGAACTGGTCGACCTTGAGTAAAGGGACCCCATACTTAGGCTCTTGGCAAGTTTCTGGCTCAGCAGTGGTGGTCGACATCGACAAGGGCTTGTCGAGATCGAGTAGAGGCTTTGTCGAGATCGAGTTGACTTTGTCGATCTCGAGTACAGTGTTGGCACCCTCCTCCGCTGTTTGCTTGGTCCCGTGGTTGCTGATGCTTTTCACCTCCAGCCATGAAATTTCCTCTTTTGCAGGGCCAAAAGAGAAATCCAAAACCTCATCACCTATGGTGAAGGTGAGCGATCTATTCTTGACACTTATTTTGGCATCTGCAGTAGCTAAGAATGGTCTACCAAGAATAATAGGGCTAGTAGGATCTTCAGCACAGTCAATGATAAGGAAATCTGCTGGAACAAAGAATTTACCAACCTGGACAGGGACGTTCTCAACTATACCTGTAGGGATGACCACTGTATTGTTCGCCATGTATAGTTTGGCATCCACAGGTTCTATGCATCCTATTTTTACCTTCCGCCAGATTGATAGGGGCATGATGCTCACACTTGCTCCTAAATCACACAGAGACTCATATTTATATTGTCCAAAACCCACAGTAACAGAAAACTTACCAGGATCGGGCCTCTTTTCAGGGAAGTGGAGTACTTTGCATTCGCCTGCGATCTCTGAGATAGATCGCTTCTTGCTCAAGATTTCCTTTAGAAATTTGACATATCCAGGCATCTCTTGCAGGGCTTCTGTAAAAGGAATAGAAACATTCAGTTCTTGCAGCATATTAACAAACCTGGTAAATCTACCTGCCGTGGGATCTTTCTGTGCCTTTGAAGGAAAAGGTAGTGGCTTTTTCTGTTTTGGAGCCAGATCAGCGGTCGAAGGTGTTGCAGAGTCGTCGACGTCGGCCAGATGTTGCTCCTCGAACTCGACCAAGGGCTTATCGATCTCGACTTGAGTTGTCGACCTCGAGTTGCTAGGCTTCGCAGTGGAATCCGAGCTCAGCTTCTGGTCTGTGTCGAGTAGGGTCTTGTCGAGATCGAGTACGGGCTCCTCGAGGTCGAGTTGGGTCTGCTCTGCATCGAGTTGCTGCTCTGCTTTGCTTTGCTGTTTCCCGACCTCTGGCTCGTGTAACTGATGCCCACTCCTGAGTTTGATAGCTGCGACGTGTCCGGTCTTCCCTTTAGGATTTGGTTCTGTTTGCCTAGGGAGCTGTCCGGATGGTCGCGGGATCTGTGCAGCGATTTGTCCCATCTGGGTCTCAATGCCTTTCTTCCAGATGTCTAGCTCTCCAAATTTTGTGTTGAAGTTCTGGAGCTGATTGTTGATGGTGTTTGTAGCCTGCAGGTTCTGTGCATGATTCCGACGCATCTCATCAAGGATTAGCTGCAGATCGTCCTTCTTTTGATCCCTTTCTCGATGTCCTGGAGCTCTGTAGGGTGGGGGATTCCTAGGAGGACCTTGGTTCCACTGAGGTTGATAGAACCTTTGATCTCCCATGTAGCGATTTGGACCCCCAGCGTAGGCTGCTTCCTCATGTGTCTCTGCCATTCTGACTTGCTCTGTGTGTGGGCACTCAGTAGTGGTGTGCCTTTGTGATCCGCATTCGATGCAAGGCTGATTGACAGATAGATATTTGACTTGCTTGAGGAGCTTACGATTCTGGTCTCTATAGAACTGCTCCCTGACATCTGGGTCAATCTCCTTTGCTGGCTCATAGAGTGGCATAGATGGTGCTGGCCTGGCATAGGAGTTCTCCTCATAGTTTGCAGTAGACCCATATTTGTTGTCATAATTAGTGAGCTTGTCTAGCACACCCCATGCGTCAACTGGCGGCATCGTCAGATACTCATAGCGGGTATACTGGTTGATCCTGTCCTTGGTGACTTGATCAAGAGAGTTGAAGAAGATCTCTTGAATGACGTAGGGTGGCTGTCCATGAGTAGGGCAAGATCGCAGCAGTTCTTTGTAGCGTTCCCATGCCCTTGCCAGCGGTTCCCCTTGCTTCTGTTTGAAGGCGGTGATTTTCTGGCGGAGAAGTGCTGTCTTGGCAGGTGGGAAGAATTTATTCAGAAACTCTTGCTCTACTTAGGCCCATGTTATGAGTGATCTTGGTTTCAGCCCTTCGAGCCACTTCAGTGCAGGCCCAGCGAGAGACCAGCGGAAAGCCTTCATCTTGACATATTCCAGAGTTGTACCTTCAGCAAGAGTACGGCACATGTCATGAAAATTGGTAATATGCTCAAGAGGACACTCATTAAATCTTCCATAAAAAGCATTATTTTTAAGTTCTATAAGAAACTGAGTGCGAATTTCAAAGGAGTTTTCAGGGATAAGGATCGCCGATTCAGGCACGACGAGAGTTGGATGCATATAATCCTCTGCTGTAGTTGGATATTGGGCAAGCTCATTTGCCAGCTGCCTCGCACGTTCAGCTTCTTGTTCCCTCCCTGCTCTCTCAGTGGCGAGAGCAGCATCTCTGGCGGCTAGATCCCTCGTGAGCCTCTCGATCAGCTGTTCCTGTGTCTCTGCAGCTGCCATGGCTCTTTGTAGCTTAGCTCTGATGTGTAGAAGGCGCTCTGGTTCGTCTAAGCCGTCAAACTCAGGTGGTTGACCAGAACGGCGCATACACCTGTAAAGTAACTCAAAGCAGACGTGAGATTTAACTACCTAAGGCGCGAATGATAGCTTCCCCGGCAACGGCGCCAATTTGACGATAGGGTTTCTCGACCAAATAAATTTGTAGTCAAGACCCCGCTATAGGATATTGGAGTCAGGTTCGTCCTCAGGAGAGAAGTCATCGGTTCTAGGTTTAGTGTGTTTTGGGGTTCAGGGATAGCGGGAAAAGGTGGGGAGGTTGTTGTCGATGTCGACTAAGACTTGGTCGATGTCGAGGGAATGATAGAAGAAGAGGTGGTCGGTGTCGGGTAACTTTGCAGGATAAAAATAATGAAATAAAATATATAAAGATGCAAACTTCCAAGGTTAGGGATCACCACAACAATAAACATATGCGCAGATCATAAATCACATAAAGATGCATGCTTTATATCAAATAACTTTCGTTATTAACAAATAGGAATATAGAGGCTTTCGCATAAACCCTAAGTGTTACTACCTTTTCTTAATTAGGATCAATCAACTTTCGCAGGCAAAGCCTAATTACTATCCAAATTCATAATTAATTCACTTTCGCTTCATAATTGCAAATAAGGAATTGTCCTCGACTGTCGCAAAGGATTAAGCACATAGGTAGATGATAATAAAGACATACAAAATCATGAATTCATAAATCAAACAAACATATCTATGTTGGGATCACCCCAACCCTAGAAGAAGGAAAATTAGAAAGCAAACATGATGAAAGAAATTAACTTTAACATAAAATAAACTAAAACTTACAAAACCTTCCAAACGTTCCTCCTCTCTCTCCTCTCTCGCCTCCTCTCTCTCTCTCTCTCTCTCTCTCTCTCTCTCTCTCTCTCTCTCTCTCTCTCTCTCCCTCTCTCCTTCTCTCTCTCTCTCGCCTCCTCCCTCTCCTTGCCTCCTCCCTCTCCTTGCGCCCGAAGACGGCTTTGCTTGAATGAATGAAAATCAGCCCCCTAGGGCTTTATTTATAGTCTTCTATTCCTTGCTAACCAAGGATAGAAGATATCTATCTATATCTAAAAGGCTTAAAGATAAATAAATTGCTTAAGGGAAATAAATCTTTCAAGGAAACTATATCTAAACTAGGTAAGATGTCTTCATGTTGATAGGTCTTCCTTCCATAGATAGAATTTGATGGAATCAGATAGACTTGGCTTCCTTCGGCCCCAAGGATTCCCAAACCGAGTAGGATAGCTCAAGGCGCGTACGCGGTTTTCAGGACGCGGCTCGTCGATCTCGAGTAGGGCTACTCGAGATCGAGCAGGATTCGTCGTTTGGCTGGCTTGGTCGGGTGGCCCTGCTCGACATGGCTCGGATCTGGTGGTTCTGGCTCCTCGATCTCGACCAAGGGTACTCGAGATCGAGTAGAGTGCGGTCGAGGGTGACTCGGACTGATGTTGTCGAGGACTCCTCCTCGGCATGGGCTCGGACTGGCGCAGGGTGGCTTCTCGATCTCGACAAGGCCTCCTCGAGATCGAGTAGGGTTGGCTCGGCGTCTCCGTCTTCGGCTTCTCGACTTGGCACAGCTCGTCGACTCCGGACATGGCTTCTCGATCTCGACAAGGCCTCGTCGACATCGAGTAGGATTCCGGGAGTCGGGTTGTCTCTGACTCAGTGTCCTCGATCAGCTCTGCTCGACCAGGTCTGCTCGACAAAGTTGGTCGATATCGAGTAAGGTGTACTCGATATCGAGTACACTTGGCTTCAGCTTTCTGCTCTGTTCTTGAAACGCACTTTCCCGAGTCCTCGTTTGTCGGATTGACGCATATGACCATGCGTTGGAAAGCTCTTTCCGAGGGGTACAACTCTCATGAAGACATCAAAGCTTGATTCAGAACGAAGAATGATGAAAAATGACCTTTTCTCCAGCTGCACCATTCTTAGCTTCTCCATGAGTTTCCTTTAAGCTCCAAAGTGCGTCCGATTTCTGCGAAATATAACCAAAACTTGTGTAGACCTCCATATATTGCAAATAAGTGTAAACTACACAGATTCTGTATTGTTCTAACCCAATATGCATGAAATGCATGCAGAAATTGATATAGAAATAGGTGTAAAACATGGCAAATTAGGCTCACAACAGGTTTAGGGTTTAGAATTTAGGGTTTAGGGCCTTGGCCCTAAACCCTAAAGACTTAACCCTAAACCCTAAACAATACTGTACATCACATGTTCTTTTGGCTTCTCATTAGCCCCTAAAGGTTTATGCTTCCCTTTTCTTAGGGTTTTCCTTTGATTACAGTGTCTATGAACCTTTTTTCATAGTAGAGACAATGTCTATAAAGCTGTTTTTATTTTTGTTACAGCGTCTATAGGGTTTTCCTTTTGATTACAGTGTCTATGACTTTGTTTTTATAGTGGTGACAGTGGCTATTACACTGTTTTTATTTTGATTACAGTGTCTATGACCCTCTTACACATTCATGTATTAGAGAAGAACTGTCATCACATTTATTTTGGCTTCTCTTTAGTCCCTATAGGGTTTGTTCTTCCTTTATGATATGATTTCCCTCTGATTACAATGTCTATTACCATGTTTTTATAGTGGCGACAGTATCTATGACTTTATTTTTTTTATAGTGGTTACAATAGTAGTTACATTTTTAATTTTTTTTATTGTGGTGACACTACTTTAAAAAAATCTAAAAAACTAGAAATTAGAAATTAGAGAAGAACTGTCACCACATGTATTTTGGCTTCTCATTAGCCCCTATAGGGTTTGTGCTTCCCTTTTCCTAGGGTTTTCCTTTGATTACAGTGTCTATGAACCTTTTTTCATAGTGGAGACAATGTCTATAAAGCTGTTTTTATTTTGATTACAGCGTTTATAGGGTTTTTCTTTTGATTACAGTGTCTATGACCCTGTTTTTATAATGGTTACAGTGTCTATGATCCTATTTTTATTTTGCTTACAGCATCTATGACCCTCTTAACCATTCATATGTTATAGGAGAACTGTCACCACATGTATTTTGGTTTCTCATTAGCCCCTATAAGGTTTATACTTCCCTCGTCCTAGGGTTTTCCTTTGGTTACAGTGTCTATGATCCTTTTTTTTTTGCTTACGACGTTTATGACCCTCTTACTCATTCATATATTAGAGAAGAACCGTCACCATATTTATTTTGGCTTCTCATTAGCCCCTATAGGGGTTGTGCCTCCCTTATCATATGATTTCCCTTTGATTACAGTGTCTATGGCCACGTTTTTATAGTGGTGACAGTGTCTATGACCCTGTTTTTATTTTGATTACAGCGTCTATAATCCCCTTACCCATTCATTTATTAGAGGAGAACTGTCACTACATGTATTTTGGCTTCTCATTAGCCCCTATAGGGTTTGTGCCTCCCTTGTCGTAGGGTTTTCCTTTGATTACAGTGTCTTTGACCCTTTTTTCATAGTGGTGATAGTGTCTATGACCCTATTTCTATTTTGGTTACAACGTCTATGAGACAATGACCTCTTACCCATTCATATATTAAAGGAGAAATGTCACCGCATGTATTTTGGCTTCTCATTAGCCCTATAGGATTTTTGCTTCCCTTGTCCTAGGGTTTTCCTTTGATTACAGTGTCTATGACCCTGTTTTCATTTTGGTTACAGTGTCTATAACCCTGTTTTTATTTTGGTTACAGTGTCTATGACCTGTTTTTATTTTGGTTACAGTTTCTATCACCGTCAAGATAGATGTAAACGACTCAAGATTACCTGCATTCGAAGAAATAAATTAATACCTCTCTTATTTTTATAGAGTATAACGTCATTTGGTAATTAACTAATTATAATGTTTTATAAAGTGATATGTGGATCGTATAAGAAGTGGACATTATCTTACTTAGTAAAATGGAGAATAACATGGATAATGGATTGTATGTACACCACTATTTTTCTATATAATAGTTTCTACTCCTTAGTCCATAATTCATTAAAAAAACAAATAAACAACAATTAAACACCCATAAGTGACAGTACATGTACATGTTCACATTACACATACATAGTACACACCATCACCATGTCACCACCACACACCATTTACACCACCACTACCACGTACAGTAATCACACATCATTTACACCACCATTTACACTCACATAATGACAGTATATTGACATGTTCATCACCATGTTCACGTCAAAACAAGACTGTACCTGCATAGACTAAAGGTATTGCAACAGAAGATCTGTTGAAGAAAATCTCAACCTACAACTCTGTCCTAAATGAACATCCCCAAAAGCATACCTGTAGCACCATCTCAGAAAAAACATTATAATTTCAGAAATCAATTCAACAGAAGCCGAAATCAATTTCAAAAATCCAAATTTGAAATTGGAGATGAAATTTGATGATGATACAGAAATTGGAGATCAAATTTGTACAGAAATTGGAGATCAATCAACTGACACCTCTTCCTCCTCCACGGGACTCCGACGCCTGTAACTCTTCCTCCACCGTCAGCGGTAGAAACACCAACGCTTGTAACGCAGAAGGCGGCAAAGTGGAGGTGCTGCCTCGGCCGACGCCTCCACCTCAAATCGACACAATCCGAGATGAAACTCATGCCGGTGGAGCAACCTGAGCTCCTCCGATCTGACATTCCTCAAATCCGAGATGAAACTCTCCAGCTCCAGACGTCAAGCGGATGCGAGAGATTCGTCAAGCGGCGGCGCCGAGATGTTGTGGGCCGGCTTTAGACAGGGAGGACGTCAAGCGGTGAGAGCGATGAAGATGGTGGTAGTTGTCGGCAATGGGTGATGGACTAATGGCGGTGAGAGCAGGCCAGATCTGTTTTAATTTGGGGGAGAAGGGGAATAATAAGGCAGGGGCAAAATTGGAAAATATGGACACTCACCTAATATTTCACCATTTTTGTCGTAGGGCTTAAATTTTGGGCAACAAATGGACACATACCAAATTAACCCTTAAGATTTGCATCAGATTTGCTTCGATTATGCTAGAACATACAAACCGACTAGTGAAATGGCATGAAACAACACCATAAATGAAGGTTTTGTGATTTGTTTTTTATTTCATGAGTTAGGTTTTACTGTTTATTTCTTTTTGCGCTTGTGTTTTTTTGGTGGTTTTCTTTTGTTTTCTCACAAATTAATCTACGTTTGCATGCATGAATGTGGTGGTTTTCTTTTTCAATGGATGCATATACGCCAGCATATACTTGTTCGTATTTTTGGGATGCTGACATTGATTTATGAATTTTGGGTGTTTTTTTAGATATAGTTGCTTCAGGAAGTGAGATTGAATCATGCATACAAATGTCAATTCGATGTGAGTATATGTATTTTTATATGTTTTTAGTGTGTTCGTAATTTTTTGGTCATATATGCTGACATCTTTTTCTATCCATGTGTGTTTGTTCTAATAGTGACTCAAATATTGCATGCCTGTAAAGTTTAGGTCTGGTGCTAGATAGAATATATACAGTTTTCTAGATTTTTGTGAAGTTATTAAAGGACATTTGTCAGGTGTTGATCGACTATGAGAGTTTGAGAAATTGTTTGGGTTGGATTTTGTTGCAAGGAAATAAGTTGAAACTTAATTCAACCGATCCACCAAATAATACATTGTAGATCAAGAAAAAAAAGAATAAGTTATGGTTTAAGGTCGATGGTCATGTGGCTCGTGATAGCGAATCTCACGTCTAAGGGTGCTCGATCGCTTCGAATAGGTAGCCGAATTAGATCTGCAGAAGAACTCGAATCTCACGGAATCCTCCTTTAGACCGATGAGGCCTCAATCTGCTTTAATCTCACAAGCAAATCAATGCCGCTTCTCATGGTCCTTAGTTTCTTCGAATTTCATGAAGAAGATGAACGGTTCTCACGTCCGTTAGGGTTTCTCAAATAAACTTGTTTTTAGGGAAATAATAATTCAGCGTGTCTTTCATTAATGATTGAATTAGTATTAAAGCAAGGAGTTTGTTGATAATAAATGCTAAATAAACAAATACTTAACATAATCAAATCCTACAAATAATAAGATAATACGCAATGTCTCAATCTGGAATTCGAGCCCAGATCACCGTTGTGCGCGCCTGTGCAGGAGGTCACACGCACCACGCAACAGGAGTGCATGCCCGCATGATTTTCTTCTGTAATTTCCACTTAGCTTGCTCGTTTGCACACGCCCGTGCGCCCGTGCGCCAATCTATTGTAAATCCACCGTTGTGGTAGCAACGACACCGAAAGACAAGGGCAGATTTGAGCAGTGAGACCAGAGCACGGGTTAGAGGGGGAAAGACGGCAACCGAGACCGCCACCAAAAACCCAATCCAGGTTGGGGAAGAAGAACGACTGGAATTGGGGGAATATGGTGGGCAATAGCAAACACTGGAGAGGGAATGAGGTGGTCGGCGGGGATGCGGGGTGGTGAGGAAAAGGGTGGTGGGCGGCCATAGTCGGGTGGTGGTCAAGAACACCGGTTGGACTCTCATTGGAATTCTAGAGAGATGAGAGAGTTTCAATGTGGAGTAAGCACACAAATATCTTTTTTTTCATACAAGGAAAGGTATTAGGACCGAATGACTAAGCAAGGCTATCTGACACCTAGAGCGTCCTTCCGGACGAGAACACGTAGTTTTGAACCGTGTTGGAGATTGTCGTCGACAGGGATACCATTGGCCAGATGCGGAATCCTATAGGCCTTAGTATTTTCTTCCCTGAAAACATGACGAATAGAAACATAATTAAAGAAAGTGTTAAATACCTCTTGGCAATGGACAAAACTCATGAATATAAAACCCGAATTCTACTCGGGTTTGATTTGGCAGATTGGGAATGAGAAAACTATTAGATTTTGGAAAGATAGCTAGATAACAAAAATGACACAAATCTGATAGAATGTCAGCTACACGATAACATGAACGAATGGGAAACCACTGACCAGTATATAAACCCAAACAGAACCTGAAAAGTGCAGAAACTAAAGGAAGTTCTCCCCATAGACATAATTGAACAAATCTTTAGTATCCATATACCACTGAATGAATTCAAGGATGGACTCTACTGGAAAGCATATAAAAATGGATGGTTCTCAACGACTAGTACCCTAGACTATATACCACTAGATCGCGAAGAAGTACAACTGAATCTTTCGAATGGATATGAAAAATAGACTGCCCGCCAAAGGTTAAATTTTATTGTAGAAAAACATTCTAAATGACACTCCTACCAAAGAGCGACTACGCGACAAAAGAATGCATGTACCGATGGAATGTCCTATTTACAACCACCCCCAGAAGATGCAATACACTTATTCACAGAATGCCAGAACACACTCACAATCATACGAAAAATGGATCAACAGATTGAAAGGATAACCAAAGATACAAACAAAACACAACAGAACCTATAAAGAGATTATTATAGATGTAATTGTGAAACTAACTCAAGAACAAAGATCAATCCTAACTTTCTTCCTTCATGGCATATGGTCTCTGAGAAATAAAATTCTCTTCAATGACCACATATATCGTGGACCGGAAGAATGGATAAACTACATCAAGCAACAGAGGGACAATTGGAAGAAGGCACAAACGAAAGATCTAGATGAGGAAGGGATAACAAAAGAAGCAAGCAACAACCGGAACAAACCTCGCCAACCAAAAATCATAAAATGGAAAAAACCATGTGAAGGATTTATGAAACAGAACTTCGACGATGCTATGACCACCAATGGAAATGCTGCTTGGGGTTTCATCATCCGCGGCGAACATTGTGGAATTTTCAACTGTGGGGTGCAGAGTTGCAGTAAATCATCGGCGCTACAAGCGGAGGCTTCTTGGTCTGCTTACAGGGCTGCAGGAAGCTCATCGGCTAGGGATCACTCATCTTGAGATGGAGGGCGACTGTCTGACGACTATTAACGTCGTCAAGGGGGTGTAGAGTTGCCCTTGGGAGATTGAGATGACGATGTAGGACACGCTTGCATTCGGTCGATCATTTGTTAGTGTGTTGTACTCCCATATACTTAGAGAGGGCAACCGCGTTGCTGATCGGCTCACTCCCCTCGATCTGCTGCTGACTCATTCTGAGTGGGGATATGATGTTGTAGTCGGCGAACTCGTCCATAATGACGCACTTGGGTGGTCGATCAACCGAGGTTGACCGCCCTCAAATATTCATCTTATGTGAAAAAAAAGTACATAAATACTTGGTGTCAGTTACCCGAATGTCGATGATCAACAAACAACGCTTGTCACCGAGAAGAGAACTAATAACCATGAGATTATCACTTTCAATCAGGATATTAGGAATCTCAAGCTGTTTTTTTTTTTTTTTTTTGAAGCAAGATAAGAATTCAGTTCTCTAGACAAGTCTAGTGAAACCAAGAGATCAGACAAGTCGGTAGATGAACTAACCATCATGTACAACCAAATAAAAAATATAAGCAAATGACAGAAATGAAATAACAGAAACAAATGACAGAAATGAAAATGCGAAAATAAAATAAACGTGCCAGCTATCCTACATCATAAAACAAAACCACCATGACAAATGAAATAATCAGCCAACGGATGACGCACACAGAGAATTCTGAGAACCCTAGCGGGCGTCTCAGATTATGGACTTCAAAGAGACATCAGATATTGATTGTAAATCCACGTCGTCTTCGGACACAGTTAAAATGTTTTATCTATTGTCACACAGACACAACAATTTGGGAGCATTTTTATGTTTAATTTTTTTAATTAACGTGCCCAGTAACTAAATCATTCATTAATTACTGGTTTATTCTAAAATGCGCCGTTAAAAAATTTTGTTAATTAATAAACCAGGTCTGTTTCAGACTTTCAGGTCCCGTCTCACAATTTCAATCTCGCTCTCCGGGAGGATAACCGTGGCCACCCTACCGCCGCCTTCCTCCGGTGCCGGCATAACCAACACCACCCCGTCCTCGCCAACTCCGCCGACCGTATAATTCACAAACACTGGCTTCTTCCCTTTCATCTCGAATCCATAAAGGTCAGCCCCTTCCAAATCCACGAAAGTGAGTCGCGCCCCGTAAACTACGAAATCCGATTCGCCGATCTCTCTATCCACGGTCTCTCCGATCGCAACGCTCTGATCCACCGCCTTCTCCGCCACCAGCTCTGCCAGATCGGACAGGTCTGCCTCCGACGGCGAATCCGCCTCCACGCTGCATATCTCTCCGTCGTTGCAAGGCATGTCAATTCCTCTATCCCCAGACCGGAATCGGAAAACAGTGACCTCTCTCGGCTCCGATTCCCGCCGGATCCCGGCGACGGATTTCCAGATCGCAGCGGAAATCAGATCGAAGGCTCGGATCCCAGCGGATTTCGTCGGATCTTCTGGAACGCTTGATCGGAGCCGGTCGAGATCTTTTTGGGAAAACCGAAAAGTGTGGGAGATCATTTTGTTGGAGGTGGGTGGGGCAACCCAGTGGGATCCGACAGGGTTGACCCGTTTGAGCGGCAAGCTGCGCTGCTGAGTGGGCGAGGGAGCCGCAAATTGGTAGTTCCGTGGACCCGGGAGAGCGAAGGATTCAGGTAGCGGGTTGGGCCGGATGAAGTGGCCCAGTCGGCTCATGAAGGTTGCGGCTGAGATTGGGTCACCGATAACGTGGGCCCAGCTTAGGCCCACTGACAGACCACCGCACTTGAACCATGTTAACTGCGTTACCATTCCAAAAAACAAACTTATTTAACCACACAATTTTTTAATTTTTTTTTTTTAGCAGTGCCAGACAATTTACGTGAAGTGTGAACTAAATACTGTACAAATTAATTTTATGGACCATACAATATTCAGATTCAAATACTACAGTGATCAAAATGAAAATCACCTTTCCAATATACTGAGTAATTATTAGTACTCCTATAGCAACGTGATAACTACCAAATTTGGTTACGCAAATCCATGTAATAACTAGCTAGATCCAAAATGCCAAAATTTGACACGAGCTTTACAATTAACTAATTAAATACTGACCTCTTCAGGCACATAGGTAGATGGGATTCCTAATTATTGGGACCAGTATGTGGGTCTTTCTCTGGGTCGGACCTTAGTTTTGGCATTTTGGATGTATATACATCCAAAATGGTTTTCTCAGGGTCTACCATAGTTTTCAATGGCCTGAGGCGAAATTTGAAATTGGGCCCCCACTACTATATAGGATGTATATACATAAGCTATGGTAGAATAAATGGTTTTTGAAATAATTTTCTAATATCAAAAACCATTTAAATGAAAGTTAAAATTAAAAAAAAATCAACTAGGTCTCGTCTAACCAATTGGGGGTTGTCAAATAAAAAAAAATCAAACGCAAAAAAAAACACAGAAATTTAAATTTAAAAAATCAAAAAAGTTAAAATTAGTGGGGGAGAAGTTAAATAAAAAAATCGAACGCAAATTACCGGGGCGAAATTTTTTAAAAAAACAAAGGAATTTAAATTAAAAAAAATCAACAAAAGTTAAAATTATTGGGGGAAAAGTTAAATAAAAAATTAAACGGGACGAAATTCTTTTTAAAAAAAATGAAACGCGGAAAAATAAAACAAAGGAAGGGGGAAAGTTGAAAAAAAAACGCAGAAAAATAAAACAAAGAGAGTTTCGATCCTTGGACTTCGTGGTCAAATAAAAACTTTACCCACACCCTTAACCACTGGGCTACTATAGTTTCATATAATATTAGGGGTCAGCTAATATTAATATAACAAAAACTAATTTTATAGGCCCCTTATACATGTTGAACCTCAGGTCCGGCCCTGACTCTTTTTATATCATTTTTTTTTAGTAACGGGACTTTCCTTACCCATTTGAATGTTATCAGTTAAAGACTCCTTTCCTTACTAAAACAAAACAAGACTTTCTTTATTGTGTCGGGCCCTTGAGCTGGATGGTGTTCAGTTATTTCTTCTTTTAGCTTAAGCATTTTTTTTATGCAAGGTGATGATTTGGGAAGGAGGATGATCCAACAGTAGAGACGCTAACCCAAATGACTAAACTAGCGTATAGTGCTGTATTGTAAACAAAAATATTTTAATACAATATTCTCAAATCAAATTAATTATTTTTAAAAATTTATTAAAATTATGATGATAAACACAATAAATTTAAATTATTCTATAAAAATTAGACAAATAACGATTAATAAATCTATTTAACAATATAGAATTAATAATCAAATTTACTATTTATGTTGACATTTATTTATCATAAGATTAAATATATAACATATTGTTTTTTAATTTCTTAAATTTTTTTTTAAAAAATAACAAATGGAAGCTTAACTTCTTCTTTCTTATCAACAAATATCCTTAATCTTTTAGAGGTTTTAATTATTTTCTTAGTTTTTTTTGTTATGCAATTATTATTTTTAATTATTTGAATAATATATTAGTTTTGAAAATTATTCGAATATAATTGTACAAGAAAATTCTACCACTAATAAATCTAATACTATCTTAATTATGTAAACAAAGTATTAGTTTTACGTTTTGTATCTAATATATGAATAAAAATAAAATTTTTGGTGGACTAGTAATAATTAAGCTAAATGAAAACAGCTTACTTGTAAGAAGACAAGAGGAGTAAAGAACAAGTCAGGTCCAAGAACATGGTTATGAACAAGCAAGTCATCGCTGAAAGAGCAACAACCCTCCATGGTCAACCACTCCTCCAAGCTCTTGCCACACTGGGCCTCGATGATGCGGACCCCGCTGTCGTTGAGCTTGACAAAAGGCCGGCGAGATGCCGCCTCCTCCAAGCCGGCATCCGAAACCCGGATCCGGCCGCAGGCCACAAAGAAGGGGACCAGCCAACAGAACATGGGCTTCTTGAGGTCGTAGACGCCAAAGCCGTCGACGGCTTCCTTGTCGAAGAAGTAAACTCCTCTGAGGTAGTGGAGCTTCATGGCCAAGTCAATGCCCGTCAGCTCGTGCGTTCGGCCCTCCCCGGTCACCGTCCCAGGGACCACCGATGAAACCCTGTGGCCATACACTAGGGTTCCGGCTTCGTCGACGTGGACAGCAGAGGCCATATTTGATTTGTTTTGTTTGATAATGTAAATAGATAATTTCCGGGTTGGTTGAAAGTTGAAGGCAATGGTTGATGGATGAGTGTGTGTGGAAATTTAAGGAGAGTGAAGTACGTTTTTAGATAGGAGGAAGCTGGTGGGGAAGTAAATGCATAACAATTAATATGGAATGTGCTTGATAGTTGATAGCTTAGCTGTATTTTTATTTCTATTTTAACTGTTTTACTAATTAAAATATTAAATATTTTAACAATTTTTAAAATAGATTTTCAGGTTTATTTATATATATCCTCCTATATCTTAAAGTTGAGTATTTTGGAGAATAGTTAGGCTATCCACGTGGCGGCCTAATTAATATATATATATATATATATATATATATATATATATATATATATATATATATATATATATATATATATATATATATATATATATATATATATATATTTTCAATTTTACCCATCCCTTTCTTAAACAACTCTTATTTTGTGCCCCTCTCTTTCTCGGATGGTGATACACATAATTCTACACCACCAATTAAAATTTGACATGTGTATTTAGAGAATTTTTTTTAAAAAAAATTCTACAACTTTCGGTCTTTCAAAAACTGTTTTTTATGCAAAAAAAAACTGTTTTTTAATGAAAAAAAACGTTTTTTTAAACCGTTTGAAATTTTGAATTGAATGAATCAAACTTCAATTGTTATTTTTACAACCATATATTAGTGAAATAAATTTTATTGATTTTTCATATAATATTCAACCATAATATATACGTAGTAGATACTTTTATTTAGCATATATTTCAAATTGTTTACATTTTATAAATGTAAATAAAATTGTAAATATATTATAATTAAGAATTTATATAACTTATATATATTGAAAATATAAGTTATTTGATATAAATTTTATTTATTTATAATTAATGAAATTAAATATATCAGCTTTGATAAAGTTGAAAAATATTCGAAAAATAAAATACAGCTAGTGATAAAGTTGAAAAATATATCTATCAAATACTACTATATTAAGGCTTTTACCGCATTTGCACAACTAGATACAGATTACACTCACTGATGTCATCACATTCACTAGCTTTGAGATGATCAACTGGTTTTTAAATAATGAAGAAAAGTATTATTTTATTTTTTATCTAACTAATTAAACTTTGTTTATAGGGGTTTTTTGCTAAGTGGACTTTTGGTGACCAAAATTTAAGCCCTAGGACAAAAGGGTTACAATATTAGGTGAGTGTCCACTTTTTCCAATTTTACCCTGATGTTATAATCCTTTTTTTTTTTTTTTCCTTCCCAGGCAATCCGTTCTTCCTCGCTTTACATCCATGGCCGCCTCTCACCTTCCCTCTTGTCTCTTCAGCGCCGATCATTGTCGTTGGTGGCTCCTATCCAGTGGAAGCGAAATATGGCCTTGCTTTTAAAATCTATCGCTTCGTCCAGATCTGTCGACAAATCTGGCGTTCCTCTCCCCGACATCGCCGCGACCAATCCCTGGTGCTTCTCCTCTAGCATCCGCAACCGCCGCCGCCAATGTCATCCCTGTCCGAAGCCGACCTACAGCTACTCGTTCTCGTGTTGTCACGCTTTCTGTTGCTTGTTCATGCCGTTTCCAATTTTGGCTTTGATGTCAGATTTGGGATTTGGGGAAATTGGTAATCTGATTTTCAAAATGAAGAGGAAGGAGACAATTGGTGATAGATGAGGGTTTATGCTACGATTCAATTGATTCTGAACGTTTATGCTACGATTCAATAAATTCAATTGATGTCAGTTGGCCTTTGTCTTCCTTGTGGTTACTATGGTAGTAGTGGTGTAAATGGTGTGTGGTGGTAACATGGTGATGGTGATGGTGTGTTAGGTTGAACTTGGCAGCGTTGGACCTCGGGGAAGGAGGGAGGAAGCTGTTGTTGGTCCTTGGGCGCTCTCGGGAGAACAGAGGAAGGCGTTTGGGTGTGCTCGGTGTGCCCAGGAACTATCTGATCAGATTAGCTTCTTTTGCTGTCATTCCTGTCAATGTTTGATGAAAAATTGATATATTTGAGTTGTGTGAAATTTCAGTTATGGTTGCTGTCAGTTGTAAGTATGCTCTTGTGATCTGGTGTTTGTATCTTTTTTAGAAGCATGAAGGTAGGTTGGAGCCGGCTCTTGTGGTTATGGTTGTTGTCCACTGAGATGCCATTTGATTCATATTTTAATTAAAGAATCACTTGTTGAAAGCAAGACTTTAATGTTCCTTAGTTTATTTTCTACATTGTGCGGTGTTGCCATTGTTTGATTAATATTTTAATTAAAAAATCCTAGGACAAGTAAATGTTGTCACCACATTTACAAAAAATATATGAATGGTTAAGAGGGTCATAAACACTGTAATCAAAATGAAAATAGGGTCATAGACACTGTAATCAAAATAAAAATGATACGGGGTTAGCCGTAGGTTGGTCCGATCTTCGACAACAAGCAAGAAACTTCAAGAACTGAACAAGAAACACAAGAACTTAATCAAGAACGATCAAGAACAATAAAAGACGCAGCAAGACTCAACAAGAAAGATGAAAGACTCGACAAAGATTCCAAGAACAAAGGCTGCACTTGAAATCGACAATAACAAGAACAAGACTCGATTAAAGAAAGTTGCAAGAATTGAAAGACACGACCTGATATGGACTGAGTCGATCTATGCAGAACAAGATAAAGACCCCAGGCCTCCTCAGAGGGTAGGAACCAATACCAATGACTACACAACCCGCCTCTACAACCCTACACAATCAAGCGGACAACTTGAAGGCACAAGGAGGGGGCTTGTGGATACTAGATTCACCAAGTCTTGCGAAGTTGATGAACGGCAAAGCAAACCAAGCTGAGATGATATCAATTCGAAGGCGAATGAGCACAGCTCTAATTCGGCCAACAACTCTCAAGGGTGTAACACACACGATTTTGAGAAGTAAGATTTCTATTATCAATGTTCCAATTGATTACAAAGCTGAAATCGAAATTATATAGGCCTTAGGCTGTTCTGGCCGATTCTAGGAGATAGAATAAGATAGATCTAAATACTAATGGGCTTAATGAAATAAATCTAAGAACATAAGTAAATAAGGTTTTAAAAAGAATAACTAGTAAAAGCCCAAATCAGCCCAATAGAAGTCTTAAGCTGAAAATAAGCTCTAATACTTAAATAAATTCGGCCCAAGCTTTATTCAAGGTGGCTCGGCCTCATTATGCACTCCAATGCACATATATGTCTTCAATGTTGGCTCGGGGAGTTGAACCTTGCTCGAGAACAAAGCATGACCCACAAAGTTGAATGAGTCTCTCTGAAGCTTCTTAGCTCTAGCTCGAGTCATTGGTCCTTCTCCAAGTATGATGGGTGTGTCTGGAGGTGTAGAAGATGGTCCCGCATCAACCTCCCCTTCTTGAAAAGGATTCGACCACGAATCCAAATCTTCATCCACAACGAAGTAAGGGATTAGATCCGCGACGTTGAATGTAGCGCTCACGCCCATGTCTCCAGGAAGCTCCAATTGGTAGGCATTGTCGCCCACTCTCTTCTTGATCCGAAATGGTCCATCACCACGAGGGGACAGCTTGTTCTTCCGGGCTTCTGGAAACCGCTCCTTCCTCAAGTGCACCCATACAAGATCTCCAGGCTGAAATGTGACCAAGCGACGTCCCTTGTTGGCCTTGTTAGCATTGTATTCAGCCTTTAGCTTCAGCTTCTCTCGAGTTCGTTCATGCAGCTCCTTAATGAACTCGACATGCTTACCTGCCTCAAATGATTCTTTGTCTCTCATAAGATATGGAGTAAGATCAAAAGGGGTTAGTGGATTAACACCATACACACATTCAAATGGACTGATTTTAGTAGCCGAATGCATGGTTCTATTATAAGCAAATTCCACATGAGGTAAGGCTTCTTCCCAAAGTTTCAAATTTTTCCTAATAATGGCTCTTAGGACAGTAGCAAGAGTTCTATTAGTCACCTCAGTTTGGCCATCATTTTGGGGGTGGCTAGAAGTAGAGAATAGCAATCTAGTTCCCAATTTATTCCATAAGGTACGCCAAAAATGACTTAAGAATTTCACATCCCTATCACTAACAATGGTCTTAGGCACGCCATGCAACCTAACTACTTCTCTAAAGAATAGATTAGCAACATTGTTAGCATCATCAGTTTTGTGGAATGCAATGAAATGAGCCATTTTAGAGAATCTATCAATCACTACAAAGATGGAATCCCTCCCCTTCTTAGTTCTAGGCAACCCAACTATAAAATCCATAGAAATGTCTTCCCAAGGGGCTGAGGGTATCGGCAGTGGTGTATAAAGGCCATGGGGCATAAGCTTAGCTTTGGCTTTAATGCAATCTATGCATCTCTTAAGGCAATGTTCTACATCCCTAAGCATATGTGGCCAATAAAAATGTGATTTCAGTGTACTATATGTTTTATCCCTACCAAAATGTCCCATTAATCCACCACTATGGGCTTCACTAACAAGTAATAATCGTAGAGAACATCTAGGAATGCACACTTGATCTTTTCGAAATAAGAATCCTTGATGTATATAAAAGCTGTCATTAGGACCCTTTTCTAAGCATTTTCGAAAGATATCACCAAAATCCAAATCAGATTCATACAATTCCTTTATGTAAACAAAGCCTAAGACTCTAGAATCTAAAGTGGTTAAAAGAACATGTCTCCTAGATAACGCATCAGCTACCACATTGTCTTTGCCTTTCTTATACTTAATTACATAAGGAAATGTTTCAATGAATTCCATCCATCTACCATGTCTCCTATCAAGTTTATCTTGGCTTTTAAAGTGTTTCAATGATTCATGATCAGTCCTAAGAATAAACTCGCTAGGCCATAGATCGTGAGACCATGTCTTAAGTACTCTAAACAAAGCATACAATTCCTTATCATAGGTAGAGTAATTAAGACAAGCACCTTTCAACTTTTCAGAAAAGAAAGCGATAGGCTTACCTCCCTGCATAAGGACTCCACCAATTCCGACTCCGCTAGCATCACACTCTACTTCAAAGGGCTGAGTAAAGTCGGGAAGAGCTAGAAGTGGCGCATGGGTTAGCTTGTCCTTAAGTGTGTTGAATGCATCCTCCTGAGCTGCTCCCCATGTGAATTCACTCCTCTTTTTCGTGAGCTCAGTGAGGGGTGCTGAGATGGTGTTGAAATCTCGTACGAATCGACGATAGAAGCTCGCCAATCCTTGGAAGCTGCGTACATGGCCGATGTTGGTGGGTGTTGGCCACTCTTGGATCGCCTTGATGTTAGCCTCATCGACACGCAGTCCATTCGAACTCACTACAAATCCAAGAAAAGACACTTGTTCATTACATAATTCACACTTCTTTAAATTAGCATACAAGCGTTCAATTCTCAGCGTTTTAAGCACTTCTCTAAGATGTGATTCATGTTCATTAGAAGACTTGCTATAAATCAGAATATCATCAAAATAAACTACAACAAACTTCCCAATGAAATCTTGAAGCACATGATTCATTAAACGCATAAAAGTGCTAGGAGCATTAGTTAAACCAAAAGGCATAACCAACCACTCATATAAGCCTAGCTTAGTCTTAAAGGCTGTTTTCCATTCATCACCTTCTTTCATTCTAATTTGATGATAGCCACTTCTAAAATCAATTTTAGAGAATATAGAAGCTCCATGTAACTCATCTAGCATATCATCTAATCTAGGAATAGGGTGACGATATTTAATAGTAATGTTGTTAATAGCCCTACAATCTACACACATTCTCCATGAACCATCTTTCTTAGGGACTAATAACACAGGCACAACACTAGGACTTAAGCTAATTCGAATATAACCCTTATCCAACAGTTCCTGGACTTGGGTTTGGACCTCTTGGGTCTCAGTGGGATTCATACGGTACGCAGGTCTATTAGGCAATGCAGCCCCCGGAATAAGATCAATTTGATGCTCAATTCCACGAATAGGGGGTAGACCTGGTGGTATGTCATCGGGAAACACATCCTTAAACTCCTCAAGAAGAGCGAGAATGTTCGATGGAAGAGAAGCTTTAAGCTCTTCACTCAACATGCTCAAGCTCTTGCAAAGGCGCATAAGAATAGTTCCACCATCCGCAAACTCATCCATGAATGTGCTTTTGGAAACCAAGAACACACTCTTAGATCGATTCTGAGGATCCACTTGGCTCGACTGAGCCTCTTGATCTAACTCACCTTTACTTACCTTGCGCTTCTCAATCTCATCAGCTACTTGCGTAGGTGTCATGGGTTTGAGAATGACATTCTTTCCCTGAAAAGTAAAGGTATAACGGTTAGTAAATCCATCATGCATAACCTTACAATCAGATTGCCAAGGACGGCCTAATAGAATATGACAAGCTTGCATAGGCACAATATCACATAAAACATCATCTTCATAATGTCCTAGTTTAATATGCACTTTAACTTGTCTATTTACTTTCAATAAGCCACAATCATTCATCCAATGCAATTTGTAAGGTCTAGGGTGTTGGACAGTAGGCAAATGCAATTTGTCAACCATTTCTTGACTAGCTAAATTACAACAACTACCTCCATCAATGATCACATTTACAACCTTTCCTTTAACTAGGCAACGAGTATGAAACAAGTTTTCCCTTTGATTATCATCACATGGTGTAGGAACAACACTTAAAACTCTCCTAACAATCAAAGATTCTCCATGCTCATATTCAACCTCATTATCATCATTTTCATAACAAACAAGGTTTAAGTTCTGATCATTGTCATTAGCATGCTCATCCGGTTCATCACAAGAATTTTCAGATTCGTATTCTCCTAAGTGATTAACCATGAGAGTTTTCTTATTAGGGCAATCCTTCATATAATGACCTCTACCTTGGCATTTAAAGCATACAATATCTCTAGAACGAAGGGTAGAAGGGTGAGGATTACTCCCTTTGGGACCAGTAGATGTCCCAGACGATTCTCGTCCATTCCATGGACCTTTTCCTTTGTCGAGGGGCTGTTGGGGTGCTCGGCTATCTCCTCTCCCTTGGGGCTGGCTTGGTCGATCTCGTGAACCACCTTCACCACGCCATTGGGACTGATTTGGCCGAGATTGGCGCCATTGGGGCTGTTGGCCACTCGACACTCTTCCTTGGCTCTTGTAACGTTGTCCCTTTTCTACTTTAATTGCTAAGTGTAACAAATCAGTAGGAGTAGTATAGGGAAAGTAATCAATCTCATGAGCTAAAGCGGGATGCAATATCCTAAGATATCTAGCATTTGTATCTTCATAAGGTTCAACCACATTAGCTCGAGCCATAGTTTCTTGCATAAGATTAAATGTTTCCTCAACAGTTTTACTACCTTGTTTAAGATTTTCTAATCTTTTCCTAAGCTCTCTAGCATAATGTTGAGGTACAAATATATTTCTCATTAATGCTTTAAGTTGATCCCAAGAAGCAATAGGTGCATCAAGAGCTCTTCTTCTTTCTTTAACCAGGTTATCCCACCAAATTAAAGCAAAGCCTGTGAATTCTAAAGTAGCTAATTGCACCTTTTTAGCATTAGAGAAATTATGACAATTCCAAATCTAATCCATTTTAGTTTCCCAATCAATGTATGCATCTGGATCAGTTTTACCATCAAAAGGAGGAATCTTTACCTTGACCTTACCTATGCCGTCCTCGTCATTATGCCTAGGTGGTCGGTTCTGATTCCCTCTTTGATTCCGTCTCGGGCGCTGCTCCCAATACTCCTCTTCTTGGAAGTCATCATTTTGCTCCGAGTAGTAGAATTGCTCCTGAAAGCCTCGACCTCTTCCCCTTCCTTGTCCTTGACCTTGCACATTAACAAACCCATTATTCCGATCATTTCTCCCACCTCGTGGAGAATTGTTTTCATTGAATAAAGGATTATCTAAATTAACATTGACATGAGGATTAGGAATAGGGTTAGGATTTATGACCTCTCTTTCATCATTAGGCGTCTCTTCACGCCTTGGATTACCTTGACCACCAACTGTATTAGAGCCACTCGGCCTAGCTTCTAGGGCTGTTAATCGATCTAGAATGGCTGTCAAGGTGTTGGTGAGGTTGTTGAATTGCTCGGGTGTCACCGTAGCACTCGAGTTACCCTCATTGTTGGGGTTGTTATCACCATTGTTTCCCTGATTGTTAGACATTATAACAAAGACAAAAGAAACACAGAACTATGTTAAAGATTAGTTAAAATATAAACACCTCACAATTGTGTTTCGCTCACACTCCCTATCTGATTGATATATCACGCTTTCTAGGGCAATCCGCTTTGGGCAAATCAACTACCAAGCAAAGAACAAAGCAATCAAAGTATATGAATTCAAGAGAATGAACAAAATCATCAACAAGAGTACTCGACAGGAGGTTCAAGCACTCGACACAACAATAAGACACTCAAATACTCGATCAAGATGAGAAGAGCACTCGACACACACAAGAGTTCACTCGGCAGGGGCTGAGATCACTCGACACTCACACAATCAACTCGATCAACACAAGAGAGAACTCGACCAGGGGGGAGATCTCTTCGACACACACACAATAGCACTCAATAGAAGAGAAAGTGCTCGACAACAGCCACAACTCAACTCGACAAGGCTGTATGAAAAGAGAAAATAAAGAAAACTTAAGAAAGAATGGAAATTTACCTCTTTTGATTGAAAACCTTAAGTTATGATGTTGTAGTTGCAGGGTAGGGTTTCAATTTTTTTGTGGAGGTATGTGTTTGGGACAAGAGTTGTTGATTAAGGGCTGTTGAAATCACCAATTTTGGTCCTTGGAGCTTTCTTGCACTAGATCAAACAAACTCTTTTTTTTTTTGACTTACTTTTGCCCCTAGTGAATTTTATCCTCCTAGGTCCAAGTTCAATCTCTTTTTTTTTTTGGATAGATTTTTTTTTCGACACTGATTTTTTTTTATATCTAATGCAAGAAAGACACACTTAGAAAGAAAGGACTCGAAAATCTGATGCAAATGGTGATAAAAGATAAAATTTTAGCCCTAAAGATAAATAAATAGACAACTTTAGATAAAATAGGAAAGTGGATATATCTTTAGCCTTTTTAGATAGTTGATAGATATAATGGAAATTAATATCCAACAACTTAATAAAATCTGATTTTAGGCAATTGATAAAAGATAAATCAAAATTCCCAAAGATAGAATAGATAAACAAAAGGATAGAAAAGATAGAACAAACTAGGGTTTGTGTATGTGGAGGACTGATTTTCGGCCAAGCAAAGGCTATGGGGACAGCTTGCTGCCGTCGGCTCTAGGGTGTTCACAAGGGGTTGTGTGCACCTTTGGTCGACTCCATGGTCTCGGCTAGGCTTTGTGTTTAGGCTATGCAACCACAAACAATCACAAAATCAAGATTAGTGCAAGAATCAATAAAGAATTGCAAGAAGTAATTAACCAAAGCAAGAAAAGGACTCTTTTTTGTGGTTTTTGTGTTTAGAAAAGAAAAAGACTCAATCTTGATGTCGGAAACCAAAGCTCTGATGCCAATTTGATACGGGGTTAGCCGTAGGTTGGTCCGATCTTCGACAACAAGCAAGAAACTTCAAGAACTGAACAAGAAACACAAGAACTTAATCAAGAACGATCAAGAACAATAAAAGACGCAGCAAGACTCAACAAGAAAGATGAAAGACTCGACAAAGATTCCAAGAACAAAGGCTGCACTTGAAATCGACAATAACAAGAACAAGACTCGATTAAAGAAAGTTGCAAGAATTGAAAGACACGACCTGATATGGACTGAGTCGATCTATGCAGAACAAGATAAAGACCCCAGGCCTCCTCAGAGGGTAGGAACCAATACCAATGACTACACAACCCGCCTCTACAACCCTACACAATCAAGCGGACAACTTGAAGGCACAAGGAGGGGGCTTGTGGATACTAGATTCACCAAGTCTTGCGAAGTTGATGAACGGCAAAGCAAACCAAGCTGAGATGATATCAATTCGAAGGCGAATGAGCACAGCTCTAATTCGGCCAACAACTCTCAAGGGTGTAACACACACGATTTTGAGAAGTAAGATTTCTATTATCAATGTTCCAATTGATTACAAAGCTGAAATCGAAATTATATAGGCCTTAGGCTGTTCTGGCCGATTCTAGGAGATAGAATAAGATAGATCTAAATACTAATGGGCTTAATGAAATAAATCTAAGAACATAAGTAAATAAGGTTTTAAAAAGAATAACTAGTAAAAGCCCAAATCAGCCCAATAGAAGTCTTAAGCTGAAAATAAGCTCTAATACTTAAATAAATTCGGCCCAAGCTTTATTCAAGGTGGCTCGGCCTCATTATGCACTCCAATGCACATATATGTCTTCAATGTTGGCTCGGGGAGTTGAACCTTGCTCGAGAACAAAGCATGACCCACAAAGTTGAATGAGTCTCTCTGAAGCTTCTTAGCTCTAGCTCGAGTCATTGGTCCTTCTCCAAGTATGATGGGTGTGTCTGGAGGTGTAGAAGATGGTCCCGCATCAAAAAACAGTGTCATAACTACTGTCACCACTATAAAAACAAAGTCATAGACACTGTAATCAAAAGGAAAATATCGCTTATGATTTTATTTAATATATCGCTTAAATATATCTCTCTTATGATTTTAATATATCTCTCTTATGATTTTATAAGGTCGTGTATACATAGTCGTTGTAAGAAAAATAAAAATAGGGTCATATACACTGTCACCACTATAAAAACAAAGTAATAGACACTGTCACCACTATAAAAACAGGGTCATAGACACTGTAATAAAAGAAAAACCCTAGGACAAACCCAATAGACTCAAAATGCATGTGGTTACAGGGTCATATACACTGTCACTCAAAATACATGTGGTTACATGGTCGTAGACACTGTAATCAAAGAGAAATCATATGATAAGTGAAGCACAAACCCTATAGGGGCTAATGAGAAGCCAAAATAAATGTAGTGACGGTTCTCCTCTAATCCATGAATGGGTAAGAGGGCTATAGACACTGTAATCAAAATAAAAACAGTGTCATAGACACTGTAACCACTATAAAAACAGGGTCATAGACATTGTAATCGAAAGGAAAACCCTATAGACGTTGTAACCAAAATAAAAACAGCTTTATAGACATTGTCTTCACTATGAAAAAAGGTTCATAGACACTGTAATCAAAAGAAAATCCTAGAAAGAGGGAAGCACAAACCCTATAGGGGCTAATGAAAAGCCAAAATACATATGGTGACAGTTCTTCTCTAATTTCTAATTTCTAGTTTTTTAGATTTTTTTAAATTAGTGTCACCACAATAAAAAAAATAAAAATGTAACTACTATTGTAACCACTATAAAAAAAATAAAGTCATAGATGATGTCACCACTATAAAAACATGGTCATGGACACTGTAATCAAAGGGAAATCATATCATAAAGGAAGAACAAGCCCTATAGGGACTAATGAGAAGCCAAAATAAATGTGATGACAAATCTCCTCTAATACATGAATGGGTAAGAGGGTCATAGACACTGTAATCAAAATAAAAACAGTGTCATAGCCACTGTCACCACTATAAAAACAAAGTCATAGACACTGTAATCAAAAGGAAAACGCTATAGACGCTGTAACAAAAATAAAAACAGTTTTATAGACACTGTCACCACTATGAAAAAAGGTTCATAGACACTGTAATCAAAGGAAAACCCTAGGAAAAGGGAAGCATAAACCCTAAAAGAGCTAATGAGAAGCCAAAAGAACATGTGATGTACAGTATGGTTTAGGGTTTAGGGTTAAGTCTTTAGGATTTAGGGCCAAGGCCCTAAACCTTAAACCCTAAACCCTAAACCCTAAAATGTTAAGTATAGTACGTCGTTAAGAGATGATTGCTGTCATCAAATGGAAAACCCTAGGACAAGGTAAGCACAAACCCTAAAAAGGCTAATGAGAAGCCAAAAGACATTAGGTGGACAGTTCTCCTTCAATATATGAATGGGTAAGAGAGTCATAAACACTATCACCACTATTAAAACAAGGTCATAGATATTGTCACCACTATGAAAAAAGGGGCGTAGGCATTGTAATCAAAGAAAAGTCCTATAGACGATGTAATCAAAATAAAAACAGGGTTATAGACACTGTCATCACTATGAAAAAAGGGTCATAGACACTATAATTAAAGGAAAACCCTATAGACGCTGTCACCACAATGAAAACAGGATAATAGACACTGTCACCACTATAAAAATTGGGTCATAGACACTGTCACCACTATAAAACAGGGTCATAGACACTGTAATCAAAGGAAATTGTGTAACCAACAAACAACAAGGTTGGTGACATATACTTTCTTTTTAGATTAGAAGTTTTTTTTTTTTGGTGACAACTATCCATTTTTCCTAATCCATAAAGTTAGTTTGCATTCATATAACATTCTATTGCTCTTTATACTTTAATTGTTTTTAATTTTTATTCATCTTCTTTTGTTAATTAATGTGATAATATAATGCAATGACAGGTGGAATGGTAGAACATCAAACTGGAAGTTTCCATCCTCCTCAAATTGAACAATTCTCAAATTGAACGCTTCTTCATTCCTTATCATTTCTTTCATCACCATCACCAACTCCGAACTAAACGGCACGAAGGCTCTATTAGCTACCGTCGACGGCGCCGGGATTTAATCCTTGAGCGGAATCGCAACCGGCAATAGCTGGATCAGAGCGGTCACCGGCAGAACTGGCTCAATCACGGGCAAATAATCGCTGATATTAGATCGGGAATAATCACTGAGATTAGATCGGGACAAATAATCGCTACTGGACAAATAATCGCTGAGATTAGATCGGCGGACAAATAAATGCTGAGATTAGATCGGGAAGTAGGTCACTTGCTCGGCCTCTCGTCATCATTGGCGGCGGCGCCTCGTGGTACTCTCGCCAATCTAGGGATCTCAAGGCGTCTCCGGTGAGGCTAGGCCGGAGGTATATATGTTTGGCCGGAGGTGTAGCAGTAGCAGAAAGCGGGATTAGAAAAGGAAAGTAGGTCGGGAGATTGAAAGAACGAAGAGAGGGAGAAAAGGAAGGGGTTAAATTAAAATAGGGGCAAAAGGGGTATTATGAAAAAATTTTGGCCATTTACTGGCAAAGGAAATTTTTTAGGACATTTAGTATTTGGTCCAAAGGCCCACCAAATTACTTCTTGTTTATATGTATTATGATAGGGAACATTGTATAAAATAATTTATAAATCTCATACTTTACGCAAGGGTAACATACTATTCAACCCCGATGTCTGGGTATAAAAAAAAATACAAAACTTCATCCGCGTGTCTATAAGAAAAATACATATCTCTTCCAAGCCCGGTTCAAAAATTGGATATACATGTAACATGCGGATTTAATATCGTGTTTCTAACGGACCTGCAATTTTTTAACATTTTGGTAAATATTTTAAAATCATGAACATTTTGCTAATTTATTTAATTGTGAATATTAAAAAAAATCCTTCTTCTATGTGTATATAATGCAAATTAATTCTTCTATGTGTATATAATGCAAATTAATTAATAATACGCCTATATTCTAACTTAATAAAAAAAATAGAGTAGGCAAATGATAATCATAACGTACTAGAAAATTATTAAAATTATTAGTAAATTATTAAAATAGTTAGCAATATCGTTTTGTTAGTTTAAGTTATTAGAAAAATTTACATAATACGGCAATAAATAATACGATAACATCCGAAAAATATGATTAGTTTACTTAGATTAATTTAAAATCCCGTGCGTTGCGCACAGGTTATAGGCTAGTTGAGATTAATTTAGAGAATTTTTAGAATATATTTTCTTAATTTTTTGGCGAAACTAATTAAAATAACCCAACCTTTAAGGGGGGTGTTAAAAATATATCTCAATCTTTCAAATGTAAAATAAATATCCCGCCCTTTATAAGTGATGGTAATATAATATCCTAATGATTTCTCTCCAATAAAATTCTTATTTTATGTATTGTATTACGTACTCATGTATTTTCAATTCAAATAAAACATATAAAATTAAATTAGATGAGTTTAAAAGTTTATTTAATAAACTTTTGTAGTTTTAGATTTAATTTGTACCTAACTTTTTTTATCTTTTTTTAAATCAATAATATCTATAACAAACCAAATAAAAAAATGTAAAGCAAAATAACATATTTTCAATTAGTAAATGATTAGCTAGTGATTTAACTTATCAAAACTGAAGAATATTTTGTCAATTATAAACTTTATGTTACTACGAAATTGAAATGAAAATTTAATTATTTAGATTATTCAATGGTGTTCATTTATATATAAGAAGTAAATTATTATTATTAAAATATATATAAAAGAATGTAAATTTTTTATTTTTTATTAAATCCAAAATAAAAAATTAAGATAAACTTAAAAACCAATCTAATTTAATCTAATAAACTTGAATGATATTTTTACACAATCAAGATATTGAAAATTATATTTTAAATATTTACTTGTTTTATTATATTTGTTTTGATTAAATTTAATTATAATCTATAAATATGTGATAAATCGAATAATTTAAATTAAATACGTATTAAATAAAATGTTTAGGGGCGAAACTAATCATTTTTGTGGGGGAGAAAAGTTTGGGATATTATATTACCATCACCTATAAGAGCATCTTCCCCCGTAGGCTAGAATAGCTAAGAGAAATAGCCTAACAAAAGAGAATATTCTATAGAATATTCTCTTTTGGCCTATTAAATAGTTTTGTTGTTCCCACCGTAGGCCAAATTTGGCATACAAATTTTCTATAAATACTCATGTAATTTAGAACTTTCACACTCATATCCGTCACTCGATTCTATCGTTATCCTTTCGATTTGAATCAACAATGATTCAATAGTTGGTTGTGTCAATTTATATTTGATTTTTCTTCTTTAGTACTTTAAGAAACTTAATATTTATTTTTTATTATAATTTTGATGAATCTATAATAAAAAAAATATTAATGTCATTTTCTAAAAATATTATTTATGCAATAATAATTCAAATATGTCAAATATTATAGTCATATCGAAGAACTCTTGAATATCTTAACAATACTACAAATTTTATTTTTAATTGGAAATCATAACTATATAATATATAGATTTATAATTGTATTATTTTATAAATTTACTTCATATTATGGTTTTGATGTGTTTTGGGATTTATTATTATTATTTTCAAATATAGTAATTTATGCAACTTGATATTTATTTATTAGATATGATTTTGATGAAGATGTAATAATATAAAATGAATATATTTTTCTAAAGATACTATTTATTTATGCAAATATAATCCAAACATATTAAATATTATAGTCATATCAAAGAACTCATCAATATCTTTACAAACTATAACTTTTAGTTTTGATAAAAATTATAATTAGATAGTTTATATACAATTAATTGCGTGATTTATAAATTTATATTAATAATGAAAAATTAAAAATAAATAAAAAAAATGGTGGAATTCACATTTAGCCTTATAAAATTTCAAGCCAAATTTGGCCTTCATTTTAGAAATAGGCCAAAAAATTTTTGGCCAAAATGGGTTTTGGCCTATGATGGGAGAAAAAAAAAAGGCTGAAACCCATTTTATAGCCTATGGTGGGAGATGCCCTAAAGGTCGGGATATTTATCTTACATTTAAAAAGTGAGGATATATTTTTAACACCCTCTTAAAGGTTGAGTTATTTTAATTAGTTTCGCCTAATTTTTTTTGAAATAATTTGGTAAAATGTCCATTTTCATAGAAGCCTTTTGTTAAATGTCCACCTAATCTCCCTTTTTGCTTAATGTCCAAATTTTTTTAATACCCAAAGTACCCCCTTTTAATTTAATCCCTACCCATTTGACCTGATTTGGGAAAAATAGAGATCTCAATTCCTCCATTCCATGCCTTTCGCCTTCCGTCACCGCCCTTGTTCTCCTCCATCCCGAGATCTGAAGTAGCCAGAATCACACCTCATCCGTCTCTCGCTTTGCCGCCCCTTCCGGTACCGGCTGCGCGCCTTGCACTCGATGGAAAACGGAGGCGTCTCCGACTCGTCTCAAGCAGTTACTCGATGGAAAGAGTCCATCTTCTCCGTCCAGCAAGCAGGAATCCTCCGTCAAGTCGGATAATGCCTCGCTCAAGCTCGCCTGGTACGACTCCGAGATGCTCGGAATCGCCGCCTCCTTGCCGTGGATGAATCCTCCGGTGCCGTCCTTCGGGAAGCGCTGGTCGCCGCGATCAAGCAACTACAGCTGCAACTGCAACGATCAAGGTTCGACTTGATTTGGATCGAGCACTTGATCGATAATTCCTGAGAAGAAGATCAAGGTTGAAGAAGAGATCTGCCACTATTGTTCTCTTGTCGGTAAAATTTGTTCGATTTTTTAGCGTTTCTTTTACTAGGTTTGTTGTCCCCAATCTGCTGTTCTGGCTTTCTTCTTCCTTTTGAATGTAGATCTATGCTTTTATTGTGTCTTTACTCGTATTCTTCACTGAATATAGATCTAGGCTTTCTGATATATTTTTTTTAATCTTTTCCCTCTTTCGAAATTCTTTAATTTTCTAGGTGAATTGTGCATGCTATTGGTTGATTTACTCCATTTCGGCGGTGTTGATCACCTTGGCTGTGTCAATGGAGGCTTGTAGCTTTGTGGGGATAATGTGCATGTTTTGACTCCCTTGATTGCTTTAACCGGCTCTCCAGTCAAATATTAAATATTTACATAATTTCAGTTCTGGACTTCGGCCGACTATGCTGTTGTAGCTGTTGTAAATGCTTAATACAGAATATTGATTACACTATTTTTTTTGTATTCTTTTTATTTTGGTCATACTCGGTTTGATTACACTATTTTTCGTTGATATTATATGTTCTTTTTTAATCCTACGTACCAACGAATGTTTAAAATTTTCCGGTGATACTATTTTTGGTGATTTTTAATGTGGTGACAATTTAATGTGAACTTGTCACAAAAAAAGTTGTCTAATATGTGTCACCTACAATGTCACCATTGATAAGTGTGGTGACATTGATCTTGTAAAAAAACTTTTAAAAAGAGTTGTCACCACATGTGTCACCAACAATGTCACCATTGATAAGGGGGCACTGTTGGTGACAATGTTCTCTTAAAAAAAAACCTCTAAAAGGGTGGTGACAGCGATAGAGTGGTGATAGCGATAGGGGTGGTGACAACGATAAGGGTGGTGACAGTGATAAGGGTGATTGTAACGGCCCAGAATTATGATTTCCGGGTTACGTTTCAAGGGATAAAACCCCTTGTTCGGATCTTGCAATCCAGGTACGGGTCGAGGTTTCAAACTCATTTTAAGGTCAGTGGAAAGAGGGATTTCAAACCCTAAAAGTCACGAAGGGTCGTTGGGTACCCTTAACCTATCTTAAGACTACGTCGCGAAATTCAATTCAAATGAAAGTAAAGCGGAAGCAAGGTTAAGATACAAATGCCACGGCAAAGCCGGGTCAAAACCAAATCATAAGCGAGTGATTACCATTTTACCAAGTTAGAATATTAGCTAGGTTCTTCGATTCGCCAAAGGGTTTCCCGTCACAGAAGCAAGGAGCAAACAATATCTGCAGAAAATACCTTAAAAAAAAAAGAGAACGGGGAAAGGAGTCAGATCGAGCCACTCATGCGGGACCGGCAGTCCTCGCTGAGGCCACATAGTATGTGCTATACCTAATAAAGATGCTCTAATGCAGTACGAAAGCCAAACACACTAGCATGCCCCTAAGTATAATAATGTGAAGAAATACTGTAAAGGGCCCAAGACAATGCCAAACGGCATATCCCTCTCCTACCTCCACCCCTTCCGATAGGCGGAGACTGGCCAGCTCGTGAATGCATTCATTCATAATAGGGCGGCACGCATGCCTAACCCGCTCCACAATAAAGCCCGCAGGCATCTCATAATATAAGGAAGTTCATGACTCGAATGACTCAGGGTACCCGATGAGGCTGGGCTACCCTATGACCCTAGCAAAGACTCTAGGACTATCACAGATAACGGCCGTTCTGTTTCAAACGCATAAAGTAAATAGATGCTCAATCAATTAGTGCAACCTAAACATGATACTACATGGCATGCTTTTATGCATATGCAACACCTAACATAAAATGCAACAACAGGCATGAATGTCCAACCTGAGTAAGCCCTCTAGGGAACTTACCTGAAGATGCAGAACAGCAAGATAACACAAGCAAGGGCCCATATGCAAGTCCAAAGTAATCCAAAAGCAATACGCACCTATCATCAAGCCATTTCCATAAGCTACCGGACCAACATTCATACACACGATTCCCAAGTTCTCAATATACCCAAAACCAAACGGTGATAAAACTATTTTCCAAAACCTTTCCGCTACGATCAACATTAACCAAAAATCATTTACTTCCAATCAACCCCATTGATAAAATCGTACCAACCATATTTTTTTCCAAACTCTTAAATCCCAAGTTAAGTCAACTCATATTCTAGATAATTTCAAATCACACTTGTCCAAATCAAGAGGAAGTATCAATTTTCTAAGTCAACCCCCAAATCTTGTTTTATCAAAATATTCCGGCATTTTGGTTTCAACACATCAAATCCTTTAAGAATCATTTTCGGACGACTTAAAACCTTTTCTAAATAATTTAGCAACAATATTTATCTAAAATAAACATTAAAGTAACTCCATCTTTATAATCCCCATTTATAAAACATATTAAATAAATACATATTCCCAACAATATCACTTTTAAATAATTTTATAATATAATAATAATTTCATAATTTATTTATTTCCACCAATACAGAAAATATAATATACTAATAATACTAACAACTACCAATCCTAATATAAATGTATAGTGTAACACAAAATATCAACAACAAGTAACAATGACCATTTATTAACAAAGCCCAGTAGCCCAACACCCAACCTCTCAATCTGAAAAAGAATCCGGCCCACATGAAGAAAGAAAGGAAAGAAGAGGAAGCCCAAACCGGATCTGAACCCAACCATTTCCCAAACCCGGAAGGAATAGCCCAAGCCCGAATCTAGACAATAAGTGTTTAAGTGAACCGGTAAAATAAGGCCAAACCGGCCGGTTTTACAAAAGAAAAAGAAAGGCTGAACCCATCTTCATCCCCAAATCAGAACAGGAGGAAGAACGCTGGACAACATCGACGGAAAACGGAAGAGAAGGGAGGAGAGGTTGGCCACCGCCGGAGCTCCGTTCTCGACTCGGACCACCCCCACTCCGATCGAAATCTCTCCCCGACCCCACTACACACAGAAATAACGAAGCGAAGCAAGGAGAGAGGAGGAGGAATCTCACCGAGTTGGTCGTCGTTCACGCCGGAACTGCTCGTCGGAGATCAATTCGGCTCGTCGGGGGCGGATTCGACACCGGAAAGGCCTAGGAAGGGGGTAAGGGAGTTAAAAATGGATTTTTGATGCAATTGAAATCGAAATCGGGCATACAAGACAAACCGACCTTCTAGAACGAAGAATAGAGGAAGAGGAGGAAGAAGGTGGCGCCTCGGCGGCGGTGGCGGCTCGGCTCGCCTGGAACCGCTGGAGATGGCGCTTCTGGTTGCTACTTCGACGGGTGGTGGCTCAGGAGAACAGAGGAGGGATTGGAGGTACAGTGTGGTGGTGGAAATCAGTAAAAGGAAAGGGAATGGGGGCTTTTTCCCTGGGTTTTGAAAAGTTGGGGGAAAGATAAGGCAAGGAAGAAGGAGGGAGGGTTCTGCTGTGTGTTTGGGTTGGGCGTCAGTTCAATTAAAAGGAAGGGTGAAGACAAAGAAGGGTAGCTGTGCACTGCTGCTGCTTCTGAATCGAAAATGGGGGAGAGGGTGTTGACCCAAAAGAAAGGAAACGGAAATAAGACAAAGGGGAGAGGTCCCACACAAACCCAAATTCAAAATACCTAAAGCCCGCTCTCCCGACATTATCCCGACTCGTTTAAAATTTTCAATTCCAAGTTAAATAATGAACTCCGAATATTATTTTTAAATTCTCGACATATAAAAGCAGAATAAAACATGTTCTAATTTTATTATTCAATAATGCCGGAACTCGTTTTGAGATATTCAGAATAAACCAATAGCTCGAGGACGGAAATTTCCAAACCTTCCGAGTTTTGGAAGTCGAAATGATTTTAAATCACTATTTTAATAATTCTAATATTATAAAATTTCCCGGTCTTTACATTGATGGTGACAGCAATAGAGGTGATGACAGCGCTAGAGTGGTGACAGCGATACGGGTGGTGACAACGATAAGAGTGGTGGTGACAACAATAGAGGTGGTGGTGATAATGATAGGGGTGGTGGTAACAATGATAGAGGTGGTGGTGATAGTGATAGGGGCGATGGTGACAGTGATAGAGGTGGTGAAAGCGATAGGGGTGGTGACAACGATAGGGGTGGTAACAGTGAAGGGGTGGTGACAGCGATAGAGGCGGTGACATCGATTACGGTGGTGACAACGATTAGGGTGGTGACAGCGATAAGGGTGGTGGTGACAGTGATAGGGGTGGTGACAGCGATTGGGTGGTGACATCGATAGGGGTGGTGACAGCGATTGAGTGGTGACATCGATAGGGATGGTGATAGCGATAAGGGTGATGACAACGATAGAGGTGGTGACAGCGATTGGGGTGGTGACAGCGATAGGAGTGGTGACAGCGATAGAGGTGGTGACATTAATAAGGGTGGTGACAACAATATGGGTGGTGGTGACAATGATAGGGTGGTGGTGATAGCGATAGGATTGGTGGTGACAGTGATAGAAGTGGTGACAACGATAGGGCGGTGACAGCGATAGAGGTGGTGACAACAATAAGGGTGGTGACAGTGATAGGGGTGGTGGTGACAGCGATAGGAATGGTGGCGACAGTGATAGGAGCGGTGACAGCGATAGAGGTGGTGACAACAATAAGAGTGGTGACAACGATATGGGTGGTGGTGACAGTGATAGGGGTGGTGGTGACAGCGATAGCAGTGGTGACAACGATAGGGCGATGACACTAATCTCGTAAAAAAAAAACTTTCACCAAAAAATTTGTTTATCATCATACATGTGTCACCAAAGTCATTGACCGGTGTCACCACTTATAAAGGTAGTGACACTAATCTCGTAAAAAAAACTATCACCAATTTTTTTTTATCATCCTACATGTGTCGCTAAAGTTGTGTCACCGAATTAATTGACTTTGACCGGTCAATGGTCAAAATAAAAATGAGAAGGAAGGAAGGGAGTCAAATAAAAATGGGAAGGAGGGGCAAAAGTGTCATATTAGGACATTTTGCAAAAGGGAATATAAAAGTGGACATTTTGCAAAATGCATTGTTAAAAATGGGCAGTTAGCTAAAAAATCCATTTTTTTTGGGTAAGGATATATATTTTCGTAAATCAATAGTGTAGTTCATGTACTCTTGCATAGTTATACTCAGTGCTCTAAATATCGGATATATCGGCCGATATATCGGTGATATTTAGAATCCGCTACGATATCGGCATATCACGCGAAAAATATCGGTCAACGCCATATATCGGGTCAACGCCGATATATCGGGTCAATATCGGCGATATATCGGGTCAATATCGGCGATATATCGGGTCAACGCCGATATATCGGGCTAATATCGGCGATATATCGGAGATATTTAGAACGGTCAACTTTGATAAGTTAACTTTAGCCTTTATGAATGAAGTTGTTTTTATTTTATCAAGTTTATTTGGTAATTTTGCAATTTAAATATTATTTTTTCATGTATATTTTTACATTTTGAAGTATAAATATAGTACTTATAGTTATAAATTAGAGAAATCGATAAATCCGATATATCTCGATATATCCCCGATATATCATTTTTACTCCTAACCGATACGACCCCGATACGCGATATTTAGAACCTTGGTTATACTTATAAATTATAATAGACCATGGATGTGTAACATCTGAAAAGATGAAATCGATAAAAGTAACTTGAATTGATATTATTGATTTTTTTTAATTTGAATTAATTCACTTATTTCTAATATATATATATATATATATATATATATATATATATATATAATTAGTGTAGAGTCCGTCACGTGTGCGGAGAATACATTAATATAATATCATAAATAATTTAGATAGATTCCAATAAATAAAAAAAATAATAATCTAAATATAAATAATTTTTTCCACCAAAAAATAATAGAAATTTCTATAGTCCATTTAGAGAATGTCCTAAGGTTTTACCTTTGCTAGTAAATGTCCAAAATTTTTTCATAATACCAATACTACCCTCGTTTTAATTTATTCCTACCCCTCAACCCTCGTTCTCCCATTCTCCATGAGACCTTGAAAGCTTGATGCCATGGCTTCACCGTCCAGATCCGTCATTGTGGCTTCACCGAAGAGACCGCCGCGCTCCGTCAATTACGACTTCGTAGTGCACCGGAAGTAGGAAGAGAAGAGAGCGAACTCAGGCGTGTCCTCCATGGCTCCTCGGCATTGGCTTCGCCAGCGTCTCGGATTCCAGAGAGGAGGAAGGCGACGATGCTGCTGCTACTGCAACTTGATTTTGGGTGCCAAACGAGCCCAATCGCTTCTCTGTATCTCTTCGATTGCTGCCGCTGCTACAAATGAGCACAATTATTGCTGCTGCTACTTGATTTTCAGTTGCTGCTACTGCTTCTGTAGTGCTACTTCATTTTCTTTTACTACAACTTGATTTTGGGTGCCAAACGAGCCCAATCGCTTCTCTGTATCTCTTCGATTGGTGCTGCTGCTACAAACGAGCCCAATTATTGCTGCTGCTACTTGATTTCCGTTTGCTGCTACTGCTTCTGCAGTGCTGCTATATGTTCTTGTTTTAAACATTAATTCAATTGAGTTTTGAGTTATGTGGTCTGTCTAATTTAATGTTAGGTTGTACTGAAATGTTGATTGAATCTGCACCAGGATTTTTGCTGTGTAGATCTGATGAATTTATCACAGTAAAGAGACCAGATGAAATGTAGATTTTGTGACCGAATTCATCCAGACGGAATTTAATTAGGTGTTTTGGAATGGTATAGAAGCTCGATTTTGAAGATTTCGTTTGATTGAATCGGAATTGGTGGTTTTTTTGTTGTGTAAGTCCATTGTTTGAGAATTAATAGTATTGGAATCGAATGAACTTAAAATTCCGTTAACTAAATCCATCTAGACGGAATTACAATGTCTATTGTCCTGTTCTCATTACCTCCTATTGGGTTTATCCAAGGGTTTTCCTTTGATTACAGTGTCTATGATCTTGTTTTTATAGTGATGACAGTGTTTATGACATTGTAACCACATTTATTTTGAGTGAAAGTGTCTATGACCTTTGATTACAGTGTCTGTGACCTTATTTTTATAGTGATGACAATGTCTATGACTCTCTTACCCATTCATATATTGAAGGAGAACTGTCCACCTAATGTCTTTTGACTTCTCATTAGCCCTTTTAGGCTTTATTCTTACCTTGTCCTAGGGTTTTCCATTTGGTGACAACAATCATCTCTTAACGACGTACTATATTTAACATTTTAGGGTTTAGGGCTGACTCTAAACCCTAAAGACTTAACCCTAAACCCTAAACCATACTGTACATCACATGTTCTTTTGGCTTCTCATTAGCCCCTTTAGGGTTTATACTTCCCTTTTCCTAGGGTTTTCCTTTGATTACTGTGTCTATGACCTTGTTTTAATAGTGATGACAGTGTCTATGACCTTGTAACCACATGTATTTTGACTGAAAGTGTCTATGACCTTTGATTACAGTGTCTATGACCTTATTTTTATAGTGATGACAGTGTCTATGACTCTCTTACCCATTCATATATTGAAGGAGAACTGTCCACCTAATGTCTTTTGGCTTCTCATTAGCCCTTTTAGGCTTTATATTACCTTGTCCTAGGGTTTTCCATTTGGTGACAACAATCATCTCTTAACGACGTACTGTATTTAACATTTTAGGGTTTAGGGTTGACTCTAAACCCTAAAGACTTAACCCTAAACCCTAAACCATACTGTACATCACATATTCTTTTGGCTTCTCATTAGCCTCTTTAGGGTTTATACTTCCCTTTTCCTCGGGTTTTCCTTTGATTACTGTGTCTATGACCTTGTTTTAATAGTGATGACAGTGTCTATGACCTTGTAACCACGTGTATTTTGAGTGAAAGTGTCTATGACCTTTGATTACAGTGTCTATGACCTTATTTTTATAGTGATGACAGTGTCTATAACTCTCTTACCCATTCATATATTGAAGGGGAACTGTCCACCTAATGTCTTTTGGCTTCTCATTAGCCCTTTTAGGGTTTGTGCTTACCTTGTCCTAGGGTTTGTGCTTACCTTGTCTATAGGGTTTTCCTTTTTATTACAGTGTCTATGGCTTTGTTTTTATAGTAGTGACAGTGGCTATGACACTATTTTTATTTTGATTATAGTGTCTATGACCCTCTTACCCATTCATGTATTAGAGGAGAACTGTTATCACATTTATTTTGGCTTCTCATTAGTCCCTATAGGGTTTTTCTTCCTTTATGATATGATTTCCCATTGATTACAGTGTCTATGACCATGTTTTTATAGTGGTGACAATATCTATGACTTTATTTTTTTTTATAGTGGTTACAATAGTAGTTACATTTTTAATTTTTTTTTATTGTGGTGACACTACTTTAAAAAAATCTAAAAAACTAGAGATTAGAAATTAGAGAAGAACTGTCACCACATGTATTTTGGCTTCTCATTAGCCCCTATAGGGTTTGTGCTTCCCTTTTCCTAGGGGTTTCCTTTTATTACAGTGTCTATGAACTTTTTTTCATAGTGGGGACAATGTCTATAAAGCTGTTTTTATTTTGGTTACACCGTCTATAGGGTTTTCCTTTTGATTACAGTGTCTATGACCCTGTTTTTATAGTGGTTACAGTGTCTATAATCCTATTTTTATTTTGCTTACAACATCTATGACCTTCTTAACCATTCATATGTTATAGGAGAACTGTCACCACATGAATTTTGGTTTCTCATTAGCCCTTATAAGGTTTATACTTCCCTCGTCCTAGGGTTTTCCTTTGGTTACAATGTCTATGATCCTATTTTTATTTTGCTTACAGCGTTTATGACCCTCTTACTCATTCATATATTAGAGAAGAACCGTCACCATATTTATTTTGGGTTCTCATTAGTCCATATAGGGGCTGTGCTTCCCTTATTATATGATTTCCCTTTGATTACAGTGTCTATGACCACGTTTTTATAGTGGTGACAGTATCTATGACTTTATTTTTATTATGGTGACAATAGTAGTTACATTTTTAATTTTTTAACGGGGATTTCGCGAGTTAGAACAACTTCTAAAACTGCGGGATAATTTCTGAAAATTTAGAAACTAACACAGGGCATATTTTATAAAAACAGAAATTCTAGGACGTTTGGCGTAATTACTCTTCTTCTTCCCCCATCTTCACAACAACTCGAGCAGCTTCAACAGTGATTTTCGGCGATCTTCCGACGGCTCGTTCTCCTTACACATAGCTCCGTTTGACGCGTATGACCTATCAAAATGACGAGTGCAATCTCTACTTCAGCATCGTTGTGTTGATTTTGTCGAAGGAAGATCTGACAAACTGAGACGAGTGCTTGAACAGTGGATGCTAAGCGGCTGTTTCACGAAGCTCCAAGGTGTCCGACAATGGCGGTTAGCGATTTTGTATAAATTTGAGAGGGGTTTTTGCACGAAAACCATCCTTGAGAGATGTAGAACGTGATTGAGCGGGTAGAAGGCTTGGATTTAGGGTTGAACGGTTGATGTCGAGATGCTCTTTGGCGAGATCTACGAATACTTGCGGATGAGATCGGACGGAGAGGAGGTCAAGCGACGGCGGCGGCGGATGCCGGAGGAGGAACACTGGGGATTGGTCGGGGCGGATGCCGGAGGAGAGGCCGAGAGGAATAGCGCCGGAGGAGTCTTCAATGGCGGTAGGCCGGCAACCATCGAGAGGCGAGAGGACACGAGAGGGAGAAGAGGAAAACAAGGATTAAATCAGTAGGGCAAAGTTGGAATTCGTGGACACCAACCTAATTTTTCCTTTTTTTTTTCCTAGGGCTTAATTTTTTTCCCAAAATATGGTTACTTACGAAAATCACCCAAAATAATATAGATAGATATAAATAAAATTAGTTTGATAGATTATATATAATCTAAATACTCCGTATCTTTTATGTAGATTCTCTCAAAATATAAACAAATTTCACATTTATAAGGTAAAAGTTTCTTTTCTAATCTACCATTAATTAAATCTTATGTAATTTAATAGATAACTGATTTTTAAAAATATTTTTTTATAAAATATATATGATATATTTATTATATTAGTTTACTAAAATAGCTATGGACATAATATTTTTATAAATATTTTTAGGCTAAAAAAATAATATAGATATAAATAAAATAACTATTATTAAATAATAACATTTTATATAAATAATTTGTTTTAACCAAAAAATAATCTAGATATAAATAAAATAGCACTTATCAAATACTAGATATTTATATTTCAAAAACATATTTTAAAAAAATAGTATGACTATGAAATATTTTATATTTATATTTTTGTCAATCAACTAAAATATATAGATAGATAAATAGATAGATGGTGGCTTATATAACTTTGGATTTTTTAGCTAAGTGTCCATTTTTAACAAGGCATTTTGCAAAATGTCCACTTTGATATTCTCTTTTGCAAAATGTTCTAATATGACACTTTTGCCCCTCCTTTCCATTTTTATTTGACTCCCTTTCCTTCCTTCCCATTTTTATTTTGACCATTGTCCGATCAAAGTCAATGAATCTGGTGACACAACTTTGGTAACACTTGTATGATGATAAAAAACAAATGGTGACATTTTTTTTACGAGATTAGTGTCACCACCTTTATAAGTGGTGACACCGGTCAATGACTTTGGTGACACAATTTTGGTAACACATGTATGATGATAAACAATTTTTTTTATGACAGTTTTTTTTACGAGATTAGTGTCACCGCCTTATCGATATCACCACTCATATCGCTGTCACCACCACCCCTATCACTGTCACCACCACCCTTATTGCTGTCACAACCCCTATCGCTGTCACCACTCCTATCGTTGTCACCACCACCTCTATCGCTGTCACCACCACCCCTATCACTGTCACCAACACCACTATCACTGTCACCATGCCACCACCCATATTGCTGTCACCACCCTTATCTTGTCACCATCTCTATCGCTGTCACCACCACTCCTATCGCTGTCACCACCACCCCTATCGTTGTCAGCACCACCCCTATCGCTGTCACCACCCCTATCGCTGTCACCACCACCCCTATCACTGTCACCACTCTTATCGCTGTCATTAATTACCACCCTTATCGCTGTCACCACCACCCCTATCGCTGTCACCACCACCCCTATCGCTGTCACCACCCTTATCACTGTCACCACCCTATCACTGTCACCACTCCTATCACTGTCACCACCACTTCTATCGCTGTCACCACCACCCCTATTGTTGTCACCACCACCCTTATCGCTGTCACCACCACCCTTATCACTGTCATCACCCTTATCGTTGTTGGGGACACATGTGGTGACAATTTTATTTTGGTGACAACTTTGTATAGATATAACTATACATGGATGTCGGATATATACCTTCAACCTATCTCTTATAATTTCTTCCTCCTGATTACACATGCGGTGACAATTTTTTTGGTGACAGTTTTTTTTAACGAGATTAGTGTCACCACCTTTATTAGTGGTGACACATGCGGTGACAATTTTTTTTACATGTGATGACAACTTTTTTTCACCGGTACGTAAGATTAAAAAAGAACATATAATATGAACAAAAATTATAGTGTAATCAAACACAAGATGACAAAAAAACATATAATTTCATGAAAAATATAGTGTAATCAAACACAATATCACCGAAAAATATAGTATAATCAAGCATTCAAGTGTTGTCACCCCCAAAAAATATAGTGCAAGGCAAGCATAAATCAGTCAAAATTGGAAAAAAAAGGAGAAAAAATTGGTATTGTAACCAATTCATTCCAATTTCAAATTGCACTAGCAGCAAAATTATATTAATTTCCAACACAATGGAAGACAGATGTGTAATACCCCCTTTTCAATCACAAGGGAACGTTACAGTGCCAGTGAATTCGCAGACTTTAATGTCTTTGAATTCACCTGAGGCTTATAGGGACATGCAACCATGCTCCCATAAACAAGATGATACTTCAAGCAGTTGAGCAAAATAATGCGGAAGTCAATTAAATATCAAAGTTTGAAATATTCAATCACAACAACATAACTAAAATACCAAAAACCATAAAGTATAAATATACTTCAAAGTGGCTAAAACCAGCGTAGCATTACGGAAACTTTATTTGTATAAAACTGTAGTTTGAAAGTCCATTGATGATAGTCCTCTCTTCAGCTCTCTCCTGCTCCGCTGCTCTCACTAGACCTGTGGAATATGGCCTGGTGTTTCTTGAGAACGAAGGACACCAACCATCCAATAAATAGGATGGTTAGTACAATTAAGACTAGCAAATGATAAGAAAAATGTTCAGACTTTAACCATGCAGTGACCATAAAACGGTATGTCACAGGTTAAGGGAAAGACACAAATATTTAAAGTGAAAACTGGTAAAAGGGCAAAATTCCAACCATGACTCGGATGATCGTGAGGATCGATGAAATGATAAGATAAGGAATTATACCTCGAGTAAGAGTGAAGTATAACATAACTGAATTGATCACCTATTAATAATCTCGATAATAACAATAATGTATATATGTAAATAACAAAATATAAAACGTAGTGACACGGGTCCAGACTCAACTAGAACTGCGACCTGAGACTTTGAAGTCTAATAGGGACATGGGTCCAGACTCAACTAGGACTACGACCTGAGACTTTGAAGTCTAATAGGGACACGGGTCCAGACTCAACTAGGACTGCGACCTGAGACTTTGAAGTCTAATAGGGACACGGGTCCAGACTCAACTAGGACTGTGACCTGAGACTTTGAAGTCTAATAGGTACACGGGTCCAGACTCAACTAGAACTGCGACCTAAGACTGTTTGAAGTCTAGATATTCAATGGAACCTTTTAGATTGGGCTTTACACTATTCCCAACCTGCGAGATGGCCCTCGCAACTGACTTTAAGTCAATCCGCACCACGTGAGACGCAACTTTTTTTAAATTATAACAACTTTAACTTTAAATGCTAGGTGATCATAATAACAACATTACACCGGCAAGAACGTACGAGCACGGATAATTCAAAGGATCTTAATATCGCATGCTATTAATTTGCATGAAAGAAACAAGCAGAATTTCATGCAATTCGGAAGATGAACATGGGCAATTTTCACTTATCTCGAGTTATAAAACAAATGACACATTTAATACACATCACATTAAATTAATAATTGCCCATTAATATATACTCATGCCAATTTATGAATAAGAAGATAAATTACATCAAGCAGACGGATATGCAATTTATCGAAACTGGCAAGGAAATTGGCCACAGGCCCGCATTCGACACAGAAGAATAAAAAGGCACGCCAAAGAAAATCACGAAACATGCAAAAGGCATTGAATGAAATCACTTGCCTTAACCTTCGATGATCAGCTGATGACAACAAGACGAGATTTTAGCACCTATTGAATCCAACGGAAAAATGACCATTTAATATTGATATTTTATACAATTAACTTTACTTAACTCAATTTAAAATTGAATTAATTCTATAAAGTTAAAAATCTATACCAATATGAATTCCTCGGGAAGCGGGATCCGGCGTGGGTGCTTCGAGATTTCTTGGTGTCGCCGAAACGGGCAAGAATTGAATAGTTTATAAATACCAGCAGCTTAACTTAATAAATAATTAAGTTAGGGCAGAAACGGAATTAGGATAAAAATAAGAAATGTTTCTGTAATTTTGACAAAAGCTTATTAAAACCCGATTGATTTCCATGGAGTTTTGGAAATTTCTTTCAAAATATTCACGTTTTCTAAAATAATTACTACAATATTCACTCTTTCAAACTATTTTCAAAAATATTCAAAGATTTCAGCTTTTTGCTTTTTAATTTTCAAAAGGTACCCGTACTTTATACTAAATTACAAACTTGGTCTTAACTTTCTAGTTTTCGACAATAATACTCAAGATGCAATATAGAATACTTATAAATGACTTTTGGTGGTACTAACTACCATAATCTACTAACTATATTATGAATGATAAGTTTTCTGTGGTTTTAAGCCCACCACGCTCTGCAACTAAAACTTTAAGCTAAAGAGGTTTGACCCATACCTGAACGTAGTTATACTGGACCACCGGCGTTCCTTAGCTTCCGGCTTTCTAGAGGTGGCTAACCTTCAACCAGGCCTCCCTTAGTCCAGATTGAGCATAGATCTGTTTCGTTTCCTACCTCAGACCGTAGTCTCTAGCTTTTGGTTTTGTTTTTGAGAGGGTGAAGGGATTTGAATCAAGAAAACAAAGTATTCAAAACATAGTGTTCAATTAAGTAGCTTTCCCTTTCTTAAAAACAAACTTTATTGAATCTGGGAAATATTACAACACACAAGCACTCTTAACTTAAAACTTAGACACACTTAACACTCATATCAGAAGATCCATTGAAAGGTCTTGAACTTTAGAGTGATGGAAACACCAATCTACTCAAATTCAAAACGTTTCTACTTCCCTTTCTGATTTACAAACTCTCTTCTCTCTTCTCCTATGGTTTCTCTCTCTGGAATTGTGTGTTGAGAAGTATGAGGAGAGCCCTTTATATAAAGCTACTTGAAGGGCATTGGATGCCTCTCCAACGACTACATTGATTGGCCTACAGGTTGGCCTGACAAAGCACACAGTAAAAGCACACAGTACAATAATTTTATAGGTTCACGTGATAAAAGCAAAAACAGTAAAAGCAGAAAGTACAATAATTGTGCTTGGTGGATGATGATGGCTTTCAGTCGTCCGGGTTTTGGACCCCTTCATCTCCCATGTTGGCTTCCAGGTCATCATCATTGTAATCTTGAACTAGATCTAGAGTATTATCAAACTCTAGATCTTGATCATTGTCTAGATCGAGATCAAGCATTAATCCTTCAGTGTATTCTCGATCCCATGCAATCAGTAAATCGATCATCCTCTCGTGTCCTCTTTTATCTAGAAAGTGACCGGCCTCTATCTCTGTTAAGTAAAGATTGATGGATTCGGTCCTGTTTATGGCTTGCTGCATTAATGGATTGAGTTGTGGGGTTACGATGAAGGTTGTATTTCCGACTTTGAATATCCCACAATTTGTCTGCCTGAACTTGGTGATGTAGTAGTAGATGTAAAAGAATCCTTTTGCTCTTGCCTCCCAAGTATGTCTGACTACGTCGATTCTTCCTTCCACCACTGGGTCTGTCACATACCAGTAGTCTTCTCTCATTAGTAGGAAGATTAGGTAATGTGGTAGCCGGGTTTTTCCCTGGCTAACATCTATGCAGGCACTGGTAACACGACAACAATCTATGTTTTCTATTTTTTTGAACGTTGCTGCTCTGAGGAAGACCTCCTTCTGGAACTTAGTGAAATACTTGTACAAAAAGCTCTCTTCTTCTGTCTTTGGCCATGGTCGCCTATAATTGTGGATTCCATTGCACATTCCATATTTCCACGATTTTAAATAATCTGCATCTTCATTTGGCCTGATGGGTAATGATAATCCTCCCAATCCGGCGCCAGTGGTTACACAGAAATGGTTACACCATTCTCTTATTGTTGCTGGAGTATCGTGATCTCTCAAAGTTACCATCCAGTAGAAGTTGTCAAAATCTCTCACTCTCCATCTTCTACAGATGTCTTCCTGGAGTTCAGTAGGTAGCTGGAGAACTTTTATAATTATCTCTAGAGTTAACATTCGTATAACCGCTCTGTGTCTCGCTTGTAGGAGTCCACGACGGAATCTATTCTCAGTAAATCTTCCAAAATCAACAGAAATATGAAAACTTGGAGGGGAAACCCATCCTTGGTATCCTCGTATCTCTCCTAAGAGATTAATATCCCATGGGTGGAACACCCATTGCGGATTTTCCCACCGCGTTGGCTCTGATCCATCAGCTAATTCTCTTGTTAAGCTGTCAGCAAGAGAATTTTTAGATCCCTGCACATGTTCAATGGTAAAAGTGAATTGATTAAGGGCTAATTGCCAACGCAGGAGTCTCCCATGCGCTTTCATATTATCAAGGTTGTTATTTATGAAACCCAATATTCCTTTACAATCTGTTCTGACTGTAAAAGGTTTAGGAGCTAAGAAGATTATAAACTTCTGGATTCCACGATAAATTGCAAGAATCTCCTTCTCCATGACAGTATAATTATACTCAGATTTGTTGAAGCTGCCACTGCTATACCTGCAAAGCTTGTTATCTTTCTTTATTTTTAAAACAGCTCCCCAATGATAATCACTAGCATCTGTTTCTAGAACTAACTCATCTTCTTCATTAGGTAAAGTCAATATTGGAAGTTTTTCACATCTTCTTTTAAGTTCTTTGATTATTTTAGTATCTAATTGAGTCCAACTCCAAACTTGATCTTTCTTCAATTTAACCTGTAGAGGTTTTCTCAACTTGGCTAGATCTTTAATAAAATCAGAAGCATAAGTAAGACAACCTAGAAATCTTTCTAGTTGTTTTCTATCTTTGATTTCATCAGGAAATTTTTCTACATTTTCTAGAATATGTTCTTGTAAAATAATTTGACCTGCTTTAATCTTTAATCCTAAGAACTCAATTTCAGGCTCAGCATAAATGCATTTTTTCTGTCCTAAAATGATTCCATGGTCAATACATTTTTGAGTTATAGCTTTCAAGTCATGCTTATGTTGTTCTATAGTTTTAGAGAAGATTAAGATATCATCAATGTAAACAAGACAGCAATGTTTAAACTCTTTAAAGACATTGTCCATTCTTCTCTGAAATATTTGTGGTGCATTTTTCAAACCAAAGGGCATGACTACCCATTCATAGTGTCCTTGTGGAGCACTGAATGCAGTAAGTGGAATACTCTTTTCGTCCATTCTTACCTGCCAATAACCACTTTTACAATCCATTTTAGAGAACCAAGTGGCTCCCTGTATTCTATTAAATAAAATTGTCTTATTAGGGATATAATATCCATCAAAAACAGTATTATCATTAAGCTTTTTGTAATTGATAACCATTCTGGCTTTTCCTCTTTTTTCTTCTGCATGATTCCTGACCATAAAGACAGGACTAGAATGAGGACTTTTACTTTCTCGAATTAAGCCTTTCTTTAAGAGTTCATCAATTTGTTCTTTAAATTCTTGTTGATCCTTATAAGTGTAAACCATCTGTTTTACTCTAATGACAGCTTTTGGATCTATTAGCTCTATGGTAGCAAATGATTTATCTTTTTCCCAAAATTTTAAAGGATTTTCAGAATATAACTCCTTACACATTTTTTCTTGTTGTTTAAGGATTTTATCTTTTAATGTTACCTCACATATAGAGAGTGCAAATTCTCTTTGTGTAGGAAGAATATATTCCTCACCACGCTTAGTGCGCGTAAACTCTATTGCTGGGTGCGTATAAGCTTGTTTAATCTTTTTAACCCAAGCATCTTCTCCATGAATGTTGAAGACCATCATGTCTAGGTGCTGAGTTACTGGGACATGGAGTCTTTGGAAATTATTCCCTATATATTAACATATCATGTGATGGCTGATTAGTAGCCCATAGTGTAGGAATTACACATTGAACTCCTCCTATCATGATAGGTACATCAGAAGCTAATTCTGAATGAACCATGATACTATCATCAGCTATTCCAACTTGAATTGGTCTACGAGACTTTTGCCAAATAAACTCAGGAAATAATGCCTTCTTTCCAAAGCATACTGAACATCCAGTATCTACAAAGGCACATAATTCATATTTATTAAACCCTTCTAAGCAAATACTTATCAGGATATAAATGCTATTAGGGTTGATAATCTATAATTTTTCTTTAGTGATTCTCTACTGACATGTTCAAAGCTTTCTTCTATTCTCATATTATCTCCATAGAGATGTCTGAGGTCTATTACTTCCATTCTCATTCCTAACTCTTCATCAAATAAAGAATCTGTGAGAGATTCTTTTAAATCTTTAGCCCTTGGATCATTTTCATAGATAGGTTCACTAAAGGTTTTAGTTTGGTATCCTATTATCTTTCCTTTCTGTTCGGAACTAGATGATCCTTCTTGATTTTCTCTAACCTTTTGAGCTATCGGAGGAATTGATGTTATCGATTCCCTAAATTGGCTAGAACCTAAGTCTATACTATGTCTAGGTGGTTCTTTTATAATTCTATTTTCTAACCTCTTGTTCAATGCTGCTATCATGCTTACTATGTCTTCATCTACCACAAACGATTTGTCTTTTCTGCTTGTAGTAGCTCCTTGATTCCTTTGAGTTATACTAAGATTAGGATTGATCCTAAAACTAGTGTTTCTGGATAAACTTGGACATCTAGAGAGACTGACTGGTGGTTTAGCATTCGTATGGATTCTACCTTCTTCATCTATGGTTAAAACTTTATTACTGCTAGTACCCGTAGAATTTTCAAATGCGTTTATCCAAATGGTCTTAAGTTTTATTTGATCAGGTCTTAACTTAACAGGTACCACCTCTTTGCTTGGTCCTACAACCTCGTGTTTCTCAGCTTCTACTATATGGCATTTTTGTGGAGGATTTGTAGTATTCTCAAGCTTATAAACTACCTTCCACTTTAATTGTAAAGGACAGGTTCCCTTATGCATACTAATACCTTCTGTTAACAATTTTATAGCTAAGAATTTAGATGCATAATGATCTTCTAGACTAACATAATAGTTAGGCCTACAGATCCAAGAAACTACTCCTTGACTCAAATTACAAACTATACCACTAATGCATTGATCACTAAACTTTTTATGCCTAATGTCACAAACAAAATTAATGCATTGCACATCTTTTCCATAGTCTTGTAATGGAGTTATGATTACTTGGATGCCACATATGAAAATATATTTAATTTTTTTTTATCTTTGTTATGTTTCTGAATGTTTGCCCAATTGATTAGATTTACTTCAGTTGCTTGATTTTCATTATTCTTGACAGTTACATCTCCAGACATTTCTTCGCAAACATATTTAGCATATTTAGAGAATAATGATTTTTTAACAAACTGTTCTTTAGCGATGATCGGGAAATCAACCCTTGATCTCGTCATTTCTTCAACTTGTTCCTCATCAATAGAGGTTTCAGCTTGCTGAAGTTGAGCTAAGGTAGTCATTTCATATTCATCAGAGAACTCACTAGGAGATTCTCCTTCCATCATTTCATTAATTTCTTCACCTTCTATTGACTCATTTTCAGATTCTATTTCTTCTTCAAGCTTTTCTTCTATTATTTCTACTATTCCTTTGTTATTTCTTAGGGCTAGATCTACTGCTTCATCTTCAGATAGTTCGATGTAATCCAAACTTCCTAGGGCTTCTGCTAATCTATTGTTCTTCTTGTTTTTGCATTCATTAGCATAATGACCGGATTCTCCACATGCCCAACACTTGCAGTTTTTCTTTTTCTCAGGACAGAACGAGGCTTTCTGGAAAAACCTTCTGTTTTTAGAGAATGGTTTTTTATAATATTTCTTATAATATTTTTCACCTCTCTGTTTATTGAAACTTTTTCTCTTATAGTTTCTTTTTCCTTGGTAATCTCTATTGTTACATATCCCCATTCTGTTGGCGTCTCCCAACAAGTTAAAAATTGTTTCTTCATTCTTTGGGTGCTTCTTACGTCTCGACATTTTCTCTCAACCCATTTCCTAACATAGGAAATTCTGTTACCAAGGGTATCTTTATCTCCAATTTTAATTAACTCTCGATACTCTTCACTTATTTGTTCATTAATTGGGGCAGGAAGTTTATCAAAGAACATTTGTAGATTAGTGCTGTTTTCCCCTATCTTATAGTAATACTTCTCGAATTCTGTTATATAATTATCGACATATTTCAAGATTATTTAAGGTTCTTTGCCATTTTAAAGCTTCCTTATCTTCATCTTCTTTTTCTCTAATGAATTCGTCTTCTATTAATTCACATATTAATGTGAACATAGTCACTGGGCTTGCTAAATTTCTAAGCTCTTGTTTTGGTTCATCACCAATAGCTCTATACCAGTCGGCAATACATCCATAGAAACTATGTTCTATGTAATTAAGGAATTGAGAAGAGTTCCATCCTACGTTCATGTTTAATACACTCATCATACTTTTCTTCCAGAACACTATTATTTCACGCCTATTCCTTACACCATCTAGGTTTAATTTATAACATGTTTCACTTATGGGTTCTAAATTAATTTCTCTTTGATTTGGTCTATGGTTTGGCATAATGCTTACTCCAAATCTTTCCTTCTTCTCCAGAAATTCTCTAGGCTTTAACCTAGGTCTGTAATTACTAGTTGAACCATGTTCATATCGTCTGTAATGTCTTCTAGCTTCATTTTGTTCTGCAAGTTCATTCTCCTTCAGCCTTCTTTGTCTTAAAATTTCATTTAACCTTCTTTGGACTTTAGATATGGGAATGTTTTCCATATCTTTTAGGTAAATAATCCCATTTGTTGATACACAGCTTCTTCATCCGAATTCTTTTCAGACTCGTCGTCGCTCATGACCTCTTGGTTCATAAAGTTGATTTCAATGGCTTTTTGTTTCTGTAATTTCATCTTCCATTCTGGGTCATCCAACCTAGTGCTGAATCTCCTTGTTTGTCGAAGTGGATGGTGATTCATTTTTAAGATTTTCGTCTTGGTCTTCTTCTATAGTTGATTTTTTTGTTATATTATCTAATTTAGTGGAAAACTTCTTTTTGGATTTTTTAAATGGATAACTGTATTTAAAAGGATCTCCTTTCTTAATGGCTTTTAGATTTGTTGAGTGATTTACTTCACCTGTCTCTTTTACAGTTTTAAATATTTTACTGCTAATCTCAATATATAATTGTTCTAATTTTTTAACTTCGAGTTTTAAATCTATAAGTTGGTCTGAAATGGCATTTAAAATTGCTCCAAAGTGCTTATCGTTTACATCTAAATGTAAAGCATGAGGATAAGTCTTATGAGGGAAATTAGTAGACACCTCCAGATTCTCTTATAGATAAATACATATTATTTTTAATTAACTAGGCTCTGATACCAAATTGCAGGATCAAGGTTCTAATTATGAATTTTTAATGCGGAATATAAACTAAACAAGTAACATACAAGGATATTGATGCAAATTATAAAAAGATACGGTGATTTTATACGATTTTTGATTTTTATGGGAAATTAGAAAAGACAAGTGGGACCCTAGTGAATATTTTTGTAAAAACTTTCAAGCACTAAATAATTTGGTAAATATTTTATATTTTGTGAATATTTTTACAAACCACTCGGAGTTTTGCACGTACAGGGAGGAAGAGGCAGGGCGATGGGCGCAGCTCTCCTCTGGCGTTGGTGGCAGCGATCGGAGACGGCAGTTCGGCGGCGATTGACAGCGACAGGGCAGCGATCGGGGCGGCGCTCGAGCAGTGGTTGGCGGGGGCACATCAGCGGCAATCGAAGGCGGCTCGGCGCGAGCTCGACCTTCTGTTCCCCGGGCACGGCTGCACTGCAGGGTCGGTGGCAAGGGCTCGATCGGAGGCAGCGACTCGACGGTGATTGGATGGAGAACAAGGTGCGGTGACGGTGGTCAGGGGGTGGTTGACGGGACGATTCGAGAGAGAAGGAGGCAGTGAGCTGCTTCACGCCGTTGGGAGAATTGGGAGAGGAGGCGAGGGTGATGGGTGACGGTGAGTTGTTCTGCTGAATGACGATGACCGAGCCCCTCCCCTCTACTTATAGGCTTGGAAACGAACGGGATATGGAGGAAGAGGTTGATCCCTTTTCAATTGTTGAGATCTTGGCATTAGTTGGCTAGGATTGAGGATAAACTCACGGGAGTTTATCTTGAAAAAAAAAGTATAAAACTTGGGGAATAAGAAGAAAAAAAAAAAGTAAAAAAAATGGGGTAAAATCTCATATTCTCTTTTTACCGTTGTCTAACAAGAGGAAAATAGGTGGGCCACTTTATTGGATTTATATTTGTAGAAATACAATATGTATTTGATTATATTATATATATATATATATATATATATATATATATATATATATATATATATATATATATATTATTAGCGGAAAAAAATATTATTTAATTTAACTTTATAAATTAAATAGCAAGAATGTTTAGAGAATAATATTAGAATAATATAATTATTCTAATTTATATTATACATCTTATGTGAATTTATTAGTTCCCCAAATTCACTTAGTATAATATAATATTATTTAAAGAAATATTCCAAAAATAATTTGGGGTATTTCATACCTCCCTACTAAAAATAAATTTCGTCCCGAAACTTAGAAAAGAAATGAGAAATGAATTGAAGATAGGATAGTACCCTCAAAATAGATGAGAGGATATAGATTGATCAAAGCAGAGCTAGGTGTATCTAACATTGGTTCCCAAATGGGTAAAATTTAAGCGTGCATCGCTTAATGTACTTATCGAATACGTGAGCGATGAGACTTACATCTAAAGTAACTCATTGCTTTCCGAACTCCTCGATGGCAAAGTTTGAGATTTTTAACCCTATGAAAACAGTGTATCTCAATAGCTATAAATATCTAAAATAAGGATAATAAAATTTTGAAAGACATCTTTTAATATTCACATGCGTTACTCGAGGTAAATGAAACTCGCATCCCATAAGAAACGGGGTTAACTAGCTTGTCATTGGCTTTCGTCTCAGCCCCATCTGGCTTCCTTTTCCAGGTTGCCAAATGGCCCGGTCGGGTGGCTTTGAAGGCAACCATTGTGACAAAACTAGCCAGCCCTATTCATATGAGATGAGTTGTAGGTCTTCGTCTTTTGGTTTATCGACATGAACGTTGTCCGGTTCTTCAGCACACGCATCCTTGTATTCTTCAAAAAAATTTGCGTCCTAGTCTTCTTCATAACAATAAATCGTGAATATCTATATTTAAAATTATTATTCTCAGGCTTTTATCAATGAGAGTTCGGTTGCTCGATCATGGAAAGAAGAGATGAGATATATAACCCATGATCGTTTAATACTATCAAGATTTAGGAAAGATGAACCTACTTGCATAAAGAGTTACTAGTTATCCCACTGAAGGACCTTACGTATGACATATCGATCGTTAATCACTGATTTCACATGTAGGTATTATTCGTGCTTATACAGAAGGGAAACAGAGGAGCCCTTCTAGAGTCTATAGGGAGCACTTCCCGACTCTTTTTCGATATTTATAAAAACACGGCCTGACCAACTTGATATGGAATTAGAAGTATCAACATACTAGAGCTGACTGTATAACATGAGAGGAGTATTAGTAGGGAAGTGTGCGAAGCTTATATGGTATTCAACGTTAGAATATTGCCAATTCGCACACCAATTCCTCACTTTGATTCGAACCTATAAGGTTGTAAAGATGAATCCAAAATTGACTAGTTAGAATAATAATATCGAAAAGTTGATTCCTAGATATGGAGTTCATCGGAATACTCGCACAATGACTCACTTTATTGAAATGCTAGAACAGATTAACATAAAGAAATTACTAAACAGCTTGACGTTGCACCATTTTTTCTTTTCAGTGTAGCTTACTCCTGTTCGTCAGCCTCGTTAATGGCATCTAAAGTGTAAAGCTTAGGACCTTGCTTAGACGTTCCTTCCATTGAGGCCTTGTTCTTATTCCCCATTATAGGTTCCGGTGCAGCTTGCATCTTATGTCCCCATGGTTGAGGTGGGTTTGTTGTTGAGTTTGGAGCTCGTAGTGCAACTGCTGAAGCTTGTTGTGACCGAGCTTGACCATCACCCGAGTTGCTACAAAACTTCTCCATATGTCCATACCTCCCACATCCTCTACAAACTCGAGCGTTCTCCTCACATGCATGTCTCTTATGTCCTAGCTTACTGCAGTTGTAGCAAACTATTAGCTGACCACCTCTCACAAAGATAGTATCCTGACCTGGCCGGGTGCGGCCAACTGCCGACCCCTCAACAGATGCAGAAGAAGCTGGCCTCTTTGAGCCATAATACTGCTGATGATCTCTCCTCCGATCGTACATCTCATGAGTCCTTCTGCTTTCATCAAGAGTAGCCTCAACTCTATACGCTGCGTCAATATAAGCATCCAGAGTCTCATTCTTATAAGCCACCATCTGTAGCTTCAGTCTCGGGTACATCCACTCATGAAAATAGTCAACCTTGTGCTTCTCAGTTTGCACTAGTTCATCAGCATAAGGCAACAGCTCATAAAATTTCTCCACCAGTTGAGCTAGTTTCATCCCCTGAGTGATGGGATAGAGGAACTCTCTCTTCTTCTCTTACCTCAGCGACGAAGAGAAGTAATGGTCGGTGACAAGCTTCTTGAAGACCTCCCACGAAGGATCATTTTCCCAAGTATGGTAGGCAGTCTCCCACCACTGTCCAGCTGCGCCCTTCAGCTACAAAGCAGCAATATGTACCTTAGTGTCATCGGTGCAGTGGGTACCTCGGAAGACTTTTTCAATATGCGTGAACCACTGGACCACTTTGAACGGCTCACCAGTTCCATCATAGCTATCCACCTTGCTGGCATTGACTGATTTTAGGACGTTGGTGTAGGTGTCCATCGGTCCAGTTGAGTGGTTAGGCGGAGGGTTAGGTGTCACCCGATCTCCATTTGTTGCACGCCCGTTAGGAGGTGGACGCCTATCCTCACCCACTACCTCAGCCACAGCTTTTCTCACCATTCCCTTCAGGGCTTGCATCAGCTCCTTGTTCAACATGTTACCAGTTGAGATGTGCTGCCTCTGGCTAGCATAAGAAGCCCTAGCCTGACTTTGGCCGCCATTATGTCTCTGGCTGGTGTGAGAAGTCCTAGCCTGACTTTGGCCGCCATTCTGCCCCTGGCTGGCGTGAGAAACCCTAGGCTGGCTTTGGCCGCCATTATGTGAGTGATCCCCTGACTCATCCACCCGCTCCATTCGTGGGTTCGAAATATGATTCTCCACTCGATGAGAGTTAGGTGGCGGCATGATGGGCTCAGTAGCGGCTTTGGTACGTCCCCTAGTATTCATGATCTGAAGGTAGGATATACTATATTAATCAACTCGACGAGAAAATTCAAAAAACGAGATTTAGAACAAGAATAAAGAATATAAGCTTAGTCTATGGCAGGAGCATGAGCTTGAGCAGGACTATCAGACAATTATTTTGAAATCATTTCCAAAATTACTTACTTTTGTAAATAGAACTTAGTTTTGATAAAAAAGCCTTTTTGAAATTCACTTTAGAATTCATATTAAAATTCGAATGAAAAACGTTTTAAAACCTACAACTCTGATCCCACCTTCTGTAACACCCCCTTTTCAATCACAAGGGAACGTTACAGCGCCAGTGAATCCGCAGACTTTAATGTCTTTGAATGCACCTGAGGCTTATAGGGACATGCAACCATGCTCCCATAAACAAGATGATACTTCAAGCAGTTGAACAAAATAATGCGGAAGTCAAATAAATATCAAAGTTTGAAATATTCAATCACAACAACATAACTAAAATACCAAAAACCATAAAGTATAAATATACTTCAAAGTGGCTAAAACCAGCGTAGCATTACGGAAACTTTAGTTGTATAAAACTGTAGTTTGAAAGTCCATTGATGATAGTCCTCTCTTCAGCTCTCTCCTGCTCCGCTGCTATCACTAGACCTGTGGAATATGGCCTGGTGTTTCGTGAGAACGAAGGACACCAGCCATCCAATAAATAGGATGGTTAGTACAATTAAGACTAGCAAATGATAAGAAAAATGTTCAGACTTTAACCATGCAGTGACCATAAAACGGTATGTCACAGGTTAAGGGAAAGACACGAATATTTAAAGTGAAAACTGGTAAAAGGGCAAAATTCCAACCATGACTCGGATGATCGTGAGGATCGATGATATGATAAGATAAGGAATTATACCTCGAGTAAGAGTGAAGTATAATATAACTGAATTGATCACCTATTAATAATCTCGATAATAACAATAATGTATATATGTAAATAACAAAATATAAAGCGTAGTGACACGGGTCCAAACTCAACTAGAACTGCGACCTGAGACTTTGAAGTCTAATAGGGACACGGGTCCAGACTCAACTAGGACTGCGACCTAAGACTTTGAAGTCTAATAGGGACACGGGTCCAGACTCAACTAGGACTGCGACCTGAGACTTTGAAGTCTAATAGGGACACGGGTCCAGACTCAACTAGGACTGCGACCTGAGACTTTGAAGTCTAATAGGTACACGGGTCCAGACTCAACTAGGATTGCGACCTGAGACTGTTTGAAGTCTAGATATTCAATGAAACCTTTTAGATTGGGCTTTACACTATTCCCAACCTGCGAGATGGCCCTCGCAACTGACTTTAAGTCAATCCGCACCACGTGAGATGCAACTTTTTTTAAATTATAACAACTTTAACGTTAAAATGCTAGGTGATCATAATAACGACATTACACCGGCAAGAACGTACGAGCACGGATAATTCAAAGGATCTTAATATCGCATGCTATTAATTTGCATGAAAGAAACAAGCAGAATTTCATGCAATTCGGAAGATGAACATGGGCAATTTTCACTTATCTCGAGTTATAAAACAAATGACACATTTAATACACATCACATTAAATTAATAATTGCCCATTAATTTATACTCATGCCAATTTATGAATAAGAAGATAAATTACATCAAGCAGATGGATATGCAATTTATCGAAACTGGCAAGGAAATTGGCCACAGGGCCGCATTCGACACAGAAGAATAAAAAGGCACGCCAAAAGAAAATCATGAAACATGCAAAAGGCATTGAACGAAATCACTTGCCTTAACCTTCGATGATCAGCTAATGACAACAAGACGAGATTTTAGCACCTATTGAATCCAACGGAAAAATGACCATTTAATATTGATATTTTATACAATTAACTTTACTTAACTCAATTTAAAATTGAAATAATTCTATAAAGTTAAAAATCTATACCAATATGAATTCCTCAGGAAGCGGGATCCGGTGTGGGTGCTTCGAGATTTCTTGGTGTCGCTGAAACGGGCAAGAATTGAATAGTATATAAATACCTGCAGCTTAACTTAATAAATAATTATGTTAGGGCAGAAACGGAATTAGGATAAAAATAAGGGACGTTTCTGTAATTTTGACAAAAGCTTATTAAAACCCGATTGATTTCCATGATGCCAACCACCAACGGATTTGGATATAAGCTAAATAATTCATCCAATCAATTTTTATTTAAGAAAACATTAACATATTTGCATTTAAGTTAAAAAAAATGGCTAAAAAGCGTATACATGTTTAATCAATATGGCTTGATAAGATAATTAAAATGCGTATAAAAATGGCTTGATAAGATTTTATTATTTCATAGATAATTAATTAAACATTACTCCGTATTATATGACTAAAGACAAAATAACTCAATATAAAATATTTATAAAATGATTCTAGTTAAAATGATAGATTTTGTAACCACCTAAGATATGATATTGAATATTTATATTAAAAACTAAATTTAATCTTCAACTAAAATAGACATGTAGGATGAAACGTGGATAAATAGATGGGGTTATCGTTTAACATGGCTTAAATTGATTGGACATTCATTAATTGACGTGTCAAATAAACCCGGTCAAAATGTACCAGAAAAAGACACGTAAGCGAATCGCACCAGAGTCCGCCACATATGATTTCAACACCTCTGTTTTAGTATTATATATTGATATTTGTAGAAATACAATATGTATTTGATTATATATATATATATATATATATATATATATATATATATATATATATTATATTAGCGGAAAGAAATATTATTTAATTTAACTTTATAAATGAAATAGCAAGAATGTTTAGAGAATAATATTAGAATAATATAATTATTCTAATTTATATTATACATCTTATGTGAATTTATTAGTTCCCCAAATTCACTTAGTATAATATAATGTTATTTAAAGAAATATCCCAAAAATAATTTGAGGTATTTCAAGATGTATATACACTACAACATTTATTCCTGCCAATGATGGAACACAATCATCACACAACCTTTCATTGACCTCTCGCTTATGGATGATTTCCACTAGTTGATTTTAGTCGAAGCATCGAATCCGTACCTAATATCGATCGACAACGATTAATTCCGCAAGATATCATCAAATTGCTAGCAAATTCCACCAAAAATCAATTATTTTCCAACAAATATCGACATTGGAAACACTAATAAGCTAAAATCATATTGGACGTACATTACATGGATGCAGGCACTGAAAAACTGAGGAGGAGGAGGAGGAGGAGGAAGCCGGAGAGGCCGCTGGCGTCGGTGGCGTAGGAGAGATCGGAGACAGGAGATCGCGCGGGGTCTGGAGGAGGCGTAGCCGCGTAGGTGGCGTAAGAGGAAGCAAAAAGACGGGGTTCTGGAGGAGGAAACTGGAGCAGTAGGAGAGATCGACCTAATTTGCTCTCTTCGTCCCCGATCGCTGCCATATCCGTGGTCTTTTCAGCGAGGACAGAAAGAAGTGCACCATGAAAAGTGACAGAATCCCAGATCTGAATCTGCGATCTGAATCGCCGCCATATCCATGACTTGATTCTGAACCGAGGCGGCGATCCGAGAAGGAGGAAACTAGAGGAGAGGCGAAATCGTCCGGGAGAGCAAGGACCGATCCCTGCAATCACAGATCTCCCGGAGCGGCAATCCGAGGCCTTCTCCATGGATATCGCTCTCACTTCGATCTCTCAGCCAATCGGCCTACCTTCGGTTTGAACGGGAGTTGACGGTGATAGGGGAAAGGGGAATGGAAGGAACGGGAGATCTGAAAGGAAGAAGAGGAGGAATGGGGATAAAACATAAAATAGGGGTAATATGGGGTTTTCATAAAAATTATGGACATCTAACAAAATGGTAGTTTAGGTGGACAATTAGCAAAAGTGATATACAAAAGTGGACATTTAACCAAATATCTTCTATAACTTTCTACAAATTATAACAATATACTGGTATTATTTTATTAACTTCAAATCCCACTTATCAAATACTACATATTTATCTATTAATATTTTTGGTGAGTATGACTCTGAAATATTTTATATTTATATTTTTTTCATTGTCAATCAACTAAAATATATAGATAGATAGAGATGTTCATGTATATATGTATAGATTCATATATCCAAGATGCGATGTCCATGTATAGATTCATATATGTATAGATTCCTAATATAATCTATATACATACAGTAATTGTATATGATAATTTTTTTTGGTGGGAGATATATTATTATTATTATTATTATTATTATTATTATTATTATTATTATTATTATTATTATTATTATTTTATTATAAACTCCAAATAGTATAGAAATCAAACAACCGAATGTTTACAAGAAGTTAGCGGGCAGCCGAGAAATAAGCTGCGCGTCAACCCCCTTAGCAATGGAAAAACAAACTCTGGTAAAAATATGAGCAGCTAGACGAGAACTAGAATCTAAGGCTAAAGAGAAGGAGCGGATCCGTCCCAGAAGCGCAATCGCATCCCCATCCAGCTCACCAAAGGAGGAGAAAGAAAAAGGCAAAAACCCATAACCAGCAGCCGAGCACACATCCCGATACTTGGTGCACTTACGCCGCGCTGCGTCGAGAACACACCGTCCAGGAGCGAAGGAAGCCAAGCAAGTCTGAGTGAGGGGGGAGGATCCCGTGATATCAACACACACATCTCGACCCCGATCCCAAGAGTAAAGAAGAATGTCAGCGGGCCTAAGAGGTCTGCCAAGACTGTCAACAACACCGATGTCCACTTCCTTCCCCGAGGAGATCCCAGCACGGAAGCAAATGTTGAAGAAGGTATCACGGACAAGATTATGCCGATGTTTGAGCCCAATGGAACTCGAACACGACACAGCATGATCCCCAAAAGTGTCATCCTCAAAAACCCGATTATATGAGTTAATAGTAAAATAAAATAATTATTTAATCCTTTTTAATTATATAAATTCCTAATATAATCTATATACATAAGGTAATTGTATATGATAATTTTTTTGGTGGGAGATATAGCTGTGTTGTGGGTTGTTGTGTTGTGGGTTATGTTCGGGTGTGTATAGATAGCTACAAACACATAATACCTTTTGAGAAAATGGTACTTGTTGTAGGAGTAAATCGAGTTCAACAAATAATAATATAAATCAAACCAGATTCCTACCCACGCAAAAAATTATAAGACTCCCTCCCGATGCAGTAGCAGGAAGTCAGGATCGATCCTCAAGGAAGCAGGTCAGCGATCCTAGGTAGCAGGAAATCTCACGTCGACTTCAGGAAGTACTCGACTTCGACTAAGGGTCCTCGATGTCGACTACTCAGTCGAGTAAAAATCTGTAGAACAGAAGCAGGCAAGCGCAGAAACACAAAATATCTGGTCGAGGTCGACTAAACCTACTCGACTTCGACCACTGTGGTAGTCGACTTCGGGTAACTCTGGTCGATCTCGAGTACAGCAGAAATAAAAATTGCAATTTTAAATAAAGGCAAACACGAAACTGGTGAAACTAAACTCAATAAGATAAAAGACTTTCAAGATCGGGGTTTGCAACAACGATAACCAAACATGCATAAGGCAAGATACAAAGATAATCATGCAATCACATCAAAGGATTAGCTTTCGCCTTTTCCAACAATTAGACAACTCTCTCAAGAAATCCTAATTGTATCTACCAATTTTATGTTTATAATCAAAGTGGTTAACCTGAATCTCTATTAAATAGGAAATAAACATATAAAAGGTAGTAGATGCTCAAAATACAATAAAGATCGAATCTTTACCTCAAACACGCTTGGCTATCGTCGGGCTCACCCCGACCCTAGAAGTGGGTGAACTACTCATGCTTAATCATAATTAAAGACATTAATAATAACAAGAAACTAATTTGCATGAAAATAATAAAAGAAAGTACAAACCGATCAAAGCCAGATCACTTTCGCTCATTTGCTCCACTCGGCCTCTCTTTCTCTCTCTCCTACTCGCTCTCTCTACTCTCTACTTTCGAATGCATGATGGAATGAATAAAAATCAGCCCTATAGGCTCTATTTATAATACTAAATCCTTGCTATCCAAGGAAAGGAAACTCTATCTAATTTCTAAAGATAAAACTTAAATAAAAGGGAACATTTATCTAAAAGGAAAACTGTCTAAATATCTTCACGTGGATAAAATCCTTCTCCCCATAGATAGATCTTGATAGAATATGATGGATCCAGCCTTACTTCGTTCCCAAGTATGCTCGAAATGGCCCAACAGACTCACGGCCCAAAATCGCGTAGTCGACTTCGAGTAAAGCCTGGTCGACTTTGAGTAGCTTGTACTCGACTTCGAGTAATCTTCACAGCTTCTCGATCTGGTTCTCTTCCTCGAGCTCGTGTGCGGTTCAGTCCTGGTCGACATCGAGTAAGGTACTCGACGCCGAGTACACGTTGAACTCGAGTTGTCTTCTTCTTCCGTCCTCGATCAAGTCTGCTTCAGCTGCAGTTGACTTCGAGTAAGGCCTGGTCGAAGTCGAGTAGAATCTCGTCCTATGGTTTCGTCCCGGAATGACTCCAAATTCTGCAATATTTAACCAAAACTTGTGTAGTCCTCTATTTTTGACAAATAAGCATATACTACACAAATTCGACATATTCCCAACCCGAAATATGCAAAGTACGTAGAATAAGGAGCTAAAATGTGTACAGAAATATGGTATAAAACATGGACATCAGTACTCAATATACCAAAAAAGTGGGCGCTTGCAAAAATGGCACCTTCGGCCTAATTTTGCCTGAAGAGGTAAATAGATAGATATGGTGATAACACCGATTTACAAAAAAATGAAACCAAACTCAGAGTCTCATGTAAAAAGAGGAATCGTATACCCAAAATGGCCCCTATACCCACCAAAGAACTCTCTACTGAAACTATCCTCTCCAAAAAACTCTACTCCATCCAACTCATCCAAAGCACCCTACACTAACTTTCTATCTACGTAGCAAGTGTTTCTTCCACGCCTTTTCCATGAGTGATTTGCACTTACACTTCATGGAAATACGTAATTTACAACTATCAATGATGATGTTAGCATAAACATTAGGATCAAACACTTCATTAAAAACACAATTTTGTTCCTAGCCATCCAAGTATAATAAACTATGGCTTCAAAAGCTAACAACTTCACCTGGAATGGCACCATCTTCTGTAAAGAATCTGGCTCCGCAACAAACCAATGGAGCCAATCTGTGATGGTCTCAAATCGACAACCAACACCTGCCCAGTGCATTACCCGGTGAAGAACCTGCTGTATAGGCGCACACCCAAACCAAAGGTGGTCGACAGTTTCCTCCTCCCGCTTACAAAACACACACATGGCTGCATCTGCACCTTTCCCATGCTTCACACGGTCACCGGTCTGTAACCGTCTCCTTGTTGCTAACCAAACAATGAAAGCCCATTTACGACATTGGAGCTTCCTCCAAATGAAGTCCCCCCATGCCGTATGATCTTCTTTATCTCTCAACAACTCATAGACTTTCGAATAAGATACACCTCCATTATGCTTCATAACAGGCTCAAGAGAGGAAGGAGAGGGATCACTTAACTGTAAGGCTTCACACAGCTCATTTCTGGTGTGCAGAATGCTCTTCCGAACCCAGGTATCATTAACCTTCGACTCTACGTCCCAAACAGATGCACTTATGAGATGGTTAGAGGTACACCAGTTCAGCCATATACTCGGTTTCTGCATCACCAAATCACCCACCAGCTTTGCTTGGACACTCCTGTTCCAGGATAGAATCTCTCTGATATCCAAGCCTCCTTCAGAATAAGGCTTCGTAACACAATTCCACGCAACAAGGTGCTTGTGACCTATAGCGCTTCCATTCCAGAGAAAGCGTCTGCAAAGACTGTCAATCTTGTTTACAACTCCTTTAGGGAGAATCAACACCTAACTCCAAAAAGTGTACATCCCCACACAAACCGATTTGACAAGTTGGAGCCTACCTGTATAGGACAATTTTCTGGCAGCCTAAGATGCAATCTGCAGCTCAATTCTATTGAACAAATCACTGTACTCATGCATCATAACAGCCTTAGAGTGGAGAGGAATACCTAGGTACTTGATCGGTAGACATCCTTCTACAAAACCAAGTTGCTGGACTATAGAATCAGCCAGACTGCTAGGAACCCCAGAAATAAAAACTGTGCTCTTTTCATTATTTGCTCTCAGACCAGAACACATCAAAGAAATCATTCAGACGCGTTTTCAGGATCCTAACCGATCCCACATCAGCATGACAAAACAGAAGTAAATCGTCAGCAAATGCCAGATGTGCGAGCTTCATTTGCTTACATCTCGGATGGAATTTGAATCCTGGTTTAGCAGTAGCCCCCTCAATCATTCTGCTCAAAACCTCCATGCAGAGTACGAATAGGTAAGGTGACAGAGGGTCACCTTGTTTCAGCCCTCGCTTCCCCGGAAGGAATCCTTCTTGTAACGGCCCGGGATTATGATTCCCGAGTTACGTTTCGAGGGATAAAACCCCTCGTTAGGATCTTGCGCCCCGAGTACAGGTTGAAGGTTTAAAACCAAGGATTTGTAGATTAAAGTTGGATTTCGCACCCAAATTTGGAAGGTCCGTTGGAGACCCCGGGGTAACCCCTGTACCTGTCCTAAGTCTACAAAGCGGAAAACATTTTATCCTGCAAAGGACATAAATTCTGAAACGATACAGCCAATGTCGCGGCAGTGTCGGGTCAAAACAGAGTATAGGTAGGAAGAAATCCCAAAAGTATAAATTTGGTGAAGTCATGGTTCAAACACTCACTCTCCGCCATATGAATGGACCCCGTCATAACAGCACGAAATAAAGCAGTGAAACGGGTACCTAAAACTATACCACAAAATCAGGCCAAGAGTCCGCCCGCGGGTCCTCTTACCGCGCTGAGGACATATAATACGCCTATACCTAGAATAAAGGATGTCTTAATGCAGTACTAAAATATTAACCACACTATCATGCTCCTAATTCATAAACGCATAATATTAAGTAAGACCTTAACAAAGAATACCAAGTGGTATATCCCTCTTCTACCACCACCCCCTTTCAGATAGGGTGGAGACTGGCCAGTTCGATTCTATAGCATATCGAATCTCATCGTCATATCGTGGATCTTGCGAAAACAAAATAATAATGTTGATAAGAGTAAAGGTGTTCCAATGACTCGAATAACTCAGGACGAAACCCGATGGAGCTGGGTTGTCCTATGACCCTAGCAAGGACTCTAAGACTCACAGATAACAACCGTTATGTATTCCAACGCAACCAGAATAAGGATGCCCATTCGTAAGTGCAATTCCTAAGCATGATACTACATGGTATGCTTTTATGCATATGCAACACCTACATACTATATGACACATCAGGCAGGAGGTACTGGTTACTGAGTAAATCCCGGAGGACTTACTTGGAGAAGCGCGGAATCCAAACAATCATTAGCGAAAGAAGAATCCAGCACACAGTAGTCACGATCACAGAGTATCACCTAAATACATAACGATAATTTACTAAGTATACGTCTCTAGCCACTCTGAACACATATATCACACATTCATACAAGCAGATAATTAACAAGCTCTCATCAACCATACTTTCAGTTCATCACGATCAACCATCTCTTATCTCATTCCATTCATCATAACTTGTCAACTTATCAGCTTAAAATAACATCCATATCATACTTAGGCAACTTCGCATATTACCATCTTATACTGATACCTTTCGTAAGGATATATATCATTATCAACATCATAATATCTAACATTTAATCTCTTATAATAAATCACCACAAGTCATACTATTAGTCACACATATCATTCCGTTAGTTAAACGATCATATTATCATGCTAGTTAGTCATCGAATAAGTCTTATTCCCTAGTTAGTTCCAAAACCGTTTCAAAATCCAAGTTAAATAGTTAAGTATTCTAACCCTTGAAAATACTCGCTAAATTCCTTTTTAAATTTATTTATTAGATTAGTTTCCAATTTTGAAATTATTTTCCAAATTCTTTTTAAATCTAAGTCTAAGTAATATTATATTTAAAAACCCCAATAATATTATATTTTATTTTAAATATCATTTAATAATTAAATAAGCGGAAAGACCCGAACTGAACCAAAACCATTTAAATCCAACCGAACCGGACCAAACCAAACGGAACCAAGTAACCAACCGAACTAAACCCCCAACATGTGCAATATTAAAACACATAATATAATGGAAAAGGAGGTGGGCCCAACGAGTTCTTCTTCCTCCCGTTCAAATTCAGCCTTGCGCCACTTCTTGCTCGCCCAGACGCTGCGCTCGACGGAGCTAGACGTCGCTTCCTTGCCGCACCGCGCCTTGGCTCCTTGGACCTCCCGTCTCCCTCACTCGCACCTGCTGCTCCCGGTGCACTGCCCACGCCTGGACCCTCGCAGCTTGCTTGCAATCCCGGCTCGATCGCTCCCTCGACGCTCGCTCACGCCCCTCACGATCTAGCCTCACCGCCCTCGATGCTCACCGGAGCACTCGATCTCGCCCAACTCCCCGCACTAAGCTCTCAGACACCCCTGACTACTCTAAACATCGAAAGAAAGAACGAAATCGAACGAGAGATAAAAGGAGGCTTGGAAGCTCAACGACATGTTCGCGACTTCGGAGCTCTCGATCGGAGTTCTGGGCATCGTCGGAGGCTCTCGATGGCTCGTCAGACCCCTGCATCGGACATGGGTGAGCATGATGGTGAAGCTTGAGGACGATTCCGATCGAAAACGAGTGAGAACGGCTTACCGGAAGTTTGTTTCGAGAACGAATCGAGCGGCGACCTTGGTTGTGGAAATAGGGGAAAAGGGAGATCGTCGGAGCTGCAGTGTCTCGTGTGGTTGCTCCTGGTGGATCCGCTTCGTCTGGAGGCGTTGAGGGAGGTGTGGAATTGAAGGTGCCTTGGCTGGCCTCGGGAAAACAGGGGACGGGGGATGGACGCTGTGGTGGTGCGGATCGACGACTATGAAGGTGACTAAGATGGTGGTGATGGTGATCATGTGGTGGAGCCGTGGAAGAGAGCAGGTGGTGGTGAGGGAGAAGGGAAGCAGAGGTGTGGGATGGTGGGGATGGTGGTGACGACTGACGAGGGATGGTGAAGGAGGAAGGGAGCGGGAATGGTGATGGCGTGGGGATGGGTTCCGATGGAAGCAGGAGTAGGAGTGATGGTGATGACAGAATGAATGATGGAGTGAGGGGTGGGTATGGTTAGTGATGGGAGTGGGTGGGGATTGTGTGTGGATTTGGTTAAACCAATACCCGCAAATAAATCCCGAATTTCGAATCCCGTAATTAGTTCTCGAATGTCAGTTTCCCCGACTCTCGTTTCCTCGATCAATTAGTTTTTTAAAATCGACAAGGATATCACCATCCGATAATTATTTTAAAATTTTGAGGTAAAAAGGACGGAAATTGTTCGCCAAATTTTACATTCCGGTGGGAATCCGCTAAATGAGTTTTAAAACCGATTTAATTTCATTTTTAATTCTCTTTTTTTGAAAAATTAGGATTTAAAAATCCGAGCCTTTACACTTCTGGAGACCCATTGATGAGAACAGAGAATGACGGAGTGGTAACACACTCCATAATCAGGTTAACGAGGCTGCTCGGGAAGTTAAAATACACTAGGGTGGCTCGAAAAATAACCGGTGCCCTTAACCTCCTCTGGCCGATTCCTCAAATCTCAATCCCTTTGCCCTATTCTCCGATAATGAAATGCAACAGCCCTAGACTCCCTCGAATGGAGGCTATGACGATTCCGGTGATCGAAGACCTTCTCTGTCGTTGAAGAGCTTCCAGATCCGGTGAAGAGCTTCTCGGCCGGCGTCGCCATCTCTTCCTCGCCGACCTCCTCCTTGTCTTTCCTTTGCTCCGGTTCTGACAATTTCGGTTCCAGCTCTTCCAAAACGACATCTCCTCGTTGGGTGGCGGAATCTTCGGTGGGATCTGGAGATCTACCCTCAACTCAAATCCTAGAACTACGTGATCGATCAGGTACTGCTGTTGTGTTTGCCAATTTACCCACCAATCTTTTTTTCTTAATCAATGTCTACTGTTGAGCTGAAACCAAAAACAAAATGAGTGAAGAGGCAGTGCTAACAGATTTTTCACCCTTATGGTTTACATTAGAGCTGGCAATTCCTGATCCGACCCGAGAAACCCGACCGACTCACCTGAACTGAAACCCGACCGAACCCGAAAATTTGGTGTTATGCATAACCTGAAATCGAGTCCGACCAATGTTGACCCGAAACCCGAAATGACCCGAATACAGACAAACTCGACTCAACCCGGACCAACTCGACCCGACTCCCAACCCGACCCGTTTCGCTCCTCAAATTTGATTCTCTCTCAATAAATTCCATCCCTTCCCTCCTTAAATTTCATCTCTCCTATATTTTTCTCCCTTCCCTTATCAAATTTATAAATTTCAATCATTCCCTCCTCAAATTTCATCCCTCCTATATTTTCTCCCTTCCTCAAATTTGATTCACTCTCAATAAATTTCATTCATTCCCTCCTCTAATTTCATTCTCTCTCAATAAATTTTCATTCCCTCTTATTTTCATTTCCTCATAGTTTATGAAATTTCTTTTGTAATGAATAATCTAATTAACAAAAATAAAATTCGACGAGACAAAAATAAAATTTTACTTATGTAATAATCTATTTAACAAAAATAAAGTGATCAATCAAATCATTTGTAATGAATAAAATATAAAATCATAACTTTATTTAGATGTAAAAGATAATGATTTGTAATGAATAAAATATGAAAATATGAAATATGAATATATGATAGTTTTATAAGTTGTATTCGTAATTTTATATTACCTTGTTTTCCAAAACTTGATGAGGGGTGAAGGGAATACTTTAAATGCATCGAATATTCGAATCCATCGAATATTCTAATTCATCGAATAATCAGAGATGAATTTATATATGAGGATTAAGGTAATCTTGTTTAGTTATTTTCATATAGGCAATAATTTGTTTACTTTATCAGTATTTAAGATTAGCTCACAAAAGAGTCGGTTTACTAGATTACCCAAAACTCCAGAAGTCATCAACTCATTGTGTATTCATATAGATTGGTGTAAATCATTACTCGTTTACTCATTTAATGAAGAATGATCGACTTTAATTCAAAATTCTCATTTTCCACTAATAAAAGATGAGTACAATGAGGATATTATAACTTGAATCATATAGGTAGTGAAATTTCTTTTGAAAACTACTTTTTGAAAGACACAAATAACAATCACACAAATAACGTGAATTATCTTTTAGATAGGGAATCAAGTATGATTTTGATAACAATATATTGCCAAATTTCAATGAAATTAATAGTGAATAGAATGAGTTTAGTTAGCTTAGGAGCCAATGAGTAGATTATATATTGAATCATATTTAATTTTACTAAAAATACTTTTTGAAATACATAAATAACATGAATTACATATTCAATTTAATAAAATTGATTACCCGAAAGTCCCGAACGAACATGATTCAACAAATTCAACCCAAAAAATTAAAAGTTTAAAACAAACGTAGACTCGCTTCTACTTGAAATCTGATTGAGACTGACCCGAGTACCGACCCGAAACCCGAACGAGACCGACCCGATTCTAACCGAAATCCCGAATGGGTCCAACCCGATTTTGACCGAAACCCAACCAATATGAATTTCATTTTGACCGAATCCGACCCGACCCGACCAAGCCCGACACATAAATTTTGACCAAGTTGACCCGACTCATCAGTGACCCGACCCGAATGTGATCGATCCGAACCCGACTGGAAGACCCGAATTGCCAGCTCTAGTTTACATTGTTGTGGTGAATGACGCATGGACTTTCCTTTGGCCCATTCTTGAGTTTTCTTACAATTGGGATTTACCTTTTCCACAACAAGCTATGGTTTTCTACCCTCTAAAAGCTGATGCTGTAAATGGGAAAAGTAATCTGATTCAACAGAGATGAGTACTTATAATTTCTATTAATGGTAATTTCAAGTGCATCTCCAAATCAAGATATTTGAACTTTATTTTGTTAACCAATGTTATAGCTATGACATGAAGTTGAAAAGTACTTCTCTCATGGTTTACCATTGTTGATGGCAGTAGGTATTCAATGAAGAACTTATTGTTGACCATACATATTCACATGGGCACATAGAACCCTTAATCTAAGTATTTACGCAGTGTTTATTTGATTCCAAATGTCTTTCTCTTTATTTTGTGGGGATGATTATTTGATAGAAAATGTCTTTGCTTTTGATTTTTTTTTACTTCCCGTGTTCTTACCATTGATAGATATTTACAATTATAGGCATGACCATTTTTAGCCCATTAAACTTCAAAACTTATTTTAAAGAATTTGACGTTGAGAAGATGATCAACTGGCTGAACATGGAGATGTATTGGACCAACATGTTTAAAAAAGTTGATAGAGGTCTTAAAATCTTTTGAGTTTATTATGTTGTGATATGCAAGCTTATTGAAATTCTTTTGTGAACAATATGTCAACCTAATGGTGCACTTGTTGTGTCCTTGATGAATGCTACTACTTTTCACAAACTTGCTACTTCTCAGTTTAATAATTATTTTGGTAAATGCAGGTATGAAATAGATTTGATTTGTATAGTTGTATGATTTGTGTAATGTTATATGTTTTGGCAGAAATATTATGTTGAAATGGGTATTATCTGAACACATGTATGACAGATTAAGGAGACAATGAGAAAATTGAAAGTTAAAAAAGTCGCGACGCCGTCGAACAACAAGGTATTAACTGTAATCACTTCTCGGACAGATTAAGGGCCTTCTTTTTGTCTTGGTGATGTTACCCATGTCGTGTCGTGTGATATTTGTGCAGCCGACACTAGCACTTCCTCTGGAAAAGTATTTCAGAGGGAGGTCGAACCACTTCTCGAAGATGGGATTGCTGAAAGGAATAGACGAGGTCCTAGCTGCGACTGATTGGAAAATGTTGAAAGACAACAGGCTAAGGGGCATTGCAATGATCGGAACCAATGTGCCGTATTGTTGCGCCCTTATCCATTACTTCCTGGAGAGGCAGTTGAAGACATTGAAAAGGTTTGAGACATGATACGAGCTCCAGGGGCAACTCTTCCGGTTCTCCATCAAGGAACTTTGCCTCGTCACCGGCCTCAAATGTGCTGGAAGGAATCGGGACTTTGAGGAGGAGGATCACAAAGACGTCATTCAAAGCTTCTTTGGAAGGGAATTTTAGTACTTCGTAGTGTTTGGTTTACTTGTTAAACGTTTAATCATTTTCAACTTTTGGATGACTTGTATTTGATGACTGATAAGTTATGTTATCGACACTTTTTTATATTTATTATGGATGGTTGTTGTAAAAGTTGCGTTATAACGCATTTCGTTTGGGTTTAATGGTCGATATTCTTAGGTTGGGAAGTTTCTGAGATAGATAAAATATGTCGGGGGTTATTCTTTTATCGGCATAGACTTTGATTTTATTGGCTAGGGATGAAACCCCTCGTTGGGATCTTGCGCCCCGAGTACAGGTTGAAGGTTTGAAGTTTGTAGCGTTTTCAAAGTGGCCGATTTCATACCCAAAGCCAAAGGGATCGTTGGAATCCCCGGGGAAGTCCCCTGTACATGTTGTAAGTCTAAGCATGGGAAAACGATAGTCATGCAGATAACGGAAGTATAGTGTAAATACAAGGGTGCCACGGGAGCCGGGTCAAAACGGAGCCTAAAACATAAGACGGTTGTTTCAGCCTATAGACAGGCTACTTAAGCTCGTTGTGAACCAAGGCGAGTCGCTGGTTTTAGTCCAAGACCAGGCCAAGTATAGCTAAGTCAGATGGCGGCAACCCCATCTCGCGAAATTCAAAGTCAACGGCTTTCAAATAAGTTCTCTTCCCATGTTTTTTAACAATATGATGGGAAATCGGACCCCATAAGTCACATTACACTCTACACACATAAAATGGTCTTATTGATAGATAATGATGGAATGATGTGTAAAATTTTCCCCTCCAGTTTAGGTAAGGGGGCCTCCAAATGGTTCCATACCCTCCAAACGAACTCGATCTCTTCGTGGGGGCACCTGGCGAGGAGGTTTGTGGCAAGATATATAGCCAACAGTCGTGATCATGCGTCCATGGATTCCTTATTCACCCTTCGACCTCGCCGAGGGGAAGCTTTGAGGCATTTCACATCCCGCTTCATGGAATGTTATGCTGATATCGAACATTGCGATGAAAAGCTCGCCAACTCCGCTTTTAGACTGGCCTTACCAAAGGACTCTCGGTTGAGGGAGAGCCTGACGCTAAGGACTCCATCCGGCATGTCCGAACTTCAGGAGCAAATAAGGTAGTATAAAAAGCTTGAGGATGATCGGGGCTCTCAGTGCGAAGGCATGTCCCCATCCCCCTTTCGCAAATAGCAAGCCGCCGACACTCGAAGGGATCGTGGCTCTTCTGACAGGTCCGCGTTGATAGAAAGAGTCCTTACCAAAATATACCGAGTCCTTACCAAAATAAAGGACAAGCACTAATTCAAGTGACCAACACAAGATGAGAGATGATCCGGCCGATCGGGACAACATCAAGTTTTACGCTTTCCATCGCGACAAAGGCCACCTAACGGAGATTGTTGAACTCTCAAACAGTGTAAGACCCGTGGTCTTAAGAGGTGCCGGCCCATGCGACTCAGCTCTCTCAAGTCCGTTGTCCTCACTTGGAGCTTGAAAAGGGAGAACTCTTGTGACATTGGTAGGGCTTGAATCACTTATATAAATCACTCCCAACATCCTTATGATATCTGATGTGGGATGTAGGTGTTACAATCTTCCCCACTAAAAGCACTAACAACCTCCATCGGGCCCAAGGGACTGCCCTCTGAGAGGAGTGTACCCAAACATATTGTCAGCGTACCTCCGAACCCGGAGTCGGCTTTGATACCATCTGTAAGACTCGAGGCCTTATGAGACATCAACCCATGCTACCTAGCCCTCTCAGATCCATTGTCCTCACTTAGAGCATGAAAAAGAAGAGCTCTTGTGACATGGGTAGGGTTTGAATCACTTATAAATCACTCCCAACATCCTTATGATATCCGATGTGGGACGAGGGTGTTATAAACAGTACTTGGAGTATTTGGTGTCGCGGGGATTTTTTAAAGGAATTCATCAAAGAGGACGTTAACACCCTTAAACAATTAAATAGTAGCTCAACGACGACAAGGGTGCTACAACATTGGCCGATAAAGGAGAGGCTCCAAGGAAAGTCATTAATTTAATTGAAACAAAGATCAAGGGACAAACGGATGCTCCATACAACCATCAAAAGAGTTGCCACTCCTTGGAGGTGTTTTCAATGACGGGAGGTGAGCCAAAGAGAGCAAGGCTTCCATCCAATTTGGGGATGACTTTCACGGATGAAGACCTCAGTGGTGTGCAGCAGCCCCAAAACGACCCGCTGGTGCTCACTATTAGCATTGGGAACTTCGATGTTCGTCGGGTCCTCGTGGAATCTGGTAGTGCAGTCGATATCATGTTATATGAGACATTTGAGAAGTTGGGAAAAGCCAAGGAGGAGCTAATTCCGGTGTCGACGCAACTAATAGGCCTGGGGGCACTCCCGATTTGGCCGTTTGGCATGATAAGGGAGAAGGTGCAGCTTGGAGGAAAGGTCGTGGACACTGAGTTCTTGGTGATTACCGCCCCCTCCTCTTACAACGCTATTGTCGGCCACCCATGGATTCACGCCATGAGAGTTGTCCCTTCGACGCTTCATCAGACGATCTTCTTCCCCCAATAGGACAGGATTGTTCGCATCCGTGCTGACCAGCGGGCAGCTCAACATTGTGCCCACTCTAGAATGGCAAAGCCATGGGCCTACGTAGTGCAGTCGGACTTGAATAAAGCTTGCCCCAAGGACATGTTTCCGCTTCCTAAGATAGACCAGTTGGTGGACTCTACAGCCAGACATGAGCGGATGAGCTTCTTGGATGTGTACCGAGGTTATCACCAAATACCAGGCGGAATCAGACTAGGAAAAAACCACTTTTATTAACCCTATAGGGATCTTTTGCTACAAGGTCATGCCCTTCGGGTTAAAGAACGCAGGGGCGACCTTTCAACGCATGGTGATGAGCTTGTTTGAGGGACTAGTGGGAAGTAAGATCGAGGTCTACATAGACAATATGGTGGTCATGAGCATGATGAAGGAGACACTTCTTCACGATTAGCAGGCAATTTTCGATAGCATGAGAGGCGTCGGTTTACGACTCAATGCATCAAAATGTGTGTTTGGCGTGTGTTGTGAGCCTAATTTGCCATGTTTTACACTTACTTTTATATCGATTTCTGCATACATTGCATGCATTTGGGTTAGAATAATACAGAATCTGTGCAGTTTACACTTATTTGCAATATATGGAGGTCTACACAAGTTTTGGTTATATTTCGCAGAAATCGGACGCACTTTGGAGCTTAAAGGAAACTCATGGAGAAGCTAAGAATGGTGCAGCTGGAGAAAAGGTCATTTTTCATCATTCTTCGTTCTGAATCAAGCTTTGATGTCTTCATGAGAGTTGTAGCCCTCGGAAAGAGCTTTCCAACGCATGGTCATATGCGTCAATCCGACGAACGAGGACTCGGGAAAGTGCGTTTCAAGAACAGAGCAAGAAAGCTGAGAGAACTCTACTCGAGATCGACTAGCATCTACTCGATCTCGATGAGAGCTGGTCGAGCACACCTGGTCGAGAAGAGCTGATCGAGGACACTGAGTCAGAGACAACCCGACTCCGGAACCTTACTCGATCTCGAGTACCATCTAGTCGAGATCGACGACACTTCGGAGCCATGTCCGGAGTCGACGAGCTGTGCCAAGCCGAGAGGCCGAGGACGAAGACGCAGACCACCTCTACTCGATACAGAGTAGCCGTGGTCGATATCGACCAGTCCTCTGAGCCATGTCCGAGCCTTTGTCGAGCAGAGTCACCCAGCCAGACCAAGTCGACGAACCCTGGTACTCGATATCGAGTAGCCGTGGTCGATATCGAGTAGACATGTCGAGCCGCGTTACTCGGTTTGAGCAGTCCGAGTAGAGCTGGGATTCCTTGGGCACGAAGAATGTCGAGTGGGCCGAGATCTATCATCATCTATCCATGGAAGGAGATCTATCAACATGAAGTAGACTTACCTAGTTTAGATTTATCTTTTCCCTTTTAGATTTATTTCCTTTAAGCTATTTATTTATCTTTTATGCTTTTAGATAATTAGAAGTAGATAAAGAATGATGATTCTTTCCTTGATTAGTGGGGTTTGATCACTATAAATAAAGCCCTAGGGGCTGGTTCTTATTCATTCAATTTCAGTAGGAGAAGTAGTAGGAGAGAGAGAGAGTGAGTGGCCAAGAGGAGTTTTGTGAAGCGAGATATTTCTATCCTTGAATAGCAAGGAATAGAAGGCTATAAATAAAGCCCTAGGAGGCTGATTTTCATTCATTCAAGCAAAGCCGTCTTCGGGCGCAAGGAGAGGGAGGAGGCGAGAGAGAGAGAGAGAGAGAGAGAGAGAGGAGGCGAGAGAGGAGAGAGAGGAGGCGAGAGAGGAGAGAGAGGAGGAACGTTTGGAAGGTTTTGTAAGTTTTAGTTTATTTTATGTTAAAGTTAATTTCTTTCATCATGTTTGCTTTCTAATTTTCCTTCTTCTAGGGTTGGGGTGATCCCAACATAGATATGTTTGTTTGATTTATGAATTCATGATTTTGTATGTCTTTATTATCATCTACCTATGTGCTTAATCCTTGGCGACAGTCGAGGACAATTCCTTATTTGCAATTATGAAGCGAAAGTGAATTAATTATGAATTTGGATAGTAATTAGGCTTTGCCTACGAAAGTTGATTGATCCTAATTAAGAAAAGGTAGTAACACTTAGGGTTTATGCGAAAGCCTCTATATTCCTATTTGTTAATAACGAAAGTTATTTGATATAAAGCATGCATCTTTATGTGATTTATGATCTGCGCATATGTTTATTGTTGTGGTGATCCCTAACCTTGGAAGTTTGCATCTTTATATATTTTATTTCATTATTTTTATCCTGCAAAGTTACCCGACACCGACCACCTCTTCTTCTATCATTCCCTCGACATCGACCAAGTCTTAGTCGACATCGACAACAACCTCCCCACCTTTTCCCGCTATCCCTGAACCCCAAAACACACTAAACCTAGAACCGCTAACTTCTCTCCTGAGGACGAACCTGACTCCACTATCCTATAGCGGGGTCTTGACTACAAATTTATTTGGTCGAGAAACCCTCTCGTCAAATTGGCGCCGTTGCCGGGGAGATATCAATCGCGCCTAGTTTAATTGTGTTTAAGGTTCAGAAAAGCCCATCCCTTTTTCTTACCCTTCACATACCCTACCACCACCTACCTCACCGGTACCAACTGGGTGCCAAGCTTTTACCACTAATTTGTGTTCTTGATTGTGATTTCAAAGCTTAGGTACAAAGATGGAAGACTTTGTCGAAGGGAATCCTGCATGGGAAGAATGGTATCAAGATTTGAGACGGAGAAATAGGATCGCAGTGGAGGAGTCACGATTAAGGGAAATAGCTCGGCTGGAAGACGAAATCCGAAGGCTCGAGGCTTCCATTCAGTCTAAAGGACCATGCCCTCCTCTCGACGAGCCAATTGACCCACTCAATGTCGACAATCAGGTATGTCCTTCCTCGAATTTCATTCCTACTTTGCTACCTGTTGTTGATGAATCATATGAAGGATCCCAAGGCGAAATAGCACTAGAAGAGAAGAAGTTGGACATTGTTGACCAGGGCATTCCAAGATCGCTTTTACCTTACAAGGTGAAGGCTATCCCCGATGATTTTGAGCAACCGATGTTCATATTCAAGTATGGGGTCCTAGCAAAGTGGCATGAAGCTCCACATGATGAGGTGGAAATATCTCTTCCCACTCCACCGTGTTGCTGTGGTGGAGACGCGCAACCAAGTCAACCTATGAATCGGAAGAGGTATGATGATGAGGTATGTATATTTTCTTTATATCTTCCTTTATGCATGCCAACTAGAGCCCAGGAAGATGAATGGGTGAAGCCATGGAGCGTTCACTCGGGGAGGTTTAAGCTTCTTCACATGATGCCTCCGGATGACATCCCACGCTTTGCACCACCGGAGGAACCACCAGATCCACCTATACCTCCGGACAAAGATGAGCCAGGCTAATGCTTAATGGAGAAGTCGGCCTAGCGACTATAAAATCTAGAGCTTGTACATAGACATTTATTTTTGGACTTTTGAGACTTTGTTGCTTTTGTTTGTTTTTGTTTTTGGAACTTTTAGTTTTTCTATTGTGGGTATATGTCTTCTACACTTTTCAGGTCCATGGATAGATGCAAGCTAAAAACGGACTCGGCTCAGACATTTTAACTCGATATTATGAAGCCCTGCACATCTGTCTAGTGAGTTTCTTTCTTTACCCTTATCTTGTTTTTATACAGTGAGGACACTGTAATGTTTAAGTATGGGGTGGGGGAAGGGCTTACATTATGCATATTTGCTATATTGTGACATTATGTGTGCATTATTTCTTTGAATTGCTAACATGGCTATTTTGGAATGCATTATTGATTTATGTGCTTATATGCATGTTTTCCAAAAATTTGAGAAAAAATGACCCCCATTTGAAAATTTTTGAAATAATGTCATGGAAGTTATATTGAACTCGACGATGCAAAATTGGATTCATTAGAGATATATCATGAAATTGCCTAGTAAAGGGAAGTCACAATGAAGTGCATTATTTATTGAAAACCATGAAAGGAGGTAAAATTTGAAGTTGCTTTTGACATGTTGCATGATAAGAGGATGGAGGACTTTATATTTCCATATAATGCTCATATTGTTATAATCCTAGCCTTACACATGCTTATGCATCACAAAAGCCATAATATGCCTTATTTCATATATTGCTCCACATGATCTAAACATTTGCCATTCTTTACCTTATCCGGGGATTATGTTGAGAATGATGTCACATTATCGAGATTACCATATGGTGTTTTGTGATTGTTGTCATTATTGAAGTTTGGAAGGAAATGGTTTGAAATATATGGAAAATTTAATGAGTGAAAGAAAATCCAATCACCTCAGGAGATAAAGGTAGATTGACCCTGCTCTCTGAGATAATAGTTTGGAGAGATGGGACACATTGTGAGGAGTCCAAAGCAATAAGTATCCGGGGCCATTCATGACACCCATGTTTGCGACTCGCGAGAAGGCAGTGCTGAGGTTAGAGAGGTAAAAGCATTATTATTGATGAAAGCATTATGAAAGGTGATGAATCTTATGGAGAATGTGGAAATTCAGTTTGGAAATACTCCATTTCCCCGGATCATTAGCACCACATTGCCAAAAATTGCCCACCTTTTAGCCTTTTACCAATCTACTCCTTATTTGAGCTTAAATTAAAGTCCTCTTGATTATTGATGCTTTGTCACATAAAAATTGTTTTTGCATAACCCTCCTTTTGTGAGTAGATGTTGCTTTTGTATAATTGCACATGCATGGATCTGTGACATAAGTACCTTTTCGAGGATAGTAATTGATTGCAGGGTTATATGGCAATGAATCTAATATGTTGAGAGTTTTGATTTCTTCCCCTGAATGACAATTAAAAGTATTGCTTGAGGACAAGCAAGCTTAAGTATGGGGTGTTTGTTGTGAGCCTAATTTGCCATGTTTTACACTTACTTTTATATCGATTTCTGCACGCATTTCATACATTTGGGTTAGAATAATACAGAATCTGTGTAGTTTACACTTATTTGGAAATATATGGAGGTCTACACATGTTTTGGTTATATTTCACAGAAATCGGACGCACTTTGGAGCTTAAAGGAAACTTATGGAGAAGCTAAGAATGGTGCAACTGGAGAAAATGCCATTTTTCGGTATTCATCATTCGGAATCAAGCTTTGATGTCTTCATGAAAGTTGTAGCCCTCGAAAAGAGCTTTCCAACGCATGGTCATATGCGTCAATCCGACGAACGAGGACTCGGGAAAGTGCGTTTAAAGAACGGAGCAGAATGCTGAAAGCAACAGCGTTACTCGAAATCGACCAAATTGGTCGACATCGACAAAGGCTTACTCGACATTTGCTCCAGAGGACGAGATCGAGCACGAGATGAAGACAAATGTTACTCTACGTCGAGGAGATTTACTCTATGTCGAGGAGGTTGCTCTACGTCGAGGAGATTTACTCTATGTCGAGGAGGTTGGTCTACGTCGAGAAAGTGCTACTCGATATCGAGGAGTCCTAGTCGATGTCGAGGAGACCCTAGTGGCCGACGTCGAGTAATCCGGATCTTGTTAAGGTTCTATCCCGAATCCGATGGTGATATTTTCGAGATCAAATTCCATCCGGATCTATCAAGAGCTATCAAGATCCATCAAGGAAGAGGAAGATTTATCCATTGAAGACCTTTAGATATATTTCCCTATTTTAGATTTAATTCCTTTATTGTTTTTATTTATCTTTAAGCTTTTAGATATAATTTTAGATAAAGATAGATATTTCTATCCTTGAATAGCAAGGAATAGAAGGCTATAAATAAAGCCCTAGGAGGCTGATTTTCATTCATTCAAGCAAAGCCGTCTTCGGGCGCAAGGAGAGGGAGGAGGCGAGAGAGAGAGAGAGAGAGAGAGAGAGAGAGAGAGAGAGAGAGGAGGCGAGAGAGGAGAGAGAGGAGGCGAGAGAGGAGAGAGAGGAGGAACAATTGGAAGGTTTTGTAAGTTTTAGTTTATTTTATGTTAAAGTTAATTTCTTTCATCATGTTTGCTTTCTAATTTTCCTTCTTCTAGGGTTGGGGTGATCCCAACATAGATATGTTTGTTTGATTTATGAATTCATGATTTTGTATGTCTTTATTATCATCTACCTATGTGCTTAATCCTTTGCGACAGTCGAGGACAATTCCTTATTTGCAATTATGAAGCGAAAGTGAATTAATTATGAATTTGGATAGTAATTAGGCTTTGCCTGCGAAAGTTGATTGATCCTAATTAAGAAAATGTAGTAACACTTAGGGTTTATGCGAAAGCCTCTATATTCCTATTTGTTAATAACGAAAGTTATTTGATATAAAGCATGCATCTTTATGTGATTTATGATCTGCGCATATGTTTATTGTTGTGGTGATCCCTAACCTTGGAAGTTTGCATCTTTATATATTTTATTTCATTATTTTTATCCTGCAAAGTTACCCGACACCGACCACCTCTTCTTCTATCATTCCCTCGACATCGACCAAGTCTTAGTCGACATCGACAACAACCTCCCCACCTTTTCCCGCTATCCCTGAACCCCAAAACACACTAAACCTAGAACCGCTAACTTCTCTCCTGAGGACGAACCTGACTCCACTATCCTATAGCGGGGTCTTGACTACAAATTTATTTGGTCGAGAAACCCTCTCGTCAGCGTGAGCTCGGGAAAGTTCCTTGGGCACTTGGTGACTAGGAGGGGAATTGAGGCTAGTCCTTGAAAGGAGATCAGTTGTTCCAGTGGGAAGACGAGTGTGTGTAACAACCCCTCCCACATCGGATATCAAAAGAATATTGGGAGTGATTTATAAGTGATTCAAGTCATACCCATGTCACAAATCACAAGAGCTCTTCCTTTTCAGACTCCAGGTGAGGACAACGGACCTTAGAGGGCTAGGTGGCTTAAGATGGAGTCTCTTAAGACCACGGGTCTTACAGATGGTATTAGAGTCGGCGGGCTCGGAGGTGTGCCAACCATATGCTCGGGTACGCTCCTCCCGGACGGTAGTCTCTTAGGCCTGACGGGGTGTGACTACTTCTAGTCACGGTGAGGAGCTCAACCTTTATCTCGCTGTATTGGAACATGTCATAAGTGCACTGATAGTGAAGGAAGATGATGAAAGGATCCAGCGACCCATTTATTATGGGAGCAAAATTCTCTTAGATGTAGAGACCTGATACACGCCTCTAGAGAAGTTGCTTCTATCCTTAGTAACGGTGGAAAGGAAGTTGAACCATTATTTCCAGTCTCATCCGATCGTCGTGATCACTTCACACCCACTGAAAGCCATGTTGTCCAGCTCCTATCTATTTGGAATAATCGCTCTATGGGCCGTAGAGCTGGGACAATATGACATCAAAGCCCTGGTTTTGGCTGAATTTATGGCGGAATTTGTGTATGAATAGCCCGGATCCTCGCAGGAACCTTGGAGGGTGCACGTGGTGAAACAGAAAACTTGGGAGGTGCGAGTCGACGGCTCCATCTCGCGTCAATGTTCTGGGGCAGGATTAGTACTTAATGCACCAACTGGGGAAACCATAAGAACCGTTGTTCGACTAAATTTTGCGACAACAAACAACGAAGCGGAGTATGAAGCAGTGATCTTAGGATTAAAGCCATAGGGGACAAAGGAGCAGCGAGCGTATTAGTGTCCTCTGATTCGCAACTAATTGACAACCAAATCAATGGAGAATTTGAAGCAAAGTCCAGCCAAATGACAGCTTATATGTAGGAGGTTAAGAGCTTGTTGTCAGGCTTCCAAGAATGGCAAATAAGCCAGATACCCAGGGAACACAACAAAGAAGCGGACTCCCTGGCAGCTCTAGCATCCGCTAGCACAAGCGAAAGCAACCATACTGTAACGGCCCGGGATTATGATTCCTGGGTTACGTTTCGAGGGATGATACCCCTCGTTGGGATCTTGCGCCCCGAGTACGGGTTGAAGGTTTGAAGTTCGTAGCGTTTTCAAAGTGAGATTTCATACCCAAAGTCAAAGGGGTCTTTGGAATCCCCGGGGAAGTCCCTTGTACCTGTCGTAAGTCTAAGCATGGGAACACGATAGTCATGCAGATAGTGGAAGTATAGTGTAAATACAATGGTGCCACGGGAGCCGGGTCAAAGCGGAGTCTGGTGAAGTCAGGAACTCGAGCTCTCACTCTCCGCCATGCAAAAGGACTCGCGCAAATAGGCAAGTAGCACCGATAGTAATAAACATAAGGAATACCTAAAACATTAATAGTGGGCGGGATCAAATGATGCCCACTTTCTATTTCCCCACCCTAAGTACACACATAAGTTGTACCTAATAATCATGATTCCAGATGCAATGCGGAATATTAACACACTAGCATGCCCCTAATTTCAAGTGCATAAGAATAATAATGAAGGTCTTAACAAAGAATATCAAATGGTATATCCCGCTTCCTAAGCACCGCTCTCCTTCCCAATAGGGCGGGGATTGGCCAGCTCGCGAATGCATTCAATTCCATTAATGGGGTCAAGTCCGTATTGGTATACAACCCCATATTGCATGTTTTTCAATCAATCATGAATGTGGTCTTACAAGAGAAAATAAGAGTAATGCAGATAATAAATAAAGTGTGGTAATAAAGTCGTTTCCATGACTCGAATGACTCAGGACGAGACCCGATGAGATTGGGCCGTCCTATGACCCTAGCAAAGACTCTAATTACTTCACAGATAACGGTCGTTCTGTTTACACACGCATACAGAAATAGAATGTTCAATGGTCAATGCAACCTAACATTATACTTACTACATGGCATGCTGATCATGAATGCAAGCACCTAATATATCATGCACATAAAGTAGGGAGTTCTCTCTATCGATCTGAGTAAGCTCCGAAGAGACTTACCTGGCTAGCAAAACAGCAAAAGTATGATCCCAGCAAGTAGCACGAACAATCAGATAATATCACTTAAATTCATATCAGAACATCCATATAAGTCTACATCTAACCATTTAATCACATAAACACACATCATTCAATAAGTATAACCACATCATAATCCTCATCTCATCTAGTTCAACCACTCATCCTGTTGCCACATTCCATGAGACCTCATCATTCTCATCATTCCATTCAGCCACATTCATATAGTCGTAACAATATATCCGCATAGTCACATATCTCAAATTCATCATATCTCATAAGGCATAAGTCAACGATACATAACCTTAACATTTCATCATGCTATTAGTAATTCAATCATGTCATTTGTCCACACCAATCATGATATTAGCCAATCATTCACATCAACATGCTAGTTAGTCACCGATCACATAATTCCCGAGTCGATTCCGAAAACCGTTTGAAAACCAAGTTAACGATTAGAACACTCGACCTTAAATGCTTATGAAATTCATTTCCCAAAACTCCAAATCCAATCTTTAAGTCAGTCCTTGAAATCCCCCAAAAGCGTTGAAAACGAGTCGCGAAAACGATCGTCGAAAACATCGAGAAACGAAGTCAAAACCATCGGACAGGAGGCATGTCGTGGCCGTGAGAGAGGCTCTCACGCCCGCGAGTCCTAGCGCCACAGAGTTCCTCACGGTCGCGAGCCTCTCACCGTGGCGAAGCTCGGTCACGGCCGCGAGTTCTGGGGTCCCCTCCTAGGGCATTCCAGAACACCACCTCGTCGTCGCAAGTCACCCCTTTCACAGTCGAGAGCAAGAACCCTAGACAGGGTGTTCTTCCTCGCGACCGCAAGTTCCTTTCCGCGGCGGCGACAACGGAGCTGAATCCTTGATTCAAGCTCCGTTTGTGGCCTCTTTTGGTGTTATTAGTCTCCCCTCTTTTTCCCAATTTTTCTTAGAGCTTCCAGGCATATGTTAGTACAAAAATAATGAGAAAAACTCAAGGATCTGAAGAGATTTCTCACCCAACTCTTCCTTGCTTCACTTTTTCTTCTCCCGGGTGACTCTTGATGCAATTTGAGGTTGAATCTCCTGGATCCGCTTGTTGGGTGAGTAGGGGAAGTTAGTTTGAGAATAAAGGAGGAAACTTGAAGGGTTTGGAAGTGAATGGAGAAGAAAGTAGCTAGCTTACCCTAGACTCAAAACCAACCAAGAGGACTTCGGGGCTTCGATCCTTGACTTTCGGGCTGTTGAGTGGCTCCAAAAGACCTCCTTGGACTCCTTAGAAGGTTATTGTAGCTGCTGGACTCCTTGGTTCTTGAGGTGGAGGAGAAAGGAGGCGGTGGGGTGGTGCTTTAGAGGAAGCCGAGAGAGAGGAAGGGAGGAGGAGGGGCCCCGCCTTGTGGTTCTTTACCTGGTTGGAGGTGCTACCGATCTGCGAAAACAGAACCTGCGGTTCTCACCATCATCTACATCATCCAAACAAGGTGAGCAACAATTCCCGCTCATAACTCATGTGTTTCTACTACAAATCGCCCACTTTGACAACTCTATATTTTCAATCTTGACTAAAGTTAGAAAGGTTTGAGCTGAAGTTGTTTTTTTAGTTGAACTTTGGGGTGAGATAGTTCAAGTTTTCTACATCAAATGAAGTTTTCTATATCTATAGAATACACCAACAACAATCAAGCAATGAACGAGGGTCTAGGGGTTGGGAGGGTGTTTCCGATGGACCAAGAGTCAACAAAAACGAACGTTGTTTGTAGAATGAATGACAAATAAATAGCCAAATTATGACTTACTAGTATAAACAATGTTTAAAGCGACACTATTGCGCGAAAGTGCGAAAGTGATGCGCGATAACATTAATATGCTACTCCCTCCGTTTAGAATTACTTGCCGTTGTAGTGATTTTTTACGTTTTGATAAATAATTGTCGTCTGAGAAGCCTAACCCACTTGTCCCACTCAATTTCATAAAACTCCCTTTTTCTTTTTTCTTTTCTACCATTAAAAATAATGTAAAACCAATTGGAAAAGCAACACCTGTCCGCTGTCCCTCTTAATTATACATGGCATTTAATTTGGGGAGTAAAGTGGAAGTTGCAGAGGCATACGTACAGAGTCTATAGACTGATCCAAAAAAACGTCATCTTTACATAATGAACCTTCCTTCCTTAATTTGAGAGTAATTTACCTAAAACGTCAACTAATTGTAAACGGAGGGAGTATATATCAAGCAACAAATATCACCATAAACATGAGTAAATGAGAAGATGGCGCAGGGCGGGTTTGGGGAAGCATTCCATCGAAAGAAAGAACAATCCAACATTAAGATTGAACTGCATAAGAGGAGGTTTCTACTTCACTTGGTTACTTTCCCTCAAAAGCTAGCAAGTTTATGGAGGGTCGTATTCCCTCAAACTTTGACAAGGCTGTACAAGAATATGTAAATCGAAAACAAAATAAGGAACAAAATGAACTATTCACTTTAAGTTCCCTACAACTATATACACCCAGAAGGAGACTAACTCTGAATACGATGCTTATTGTCTGCAGTGATGTGCAGGTGATCATCGGCAAGCGGGTTCATTGGAGGTCAGCATCGGAAAGGCAAAAGTGCGAGCAGTGCCAGCCCGGTTGAACCACCACCTAATACAAGTTAAGCTGGTGAAAACTGTATTGAGATGAAACATTGGTAAACTGATATCTACACCATGCTACACCTAACACAAGTTTAGCTGCACAAAGCTCCCTCTAAAACAATTCTGCCTACTCAATTTGCTACAAAGAACGATGATATACAACATGAAACCATCACTACCAACAATACACGAGTAGAACCTCGGCTGGCATCTATTCAAGATAGAGGGAAGGAGCAATCGAACCATCTTTGTCGGGAAAATGATAGCTCTATTGCTTGTTTTCTTCTTGTTGCTGATGTTAGAATCACATATACGAAGGCTAGTTGGTCCGCCACAGTACCACCAATGGGCAAGGAGGGAGAAGGGTTCAACAGACCCAAGACAACCTACAAGGTGAGGTCGTCTATTAGATAATTCCAAGTATAAATCCTAGAGGGATCAACTTCATAATACTAGGGGATTGCCTATAACATTGTGAAAGGAAATAGGAATGCTTGAACTGGATACAATATGAATAATAAGGCTCTTCTAGATACAGCCCACAAGTGGATTCAAGTTGTTTTCAGCTTAACTTGGGCCTTCTGGGGTAAAAAGCTAATCCTTAATGACAATACTAACAGCATACAAAATCAAGTTGTCAAAAAAATAACATCCACTTACATTGTTTTCGTTTTTGACAGTGTCAAAGTTGTTTTAGCTCAAGTAACATCTTATCATGTTTATCTTTGGTGCCTTGAAGTTCAGTCCTAAGCTGTTCCACCTGCAGAACATGCCGTAATCCCGAGGAAAAAATGAGATAATCCTTAACTTGAACTTTGAAAAGTTTGTCTCTGCAATTGGACATACCATTTGACCAAGTTCTTCCAAGGTCCTCTTATACTCGAAGCATCTGTAACATAAAGAACTTAGTCAGGAGATCTAAATTGATTGAACAGTGATAACCACCAAGCTTAATGTTTAAAGCATCAGATATTTGTCCAGTAAGATGCTCAGGAGATCTAAATCGATGATCAGTACCCAAGCTAACTGGGGCAGCAATGTGGCACTAATTCAAAACACTAACCTTCTGCGAAGCCTCCTGTTCTCATCAACTATAGCGTCCGTTTGATTTCCCATGTTCACTGCAGTTGTACCTGGCTGCAAACACATGTAAATGTGTGGTGCTAAGTAAACTTGGTTTGAAGGGATCTGAAAGACGGCTTATTTCAGAATACAAATCATTTATGTAGATCACACCAAGTCTCAAGTATCTGTCAAATCTGTAAATGGAGCAGAGGGCAATTCATCTGAGAGAGTGTGTGTGCGGAGGGTATAATGGAATTTAGAGGATGCAAGACCAAAGGCCTTGCCATGTTATGATAACTGCTGTGTGGCTAATGGCCTCACATATGTATGGTCTAAGCTAAAGCAAATCGAATACAAGGCCAAAAGACCTAGGCTAAAAAATTTTAGCAGGTTTATATTTTGACTCATAACTTCAGAGGCCAACCTCGATCTGTATAGGCGCAGAATGTCCCACATCGACACCATTAGGTCGAGTTCGGGCTATCTTCCTCCCATGTCCGGGTTCTGCTGAGAAGTTCTGATGTGTCCTCTTTATGCCTAATGCTGTTACAGCATATGATCAGAGATATTGATGATTGAAGATGCACCACTTCATAGATTTAAATCAAATTCTACCTTGAGGATGGGCATTGCTCCAGGGATCAGCAAGAATGGAACTATTGCTCAACACAGGTACATGCTTACCTATCTGTGGCACGTCATTGGAAGATTTTGGCGGAGGGAGTTTTTTCCTAACCTGATAGCCAATTAGGCCACAGTGATAGTCCCTACAAATTTAAAATGTGACAAAGGGAACAATCATTAAGAAAAAACTTAGGATATATACAAGTATTCGCTCTCGTGTGATTGTGATCCGAAGAATCTCAAAAATAAAGAAAAAAAATTGTTCGTAAACCAGATAAAATGTCCGCATGGAATTGAAAAGAGTAATGCAATTTCGCAAATTAGCAAGGAAACACCTTGACATTAGGATAGTGACAAGAACTGGTGTGTTTGTGCATGCTTGTCAATGTGCCATCTAATAATTTGATTGGCCAGAACCTTTATAATACCCTCTCCTCGATATAAAGTTTTAATGTTTTAAGAAATTCCAGCGTTTTTAACCAACTCCGAGATTCCAAGTAGCTCATTTGAGCTTGTTTCAAAGCATCTTTATTACTAAATACCAAAATCCAGACCAGTGAAGTGCACCTCAGAAAGTGGAAAAGCGGCTTTAAATACAAAAATGAGAACATAATAGCATATGCAGGCAAGGGAGATGCATCTAAGAATCACTAGTATACATTAACCGACTTCCTAGACAAAGGAAAATTGCAACTCTGCAAGCAGCCCTCATAGCATGAAGCATGGAAGCAATCAGGTTAAATAATTAAAGCCCTCATGTTCACAAATTCGCAGTCGCTCTTGAGTTCTGACCGAGTTCATAACAAAAGAAAATCAAAGAAGTACTCTATATAAGAAGCTACTCTTAGCTTGCACAAAATATATTTTCACATGAATGAAGTATAAAACACATCTCTAACTTACCAATATTCCCAAGTCATTTCCTTCAATCGTTGTTCAAGCTTCTGAAAGAGGGTTGTCTTCTCAAAATCTTGCTTATTATGCGTAGGTTGAATAAAGTTTGCTTCCAAAATTCCTAGGTCAGAATTGACTAATCAGGATATGTAAACTATCTAAAAACGCATTAACAAACTAGAAAGTGTTGCTTGAATCATTACCTACGACTCCTCTGCCTCTATGTCTCGTATCGTTTACAATATGCCAAAAAGGCTGCAAAAGTAATATAAAAGGACCAAGGTTAAACAAGTACGATGAGCAAAATTTATCCAAAAAAGGGAAGAAGTGCATCTCTTGTTTCTATTCTTCTCTCTTTCAAAGAACTGCCATGGAGATGAGCAAAAACTTCCAAGCTCGAACCTAGTCCTCACTCCAGACTGAAAGAAAAGCTCAAACTCCAATATATATATATAGGGATGCGCTCCGGTGAAAACCAAAATTAGGGTGAAAACCGTGAGGAGTTATTTGATTGGATGATAACATCACACGCGCGCCACTGTAGCACACCAAAAAAAATTAGCGCGTTGCGCATCACTGTAGCAGACCAAAAAAAATTAGCGCGCTGCGCATCACTGTAGCACACCAAAAAAATTTAGCGCACTACGCATCACTGTAGCTTAGGTTCCAAAAGCAAAATACCGCACAATTACTTGCTGTAATGGGGAGTCGAACCGAAGAAATTGAAGACCCCATTCTAAATTGTTTGACGCAAGTCATATCAAGTATCAACTGGTGAAGAAAGATTTTCTGTTCTAAAAGCACTTAATTTTTATTTATTGGGCTTTATATCTGTATAACATACCAAATTAAGTTTATGTTATTTATATATAAAAAATTAATTACCGTATTAGTCTTATTAATCCTTTACACTTTTATCTGAATAGTAAATGGACATGAATCCGACCTTCGTTAGAAAAAATTAAGATTCTATAATGACATGTTCGAGATTTTATTAAGCAGGTTCAAAAGTTTAGAATTTTTTTTATATATATAATTATGGTACGATATTTTATTAAGTAGGTTCAAGATTTTAAAATCTTGATCTTATATTTATGGATGCTCATATAAGTAGATTCAAGTTTTTTTTTTAATAATTATGGGTTTATTAAGAAGATTCAAGTTTTTTTTTCATTGTGTATTGCCTTCATTTAAAGTAGGTTCAGAATTTTAAAATATTGAACTCATAGTTATGTATAGCTTTAAAGTGACATCTTCTTATCTTACATTTCATGTCGTTTGATTACGAAGGTTCAAGTTTTTTATTATGATGCAATGCCTCCATTTAAAGTAGGTTCAATATTTTTAAATCTTTGAACTCGTAGTTATATATAGCCCTAAAGAGACATCTTGTTGTATTACATTTCATGTCGGTTTATTAAGTAGGTTCAAGTTTTTATTATTATGTATTGACTCCATTTAAAGTAGGTTCAAGATTTAAAATCTTGAACCCATTGCTATATATAGTCATAAAGTGACATCTTGATGCCTTACATTTCATATTGGTTTATTAAGTAGGTTCAAGGTTTTTCCATGGTGTATTGCCTTTATTTAAAATAGGTTCAAGATCTTAAAATCTTGAGCCCATAGTTGTATATAGCTCTAAAGTGACATCTTCATGCCTTACATTTCATGTCGGTTTATTAAGTAGGTTCAAGTTTTTATTATGATATACTACATGCATCCATTTAAAGTAGGTTAAAAATTTTAAAATCTTGAACCCATACTTATATATAGTCCTAAAGTAACAACTTGTTTACTTACATTTTATGTTGGTTTATTGAGTAGGTTCAACTTTTTTTCAGGGTGTATTGCCTCCATTTAAAGTAGGTTCAGGATTTTTAAATGTTGAACCCATAGTTATATATAGCTCTAAAGTGACATCTTGTCGTTTTACATTTCATGTTGTTTTATTAAGTATGTTCAAGTTTTTTTTTCATGGTGTATTGCCTCCATATAAATTAGGTTCAAGATTCTTAAATGTTGAACCCGTAGTTATATATAGCCCTAAAGTGACATCTTGTTGTCTTAAATTTCATGTTGGTTTATTAAGTAGGTTCAAGCTTTTTCCATGCATGGTGTATTGCCTCATTTAAAATAGGTTCAAGATTTTTAAATCTTGAACCATTGTTATATATAGCCATAAAGTGATATCTTGTTGCCTTACATATCATATTGATTTATTAAGTAGGTTCAAACTTTTTTCATTGTATATTGTCTCCATTTAAAGTAGGTTCAAGATTTTTGAAACCTTGAACCTATAGTTATTATAGCCCTAAATTGACATCTTTCCACCTTACATTTCATGTTGATTTATTAAGTAGGTTCAAGTTTTTTTTCACAGTGTATTGCCTCCATATAAATAAGGTTCGAGATTTTATAATCTTGAACCCATAGTTATATATAGTCCTAAAGTGACATCTTGTTGCTTTACATTTCATGTTTTATTTATTAAGTAGCTAGGTTCAAGTTTTTTTCATTGTGTGTTGTCTCCATTTAAAGTAGGTTCAAGATTTTTAAATCTTGAACCCATAGTTATATTTAGCCATAAAGTGACATATTGTTGTCTTACATTTCATGTTGATTTATTAAGTAGGTTCAAGTTTTTTTCATGGTGTATTGCCTCCATATAAAATAGGTTCAAGATTTTTAAATCTTGAACCCATAGTTATATATAACCTCCGTATATTTTATTTGGATAGCCTATGTGGGATTTGAACCCACATATTGTGCTTAAGCATAATGCTCTACCGGTTGAGCTAATAGGCTAATAACTTTAAGCCAATTTAACCAAGAACACAAGCTAGCTAGAAGAAAGCAATAAAAAAAAGGAAAGGCAACACAAGCTGAATTTTCTATACAATAAAAGAAACTTCATACCCTTGAAAAAAAGTAGCCCCTGGAGAGCTTTAGAACAGCCAACAAACCGGCTCTTGAAAAGCATCCATAAAAGATCACACACAACATTTAGGCATGGATGAACCGTACCAACCAACAAGCAATTTCAAATTTCCAATTGCCTGGTCAAAGCTAGCTAGAAAAAATACGTGACTTTATAGTCTAGTAACAAGATCGGGCTATGAAACCAAAATCATACACTATAAATAAAATACTCTTCACCCATAAACAAATAATCATTTGAGATTTAGAATATCATATTTGGTAAAAAAATATATATAAAAAATATAAGTAAAACCCAAATGACACTACGTGTTTAGTAAGCTAATTAAGGAGGATCATATATATAATCTATGTGACCATTTTCCACATTTTTTAAAATCAAACTCAAATGATGGGAGCCTAATTAAAACTCTCAATATAAAGTCACTAGACCTGATCCCTAGCAGCTGCAGAAATTTTGAATATAAACACTAAATATATAGTGTCTTACAAAGTTCAGTTTTTATTTGTTTAATTCACATCCAGAAATTTGCATTCACCACTTATGCTGTTATGCAATAGCAGTTACAGTAACACTAGCAATAGCAACACTTTTTCTGTAGCAGCAATAACAAATAGCAACAGCGGAAAAATTTAAATTGCATAAATAAGACAGCAACAGCTAATAGCAACAGCAACAACACTTTGAGCAATAAATAAGACAGCAATAATGTCTCTTGTTAAAATAACTTTGATTGCATAAATAAGCACCTTACAACACTGTTAGCACTACATAAGACATGTACACAACATCGCTGAAATCTGAATAAACAAGGCAGCAGCAGCAGCACAAGTATGACAGCAAGTATCATACCACTTTGAACTTCATCATCATCCAATGAAGACACCATATGTTTTTAGCTCATCTAAGAGGTGACCAGGAAATGCAAGTGATCAAACATATGAAGACACCCTAATCATTGATACATTTGCCCAAATCAGCAAATTGCCCAAAATTCAAGTCCTCTACCATTCATTGATACATTTGCCCGATTCAGCAAATTGCTCAATTTCCATATCAGAATCAACAGTTCACATTACACATAACCCGAAATTCGAAGTCGTTCGTACCTGATACTGAGAGAAAGTACAACGACGGTGAAGGAGCGTCAAGGTGAAGGGGCGCCGCAACAACGTTGAAGGGCCAACACCGATAGGATGACAGATTTGAAAACTGAACTCCCCAAACCCTAATAAAATTAAACGATTAGGCGCGATCTTCTCTCGCACAAATCGAACAAGAAAAGACAATAGTCACCAATGGCACAAATTGAACGAGAATGAAATTGCTAGGGATTTCGTTCGTCGGCCGAGAGAGAGATGAAAGCACGCTCGATCTGACGAGCTTCTTTCGCACAGGGGAATAACTAATAAGCGTACCAGAAAGAGGAAAGAAGACAATGAAGGAAAAAGACGAAATTGCCCTTATTTTTTTTAAAACAATCCAAACGCCCACGCGCCCCATTTAAGTAAGAATCCAAATCCCTAGCCAATCAAATTAGTCCTCACGGTTTTCACCATAAAAATTGGTTTTCACCGGAGTCGATCCGTATATATATATAAAATTTTTATTTTCAACATGTTCTTCGTCAAAGATTTCCATGAAGATAAGAAAAAGCTTTCTAAGCTCGAGCCTTGTCCACACTTCAGTCCAGATTTGATCGTTGGCCAAAGCAACAACGAAAGCTCAAACTCCCAACACCCAAAAATAAAAACCCTAGTAACTTTTTGTTTCTTCTCCAAAAAAGTATAATGCTACAACACATAATCTTACTGCAAAATAACATTACAAACAACAGCAGCAGTACATGGCTCAATAAAAAAAATGTAGTCCTGCACCGCATATTAGTAAGGGACTATCTAATCTATAAAAATAATACTAGGTGCTCCAACTACACAATAAAAAAGGAAAATATCGGTACACAGAGCAAGAGAATACCATGATAAGACGGTTCTTATGATACACATTAAATCCATGGATATTGACATCTGGTGCTTCCTTCAGAAACCCTATCGTAGTTATGACTGAGGAACCCTGCTTTGTTAAGGAGGAAGGACACAAACGGAAAAAGAAGTGTGAGAAGAACTTTAAAGTTCTTTTAAAAGCCAAGATACATGAACATTCAAGGCCGCCATCTAAGTGGATTGGATGGATGTTTTCAGACAATGCACCAATCAGTGAAATAAAAAACATAGCTCATAGCATAATGCCTTTCTTTGAAGTGGGTGAGAGAGCTCATTAATGAGAAGATAATAGCAGGAGGAAACAACCTCTACCATTCCTCCAACTTGAGGTTTGTACAAGATGTACTCTATAAACTTGAGATCATCAGCAAGGTTATGATGTTGGACAGCACTTCCACGCAATACTATTGTGAAATTCTGAGGAATACGCAAGTATAAAATTGACAAGTATACCTGTGGAAAAAACTAGAACTAGGTGAGATTCAATAAGCACCTGAAAACATGCCTTTACAGAAAATTTAATGTATTAACTATGTACAGTCACATAAGATAGCTTATAACATTACAAGCCATCTTCAGGACTACAAAAGAAAAACATAATGCTTAGAAGCCAAAGAGATTCTAATCTGTATCAAATTTGAGACTGAAAACCTGTAAAAATAGGCAGAACATGACTTACTCGAAGGGAGTAACGAAATCGGCTACCAACGTGCTCTTCAGTCATCTTACAAAGCCCATGCACAATATTGCCTGATCCAAGCAAACGAACATCCTGCAATCCAAAAGTAACAAATTTACTTTAAATGCCCCATGCCGAGATGAATATAATAGAAACTATACGTAGAAGAGAAGTTAGCAAACCTCGGGATCTGTTTCAAAATCAAACTCGAGGACCCCTTTGTCGGTTTCCCACAAGTTATATACAATAACTTTGGTGCCATGATTAAGAATGGGATCAAACTGCCAACTCAATTCAGAAAAGACAACTAATGAGAGAACAAATTAAAAGGGTTGAAAAAAAAAACTGACAGAAAATTCCCTAAATGTATTATGGTGTTCTCAATTCTATTAAGCATCATATTTACCCAATGGGCACCAAATCAAAGTTACATCCCACAGGTGCACAATCAACTCAAGCCTACCCAAAGCAAATTGTGGGACCCAAGACAACAAAATCCTCCAAACAGTTGACAGGTGCCTAAACTTTGACTATTAAAGCCTTGAGATAAAGTCAAGTCTAAATTGTTTAACATGGACTAAAGTCGTGGATTCGATAATGAACAAGATTTTGGATTTTCTTACTCCATACAAGGATCATATCTTGAGGTAGAGACATCAATCAAGAAGTGGGTCATGTTGGTTAGGTTATGGGCTTTGAAGTTCTAGATCATGATTCTCCCAACCAAAATTGCATATGAATCTAGCAATAAAATATTAAAATGTAAAGAAAATTTATCCCCAATTCCTTCCTGATGCATTCATGATGAGGGGACAGTTTCCAAATCTATGCAATGAGCTCTTCGCTTCTCCTAGATAACAAAACATAGAACAGAATTTCCAATAAAATTATTGAAGCTTACTTGTTTCAGAAGCTGTTTTTCAGTTGAAAAGGGAGACCACTGCAGCAAGATTGAAAGATTGGATTGTGCATGTTGTGTACTATATTGTTGCAGAGGTTCAAATTTCCCAGTAGATATGTTAAGCTCATAATCAACCTGAAACAGGAATTCTGATATTAGGGCTTACATGCTGATGATTTAGTTATATATATATATATATATATATATATATATATATATATATATATAGAGAGAGAGAGAGAGAGAGAGAGAGAGAGAGAGAGAGAGAGACCACTGTTACAAATTTGTATCTGCAAGCTTATGCAGTTGGCCAAATTTGTACAATAAAGTAAATCCTACAGTACCTATCCCTACTCTCCTGGGTAACTGAGTTGATACACTCATAATATAAGAAGTTTCAAAGACATTTTCTCTGTAAGCAATCAAGCCAAATTCTATAGCAGAAGTGAACTTATACAGATTATCATTTTAGCATAGACCACATAACGTAATTTTTTACAATAATAATATATATCCCAGACATTCCAAATTCGCCACAGAAGCCAACAATTTGTCCATAAACCATATACAATTAAGAGCACTGTGGATAGTGATTAGTATAAAGACGACAAAAATCCCCCACAAAAATAATGACCAAATCTTCATAGACCAATAGAATTATAGAACTTGTCAGATGTTTAGGCAGAAAATCATGATCCCCATCTAGTGGCAAATATATATCTATCTAAATGGCATATGAGCAGCTGAAGAAAAATAAAGACTAACCATCGGTACTACTATTCTGTCCAGACCTGCCCACCTTAAATAGGTGTAGGACAGAAGACCAACGCTTTGAGTTATTCTCCTGATCACACATCAAAGACAAAAAATAAAATAAAATTCATCAACACAAGAGCAGTCTAACAAAGAAGTACCGGTACTGATGCTTTTCTAAGCCAAACTCACACCAATAAGTACTATAAAGTTCTTTTAAGGTGAAATTCTCACATAAACATCAAAAGTGAGAATCATGCAAAACATCAGATCCACTTACAACTCCCACGATCAGCGCTGAATGGGAAAGAATTAAAAGTCTGTGTTGGCATGTATGATTATCACATAACCTCAAGTCCTTAACTTATGGCCAACAAATTAACTAATTGTGTGGATATAAATATAATAATGTATAATTTAACTTATTACTTATTGATGTTCACCCAACAAAGTCTATAGCTGAAAGGATTTGACAATGAAAAAACAGATCAGAAATAGAAAATAACATCAACAAACCATTATCTATTAAATAGAACATATGCAGCCATGCATGTTCACCAAATGAAAAAACACCCACAAATGGTCGAATGATGGCTTATCAAAGAATAGAAAGGGGAGTGTGATGAGTCACTAAACAATATTCATAATCTTCCATAATCCATTTTTAGAGATATAAGGATAACATAACCTCTGAGGCAAAATACAAAACTGTTGAAATAAGAATCGTTCCATCTGGGGAAGGTTCAGTCAGAGAAGATAAGACAATTGTTGAAATTGACATTAAATTGCAAAATAAGACAGCCCACCTTTCTTCTACATGCCGGGTGAAGACTATAACATCTGATCCAAGTCTCATAGTACTCGTTTTAAATCCATTTCCATCTAAAAAGCCACAAGTCAAAGGGTCAACTCAAACCATATTCAACAGAAAAATCAAGGCAAAAAAGGGAAATATTTACAAATGGTATAGTACATTGTCCAATGGTTGATTTTGAGTTCTTATCTGAAAATCCAAAACTCATGCAGCGCCGTATAGCAGTTGGATCCATTCCGCCTCCATCGTCTGATGTGAAAATTGTGAAACATCAAGCAAAGAATCACTACTATTGTTTTCTTTGACAAATACATAAACTAAAATGTTTGGGGTAACATGATATGCTTAATGAGAAAATAGGAAATGTACCATGAATGAGCAATGCTGTGCTTCCATCCCTTGGATTAGAGATTTTATCTACAATCACAAAGCTGGCTCCATTTTGAATCTAAAATTTTGAGCAAGCAATAGCATAGGAATATGGGTATTGAGTCACTTGTGTAAGCTGCAAAGAAATCAACATAATAGCAAACTAACTGACCAATGGATAACAAACATACATCAAGGAGAAAAATAAAATCTATAATCCCTTGGATTAGAGATTGTATTTTCTAACTTAGATATTAACTTGTGCTGATAATTTTCCTAAGATCACTGATTTTAAGAATCATGCACAGCTACTTGATCAGATTATCAGCAAATCTAAATTTTCCAAGTTGTGGCAATTCAGATCACAGACTAGCAATAAATCCACTACCATTGATAGGGGAAAAAATCAGATATGTGTCAAGCATCAACCTACACAAGGAAGTAAAAGACCATACTATTTTCAAACTATTACCTCATCAATGGAATTGTCAAGCAGCTCTGCAAAAGCTGTGCCAGGGTATCAATCAGATGGTATGAGACTATGAGTGATCAAAGAATAAAAGGTTACCAAAAAAAATCAGTACAAAAAAAGTTGAATGCAAAAATTGTAAGTTACGCAACATACCCCCAAATGCCCATTTATGAGAAGTAGCATTGGTGTGAAGGAACTTCGGATGGACATGCAGAAAACTCTTGTTGCCTGTCAGACAATATAGACATGAAAACTACTCAATCAAATTAATGAGACATTGCTTGATGGAGATAATGGTGCATCATGTCCTTTGAATGACTGATAATCATAAGCAATAACAAGGGGCAGACCAAACTCATCTTGAAAATAAGCATTATAGAAACTCACTCTGAACATGTGACTTGGACACAACATTATCTCCAGAATAGTCCCCTGCTTTCCAAAATTGTCGACACACGGGTGCAGGACAAAGAGGAGAAGCAGAGGGAATTGCATCATCACCCACAGACCGGGCCTTGTCGAGTATACTGGTGCCACTTTGACTACTGCTAGGAGCAGTGGCGGATCCAGAATTTTTGCCTAGGGGGGGCTGAAAAATACAAAGATTGATAATAAAATTCATCTTGCGAGTTTAATACTACAAACATGTTCAATGTTACAAATAAATTCAATACTACAAACAAGTTCACTTTGACGGTAGAGGAGATAAATTCATCTTGCAAGTTTTTATGTTCTTCTTCTCTTTTTTTTTTTCAATTATTTGCTCCAGTTTTTTAATTGACCAAATTTAATGGTGCTTTTGATAAAAAAAAAAAAATTATGCCTTCTAATTTGAATTCTTTCATAGCATTGTTTTATATAAAATGTGTGCACTTGATCGACTTAATAAACCAAGATGTTTTACAAGGTGAATACATACTTTGCCTAACTTTCTCTACATTGTGTGAGATAATAATTCTTATTTTTTTAGTTGATGTCTGCCTTTTAAATGTTATGACTCACCTAGAAATATCTAATTGATATGGTTATTTCATCTAACTTAATGCCTTTGTAAATATAAGCAAAGTTCTAGATACCGATCCCTTTCATTTGGCGTTGATTCTCGTTGACATTGTGTGAGATATTAATTCCCTTTTTTTTTAATGTTTTCTTTTGGTAGAACATTGTTTTCCCTAGCAAGAACTATATTTTCACAATTTGCATCTTCTTTACAATGCAATCCATCTTCTTTATTTACTATGAACTATATCTTCACAATTTGCATCTTCTTTACAATGCAATCCATCTTCTCTATTTACTACGCACTTTCTAGTTTCGAACTTTGAGATTAATTTTTTTGCCTTTGATATTACATCACAGTATCAATTACATACAATAATGAAATGAAAAAATTGGTTCTCAAAATCACAAACCTTAATCTGAATTTCACAAAATTGATTCTCAAAATCACAAACCCTAATTTCACAAGTTGATTCCTAAAATCAAAACCCTTGCTCCAAACCCAAAGCGAATTCTCATATCCTATTTACCAATTGAATCTCAAATCAGAAAGAAAAAGGTATAAAAACTAACCTTTTCAATGTAGCGAATTCGGATATGGGATTGGGAATTTGGGAGGGGAAGAAAAAGCTGCTGGTTGCTGTAGTTCTGCATTCGGTGTACAGGAGCCAGGAGGGCACAGGCCGCAGACAGTTCGATGGAAGAGCTGTCGAGGAGCCGGAGCGGGGTTCGGTGGAGGAGGAGCCGACAGGGTATGCCGGAGGTGGCAGCGTCGGCCGGCTCGAGGGCTCGGGGATTCGCCTTCGCTGGGTGTCGGGAAACTGAAAGTGAATTTGCTGTTCGGCTATGTAAAAAAAAGGAAAACTAATTAAAATACTCCCACCTTTGGTATGTTAAAAATATGGGGTTGTTATTTGTACGGTCATTTTTTCGCGTTTTACACGGTAATCCGCACACTCGCAATGCGCGGTCGCGTTTTTTTTTTTTTTTTAAATCCGCGTACGCGCAGTGCGCATACGCATATATATATATATATATATATATATATATATATATATATATATATATATATATATATATATATGATCGGGTTCGGGTACACACACCTCCAATAATGAGAAGGAAAGAAGGCTCCTGATTGGTCCACTTGTACAAAATTGAATTAAAAATATGAGGCACGCGCAATTTCCCAATTAATTAGTGACACCCACCCAAATTAATTAGTAACACCCCCACTCTCACTGTACACGCGCCAAATTAAACACACTAATTAATTGCACGCGCCAATTAGAAAAGCTACGGAGACATGTAAAAGTGTTTACATGAACTTTTAAAAATCATTTTTTGGCATTTTCACTTGTTAAAAAAGTATAAAAAAATATATATTTGGGTGTAATTTAATTTTATCTACACATAGACACCCACTTTGTATATGTTTTGTTGAAAAAAAAAATTGACAAGAAGTAGTTCAGCAATTTTATTCACAATGGTTCAGCAATTTTATTCACAGTGGTTCAGCAATTTTATTCCCAGTGGTTCAGCAATTTTATTCACATTGGTTCAGCAATTTTATTCACAGGGGTTCATCAATTTCATTCACACTGGTTCAACAATTTTATTCACATTGGTTCAGCAATTTTATTCACAGTGGTTCAGCAATTTTATTCACAGCGGTTCAACAATTTTATTCACACTGAATCAATCTCTATTTAGTCACTGAACCAACATCTATTTATTCACTGAACCAACCTATTTATTCACTGAACCAACCTCTATTTAGTTACTGAACCAACCTCTATTTAGTTACTGAACCAACCTCTATTTAATCACTGAATAAACCTCTATTTATTCACTGAACCAACCTCTATTTAATCACTGAACCAACTTATTTAGTCACTGAACCAACATCAATTTAGTCACTGAATCAACCTCTATTTAGTCACTGAACCAACATCTATTTATTCACCGAACCAACTTATTTATTCATTGAACCAACCTCTATTTTGTCACTGAACCAACATCTATTTATTCACTGAACCAACCTCTAAAATCCTACACTTGGTATAAAAATCCTTGAACCACTTGGTATAAAACTCTGAACCATTTGATATAAAACCTCTGAATCATTTGATATTAAAAACTCTAAACCACTTATTTAAAATCCTACACTTGGTATAAAAAAATCAATTTTTTTTCCAACGTTATTGAAATGAAAAAATGAATGAAAAATGGTTGCAATTTCACAGGTATCGAAAATTGAATTTCACAGGCATCGAAAATTGAAATAAAAATGAATGAAAATTGAATCAATTTTTTTTTCTTGTTCATTTTAAATGGCAATCAAGTAACAAAAAGCTTCAACTACAAATGGATGACCAACGGCGATGAAGTGGGCGAATGGAGTCATCGGAGCGGGAATCGCGATCTACTTGAGGTCCTATGCAACATCGTTGAACAATGGGCGGGCTACTGAAGTCCGTTTAGGATTCGGGACCGGGGGTCGAGTGCACACGTGCGCCAATGTGCATATAGCCTAGCACATAAGCCGAGCGGGGTTCCATCCTAAAACCAATTGGCATTAGGTGGGGTAGTCCACTAGCTTATATACTAAGGCTTCTTTGTTCATGTAATCAATGTGGGACTCTTTTTGGTCTCTTCACATTCCTTTCATTCTCAACACGCCCCCGCAAGTGCAACTAGGGTCGTCTTTCGCCTCTAGTTGACACTTGAACATCGGGTCTAGCATCTCATTCTCTTTTTAGCTAGCCCAAGATCGAGAGTCGAGCCGTTTGGCTTTTCCGCTCTGATACCATACTGAAGTCCGTTTAGGCCTCGGGACCGGGGGTCGAGTGCACACGTGCGCCAATGCGCATATAGCCTAGCACATAAGCCGAGCGGGGTTCCATCCTAAAACCAATTGGCGTTAGGTGGGGTAGCCCACTAGCTTATATACTAAGGCTTCTTTGTTCATGTAATCAATGTGGGACTCTTTTTGGTCTCTTCACATTCCTTTCATTCTCAACACGGGCTAGGTAGAGAGGAGAGCAGATGCCAACAAATCCGCCAAATCCGCCAAATCCGTTGCGAGAATAGAGGTCCTTGCAGAGGCCACCGTCGTCCTCCCACGGAAGCACCGCCGTCCCCACGATCTTCTCCGCTCTCCAAATCTGATCCAGTTTCGACACTACCAGGCTCGTGCAGCGTTTGGATACACCGGAGAAACACAGCCTCCTCCCAAGCGTATCTCTTCCATGGCCGTTGTAAATTGAGGCGTGGGGGAGCAGTTATAGCAGCGGCTTCTCAGTGGCCAGCCGCTGCGCCGAGAAGTAGCGGGCGACGGCTAGGGCAGTGCTCGGGCAGCGTCCATGGCCTCTCTTTGTCGAAACTCAGATCCATCAGAGTAGCCGTCGTCTCCTCCGACCAGCAGTCCTCGCGGACGGACATCGACGCGCCGGGGACCAGCTTGGAAGCGCGGAGAGGGGGCGTCTGCGATGGGATCGGAGGGAGGAAGAAGGAGGAGGAGGAGCGAGATCGGAGCGCGAGATATGAGAGAGCGGAGCGCGAGATCTGAACCGCCATGGGAGGGACGGAGTTTTAGGCGCGTGAGACATATTTTTTTTAATTAAAAATTAGATCCGTTTCAGCCAATCAGATAGCTTCTTTCCTTCTCACCGGAATAGATTCTTCTCACTTGAACCCTCCTATATATATATATATATATATATGGATGGACTCCGGTGAGAGCCTCAAATTGTGGTAAAAACCCGTGAGGACTACTTTATATCTCGGTTTTTTTGAAACCCGTGCTAAAAACCTCAATTACACAGTGACTTTACAACTCGGTTCAGCCTAAAAACCATGCTAAAAACTCAAATTTTAAAATAACACATGACTTTATAGTTCGGTCAAACCGAAAAATCGTGCTAAAAAGCTAATGTTTTAAAATTATATAGTGACTTTATAGCTCGATTTTATTCAGAACTAGGCTAAAATTTGTGACTTTATGGGTCGGTTCTATTCATAACCGGGCTATAAAGCAAGTGAACCGAGCTAAAAAGTCGGTCCTCGCGGGTTTCTACCGCAATTTTGGTTTTCACCGGAGCGCATCCATATATATATATATATATATATATACATATATAAATCAGCGTATGGACACTGCGCGTATGCGGATATATTTATTTTTACCTCACCCAGATATATTTATTTTTACCTCAACTAGGGTCGTCTTTCGCCTCTAGTTGACACTTGGACAACGGGTCTAGCGTCTTATTCTCTTTTTAGCTAGCCCAGGATCGAGAGTCGGACCGTTTGGATTTTCCGCTCTAATACCATGCTCCCATAAACAAGACGGTACTTAAACAGTTGAATAAATTAATGCGGAAGTAATTTAAATATCAAAGTATAAAATATCCAATCCTAACAATAAAGCTAAAGTGTCAAACTCATGAAGTAGTAATAAACTCCAATTTAATAATTGCCCATTACTTTAACTCAAGCAAATTTATGAATAAAAAGATAAATTACATCAAGCAAACGGGTATGCAATTTATCGAAATTGGCCACAGGGCCGCATTCGCCACGAAAGAATTTAAAAGGCACATCAAAAGAATCACGAAACACGCAAAGGTCGTTTGAACGAAATCACTTGCCTTAACCTTCGATGACTGGTTGACGACAACAAGACGAGATTTTAGCACCCTATTGAATCTAACGAGAAAAGGAATATTAATATTGATATTTTATAAAATTAACTTTACTTAACTCAATTTGATATTGAATTAATTCTATAAAGTTAAAAATCTATACCAATATGAATTCCTCGGGAAGTGGGATCCGGTGTGGGTGATTCGAGATTTCTTGGTGTCGCTGAAACAGGCAAGAATTGAATATTTTAGAAATACTAGCCGCTTAACTTAATAAATAATTAAGTTAGGGACAGAAACGGAAATAGTATAAACATAAGGGACGTTTCTGTAGTTTCTTCAAAAGAAATCAAAACCTCTGTCTTCTTTCTCTTTGAAATCACGCACAGGGGCGGAGGAACGACGGAACTCGATCGGTGTGGCTCCTCCTCCTCCGACTTCGATGGGCTACCGGGGACGGCGAAGATCGGGGCAGCGGCTCGGCTGAGACGGCGCGGTGGTGGTCACAGGTGGAGGCAAGCGACTGGGCTCGTGCGGTCGGCTGTTCGCGGTGCGCTTCCGGCGAGGCTGCGTTCTCCGGTAAAGGGCGATGGTTTGCGGTAATGTGCTCGATCGGAGGCAGCGTTGGTCGGATCGGACTCAGTTCGCCGACGGTGGTGCTTGGATGGATAACAAGGTGCGGTGATGGTGGTCAGGGGCTGTTCACGGAAGTAATTGGGAGAGGAGAGGAGGACGGCAATGGCGGGTTTGATTGTCCATCGGCGCACTCGCTGTGCGCATGCGCGGCCCCCATCGGCGCACTCGTTGTGCGCATCTGCTGTCTATCCGCGCATTTGATGTGCGCAGCTGCCGGCGCGCCTTTTTCATCCGCGCTTTCGCAGTGCGCCATTGCCTAGGTTAACCGTGCAAACGGCGATAATTTCACCGTGCACTTAGCAATTCCGTAAAAATATATATCCATCCTACGTTGATTTTTTAGAAGGGTTTTTTTGAACGGTTTTCTTAGGAAAAAAATAAAGAGTTGGACCGGCTTCATACACCACACCTTTTCCTCTCTCCTATATTCTTTCGTGATCGCCTCTTGAGTTGTCTTCCGGTCTTCCAGGCAGCTCATAGTTTCTCTTCAATGACAGTCTCCCTCCCGCGCGGTCGGCTATCTTGAGTTGTCTCTCACACCTCCTTTCTCTTTGATTCGTTCACGGACTTAGCTGAATAAGTTTTTTTCCCCCTCTTTGTTGTTGCTGTTGCTTTCGGTTTAGTTTTGTAGTTGTCGGTTTGGTGTTAGGAATAGTAGTGTTGTGTTAATTTGAGGCAATTTTGACCATATTAGTTGCTTGTTTGAATCAATTTCATTTTTTCGGGTTTAATTTTGTTGTCGGTGCATTTTTTCCCTAAGAAAACCGTTTAAGAAAACCCGATTTTAGTACTAATTTGTAAAAAGGCTTCCACGCAGGCTGCCTTGTCAAAAATAAAATCAACGTAGGCTGTCTTGTTGGCATTTTTGACCCATGAGAAAACTCGTGGTAATATGTTACCATTACCCTCAAAAGTCGGGATATTTTAATTACATTTGAAAGTTGATGCTATATTTTTACCACACTCCCAAAGGTGAGGGTATTTTAATTAGTTTTCCCAAAAAAATAGGGACTTTGATGTTTTAAAAAGATGAAAAAGGTGGTATTAGAACTCGGGCTGACGGCCTCCGAATTAAAACAATGACGCGCCCTTACCATTGAGCTAACACGTAGTTGTGTTCTCTTTCCATTTCCGTTATACTAGTTCCGATCTAAAATACATGTCGTTTGACTTTTAAGCACGTATTTTAAGGAGCTAAAAACTATATAATATATTAACTTTATTATTATTATTTTTTACAATTTAATATATTTGTTGGTAAGAAGTATTAAATTGTAAAAACATTAATAAAAAAGTTAATATATTATATAATTTTTAGCTCCTTAAAATACGTGTTAAAAAGTCAAACGGCATATATTTTGGATTTCCCATATCGGCATACTACTTCTTATGTAGCTCTGAATGCCATGTATGTCCTGGTATGGACTGGGGTTGGGTAGTGCTGCTTTTTCGACCTTGCTGCCAACCCTTGGATCTGTTTGGTAGGGGAGTGTGTTGACTAGATGCATTGGGTGCAAGTTCATGCGGTTGTGCTTCATGCTCGTGTGGGAGGTGGTGCCTTGGATGTTGGTTGGCGTGTGTGATGTCTCTAAAGTAGCCATGTTTTTATGCATATTTTAGTTCCATATTCTATACACTTCGCATATTTCGGGTTGGGAATATGTCAAATTTATGTAGTATATGCTTATTTGTCAGAAATAGAGATCTACATAAGTTTCTGTTTAATATTGCAGAATATGGAGCCATTTCGGAAGAAAACCAAGAAACAAAGACGGAAGCAGCAAGTCTACTCGATATCGACTAGTTTTCGTCGATATCGACAAATCATGTCTGGACACACCAGGGTCGAGGAGCACCATGTCGAGAAGCCAAGAGACGAAGAACCCGACTCCAGCACTTTACTCAAGATCGAGTACCATCCTCGAGATCGAGTACCATCCTCGAGATCGACTAAGCTTGAAGACCATGCCCGGAGTCGAGGACACCCTGGTCGAGGATGTCGAGGAGAATTACCCGACCTGACTAGACAACCCGGAGCGGAGCAACACTCTACTCGATATCGAGTTATGTACTCGATATCGACAAATGCCAGATCACACTCCCCGAGCCATGTCGAAGAGATGCTGCTCGACAACATCAGGCCAATCCATGATCAACACTGCTACTCGAGATCGAGTAAGAAACTCGAGATCGATGAACCCTGTGAGCCTGTGTCCGAGCAGTTGTTTTGAGCTGAATCTACCATGTTTTACAGTAACTTTTATATCGATTTCTGCATACATTTCATGCATTTGGGCTAAGATAGTACAGAATCTATGTAGTTTATGTTTATTCGCCAAATTAAGGAATCTACACCAGTTTCTGTTTAATTTCGCAGAATTCGAGGCAAATTACAGTAGTTCTGAGAAAGGTCGGAAAAGCTCGAAAATCAACTACAGAAGTCCAAGGTCAAGAAGCAGCGGAACCAGTCGAATCAATCTAGGACCTAGAGTTACTCGATCTAGAGTAAGCCTACTTGACCTCGACGAAGGTGTCCGAGCACAGGCCTTGTCGACCAAGAGTAGTGTCGAGAGCCAGATCAATCCGACTCCGGAGACCCTACTCAATCTCGAGTACACCTAGTCGAGATCGACTACACCTCAAAGCCATGTCCGGGGTCGACGAGTTGTGACAAGTCGAGAAGCCGAGGACGGAGACGTCGAGCCAACCCTACTCGATAACGAGGAGGCCTTGTCGAGATCGAGGACCAGCACCGCGTCTGTCCGAGTCCATGCCGAGGAGGAGTCCTCGACCACACCAGGCCACACATCCTCGACTACACCCAACTCGATCTCGAGGAGAGTTAGTCGAGATCGAGGAGCCAAGGAGCCCAGATCCGAGCCTGTCGAGAAGAGCCACCCGAGAAGCCCAGCCAGCCCCAGTCGACGACGAATCCTACTCGATGTCGAGGAGCCCTACTCGAGATCGACGAGCGCTGTGTCGGAAACCGCGTTACGCGCTTTGGCTGTCCGTGTCGAGCTGGAAGTCCTTGGGGCCGAAGGAAGCCGAGTCTATCCTACATCTATCTATCAAGTTCTATCTATGGAAGACAAAGATCTATCAACATGAGAAGACTTACCTATTTAGATTTATCTTTCCCTTATAGATTTAATTCCTTAATTGCCTTTATTTATCATTAAGCTTTTAGATATAGATTTAGATAAAGATAGATATATTCTATCCTTGAATAGCAAGGAATAGAAGGCTATAAATAAAGCCTTAGGGGATGGTTTTTCATTCATTCAGAAACACACACAATTCCATTCAAGTAAGTTGGAGTAGAGAGAGAGAGTTTGTGGCAAGCAAGGTGGAAAGGCGAAAGCGGATTTGTCTTGATGGTTGTAAGCTTTCTTTATTTAATTCAATGCAAGTTAGTTTCTTTTGTTATTTAATGTCTTTCTTGATGATGAAGAGCGAGTAGTCCACCCACTTCTGGGGCTGGGGTGAGCCCGACGGTGGCCATGTAAGGTGATGCGGTAAAGGTCATATCTTTTTATGCAATTCATCTTCTATCCCTATGAGCATGATTCTTTTGCGAGAGTTGAAGGTGATCCTTGTTTGTATTATTGAAGCGAAAGTGATCTTAATGCAACTTGGATTAATTATGTGAAAAGGGTTAGTAACAATTAGGGTTTATGCGAAAGCCTCTATATGCCTATTTGTTAATAACGAAAGTTATTTTAATGGAAAGCATGATCTTTTATGCCTTTATGTGTTACTTTGCATGGTTATCGTTGTGGTGTTGATACCCTGGCTTTGGAAGTTCTTTATTATATTAAGTTTATTTCTGTCGAAATTCTGAAATCTGTGTTCGAATCTGGAATTTATATTTTCTGTGTTTTAGTCGAGATAGAGGAGAGGCTTGTCGAGATCGAGTAGACCTTAGTCGATCTCGAGTTGGCTTTTGTCTACGTCGAGTTGAGTTTCTGTTTCTGTTTTCGATTCTGCAATTTCTGTTTCTGCTATTTGTTGTCGATCTCGAGTTGCACCTAGTCGAGATCGAGTTAGCTTCTACCTTTGTTTTGTTCTTTGCTTTCGTTTGTTATTTCTGTCTTTCTTTCCTTGTTTCCTTGTTTCTGTTTTCTGTTGCTTTTTTGTGAGATTTACAGCTACCTAGGATTCGCTGACACGCTTCCTCGTGGATTCGATCCTGACTTTCTCTTACTGCATTGGAGGAGTCTTGTAATTATTTGCGTGGGCCTAAATCTGGTTTGAATTAATTTATTATATTTCATACTCGATTTCCTCCTTACAACAGCAGTGTCGACATGCCGAGCCACTGAAGTAGATGACCAAAGTTACTCGAGATCGAGGAAACTCCTCGAGATCGAGGAACCTTCCAGAAGCCGCGTAACGCGTTGACCTGTCATACTCGGATTTGGAGTCCTTGGGACCGAAGATTGCCGAGTCTATCCGATTCTATCAACATCTATCCAATGAAGAGAGATTTATCCACTTGAAGACTTTTAGATATAGTTTCCCTTTTTAGATTTAATTATGTTGTTCCATTTATTTATCTTTAATGCTTTAGATATAGATTTAGATATAGATAGAGATATTCTATCCTTGAATAGCAAGGATTAGAAGGCTATAAATAAAGCCCATGGGGCTGATTTTAGATTCATTCAATTTCAGAGTTAGTTACACATTGAAGTTTTAGGAGTTCAAAGGTTTTAGGGTTTTGGCATTCTGCGAAAGTTGAGTGCCGGGATTGTAAAGACTTTGAATATTAGTTTATTGCAAGTTTCTTTTCATAAATCAATGTCTGCGATTGCGATGAGGCGCGAGTAGTCCACCTACTTCTGGGGTTGGGGTGAGCCCAACGAGAGCCACGTCGGTGGATTAGCGATTGCAAAAAGAGGTATTTTGTCGTTATCTTAATCTATTCCCTATGTGCTTCATCTTTGATTGAGAAATTAGAGAACTCATGTTGTGAAACTTGGGTAGTAATTAGGATTTCTATTCGAAAGATTATAAATGCTAGTTATGAAAAGGAATAGATGCAATTAGGATTATTTGTCGCGAGATTTATATTTCTACTTGTCGGATTAGGTGAAAGCCTTCTCTTTTATCGATAAAGTCACTGCCTTTTGTGATTTATATTCTGCTTACATGGTGATCGTTGTCGCAAACCCTAATCTTGGAAGTTCTTTTTAATTCATCAAGTTACCACTCGAAATTGCTTTGTTTTACTTTTCTGTCCTCCTCAATCTCGACCAACCCTGGTCGATCTTGACTACTAATTCCCAATCCTAGATCGCCGTAGCTTCTGTGTGCAGGAACTCGACCAAGACCCAACTCGACTTGAGCATCCTTACTCGATCTCGAGGAAGCCCTTGTCGAGATCGACTAAACCCTGTGACTGTTGTTGCGCTGTTCGACTTGCCCGGTCTTCTGTCGACTAACCTTAGTCGAGATCAAGCACCTGTTGTCGACTTCTGACCGTGAGATTCCACCGCTGCCCAGGATTCACCGACCAGCTTCCTCGTGGATTCGAACCTGACTTTCTCTTACTACATTGGAGGGAGTCTTGAACATTATTTGCTGGGATTCGATCGGTTCGCTTTACTTTATTTACCTACTGTTTGCATTCTTGATGTCCGCATTTTTAGTCATATTTTACATCATGTTTCCATTCCATCTAAGTCATTTTATTAGCTTTTGTGTTGGGAAAGTAAGGAAAATGTGTAGTTATGCTTAATATTATAAGATATGGAGTCTACACAAGCTTTGGTATGATTTTGTAGGTTTTGGAGCTGATTTGGAAGAGTTTCGACGCACTTTAGAGCTTAATGGAAAATCATGAAGGCAATGGAGAAGCCAAATAAAAGGAAAAAGAGGTGCAGCTGGAGAAAAGCCTTATTTTCGCCATCCATCACTTTGATTCAAGATCTGGAGCCTTCATGAGATTTGTATTCCTTGAAAAGAGCTTTCCAACGCATATTCATATGCATCAATCGGATTAACGAGGACTCGGGAAAGTGCGATTAAAGACAGAGACGAAAAGCTGGAGAAAAACAGAACTTACTGCATTCGAACAGGTACCTCGACGCCGACACCCAGACCTCGGCGCCGATACCCTGCGCGAATCTGCGCACCAGCAAAAGTTTCTGCAGGCTATTTTAAATTCTTATTGGGCTTTTTAATTAGGGTTTCTATTTTATTCCTTTTAGGATCTTTTAGTTAGATAGACTTGAGATATTTTATCCTTCTTTAGATAGATTATATTATTTTCCTAAGATAAAATATCTTTCCTTGGAGATTAAGTCATAATTTCTATCTTTAAATAAAGCCAATCAGAGGCTAATTAGGATCATTGAAGACACGCTGAATTGACAGCAGCTTAGGACGTACGTTTTGGAGTTTTTGGTTGAAAGTTTTGACATTGGTTTTGAGGTTTGATTTTATGCAATTTCATATTATGTTTTATTCAATTTTCAGCATGTTTTCTATAGCTATGTGTGAGTAGTTCCCCTTCTTCTAGGGTTGGGGTGAGCCCAACAATAGCCATGTATGAAAGCTTGAATCTATGATGTTTTTATGAGTTTATCATCATCTATCTTGTGCTTAAATCCTTTGCGAAAGTTGAGGACAATTCCATGTTTATGATTATGAAGCGAAAGTGGATTTAATTATGAATTTGGATAGTAATTAGAGATCTTTGACGAAAGTAAAAGGGATCTAATTAAGAAAAGGTAGAACGAATAGGTTTTATGCGAAAGCCTCTATTGTCTATTTGTGAAGTATGCGAAAGCTATCTTTTGATGATAAAAACATGATCTTTGTTCTATGATGCTTGTGTGGTTCATGCATGGTTGTTGTTGTGGTAATCCCTTGACTCGATATCGAGCAGTCATCCTCGATATCGACTCCCTTGCTCCCTGCAGGCACACCAGAAGCTGAAGAAGCCAACTCGACGATTTTCCTCGATATCGAGGAGAACAACTAGAGATCGACCGATACTGCACTCAAGGTAAGTTTTGATTTTTTGGTCGATTATGATCTTTCTAACTCGATGTCAAGTAGCTTCTTGCAGCAGTACAACCCTATGTCCAGTTCAGCGTTGTCATCGATGTATGCTTGGTCGACGCCAACTCCTGTGGCTGATTTGGATGCTTCTTCTATGAGGATTGAGACGGATTACCTAGGGGAGATCATGAAGACGGAGGAAGTTGAGCCTATCTTGATTCCACAGGGCCCTTCTCCGGTGCTGAAGCCCTTACCTGACACCCTTAGGTATGAATTTCTTGGTCCTAACTCTACTTTTCCTATAATTATAAATGCTTCATTAAACCCACAGGAAGTAGACAGGCTAGTAGATGTCCTCCACACTCATAGGAAGGCCATTGGCTATTCTCTAGAGGACATAAAAGGTATTTCACCCATTACTTGTATGCATAGAATTCTTTTGGAAGATGATCACAGGGCAACAATTGAGCATCAAAGGAAGCTTAACCCCAACATGAAGGAGGTTGACAAGGAGGAGATCCATCGAATGCTGGATGCAGGAATCATTTATCCAATCTCCGACAGCAAGTGGGTTAGCCCTATTCATGTTGTTCCTAAGAAGGGTGGAATGACCGTTGAGGAGAATGAGAAGGGAGAGCTTGTTCCTAAAAGGATCACTACCAGCTGGAAGATGATCACAGGGCAACAATTGAGCATCAAAGGAAGTAGACAGGCTAGTAGATGTCCTCCACACTCATAGGAAGGCCATTGGCTATTCTCTAGAGGACATAAAAGGTATTTCACCCATTACTTGTATGCATAGAATTATTTTGGAAGATGATCACAGGGCAACAATTGAGCATCAAAGGAAGCTTAACCCCAACATGAAGGAGGTTGTCAAGGAGGAGATCCATCGCATGCTGGATGCAGGAATCATTTATCCAATCTCTGACAGCAAGTGGGTTAGCCCTGTTCATGTTGTTCCTAAGAAGGGTGGAATGACCGTTGAGGAGAATGAGAAGGGAGAGCTTGTTCCTAAAAGGATCACTACCAGCTGGCGGATGTGCATAGACTACAGAAAGCTCAACACCACCACCAGGAAGGATCATTTTCCACTCCCCTTCATTGACCAGGTACTCGAAAGGTTAGTTGAACATGATTACTTTTGTTACCTGGATGGATATTCTGGCTTTTGGCAGGTTCCCATTCATCCTGATGATCAAGAAAAGACCACCTTCACTTGCCCCTATGGAACTTTCGCATATAGGAGGATGCCCTTTGGCCTTTGCAATGCCCCTGCTACTTTTCAGAGGTGCATGATGACCATCTTCTCCGACATGATTGAGGACATAGTGGAGGTATTCATGGATGATTTCTCAGTTTATGGCACTACTTTCGATATTTGTCTCTCTAACCTACGTAGGGTACTCAAGCGTTGTGAAGAGACAAATTTGGTTCTTAACTGGGAAAAATGCCACTTTATGGTAAAGGAGGGGATCGTGCTAGGCCACAAGGTATCTAACAAAGGAATTGAGGTGGACAGAGCCAAAATAGAGCTAGTGGAGAAATTGCCCCCACCTTCGTCCATTAAAGAGATAAGGAGTTTTCTTGATCATGCTGGTTTTTATAGAAGGTTTATTCAAGTTTTTTCTAAAATTGCCAAACCCTTAACTAAACTTCTTATGAAAGATGTTAAGTTTGTGTTTTCTAGCGAATGTCTTGAAGCCTTCAACAGGTTAAAAGAAGCTCTTATCTCTGCTCCAATCATTCAATCGCCGGATTGGTCACTACCATTTGAGATCATGTGTGATGCCAGCGACTATGCTGTGGGAGCAGTTCTAGGACAACGGAAGGACAAGAAACTGCATGCCATCTACTATGCAAGCAAGACTCTGGATGTAGTTCAGGCTAAGTACACCACAACAGAGAAAGAATTTTTGGCTATGGTTTTTTTTTTGGTCAGAATTTTTGGCTATGGTTTTTGCTTTTGAAAAATTTCGTTTCTATCTTGTTGGTTCTAAAGTTATTGTCCATACTGACCATGCTGCTCTTCGATATTTAATGACAAAGAAGGATGCAAAACCAAGGTTGCTACGATGGGTGCTCTTACTTCAAGAATTTGATGTTGAGCTAAGGGATAAGAAGGGCATAGAGAATTCAGTCGCCGATCACCTATCAAGGCTCCCCAAAGACATGCTTGAGGAAGCCCAGGACGCCACACCAATCGACGACTCTCGTCCAGATGAGCACCTCATGCAGACTGACGCTGTCTTCTTTGACATCGAGCAAACTTCCTCGATCTCGACCAAAACAGGTGAGTTATCAGGTGAGCACTCTTCTTTGCATGGTTTTGAGCTACAGGGTTACTCGATATCGAGCACACCTTGGTCAATATCGACAAAGGCCTACGCGACGGACCACCAGGAGCCGAGCACAGCACAAACAGACAGCACAGCTGTACTCAATATCGAGGAGAACTCATCGATATCGAGTAAGGCTTACCACCAGAGGCCGTGCACACCACCAGGCAACACAACAGACTCCTCGATATCGAGTACCCCTTCTCGATATCGACTAGCCCTAGAGGAGATTTCAGGTGAAGTTCTTCGTTTAGATTCCGGTGATGATTTCTTCTTTACACCTCCTACTAGTCCTATTCATGATATATATGCTATAAAAGGATCAAAGGTACCCTGGTATGCGGATTTTGCTAACTACCTTGTAGGAAATGAGATTCCGTCAGGACTATCCTCACAGGGAAAGAAGAAATTCCTCCACGACGTCAAACAATACTATTGGGATGATCCTTACTTGTTCAAACAAGGGAAGGACCATATCTTCAGACGTTGTATTCCGGAGGAGGAGGTGGAAAGTGTCATTCGCCATTGCCATACTCTCCCTACAGGCGGACATGCAAAAGGCTTCAAAACTGCATCTAAGGTACTTCAATGTGGTTTTTACTGGCCTAATCTTTTCAGGGATGTGCAGGCTTATGTCACTTCATGTGAAGAATGCCAGAGATCAGGCAACATTACTTGGAAGAATGAGACGCCACTCACAGGGATCTTGGAGGTTGAGCTATTTGATGTATGGGGAATTGACTTTATGGGACCATTCCCTGCTTCAAGACCTTACAAATACATCCTTGTGGCGGTTGACTATGTCTCTAAATGGGTTGAGGCTGTTGCAACTAGGACCAACGACGTGAAGGTAGTTTCAAAGTTTGTTAAAACTAACATATTTCCTCGCTTTGGTGTTCCTAGAGTTCTTATTTCAGATGGTGGCTCACATTTCATCGAGAGAGGATTTGAAGCTCTTTTGGCTAAGTATGGGGTGACGCACAGGGTGGCAACACCTTATCATCCCCAAACTAGTGGTCAAGTGGAAGTCTCTAATCGTCAAATCAAGGCCATCTTGGAGAAGACAGTCTCTCGCTCTAGGAAGGATTGGTCATCTAAGCTTGATGACGCGCTATGGGCTTATAGGACGGCTTACAAAACGCCACTAAGGACAACTCCTTACAACTTGGTTTATGGCAAGTCTTGCCATTTACCTGTCGAACTGGATCATAAAGCAATGTGGGCCCTGAAGGAGCTCAACATGGATCTTGATGAGGCAGGTAAGAAGCGCTTTATTGATTTACAGGAGTTAGAGGAGCTAAGATTGAAAGCCTATGAGAATGCTGAAATCTACAAGGAGCGCACCAAGAAATGGCACGATAAGAAACTGGTGCCAAAGACATATGAGGTAGGTGACAAAGTGCTTTTATATAATTCTAGACTGCGTCTATTTCCAGGAAAGGTCAGGACAAGATGGAGTGGACCTTTATTGGTTCACCACATATACCCTCATGGAGCAGTAGAGTTAATTGACACTGATGGAACCACCTTTAAAATAAATGGGCACAGGGTCAAGAAATATTATGACAAAGAAGACCCGGAAGAGGAGATTCGCGCCACCCTGGCATTGGTCAAAGCCTAAAACAGGGAAGTGGGTCGAGCTAACGACTTAAACCTTAGCGCTTACGGGAGGCAACCCGCTTTTCTTACTCTTTCCTATTTCTTTACATTTTATTTTATTTTATTTTCTTGAAATTCGTGCATAATCTCTTCTCATGTTTACATTCAGGCATTCAAGGTGGTTCTATATCAGTCAGATTCGTCTAAATCGAGTAAGCTACTCAGGTAAGTGGGAGGTTTCAGGTAAGTTTTATTCGTTTCTAAAAAAAATAATAAAAAAAACAAGTAAATTTATTCAATTTTTAGATTTTCTAGATTTTAATTTTCGGACGTTTTTTTTTATTTAAATAAAGCCCTTCCATTTTGGAACCCTCTTCTCCCACTCCTATTTTCCCCGACCTCGACAAAGACCTAGCCGACATACCTGAGCCGCCTCCTTCATCCCCTTCCTCTCGCTCTCCTTTCCCCAGCCTCTCGCTGTCTGACCGGCCTCCCACCACAGATCCGGACTTCCCACACAAGTTCCACCCTCCTTGGTCTCGCATCACCCTTCGCCGAGTCACCACACCAAGCAGCTTTCCGCTATCTCCCTCCACAGCCCGAGATCCGCCATAGCCAGATCTGCCCGAAGCCTCCCACCATTATTTCCGGCCTCCCCTTCCCCGATCCGAGCCGGATTCCTCATCACTGTCACTCCCAGCACCGCCGCATCCTCGCCAACTGCCCGGAAATCCTCCATTCCAGCCACCCGAGCCCCAGTTCAGCCGCTCCGAGGATCTATAGCACCCACCGACGGCCACCTCGCCCTCCCTGTTCTTGCTACTCCCCAGATCCGCCTCGCCAATCACCTCGCAACTCCAGATCCGGCTTCCCCTTCCCAAATCCGCCCTCCAACAACCAGATTCCACTTTCCAAAGCCACCGTCCGAGCCAAATCACACCACCGCGCCCAGATCTGAGTTCTTGCGCCGCCACTGTGTGTGAAATCTGAAAGTCCCCCCCTAATTTTACTCTAATTACAGTTTCTACCCTCTATTTTAACTCAAGGTATGATTTCTCCCTCTTTTCTCTCTAAATTTCAGATTTATATATTTTTGAGAACCTAGGTAGAGATTGGATCTTGAGTTATGTGTTGAATGTTTAGGGTTTGAAATTTGTGTGGAAAATTGTTATTTATGATTAGGGTGGGTTATTTTTGGAAGTATTCATATTTGATGGGCTGATTTTATATATGTTTACATAGTTTCCATACTTAGTTCATTTATATTATCAATAGAATTTATGAAATTTATGGACCAATAACATGCTATATGTGGAAATTTCATGAATTTTGTGGCTTTTATTTAAATTCATATATATGTCACTTTATTGTTTCTTTATATGAATTATTTGATGATTTGATAATATAAGCTTCCATATGCTTATTTGGTACATTTTTAGGATAGTTCATGAACTAAGTATGGGGTTATTTTATTTGAATAGGTTATCTTATAAAGGGTATTTACATTTTGCAGGAATGGATAACCTATGGATTCAGGATGAGGACACGTTAGGGTTGGCCCGGGATATTGCAGCACGGGCTGAAAAATGCCCATTGGTATGACCGGCCCACCATGGAGCAGCTGGGTATGCAGCACTGGATGGACCAAGCATTTGGGTGGCTTGATGCGGACCGCTTATTAGAGCCACTGGATTTCCATTACCCGGTCCTGACTGGGGAGTTCTTAGCCACTCTCCGCCGAGTACCTGACTCGCCTACCTCAGAACAGCGAGTCCACTTCCAGCTAGACAACATTCGCTACACCAGAACGTTACAGCAGATCGGCGACGCTTTCTCCTTTCCCCACACCACCGAGCCATTCCACATCCATGACACAACGGTGATGTGGCGTTACTTGACTGGGGTTCTACAGCCGACCAGGGATACCTCCCGCACCTCCTGCATCGCTAACCCACTTTTTGCTACCATCTTGAGGATTCTGGGTAGCACTATATGGGCACGACCAAAGCTGCATCGACCTGTCCATCCTGAGATCGAGTGCCTCAAACAGATGCTGTTCCAGTCTGAACGCTTGCCGCTTACCCACGCTTGGCTCCAGCACTGCATTACTCGCCGGAACGACCTCACAGGAGCCATCTATGACGGGTGTATGGTGGCTATCCTGGCTCGCCACCTGGGTGTCCCGGTCGAGAACTACACTTCTTGGCCAGTTATGAGGATCAACTTTGCGTCCCTGCAGAAGGGACATATCATTTCCCGTCGCAACGACACGTGGGTCCACTACATACACCATAGGGCGATTCGGCAGGACTCTGTATGGACTCATCAGTTGGGTCAGTAGTTGGGTCGATAGTGGGATGATACTCCACCCCTGTCCAGGTGGAGTACCAGTTGCGCACTCTGTATGGACTCATCAGTTCCTGCCGAATTGCCTTATGGTGTGTGTAGTGGACCCAGGTGTCGTTGCGACGAGAAATGATATGTCCCTTCTGCAAGGACGCAAAGTTGATCCTCATAACTGGCCAAGAAGTGTAGTTCTCGACCGGGACACCCAGGTGGCCAGCCAGGATAGCCACCATACACCCGTCATAGATGGCTCCTGTGAGGTCGTTCCGGTGGGTAATGCAGTGCTGGAGCCAAGCATGGGTAAGCGGTAACCGTTCAGACTGGAACAACATCCGTCTGAGGCACTCGATCTCAGGATGGACAGGTCGACGCAACTCTGGTCGTGCCCATATGGTGCTACTCAAAATCCTCAAGATGGTAGCAAAAAGTGGGTTGGCGATGCAGGAGGTGCGGGAGGTATCCCTGGTCGGCTGTAGAACCCCAGTCAAGTAACGCCACATCACCGTTGTGTCATGGATGTGGAATGGCTCGGTGGTGTGGGGAAAGGAGAAAGCGTCGCCGATCTGCTGTAAAGTTCCGGTGTGGCGAATGCTGCCTAGCTGGAAGTGGATTCGCTGTTCTGAGACAGGCGAGTCAGGTACTCGGCGGAGAGTGGCTAAGAACTCCCCAGTCAGGACCGGGTAATGGAAATCCAGCGGCTCTAATAAGCGGTCCGCATCAAGCCACCCAAATGCCTGGTCTAGCCAGTGCTGCATACCCAACTGCTGACCATACACTGAGGGATGAGACCATTTACACTGACGATGACATGGATGAGGATGATGCTGACGACGAGGCTGACAGTGCCCAAGCCTCTCACCACTCCCATCATTCTCACCAGTCCCCACAGCAGCTCCATTCCCACCACTCCTATCACTCCCAGCAGCCTCACCATGCGAGCGGACCGTCTGATGTCGTCCTCACACAATTACAGTCCATCCAGGAGCAGCTGACCACCATGACACTAGGCCAGAATGAGCTTCAGACAACTATGATGGAGCGCTTTGACAGACAGGACCAGCGGGCCTGGCCATACCCACATCAGTACTTCCAGCAGGGGCCCAACTTTCAGCACGGCGGTCCTTCTCAGCAGCAACCTGGTAGCTCTTCCCATGGAGGAGCTTCTGACTATCAGGCTGGCTCATATTTTCCACCCTTTGGTCCGCCACCACCAGCTCCTCACCAGTGACAGCTCTGTGAGTTTCTTTTCCCCTACCTTTGATTTCATTTATTTAACAGTGAGGACACTGTATGTTTTAAGTATGGGGTGGGAGAAAAGACTGTACAGAGGACTTTATGTGGTTATGTGTGAAATACCCCAAATTATTTTCGGGCTATTTCTTATTTTTATTTAATTAAATCAATCTGTATTATATAAAACTATAGTATATCTTGTGAATTTAGTCATTTAATAAATTCACCTAAGATATAGCTATGAATTAGAATAATTAAATTATTCTAAAGGGCAATAATATATATGATTGATTTAATTACATAAATCCTCTAAATACTATTATTATTTAATTTATAAAGTTAAATTAAATAATATTCATCCCGTTATCTCTATTTTTATCCATTCCTTTTATTTCTTTTTTCTTAAATTCTATTATCTATCCTTAATCCCTATTTTAATTGATTCTTATTTGCGAAGAATAAAAAATCCATCTTTTTATCTAACCTAATTCAGCATTATAGATATACGTCAAATTCTAGGGTTCCCACGACCCAAAATTTATTCAACATCATACAACCTCACCATCTCTCCCAATCCTCTCCCCTTTTACTCCCGTGACAGCCCCGGCCACCACTGCCCAAGCCGCCGACGAACGTCATCGCCAAGGCCAAGCCCGGAGAACACCCATCACTGTCGAGCCATCACCGCCGACCATCACCTTGCCCGGAGAAGGCCCAAGGCCGAGCCGTTCTGCTTTTGTCTCCGATTGCCACGCCCACGAACAGCAGGCCGAGGCGCCTCCAATGTCGCTGCCTTCGTCTCTGATTGCCGCGCCCATCGCCTCTGGTCGCTGCCTTGCCGCCGCCAATCACCGCCTGAAGCGCCGCCGAGGTCCCCGCCCTCGCCACTAGCCACCGACGCCGGAGGAAAGCCGCACCGAACCTCGTCGCTTCACCCTGCGCTTTCTTCTTCTCCGGTGCGTGAAACCTCCGATTGGGAACAATCAGAGATTTTAATCTCTTTTACAACAATTCGCAGAAACTCTCCCTTATGTTTATACTATTTTCGTTTATGACCCTAAGTTAATTATTTATTAAGTTAAGCGGCCAATATTTCTAAACTATTCAATTCTTGCCCGTTTCAGCGACACCAAAAAAAAAATCTCAAAGCACCCACGCCGGATCCCGCTTCCCGAGGAATTCATATTGGTATAGATTTTTAACTTTATAGATTTAATTCAATTTCAAATTGAGTTAAGTAAAGTTAATTGTATAAAATATCAATATTAAATATTCCTTGTTTCCGTTGGATTCAATAGGTGTTAAAATCTCGCCTTGTTGTCATCAGCTGATCATCGAAAGTCAAGGCAAGTGATTTCGTTCAAACGCCCTTTGCGTGTTTCGTGATCCTTTTGTTGTGCCTTTTAAATTCTTCCGTGTCGAATGTGGCCCTGTGGCCAATTTCCTTGCCAATTTCGATAAATTGCATACCCGTCTGCTTGATGTAATTTATCTTTTTAATCATAAATTGGCATGAGTTAAATTAATGGGCAATTATTAAATGAATTATAGTGATATGCGTATTGAATATGATTGTTTGTTTATAACTCGAGATAAGTAAAAGTTGCCCATTTTCTTATTCCTAAATTGCATGATATTCTGCTTGTTTCTTTCATGCAAACTAGTGGCATGTGATAGTAAGATCATTTGAATTATCCATGCCTTTCCCTGTTTGATTTAATGTCGTTATTATGATCACCTAGTATAAACTAGTTATGTATGATAAGTTAAGATAGGCACCACGTGATGCTTAGTTATGATATGTTAAAATGCGTACCACGTGATGCGAGTGGCTTTATGCCTTTGGCAAGTTATGCAGTAGACTGACTTGCAGGTTGTGGTTCGTTAAGCCACCGTCTTACAAGGTTTCATGAAACACCATCCCGGAATGCATTCTCTGCGGGGTGATAAAACAACGATCTGATGTAGGTCGTGGTCCTTGTTAAAGGCCCGACCGGTACCACGTATTATTATTATTATTATCTTTATCATTATTGTGATTATTATCGGCTGTTAAATAGGTGATCATTTCAGTTATTATACTTATCTGCCTCGAGTATAATTCCTTTTCCTATCTTATAATCGATCGTTATGATCATCCGAGTCATGTGTGAATTTTTATCCTTTTCATTCAGTTTCTACTATAAATATTTGTGTCATTCCCTTAACCTGAGACATACCGTTTTATGGTCACTGTAAGGTTAAAGTCTGAACATTTTCCCTATCATTTGCTAGTCTTTATTGTACTAACCATCCTATTTATTGGATGGCTGGTGTCCTTTGTTCTCACGAAACACCAGACCATATTCCACAGGTCTAGTGCAAGCAGCGGAGCAGGAGAGATTGAAGAGCAGGCTATCTTTTATTGAATCTTTTACTACAAGTTTTTGAACTCCTAAAGTTTCCGCATTACTACTTTAGTTTCAGCTATTTTGGAGTTATTCCTACTTTATGGTTTTGGTATTTTTATGTTATTGTGATCAGATATTTTAAACTAGGATATTTAATTAACTTCCGCATATCTTATTTTAATTGCTTAAATTGTCATCTTGTTTATGGGAGCATTGTTGCATGTCCCTATAAGCCTCAGGTGAATTCAAAGACATTAAAGTCTGCGGATTCACTGGCGCTGCAACACTCCTTTGGGATCTAAAAAGGGGTGTTACAGAAGGTGGTATCAGAGCTATAGGTTTTAAAAGTTTTCATTCAGATTTTTAAAGGATTTCTAAAGTGAATTTCAAAAAGAATTTTATTAAAACTAAGTTTCTACTTATAAAAATAAGAAGTTTTGGAAATGATTTCAGAGTAATTGTCCGATAGTCCCGCTCAACCTCCTACACCTGCCAAAGACTAATCATAGCTTCTTTATTCCTGTTTACTCTAAATCTCGCTTTCTGGGATTATCTCACTCGAGTATTGATGACTCCTCGCCCTCCTCGATATATGTCTAATGTTTGCAAGACCTCATGACTGCGCGTCACAGGTTATCCCCATTGCATTGACCTCACCAACAACTCTGACACTGGGTCTAACTCAAGCACAAAGGTGGAGGTCTTGGAAAAAGCTACAGTGGAGCTATCCAAGGGGAAGAATGTCCTGGTCGACCCTCCTGGAGGAGCTGCAGCCACAGCATATAGCAAGAAGCTCATCCGCGAGTGGTACAAGGAACATAATTTAGGAACTCCTCGATTCTATAGCGAGGAAAAGACAGCAAGGGAAAAGAGAGCCATGCCAGCTCACTTGGACGACAATAGGAGAAAGTACTTCCAGAACCTCATCTGAGTGTACGACATGGAACCATCCCAAAGCCTTAGTGAAGAGGAGCCAAAGAAGAGATCCTTTTTGGAAAACCTAGCTGATGGAAAAGCATACCAAGATTTAAAGGCAAGAAGAGCGAGGCAGGGACTCCACGCGAGGGAGGCCGAGGAAACATACAAGAATAAGGAACGAATTATGAATAAGATGGAAAAACGTTGTGATCAGGCTAGAGATGAGATCAAAAAGAGATGTGTGAGCATGCTGAGTCAGAGAAAGATGCAGCATCACAAAAGCATAGCTCCGAATTGGACAAAGTCGTCGAGCTATATGTCTTTGCAGAAGACGACGAGGATTAAGATCTCATCAGCAGCATCACATTCCGCAGTAGTACCAGCAGAATACCCAGATTCCTGCAGGTTCACAGTCGACTGTGAACAAAGGGAAGAATGTCGCAGGGTCCGCGAATATATTAAATGTGTAGGATGGACGACACTACTTCTCCTATGGCTCAAGGTATGATCTATCTTCGGGCCGAGCCAATTAATATTCTTTTTATCCAGGTGCTTCTCATTCTTTTCTAGCCGAGAAAACTATTGAAAGACTCGGATTAGAATCTGTGACTCTATATGATTCCTTTATTGTGAAATTCCCTAGTGGGGATAGAGTTCGAGGTAGAAAAATGTTATTCCGCTTCCCCATCGCGATAGGTGGAGATGAGTACCTTACCGATCTTGTTCTGCTTCCGATCCTTCCTCAGAACATCATTCTCGGTATGGATTGACTTACTCGCTATAGTGCAATCATTGATTGTTGACGGAGAATCGTGACCGTTTCGTCGGACGGTAGGGTTGTGTGCAGATTTTGTGGGCGCATCTCTGAGGAGGATGGCCGTGTTATTATTGTAATGCAGGCAGCCAAATTGTTACGTCAAGGTGGTGCTGGATTCTTATATTATCTGCAGGATCAGCCATCCGACCCGGTCTATATCTCCGATATTCCTGTAGTTCGGGATTTCCTTCATGTTTCCCGATGAGATTCCTGGTTTACCTCCAAAGCGGTTCATTGAGTTCACCATCGACTTAGAGCCAGGAACCGCTCCCATTTGCAAATCCCCGTGTCGCATGACTCCAGTGGAGATGCAAGAATTGAAGAGCTAGCTGGAAGAGTTGTTAGAGAAGGGTTATTTACGACTCAGTGTTTCACCTTGAGGTGCTCCCGTGCTGTTTGTGAAGAAGAAAGACGATTATTTCCGTCTGTGTGTTGATTATTTGGAGATAAACAAGGTGACGATCAAGAACAAGTATTCACTGCCACGCATTGATGATTTATTAGATCAGCTTCTAGGAGCGAAGATATTCTCCAAGATCAACCTTCGATCTGGTTACCATCAGCTCCGAGTTCGTGACGATGATATCCCAAAGACTGCTTTCAGGACACGTTATGGGCACTATGAGTTCGTGATGATGCCCTTTGGCTTAACAAATGCCCCAGCGGTCTTTATAGATCTGATTAACCGTTGCTTTCACCAGTATTTGGATAAGTTCGTCGTAGTCTTCATCGACGACATTTTGATATACTCGTCGAGTGAGGGGGCTCACTCCGAACACTTGAGAACTATTTTGTTGACACTGCGAAAACATCAGCTGTACGCCAAGTTGTCTAAGTGTGACTTTTGGATGAAGTGGGTGGCATTCCTAGGCCACATCATCTTAGAGAAAGGGGTGATGGTCGACCCCTAAAAGATAGCAGCTAAGGAGAACCGGAGTTTTCTGGGACTAGCAGGTTACTATAGGAGGTTCGTGGAAGGTTTTCCAAATTGGCCCAACCACTGACCTTACTCCTGCGTAAATCCCAGAAATTCATCTGGAATGACAAGTGCGAAGCAAGTTTCCAGGAGCTCAAGAAGCGGTTGACTACAGCACCTATTCTGGCACTCTCTAAGGAGTCAAAGGATTACGTGGTTTACAGTGATGCTTCCAAGCAAGGTCTGGGTTGTGTGTTGATGCAAGATGGGAAGGTGATAGCTTAGGCATCATGACAGTTGAAGACGTATGAGGAGAAATACCCAGTGCATGATCTCGAACTAGCTACTGTGGTATTTGCTCTAAAAACCTAGCGCCATTATCTGTATGGAGTTCGTTGCAAGATATACACTGACCACAAAAGCCTCAAGTATGTGTTCACTCAGAAGGAGTTGAACATGAGACAGAGACGCTGGTTAGAACTGATTAAGGATTATGACATTGAGCTTCTCTATCATCTTGGAAAGGCTAATGTCGTAGTTGATGCTTTGAGCCGCAAATCTCAGCACGAGGCTATGATTAGCTTTTGACAGCAAGTCCTGTTATGCAAAGGAATCTGCTCAAGTTAGATGTTGAAGTCTGGTTTGAAAAGAACCAAGGACAGTTGTGTATGATGGAGATCAGTCTGATCTGTTAACAGAGATAAAAGCAAAGTAGACAGAGGATGTTGTATTACTGCAGATCACCATTGATTTCCTCGAAAGAAAAGCCTCAGGCTTTGTCGTGAGGGAGGATGGATCTTTATGGTTTGGGAATCGCATCTGCATCCCCAATGTCCCTGAGATCCGACAGACCATCCTTCAGGAAGCTCATGCATCCAGCTATTCGGTGCATCCTGGAGCTAATAAGATGTATAAGGATTTGAGACAGAACTACTGGTGGTCTGGTATGAAGAATGAAGTGACCGAGTATGTGGTCAGATGCTTGGTATGCCAGCAGGTCAAGATTGAGAACCAGAGACCTGGTGGGAAGCTCCAACCACTTCCAGTACCCACATGGAAGTGGGAACAGATCTCAATGGATTTTGTTAGGGGGCTCCCTAAGGGTCAGGGACAGAAGGATGCAATTTGGGTGATTGTTGATCGACTCACCAAATGTGCACACTTCATTGCTAATCGATCTACCTGGATAGGCCGACAGATTGGGAAGGCAGTTTGAGTTTGATTGAGTTCGCCTACAACAACAGTTGGCATGCATCCATCAAGATGGCTCCTTTTGAAGCCCTATATGGATGGAAGTGTCGATCGCCAGTATGTTGAGATGATGCGACCGATGCCATCCATATAGCTAGGTCCGGAGCTGTTAGAGAAGACATCTGAAGAAGTTGCGATGATCAGGTAACGAAGATTGACCGCTAAGAATCGCCAAAAGTTTTATAGTGACCCTCATAGGGAGGTCAGCTTTGAGGTGGACGACAATGTGTTCGTGAAAGTGCCACCCACGAAGGGAGTCTTCTGGTTCGGAAAGAGAGGAAAGTTGAACCATCGATATGTCGGGCCATAAGAGGCTCACATGTGAGGAGAACACTCGAGTTTGTAGAGGATGTGCAAAGTATGAAAATATGGAGAAGTTTTGTAAGAACCCGGTAATGGTCAAGCTCGGTCACAACAAGCTTCAGCAGTTGCACCGCGAGCTCCAAACCCGCCTCAACCATGTGGTCATAACATGCAAGTTGCGTTGGAACCTATAATGTGGAATAAGGACAAGGCCCCAATGGAAGGAACGTCTAAGCAAGGTCCTAAGCTTTGCACCTTAGATGCCATTACCGAGGTTGATGAACAAGAGTAAGCTACACTGAAAAAGTTGCGCAACGTCAAGTTGTTCAGTAATTCCTTTATGCTAGTACGTTCTAGCATTTCAATAAAGGGAGTCAATGGACAAGTATTTCCGATAAACTCCATATCTAGCAATCAAAATTCCGGTAGTGTTGTTCTAAATAGTCAATTGTGGATTCATCCTTACAACCTTACAGGTTCAAGTCAAAGTGGGAAATTGGTGTGCGAATGGGTAATATTCCAACGTTGAATGTCATTAAGCTTTGCACACTTCCCTACTCATACTCCTCTCACGTTATACAGTCAGCTCTAGTATGTTGATACTTCTTATTTCATACCAAGTCGGTCAACCTATGTTTTATAAACATCGAAAAAGAGTCGGGAAGTGCTCCCTATAGACTCTAGAAAGGCTCCTCTGTTTTACTTATGTATTATAAACAGGGATAATACCCGCATGTGAAGTCAGTGATTAATGATCGATATGTCATACGTAAGGTTCTTTAAGAGGATAATTAGTAACTCTTTATGTAGGTAGGTTCACTTTTCCTAAATCTCAATAGTATTAAACGATCATGGGTTATATATCTCATCTTTCCTTTCCATGATCGAGCAACCGAACTCTTATTGGTAAAAAGCATGAGAATAGTATATAGATATGCGCGACTTATGTTTATGAAGAAGACAAGGACGCAAGTGCTGAAGAAACGAACAACGTTCCCATCGATAAACTAGAAGACGAAGACCTGCAACTCATCTCGTATGAATAAGGCTGGCTAGTTTTGTCACAATGGTTGCCTTCAAAGCCACCCGGGCCCTTTGGCAACCTGGAAAAGAAAGCCAGATGGGGCTGAGACGAAAGCCAATGACAATCTAGTTAACCCTATTTCTTATGTGATGCGAGTTCACTTATCTCGAGCAACGAGTGCGAATATTAGAAGATGTATTTCAAAATTTTATTATCCTTATTTTAGATACTAGTACTTGCAACTATAGAGATACGCTATTTTCATATGAAAAATTTCAAGCTTTGCCATCGAGGAGTTCGGAAAGCAATGAGTTACTTTGGATGTAATTCTCATCGCTCACATATTCGATAAGTTCATTAAGCAAAGCATGCTTAAACTCTTCCTATTCGAGAACCATTGTTAGATACACCTAGCTTTGCTTTGATCAATCTATATCCTTTCATATTCTATTTCGAGGTTACTATCCTATCTTCAATATACATGTCTCATTTGTTTTCTAAGTTTCGGGACGAAACTTATTTTTAGTGTGGAGGTATGAAATACCCCAAATTATTTTCGGGCTATTTCTTATTTTTATTTAATTAAATCAATCTGTATTATATAAAACTATAGTATATCTTGTGAATTTAGTCATTTAATAAATTCACCTAAGATATAGCTATGAATTAGAATAATTAAATTATTCTAAAGGGCAATAATATATATGATGAATTTAATTACATAAATCCTCTAAATACTATTATTATTTAATTTATAAAGTTAAATTAAATAATATTCATCCCGTTATCTCTATTTTTATCCATTCCTTTTATTTCTTTTTTCTTAAATTCTATTATCTATCCTTAATCCCTATTTTAATTGATTCTTAATTGCGAAGAATCAAAAATCCATCTTTTTATCTAACCTAATTCAGCATTATAGATATACGTCAAATTCTAGGGTTCCCACGACCCAAAATTTATTCAACATCATACAACCTCACCGTCTCTCCCAATCCTCTCCCCTTTTACTCCCGTGACAGCCCCGGCCACCACTGCCCAAGCCGCCGACGAACGTCATCGCCAAGGCCAAGCCCGGAGAACACCCATCACTGTCGAGCCATCACCGCCGACCATCACCTTGCCCGGAGAAGGCCCAAGGCCGAGCCGTTCTGCTTTTGTCTCCGATTGCCACGCCCACGAACAGCAGGCCGAGGCGCCTCCAATGTCGCTGCCTTCGTCTCTGATTGCCGCGCCCATCGCCTCTGGTCGCTGCCTTGCCGCCGCCAATCACCGCCTGAAGCGCCGCCGAGGTCCCCGCCCTCGCCACTAGCCACCGACGCCGGAGGAAAGCCGCACCGAACCTCGTCGCTTCACCCTGCGCTTTCTTCTTCTCCGGTGCGTGAAACCTCTGATTGGGAACAATAAGAGATTTTAATCTCTTTTACAACAATTCGCAGAAACTCTCCCTTATGTTTATACTATTTTCGTTTATGACCCTAAGTTAATTATTTATTAAGTTAAGCGGCCAATATTTCTAAACTATTCAATTCTTGCCCGTTTCAGCGACACCAAAAAAAAAATCTCAAAGCACCCACGCCGGATCCCGCTTCCCGAGGAATTCATATTGGTATAGATTTTTAACTTTATAGATTTAATTCAATTTCAAATTGAGTTAAGTAAAGTTAATTGTATAAAATATCAATATTAAATATTCCTTGTTTCCGTTGGATTCAATAGGTGTTAAAATCTCGCCTTGTTGTCATCAGCTGATCATCGAAAGTCAAGGCAAGTGATTTCGTTCAAACGCCCTTTGCGTGTTTCGTGATCCTTTTGTTGTGCCTTTTAAATTCTTCCGTGTCGAATGTGGCCCTGTGGCCAATTTCCTTGCCAATTTCGATAAATTGCATACCCGTCTGCTTGATGTAATTTATCTTTTTAATCATAAATTGGCATGAGTTAAATTAATGGGCAATTATTAAATGAATTATAGTGATATGCGTATTGAATATGATTGTTTGTTTATAACTCGAGATAAGTAAAAGTTGCCCATTTTCTTATTCCTAAATTGCCTGATATTCTGCTTGTTTCTTTCATGCAAACTAGTGGCATGTGATAGTAAGATCATTTGAATTATCCATGCCTTTCCCTGTTTGATTTAATGTCGTTATTATGATCACCTAGTATAAACTAGTTATGTAATGTAAGTTAAGATAGGCACCACGTGATGCTTAGTTATGATATGTTAAAATGCGCACCACGTGATGCGAGTGGCTTTATGCCTTTGACAAGTTATGCAGTAGACTGACTTGCAGGTTGTGGTTCGTTAAGCCACCGCCTTACAAGGTTTCATGAAACACCATCCCGGAATGCATTCTCTGCGGGGTGATAAAACAACGATCTGATGTAGGTCGTGGTCCTTGTTAAAGGCCTGACCGGTACCACGTATTATTATTATTATTATCTTTATCATTATTGTGATTATTATCGGCTGTTAAATAGGTGATCATTTCAGTTATTATACTTATCTGCCTCGAGTATAATTCCTTTTCCTATCTTATAATCGATCGTTATGATCATCCGAGTCATGTGTGAATTTTTATCCTTTTCATTCAGTTTCTACTATAAATATTTGTGTCATTCCCTTAACCTGAGACATACCGTTTTATGGTCACTGTAAGGTTAAAGTCTGAACATTTTTCCTATCATTTGCTAGTCTTTATTGTACTAACCATCCTATTTATTGGATGGCTGGTGTCCTTCGTTCTCACGAAACACCAGACCATATTCCACAGGTCTAGTGCAAGCAGCGGAGCAGGAGATAGTTGAAGAGCAGGCTATCATTTATTGAATCTTTTACTACAAGTTTTTGAACCCCTAAAGTTTCCGCATTACTACTTTAGTTTAAGCTATTTTGGAGTTATTCCTACTTTATGGTTTTGGGATTTTTATGTTATTGTGATCAAATATTTTAAACTAGGATATTTAATTAACTTTCGCATATCTTATTTTAATTGCTTAAATTATCATCTTGTTTCTGCAACACTCCTTTGGGATCTAAAAAGGGGTGTTACAATGTGCTTTCAGAACTTTATTTGTATCTTTTAAGTCTTGTTTCATGGTGTGTACCAAATTTTTAGGACATGGCACAACTTTTGTATTAAAGTTATTAGTTGCATATTATTTGTTCCTTTTGCATGTTTAAGTTTTATGCATTTTTGTCATACCTTAGTCTTGTTTTTTTTTAGTTACATAAAAAAAATGTCGAAAAAACAAAATGCATGTTTAAATTTTTGCATTGTCTTAGTTTTTATACCATAACTTAGATGTCCTATGATGATAAATAATGACTGACTTGATCATATAAATCCTATGGCATGTTTGGAAGGTTTAGCCTAAGTCCTCGAAATTGTTTTTATGTGGATTGTGAACTTGTGATGAAATTGAGCACATATGATTCTAAGCTAAAGGTTAAAATCCAACAAAAATTGTCCTAGTGAGAATTTTGGCCTTATAGGGAGAACATTAAAAATCCCTCTGCTTTCTTGAGTGTATTTACTCTTCCTATGCATCTCTAAATGTTGTGATAGTTATTCAAAGCCAATGCATTTATATGTTGATGCGAATGAGAATTAAATGACGGAGGCACCTTTTAAGCCAATTTTATCCTCTCTTTACCTACCCTGCATTATCCCTGCTTGAAGCCAGAACATTAGCCTGATACTTTTATTATAAACTCCACAAAATTATCCTTAGCCAAATTGAGCCTGATCCCCATTTGGGAATTAAGACTTAGAGTTGGCTGGAAAGATGATTTGTGAAAAGAATGAGCTTATGTTGCATTTCAAGTAAGAAGGATTTTTGAAATTTATTGAGATATGGGTTGGTTTTATATTTTCATCTTGCTATGCATATTATGTAAAATGACTTTTGGCTCACCCTATAAATGCACTAGTGTTATTTTATGTTATTTTCGTTCAAAAAAAAAACGAAAAAAAGAAGAGAAAAAGTACATATGTTTGTGAATAAAGTGCATGAGCCAAATTTACCTTATTTCTTTCATTATTCGCAAGATACATACTTTGGAGAGGTTTAGGAAGTTTGAAAGGTTACATACTTCATTGAGATAAATCGAAGAGTTTGGTTGATGCATGTGATTGAGAGTTATGGTTTGGTTGAGCTGTGTTGGAGATTTAGGAGTCTTGATTCCCGAATTTTATTAAGCACCACATGGCCAAATAATTCCATACCCTTATATTTCTTACCAAGCCCCATTATAACCCCGCCGAATGGAATCTTCTTTGAAAACTTCTATTGAGCGAAGTCCTCCTGATAATTCTTGTTGCATTTTCATAATTGGTTGCGACGTGGATTTATATTTAAATTGCAATGTTTATGAGATTGTATATGGAATTGAGTTGAGAGTTGATCTACATAGCCTCAACACATTGAGAGCTGAGTGTAAACACATTATTCCTGTGAGGTTGGATTTATATTGCCTATGCCTATGGATCGCTCATATATGTGTGATGACGTTAAATTCATTTGTCTTACATTGCTACTAACTGAGATGTTGCTTTTGACAAAGGCAAAGACTTGAAGGATGTGTTGTAGGTCATGGTTATTGTTTGGTTATTGCTTGAGGACAAGCAAGTCTAAGTATGGGGTGATTTGATGTCTCTAAAGTAGCCATGTTTTTATGCATATTTTAGTTCCATATTCTATACACTTTGCATATTTCGGGTTGGAAATATGTCAAATTTATGTAGTATATGCTTATTTGCCAGAAATAGAGATCTACATAAGTTTATGTTTAATATTGCAGAATATGGAGCCATTTCGGAAGAAAACCAAGAAGCAAAGACGGAAGCAGCAAGTCTACTCGATATCGACTAGTTTTCGTCGATATCGACAAATCATGTCCGGACACACCAGGGTCGAGGAGCACCATGTCAAGAAGCCAAGAGACGAAGAACCCGACTCCAGCACTTTACTCGAGATCGAGTACCATCCTCGAGATCGACTAAGCTTGAAGACCATGCCCGGAGTAGAGGACACCCTGGTCGAGGATGTCGAGGAGAATTACCCGACCTGACCATACAACCCGGAGCGGAGCAACACTCTACTCGATATCGAGTTATGTACTCGATATCGACAAATGCCAGATCACACTCCCCGAGCCATGTCGAAGAGATGCTACTCGACAACACCAGGCCAAGCCATGATCAATACTCCTACTCGAGATCGAGTAAGAAACTCGAGATCGAGTATGAAACTCGAGATCGATGAACCCTGTGAGCCTGTGTCCGAGCAGTGTCGAGGACCAGCTAGTCGACATGCCGAGCCACTGAAGTAGATGACCAAAGTTACTCGAGATCGAGGAACCTTCTAGAAGCCGTGTAACGCGTTGAGCTGTCCTACTCGGATTTGGAGTCCTTGGGACCGAAGATTGCCGAGTCTATCCGATTCTATCAACATCTATCCAATGAAGAGAGATTTATCCACTTGAAGACTTTTAGATATAGTTTCCCTTTTTAGATTTAATTATGTTGTTCCATTTATTTGTCTTTAATGCTTTAGATATAGATTTAGATATAGATAGAGATATTCTATCCTTGAATAGCAAGGATTAGAAGGCTATAAATAAAGCCCATGTGGCTGATTTTAGATTCATTCAATTTCAGAGACAGTTACACATACAGGTTTTAGGAGTTCAAAGGTTTTAGGGTTTTGGCATTCTGCGAAAGTTGAGTGTCGGGATTGTAAAGACTTTGAATATTAGTTTATTGCAAGTTTCTTTTCATAAATCAATGTCTAGGATTGCGATGAGGCGCGAGTAGTCCACCTACTTCTGGGGTTGGGGTGAGCCCAACGAGAGCCACGTCGGTGGATTAGCGATTGCAAAAGGAGGTATTTTGTCGTTATCTTAATCTATTCCCTATGTGCTTCATCTTTGATTGAGAAATTAGAGAACTCATGTTGTGAAACTTGGGTAGTAATTAGGATTTCTATTCGAAAGATTATAAATGCTAGTTATGAAAAGGAATAGATGCAATTAGGATTATTTGTCGCGAGATTTATATTCCTACTTGTCGGATTAGGTGAAAGCCTTCTCTTTTATCGATAAAGTCACTGCCTTTTGTGATTTATATTCTGCTTACATGGTGATCGTTGTCGCAAACCCTAATCTTGGAAGTTCTTTTTAATTCATCAAGTTACCACTCGAAATTGCTTTGTTTTTACTTTTCTGTCCTCCTCGATCTTGACCAACCCTGGTCGATCTCGACTACTAATTCCCGATCCTAGATCGCCGTAGCTTCTGTGTGCAGGAACTCGACCAAGACCCAACTCGACTTCAGCATCCTTACTCGATCTCGAGGAAGCCCTTGTCGAGATCGACTAAACCCTGTGACTGTTGTTGCGCTGTTCGACTTGCCCGATCTTCTGTCAACTAACCTTAGTCGAGATCGAGCACCTGTTGTCGACTTCTGACCGTGAGATTCCACCGCTGCCTAGGATCCGCTGACCAGCTTCCTCGTGGATTCGAACCTGACTTTCTTTTACTACATTGGAGGGAGTCTTGAACATTATTTGCTGGGATTCGACCGGTTTGCTTTACTTTATTTACCTACTGTTTGCATTCTCGATTCTCTCGTACAACAGTGTGTTGTTGGGGATTGGTCACCTCAATATGTTCTCTTGATTTTAGGAGACCAATTTGAGCTTGGAGGTCAAGTCTCTGTTGGATTGTTGGTGGCTTTACCTTGGGAGTTGTGCGTACCATCCTTGTCCTGCCTGCTTCGTTCACGTGTCTTTGGATCGGTAGTATGTAGTGTTGGTTGTAGGCCTTGTTGGCATAGCGTGGAGTTGGGTTTTAGAGTATTGTGTTGCGTTTGTGGAGTAAGTCCTAGACATTCGTTGTGTGTTGTTGGAAAGTTGAGATTGTCTCACCTTTTTTTACGTAAGACTCTTTGTATGGTCTTACCTTTGTATTCCGGGCTTTATAGCCCCATTTATATATTTACCTTTTTAGACATATACTTTGGATCGGATGGAGTATATATTACAAAACTAACAGATATATAAAATATACCCATACCCTTTTTTTGGATGGGGGGCTTCAGTCACCTCGAGCTCCCCCGTAGATCCACCACTGGAGCCTAGGAGCATTTGAGCTCAGGTTTTCCTCCAATCTTACTAGTTTTGACTCCTTTGGTAATATCTCAAAACAGCCATTAGGGTTTGGCTCTAACTTTGCAAGTATCAAGTCAAACTCCCCATGTCCTCACTGCTCACAATTTACCAGCACTCTTTAACAACAACGTTCATAGAATAATAAACAAAATAAAAAAACAACTACATGGAAGCAAACTTATAGGGAATTATTTTATTCTTTTTGGCTGAATGTGGGAGATGGGTCTGGATAACATGTAAAATTGGGCGAACTTGATAAAGGAACACAGAGATTGATAAATTTGAATTCCATTGTGGAGAATATGGAGGGAGGGGGAGAAAGAGAGAGAGTGATAAAAGAAACCCTAGAATTTGGGGAAAGTGGCAGAAAAGAGCTTGGAAGAAGCCAAGAAATTGCAATAAGGACCCCACCACACAAATCCAAAGGACAGCGAAACTTCAAACAGTTAAATTGAAATGCAGAGGGTCGTTGCCGAGAAATCAAAGCAAGAGAAGGAGAAATTCAAGGAAGGAGCGTCTGAACACCTTGTAATCAAGGAGGAGGAGGAGGAGCTGATTAGGGTGATTGCGGAAACTCTCTTAGGTTCAGGGCGTAAATACCGCTTCAATCTCGACTGGTACAAGTCAAGATTCAGCCAAATGTCAACTTCTACAACTCTTTAACACATGAGATTGGGAGAGAGAACATACGAAATGGAAAAAGCTTTTAATTTATTCGGTCGGAGAAACAAAGAAGACAACTGGCATTCCTACAATTTGTGCCAATACTCAGGGGTGAAGGTTCGATAATATAAAAACAATGTAATAAGAAATACTCTAGAAGGGGGGTTGAATAGAGTATGCCCGTTTTTCGCAGAAAGTCTCAAGACTTTTGGAGCTTGTACCAAAACCTTTGAGATAAACCTGAATCACAAAGTTAAACAATTCGAACCAAGTGCGGAAATAAGGTAAAGCAATAAGTAAAGGACACGAGTAATTGTTTACGAGGTTCAGCACAATTTGGCCTACGTCCCCGCCTAGGGTTCTTCCACAACCCTAGGATTCAAAGGCTTTATTGATTGCTTAGCTTAGCATCCTAATAGCTCACCGAGAAGCCTCTCTCCTATACAATTGCAATCTAGTCAACTCACGTTCCCTTGGAGTCCTAGACCAATCTAGAAGAGCCCCACCTCTCTCAGCTATCTAGTACAATCCTCTAACTCTCGCAAATCAATAGCCTAGTGCAACTTCCCGAGTTATAAACTCTCGAGTAACACTTGAAATGAATATATCCTATAAGCTCACAGTGACTCTCAAAGGCTTTGAAATAAACAACAAACTCTTTGAGCGCTTAGCAGAGAGAGACACTTGGAAGACAGATCGCTTGAATGAATGAGGCTCGTGTAGCACTTGTATGTTCTGTCTTCTCCTTCCTTTCCTTTATAAAAGAGCATGGAGCGTGAGGATCTTCACCACCAGATCTCCAACGGCTCCTTCGAATCAGTTTGATCTTCAATCTTCTATATATGGACACTTCGAACGCCATGATCTATTTTGAACTGATCTCCTCAATATGTATAAGGAAGGATATAATCTCGAATATACTTCCTGAAATGGTTAGGCATACATATATATATAATATAACGGAAGTATATAATAAGATAAAATAATATACGAATAATTAAGATAGGTTTTGTATTTCATCAACTGTTAATGCTCCAAGGCCTTTGACACAAATATCCTGTCAAAGCCTTTGAAACATCTATTCCGATTTTCATCAAGGGAGGGAGTTATCAATCTCCCCCTTGATGAAAGACAAAACCTGTGCATCCCTGCAACTTAGTCAAAAATAGATAATACAATAGAATTCGGACTAAGTACCTGCAAGGGTTAGACAAATGTTGGATCAAAAAATTTTAAAGTAAGAAAACATCTAACCGAAAACCATAAATCAAAAACCAAGGTCTTCCAAGACCTTCAAGCAGAGGTTTTCAAAGTCTAAGCACCACAGATCATCTCCCCCTTTTTGTCTTTCAACAAAAGGCGGAGGTAAAAACAGTCACCAAAAAGTCACCAAAAGTTTTGAAAACGTTTCCAACAAACCAGCAATGTATCAAATTTCAGGGGTGGGATAGGGTGGGTTAAGGTTTAGGCTTAGTCATCCGGAGCATCATCAGTGAGCCTCGTCCACAGTCCTTCCAGCATCTTTGAAATCCCGCTCATCTCCGTCATGATCTCCTTCTGCAGCTCCTTAATATCCAGGCGAACCTCCTCCAAGCCCAACTCTAGGTTGTCCATGCGTTCATCGAAAGCTGGAGCAGTGGGAAAGGCTTTTGAAGGAGTGGCAAGACTCAAGGTCCCTTGGGGAGACCGAGTGATGCCAATCTTTTCAAGGTCTTTAGAGTCGAACTTACCCGTATGACGCAGCTGTTCTTCATTTTTGACATCAATTCCAGAAGCTTTGAAGATAGGGGTCAAAAGGGTAGCAAAGGGGAGGGGAGAGCCTTTTCTAGCTTTTCTGGCATGAGCCATGGTTCCAAGGATAGTGTTGGCCAGATCAAGATCAAGGCCATTTAGGATGCGGTAGAGCAGGACCATAGCATTGTCGGTAAGGAGTGAGCCAGAGTTAAGACGGGGTAAGAGGCATCGAACAATGATGTTAAAAATTATTTTTGCCTCAAGGGTTAGGGATGAGTGGGTGAGTTGTTTTGAGGTGCTGTTGGATGCTTCGGGTAGGAGATATTTGGCTCGGGCTAGAATGATGCAATTTTCTTTTGAGGGGTGTACATCAGCGGGTGGAACTGGGGTAGGTAGGCCAAGGAAATCTGCAAAGCCATTGGAGTTGAGAGAGATTCTAACCCCTTTGACTACAGACTCCAAAGACCAACCATCGGTGTCGTTTTTGGCTTTTAGGTTAATGTAGAAAAGTCGGGTAAGTTGGGGGTAGTAGACAGTCTCAAGGTTAAGAAGAGTCCAGGCTGGGGATTTTTTGAGGAGCTCAATGCAGGGTAACTTCAAAGCTTCAAAGAACTCAAAATCTAAAAAATCCGAACAGCTAACCTTACGAGTTCTAAACTCGTCTACCCACTTACCAGCAGTCTTAGCATCTTGAAACCAAGAGGAGGGCAAGGATTGATTTACCTGGATATAGGCCGGGGGGTCTGCATTCTTTCTGCGCGCAACTGTTGGAGCAGCTCTCTTGACAGGCGCTACAAGACTCTTGACAGTGCCCTTCCTGGTGCGCTTGGGGGATGGAGGTTTGACGGCAGCAGGGGCTTTCCGCTTCTTCAGAGATGGGGGAGGAGGAGGAGAAGGAGAGGGAGATTCTTCCTCCTCTTCCTCAGACCCCGAGTCCTCACCGGACCCCGCTTCATCACCTTCAGGTTCCTCGTCCTCTCCAGATCCCTCTTGCTCTTCTTCTTCTTCTTCCTCAGGCTCCTCCTCGGCTTCGGCTTCCTTCCGAATCCGCTCAGCTTCTTCCTCGGCCAGTTTCTTAGCAAGCTCGGCCTCCTCATCGGCCTTTTTCTTCCTTAAGGCCTCCTCCTCAGCTTCTTTGGCGGCATCTCTTTCTAGGAGGGCGTCTAGGTCATCTTCCTCCTCATCCTCGTCTGGTTCCTCAGCCAAGATCTTCCTCTTCCCTTTCTGTTTAGCACTGATCGGCTTCTTAGCAGAGCGCTTTTGAGAGCCCTTGGGAACAATGGCCGAGCTCTCAGCAATGGTGCTCTGGACGACAGTTGGGACGATAGCTTGAGGAGCGGGTTCAGGTGTGGGAGAGGTAGCAGGGGCCTGACGTCCCTTGGGGGTGGCGCCAAGTCGTTTGGGTGTGACAGCTTTCTTGGTTTTGGGTGCCATGGAGGAAATCGGTTAGGGTTTCTTGAGAGGTGATTGAGAGGTTGAAGATGAAGAAGTGGAAAGGGTTTGGAAAAGTCTGAGTGTGGGTTGTAATCGGGTACAGTATTGGGTTTAAGTAGAGGGAGTGATGAGACGGGTTTAGGGTTCCAAGGAAAGAAATCATTACATTGCCAATTTGAAGGGTTTTCAAATTCAAATTCAAATTCAAATATCCATTAAAATCGGACAAGATAACCAAAAAATCTATTTCCAAAAATAAAATATCTTTAACGGTTTAAGAAAATTACTAAATGGGCAATTTTTGAAATCCGATTAAAACAAATATAATTGATTAAATATCTAAAAAGATATTAACCAAAAATATATATGATCCGATATATGTACTCCACCATTTAGTTCACACACCTTGACATGGTTCTCAAGGGTCTTGACACTAAGTAGAATTTATCTTTCGTAAAGGGAAAGCTCCCCCTACGAAAGTGCATCCTTGTTAAGCATCCCAATTTCTCGTCTTATGAAGGTGAACCTGTCCTCTGCCAAAGGCTTAGTAAAAATGTCAGCCCATTGATAATCAGTAGAAATAAAAGATATGGACACGTCACCTTTTTCAACATGATCTCTAATAAAATGATGCCTTACATCAATATGTTTGGTCCTTGAATGCTGAACAGGATTCTTAGTGATGGAGATGGCACTTGTATTGTCACACTTAATTGGAATACCTTTGAGGTTAATGCCAAGATCTCGCATTTGTTGAGCTATCCAAAGGATTTGGGAGCAGCAGGCTCCAGCTGCAATGTATTCGGCTTCTGCAGTGGATAGAGCAACTGAGTTTTGCTTCTTTGAGTGCCAACTGATCAAAGATGCTCCTAAGAATTGGCAACATCCTGATGTGCTCTTCCTATCCACCTTATAGCCTGCAAAATCTGCATCAGAATATCCAATTAAAGTGAAATCCTTTTGCTTTGGGTACCATAGTCCAAGTTTCTTAGTGCCATTGAGATATCGAAAGATCCTCTTCACAGCCACGAGGTGAGATTCTTTAGGATCAGCTTGAAACCTAGCACACATGCAAACACTAAACATGATGTCAGGTCTACTAGCTGTGAGATATAATAAAGATCCAATCATTCCTCGATACTCCTTTTGATTGACACTTGTTCCAGTCTTGTCTTGATCTAGAGACAATGTTGAGCTCATGAGAGTCTTGGCTGCCTTGGATTGATCCATCTTGAACTTCTTCAAGAGATCCTTAGTGTACTTGCTTTGGTTGACAAAGATCCCTTTCTTGGATTGATGAACTTGTAATCCCAAAAAGAAGTTGAGTTCACCCATCAAGCTCATCTCAAATTCACTGCACATGATGTCAGAAAATTCCTTGCACAAAGATGTGTTAGTAGCACCAAATAATATATCATCAACATAAATTTGAATAACCAAAATGTCCTTTCCTTTGGTCTTGATAAAAAGAGTCTTGTCGATCAACCCCCTTTTAAAATCATTTTCTAAAAGATATTTTGACAAGCTCTCATACCAAGCTCTTGGGGCTTGTTTCAAACCATAAAGCGCTTTGTCAAGTTTATAAACATGATTGGGAAATTCTGAGCTTTCAAAACCTGGGGGTTGAGCCACATAAACTTCTTCCTCTAAGAAACCATTGAGAAAAGCACACTTGACATCCATTTGATATAACTTTATGCTCATAAAAGATGCAAATGCTAATAAAATGCGAATGGCTTCAAGCCTAGCTACGGGAGCAAAGGTCTCCTCGTAGTCAATACCTTCCTCTTGATTGTAGCCTTGAGCAACAAGCCGTGCCTTGTTCCTCACAACCTTACCATTCTCATCTAGCTTGTTTCGAAACACCCATCGAGTGCCAATGACTGATTGATGCTTTGGCCTAGGCTTCAAGGTCCAGACTTTGTTTCTTTCAAATTCATTAAGCTCACTTTGCATAGCAATGATCCAGTCTGGCTCCTGAAGTGCCTCATCTACCTTCTTTGGCTCAATAAGAGAAACAAACGCGTGAAAAGCACAAAGATCTTTAAGTTTAGAACGAGTTTGAACACTAGAAGTAGGGTCAGAAATGATATCCTTTAATGAGTGTGATGAGGAGTATTTGAATTTCCTTTTGCTAGTCTCAGCTCCTTGATTCGTCACACTGGTAGGATTGACTTGTAGTGCATCTGACTCCGTGGTCCTGTTAAGTTCAGTTGCAGCAGTTTCTGAAGTCTCAACACTGTTGGATTGGACACCAAGGGCTTTGGACGAATCTTCAACACCTTGGGCCAATTCTTCAGTGTTAAGAATCGGTTCCTGCATGTTCCTCTTCTCTGTGTTCTTGGTAGTAGCAACATCACCTTCCTCGTTCTCTTCATGGATGTTAAGATCTATATCTGCAACACTTTCACTCAAAGCACCGTCATTGCATTCATAAAAAATAACATGTATGCTTTCTTCAACTACCTGGGTCCTTTTATTGAAGATTCTATAAGCTTTGCTACTCGTGGAATAACCAAGAAATATACCTTCATCACTACGCGCATCAAATTTCCCAAGGTTATCTTTTCCATTGTTATGAACAAAACAAGTACAGCCAAAGGGTTTAAAATAAGATATAAGTGGTTTGCGGCCTTTGAAAAGTTCATAAGGAGTTTTCTTTAAGATAGAACGAATAAGACAACGATTCAAAATATAGTTAGCTGTGTTAACAGCTTCAGCCCAATAGGTTTTAGGTAATGCATTTTCTAAAAGCATAGTCCTGGCCATATCCTCTAAGGTGCGGTTCTTGCGTTCCACAACCCCGTTTTGTTGAGGTGTCCTAGGAGCAGAAAAATTATGGGAGATGCCATATTTAGCACAAAATAAATCAAATTGAAGTTGATCAAACTCCCTACCATGATCACTCCGAATAGACACTATGGGCTCATTTCTTAAAGTTTGCAACTCCTTACAAAGTTTTGAAAACTCAAATAAGGCCTCTGATTTTTCTTTCAAAAATGCAACCCAAGTATATCTTGAAAAATCATCGACAACAACTAGCATGTACTTTTTACCATTGGGAGATTTGACTCGCATAGGACCACATAAATCCATATGTAAAAGTTCAAGGGGTCTAGAAGAACTTACAACTTTTTTGGGTTTGAAAGAGCTACGTGTTTGTTTACCTCGTGTGCATGCATTGCACATGTCAATACCTTTGAAGTCCATCTCAGGTAGCCCTCTTACAAGCCCTTTGGACACAAGCTTCTGTAGTGTATGTGGACTCACATGACCGAGTCTCATGTGCCAAAGCTTTGGATCGTCCGTCAAAGCCTTTAAACAGGTTAAGCTTCCTTGTGCCACTTGATCAGCATTTACGGCGTATATGTTGTTGTAACGATATGCTGTCAATATAACTTCACCTGTATCTTCTCTGCACACTATACATCTTTTCTTGTTAAATCTGACATTGTTACCACTATCACATAATTGAGAAACACTAAGCAGATTATACTTTAAACCATTAACAAGATAGACATTTTTAATACTATGGCTGGAATCACTTCCAACACTACCAATACCAACGATGTCACATTTCCCTTTGTCACCAAGAGTGATTGTTCCCGTGGATTGCTCCTTTAGATCATGAAAGAGAGAACTCTTCCCACTCATATGCCTCGAGCATCCACTATCAATAATCCATTTGTGTTCTTTCACCTTGGTGATCTCCTGCAAGACAAACATCAACCTTTGTGGCTAGACCAATAAGCAAATTTGGATCCATTGTTGGGGTAAACCATATTTGGTAAAATAGTGCCTTTGGGGACCCAAACTTGTGTTATCCGTTCTTTTCTCAAATGAACAGGAAATGTATTGCGAATAATATAAGGATCCTTTCTTCTATAAGGGCAGGTCTCTTTTACATGTCCCTTTCTAGCACAATGGTGACATATAAGAGAGGTTCTGCTTCCTTTTGCCTTTACAAAGGTAGTAATGTGCTGCTTCTTTAAAAACCTTGGATTGTAACCAATACCACTTTTGTTTAGAGAGCTTTGTTGCTCACCCAACATCTTATCGAGAGTGCCTTTGGATTTGGTAAAACTTATGAGGGCTGTCTGTTGGTCTAGAATCTTATTATTCAGGGAGATCTTCTCGTTCTCTAAGTCATGATGCTCATTTCTTAGAGAGGAGAGATCTTGCTTGAGTTCAGATTTCTCCGAGTCAAGCGTCTTGACTTTAATGTCAAGACCTGAATAAGCAGCTTCAAGACCTTTGACCCTCATAGACAGATCCTCAATAGTTCTTTCCTGGTCCACAGTTCTCTTAATAAGAATGTTAGTTTGGGCAATAAGCTTTTCTTCATTGGCAATCATATTGGAAAGGAATTCCGATAATACCTCTTTTGGACTTTCCATAAGTTCTCTTACAGTAGCTTCAAGCTTTTCATCGTGGGATTCATCTCCAGAAGCCATAAGACAAATGTTGGCCTTCTCATCGTCGGAGTCAGAGTCGGAATCACTCCAAGTAGCCACCATGGCTTTCTTCTTCCATTTGTCACCTTTCTTGGACTGGCTCTTTGTCTTTTGAGGGCAGTCCTTTACAAGATGATCTGTTTCACCACATTCAAAACAAGACAACGGTTTAGTCTTCTTTTCATTCTTGTTGTATTGAGGCTTACCTCGAAATTTTGAAGACTCTGATCCATCCTTGTTGTTGAATTGCTTCTTCATTTTGAGAATTCTAGCAAGGCCTCTTGTGATAAGAGCAAAAGGATCATCCTCATCGTCATCCTCATCTTCGGAATCAGATCCATCCTTGGGCTCATCCTTCTTAGACTTGAGTGCCAAGTTCTTAGTGCTAGCTGGAAGTTCTCCATCGTCTTCATTAAGGATCATCTCATGCGTGATCAGCTTTCCAAGAAGGTCATCAAGGGGTAGAGTGGTGAGGTCCTGGGCTTCCTCTATAGCTGTTACTTTTGGACCCCATTTCTCCTTTGGAAGGCACCTCAGTATCTTCCTTACTTTCTCAACGTTGGTAAAGCTCTTTCCGAGAGAGTCAAGGTTGTTGGTGATTTCTGTGAATCGTGTGAACATGGCCTTGATTGACTCATCAGACTTCATCTTAAAGAGCTCATACTTTCGAAGGAAGATGCTGATCTTGGTGTCTTTCACTTGGCTCGTTCCTTCATAGGTGACGACCAACTTGTCCCAAATCTCTTTAGCTGACCTACAAGAAGAGATACGGTTAAACTCATCAGTGCTAAGACCACAATAAAGTAAGTTAATAGCCCTGTAGTTCTTGGAGATGGTTTCAAGATCTGCTTGGTTGTATTCAGACTCCTTCTTTGCGACTTTGGTGTCATTTGGTCCATCCTTCTCTGGAATCTTCGGACCATTCTCTATAATGTTCCAAAGCTCTAGATCTTGGTCTATGATGAAAATCTTCATCAAAGATCTCCAGTGGACAAAGTTGTTTCCTACAAAGAGTGGCGGTCTGCTTGTGGACCTTCCCTGTGCAAATCCTCCGCTTGCTTCACCAGACATGATCGAAAACTCACAAGATTGTTAGATCAAAAACAGTGAGTAAAGCTCTGATACCAATTGAAGGTTCGATAATATAAAAACAATGTAATAAGAAATACTCTAGAAGGGGGGTTGAATAGAGTATGCCCGTTTTTCGCAGAAAGTCTCAAGACTTTTGGAGCTTGTACCAAAACCTTTGAGATAAACCTGAATCACAAAGTTAAACAATTCGAACCAAGTACGGAAATAAGGTAAAGCAATAAGTAAAGGACACGAGTAATTGTTTACGAGGTTCAGCACAACTTGGCCTACGTCCCCGCCTAGGGTTCTTCCACAACCCTAGGATTCAAAGGCTTTATTGATTGCTTAGCTTAGGATCCTAATAGCTCACCGAGAAGCCTCTCTCCTATACAATTGCAATCTAGTCAACTCACGTTCCCTTGGAGTCCTAGACCAATCTAGAAGAGCCCCACCTCTCTCAGCTATCTAGTACAATCCTCTAACTCTCGCAAATCAATAGCCTAGTGCAACTTCCCGAGTTATAAACTCTCGAGTAACACTTGAAATGAATATATCCTATAAGCTCACAGTGACTCTCAAAGGCTTTGAAATAAACAACAAACTCTTTGAGCGCTTAGCAGAGAGAGACACTTGGAAGACAGATCGCTTGAATGAATGAGGCTCGTGTAGCACTTGTATGTTTTGTCTTCTCCTTCCTTTCCTTTATAAAAGAGCATGGAGCGTGAGGATCTTCACCACCAGATCTCCAACGGCTCCTTCGAATCAGTTTGATCTTCAATCTTCTATATATGGACACTTCGAACGCCATGATCTATTTTGAACTGATCTCCTCAATATGTATAAGGAAGGATATAATCTCGAATATACTTCCTGAAATGGTTAGGCATACATATATATATATATATATATATATATATATATATATATATATATATAATATAACGGAAGTATATAATAAGATAAAATAATATACGAATAATTAAGATAGGTTTTGTATTTCATCAACTGTTAATGCTCCAAGGCCTTTGACACAAATATCCTGTCAAAGCCTTTGAAACATCTATTCCGATTTTCATCAAGGGAGGGAGTTATCAAGGGGTATTCTTGGTAACAAGATTTTTCCCTTCTACTCCACGTGGCACTTTTGCAACTTTTTGGCCAGTCAAATTAGGGGTGGAATTGCTTAATTACGGACTTATTTTTTCATTTATCATGTACCAACCAATTTGAATTGAAAATTGATAGCACGCATTTAGATAGGTATATTATGATGCATTTAGCATGACTGAGATGTATATAATGCATAGTTTAGGCTAGATTTGCATGTATACTTGTTTAATTGGTAGAGTCGGAATCTACATGTTTTTATGGATTATTTCAGGTAGATATGAATCCGACGAGGAATGAGGAAGCTCGTGGATGATGGAAGAGTGAAGAGAAATAATAAAAGAGAAGAGCACGGGAGCGGAATTGAAGTTCGAGAGCCTAAGTGAAGAACAAGTCAACAAAAGTTGTCACCCAACAAGCTGAACTTGTATCGCATTTTCTGGAGGCCTCAATAGTCTGATTGACTATTATAAGCATGTGTTGGAAAGCTCTTGTCAAGGGCTACAATTTTAATGTTGATGTCAAAATCAAATTCATAAAGAAAAAATTGCTAGAAGTTGAGAAAGTCGCGCCCGCGATCTACAAAGCCGCACCCGCGGCCTGCACCTGGACAGCCAACGTCTTACTATGTTAAAGCCGCACCCGCGGCTTGGGAGGTCGTGCCCGCGGCCTAGCTAGGCCGAATCAGCGATGAATTTATCCAAGAATTCTATCTTTCCTTATTTGTGTTATATCTTTTGAGGACGTCTTCTAAGGTTTGAGGGCGCTTCTTAGGCCTATTTAAAGGTTTGTTTTAGGTTGTTTTTGGGTATCTTATCTTTTGAAAATGGAGACTATGAAGTGCTAAACTATTTTGTTTCGCCTATGATTTGAGACTTCGTTTGATTGAATTGTGAGTTTTCTATTCTTGTTCTTATTTCCATCATATGTTTCATCTTCTTTGTGCTTGAATGCTTTATGGTGTTTGATTCTATCTTGATTGATCACCTTTTTAGGATCTCATCATCGCTAGGATTTTGAATTGTTCATTATGATTCTTAATCTTTCGTAGCAAGCATGTTCTAGTGGACTTCGTTAGAAAGTTTGAATATGTGTAGGAAGTTGACTATAGGTTAAGTATTAGTTCTTTAGGGATTGATATTGTTTATAAGCTTAATACATCTTGAGACTTATTATTATTCCTAGGATTAAACCTTAATCCGTGTTAAGATTGCATAGGAGTAAGGGATTATTAGAACTCATAGATTTAATAATCTATTTAAATTAAAATAAGAGCATTTGATTGGAATATGAAGAACTTGAGTAGGAAGCAAGGATCGAATTCACCAAATAAGGTTGAGAATTGTAGGTGAAACTATCTCTTAATTATATATTGATTCTCCTAACTTGTTAATATTTATCATTCTTAACCACTCAAAACCCCTCTTTTCTACAAATTGGTAAATACACAATACATAGGAATACTTGATTCTTTATGGGATCGACCTCTTACTTGCTCACTATATTAGTTTGTAGGTTTGGGTTTTCTTTTGATAGGATACACAACGATTTTGTCCTGTCAGTAATCGTAAAACCCCTACCATTATCAGCCACCGAAAAAGTTGTACTAACTTAATTGGTTACATATCAATTAAGTTGGATGGCACGTGTTGGTAATGGTAATTTACCAACTTTTAAGTGTTGAGAAAAAAACATATAAATGTAATACAACTTAATTAAAACGTATAAGTTATTCCAACGCTTAGATTTTCGTCCGAACTGACTATATTTAAGCACAAAAGCAACATAAAACTTAAAAGTTATTACAAAGTGTTTAAGCACTAAAGCAAAAGCAACATACAACATGGATCTCATTCTCATATAACCTCAAACAACTAATAGCTATTATCGTACAAATACTTCACTACAACTCAATGCTTTTACAACCCCAAGACCTCACTGGATATATATATATATATATATATATATATATATATATATATATATATATATATATATATATATATATATATATATATATATATATCCAGTGAGGTCTTGGGGTTGTAAAAGCATTGAGTTGTAGTGAAGTATTTGTACGATAATATATATATATATATATTGTGGAACTCTCACAATTAAAAGGAAAGGAAGTATAGTATTCACTCAATATATATTCTATCAAAAATCAATATGCTCACATACAAACTGTCAAGGCGTGCTAAGCTTTCCAAAATCTCAAACATATGCAACAACAATCAAGAGGACTTTCTTAATAGGCTTAAAATGGGGATAAGGACATGAAAATCATGGTGGGAAGTATTTACAACCATGTGGTGCTAAAAATCCGGGGAAATAGAACAACTAATCCAAGAAAATCATACCACAACATTGTTCCATTTTCATCGCAACATCAATTTTGTTCATAACTTCAAACATACCACCTTTTTTTCCACTCTTTGTTTTACCTCTCTAACCTCGGCACCGTTTTGCGCAAATATAAACATTTATGATGAATGCACCCGGTTACTAAGTGCTTCAGATTCCTTACCTCGCTCTAGCTTTGGTACCGTTTGATGCGAGGACAAACATTTGTGATGAATGTACCCGATTACTAAGTGTTGCAGCCTCCTTACCTCAATCTGGATCTCTCTTAATTGTGTATGTGTACACTATTTAGTAGCCACACATACAAGAGAAAAAGAAAATGCATATGGTTTGTGTCGGATCACCCAGATATCTAACACGGAATCCAAATAGCTTTACTGTGTCGGGAACATTTCAAGATTTTTAGGCTAAACAATTTTGGGTATCCGACACGATTATTTGGTTTGTGTCGAATACCCGGATATGCCCACGACTAGAATGGAGTTGTAGGTCAGCTCACTTACCAATGGGTCACTCCAGCCAACTATAAAACTCTTTAATTGATATTGAATTAGATCTGTCGAAACACTACCCGACCCGAACGCTTGGAAAGTTTTGGGTCAAGACTCGGAATTTTTTTTCGACCTGAACCCGAAAATCCGGTAATTTTTCGAGTCATTTGGATTTAGACTCGGTGACCCGATTGAACTAGTAATTTGGACCCGAGTGATTTATAATTATATATGATTATTTTTTTATTATGGAGATTCCAATTTATTACATTTTATAATTACAATCACTTGATCTTTCATTTTCAAATCAACTTTTATATTTATTTGTATTGTGCAATACTCCCTCCATTCGATAATATTTGATTTTTGATTCTTCAACACATTTTTTAAGAAGATAAAAACTCTAAAAAATATTGAAATATTAAAATAATTCTAAGCTTATTACTATATTGCATGAAATTATTTTAAAAAAATTATTTCAAATTTTGATATTTTATATATTTTTAAATTTTATGAAAAATTATGAGAAATAATAAAAATAAAATATTTTTTTTATCAGATATAGTATATAATTAGTAATTACAAGCACTAGAACTTATGAACCAAGTCTTTAATTTTAGCATTTAAAAATTATCGCAGAATTACCAAAATCATGATTTTTTTAATTTAAAAGAGAAAAAATGGATAAACCCGAAACCGGGTCAAACCCGAGTTCAAGTCAACCCGAGACCCGTTTATCCAGAACCCGTTTTACCCAAAACCCGAAATAATCCGACCCGAATGACATTGACAACTCTAATATTGAATATTTAGAGTTACACAATTCGTGATTAGTTCTATTCAAACCTTTCATCGATTACTATTCCACACTAATCAAATAATAACAATGGGCATATAATCCTCCTTTAGAACCAAAAAAAAAAAGTATATCGGTGTTAAGATCCTCTAACCAAATAATATTATGACAATCATAAGATAAATGGAAAAGATGGAACGAGATTCAAAATTTGTTAAATGGGTTCGTGCGATGTAATAGAATTAACCATATATAGTAGATCGACCTATATATTATAGTAGAATTTTTTTTTGCAAAATAGTCAAAAATTGAAAGTAATTTGGGAAATAGCCAAAATATGGTAAAGTCGCTGTTTAAAACAGCGACTTTATCCCAAGTATTAAAAATAATAATAAAATAACAAAGTCGCTGTTTGAAACAGCGACTTTGCATTATTATTATTATTTTTTGAGAAAATTGTACTAAATATACCAAAAAAGTGAGTTGTTTGCAAAAATGACACCTCCAGCCAAATTTTGCAAAAATAACACATTGACCCATTTTTTGGCAAAAATAACAGGTAGCCTTAACCTCCTCTGGCCGGTTAAATCTCAACAGCCCTAGACTCTCTCGAATGGAGGCTATGACGATTCCGGTGAAGAGCTTCCCAGATCCGGGGAAGAGCTTCTCGGTCGACGTCGTCCTCTCTTCCTCGGTTAGAAAAGGCAAACATTTCTTTGAAAGAGTTCCTTTGCTTTTCCAAGAACAGGAAGAGAGAGAGAGAGAGAGAGAGAGAGAGAGAGAGAGAGAGAGAGAGAGAGAGAGAGAGAGAGAGAGAGAGAGAGAGAGAGAAGCACCGAAGCGAGAGTGAGTGCGAGCGAAACATTGTATGGGAATATGGCTACGGCGTCCTCCGTGAGTGAAGGTCGAGATCCAGTAGTTCCCGTCGACCTCTGCAAGGGCGTCAATGGCCTCGACAAGATCGTTCTCCGCGCACCTCCGCATCTTTTTCTACATCCATCTCTTTCTACATCCATTGTCGACGCGCGCACCTCTGCATCTTCCCTAATCGGTAAGCACCACCCACTAATTCATCTTTTCGATTCGGGTTGTTTAAATCTTATAATAGTTTGCAATTTTAGTTTGAATTGAGTTGCTTTCACCCCTTCTTTCAATTTAAAATTTGCATATTTCCGAATTTGGATTGTTTGTAGACTACATAGGCTCGCAATTTCAGTTTGATTTGGGTTGGTCATACCTCATAAAAGCTTGCAATTTTAGGTTAGGAATGTGAAATTTATTACGCACGCAAGGTGCTCGACGAAATGCTAACATAATTAATGGGGTGTAAATAGAGAACGTTGGTGTTATACTGTTACATTTTGTTTGGCGTGGATATTTAACTATGTTTTTGAATTATACTAATGCATGATCATGTTATTAGTAGAAATGACTTGGTCTAAATTACAATTTTGGATCATTAGTAATGTTTTACACCTCATTTAGTCCATGAGTGTACCGAACAATACAAGAAATCAAGATAAATGTTAATAGGAGCAGCAGAATGTGACATAAATTGATCCCAAAGGCTTAACTTCAGCACTCGCAAATTAGAAAATTCCCAAAAAGCTTGCTAAATTATTTAATAACATATCCAACATCTCAAAGACCTCATAACTAAACAATTCGGGCTGACAATAAAGAAAGCAACAATTACATCTTCAGGAATTTAGGAAAACGACTAACAATGGATAAAAAACTGGAATTCTGGTATAGATGAAAGGAGAAACAAGTTTAAACATCTTTGTAAAACAAGCTCATAAAATACCTTATGCCAAGGATGAGGCTTAATCCGTGGCAGCCTAAAATCAGTATAGTTTGACATGGAGTTCTGAAGGCTTCAAATCATGTCAAAATTAGAAAACCAATTAAAGACCCATTAGAAACACATGACCGGAAGAAAATTAGTCATATGCATAATTTGAGTTGGTGGTTGTCATAGTTTAAGTTGTATCACCTATTAGCCGATCATACATAAAGATAATATACATATTGAAGGTAAAAAAATACAGTAGTAAATAAGCAAAATCAACATAACAAAGTAGCAAAATCAATATGCATGAAGATAATTTAGGAATTTAAATATTTTATCAAGGAGATTGAAACAAATAATTATATAGTTGCCTGAATTGCTTCATCTAGAGAACTCAAGTAGTCAAAGTCACCCTGATCGTACTCTTAGAGACATCTCAGCATTTCTATCATGGCAGGCATTTATTTTGCATGGTAAGAATTATTTCAATACTGGCTAGCTTTTTTTTATTTATTGTCATTGGTGTTACCAACCTCTGAACAGGTTGTTCAATGGTGTCACAGGTTCACACCGAGCAGCCATGGCTAGAGTTAAATGAGGGAAGATTTTTTGTTGTCTTAGGAATCCAACGTGATCTGACATTGGCAAGACAATCATGCATGTGGACTCGTATGCAACTTCATATTGTTGTATTTGTGTTGGTGATATTAATCGTGAAGTGGGATATATGTGCAGCCGACATTAGCTTTAGAGGGAGGTCTAGCAACTTCTCGAAGATGGGCCTCCTGGATCACATGAACCAAGCCCTCACTGCTGCAGACTGGAAGATGTTGAAGGAAAGCAGCCGACATTAGCTTTAGTACTTCGTTGTGTTTGTTTTAGGTCTAAAACGTTTCATCCCTTTTGATGACTGATCCCTTATGTTCTGGATTTATGTATATGGATGGTTTTATGGTTGGTTGTTCTGAGTGTTGTTCTAACTTCTTTAGTTTGTGCTTACTATTGTCTATCCTGTTGTTGGGAAGATTCTGAGATTGACAAGATCCGACAGGGATTAGTCTTATATTGGCTAAGACGAGATCCGACAGGGTTACTTCTACATTGGCTAAGACATCGTTGTCACTGGCTAGATAATAGTATTTACTGGCTAGTAATTTACATCGCAAATATTCGGGTTTCACATCTTAGGCAAACAAAATAGACAACCACATACTTTACCTTGAGTTCATGCAAAATAACAAAAACCATCCTTCGCTGACGGGAAAGAAAAGGCGTCCGTACGACGAGCGGCATATGATGACCTTACCATTCCACACTTACTTATATCATCCGACGCTTCCGGAAAACATACTCTCCACGTGACGGATACTTTTGGTGGATTTCGAGATCCGGGGGGGGGGGGCATTGTAATGATGGGAAGCAATGTGCCGTATTGCTGCCCCCTTTTCCATTACTTATGTTGTTTTGTACTTAACTTGTTATGGAATGTATTTGTTAGGAACTTTAGTACTTCGTAGTGTTTGGTTTAAGTCTTGTTTAATTCTTTACTTGTGTCAGTTACCATTTTGAGAATATCCCCCTTATCTATGTCCACGCCGGCAACTTTGCCTTTCATCTCCGGAACAACGATTGTCGGTTCTGCCCAAGTTTTCTAGTTTATCTTGCCAGTTGTGTGAATTTCTGTACCAGCTGAATTGTTGTCTTTGCCATCCAAATGGTTATCCATGCCATACTCCAAATTGAGATCAAGATACGATTTAGACCCAAATTTACTTCGAAATATTTTTTTCATAAACTTATATAAAGTGGATGTCTATAGATAGATAAAATTAAATTAAGTTCAAAAATAAATTTATTTTTTAATTTTAACAAATAAAAATGGCTAAAAATTAGTTTAAAACAATTAAAACTTAACTTGAGCCACTTGTCACCATCCCATTTGCCCCCTTTCAAATTTGGTGTGAATGAGTCCTGACGCCATTCTTTCTTCTCTTAACCGGGTAAGGGTTAGATAGATAATATTTTTATTTGCAAATCTAACATTTTGATACCCCTTGCAATTTATACCCCCATTGACATTTTTGCAAACCTCATATTTTTTTGGTATATTGGTGCAAATCATCGTTTTTTTTTAGCAAAACTTGTATTTAAGATGGAAAAATGGAAAAAGATATATATGGGGAAAAAATGGAACCGCGACTCTACTAATTATTAAAAAAAAAGTACAAAAGAATGGAAAAGCTGGGAAAGAAAGAGGAGAGAGGGTGGCGGGTGGCCCACGTGGGAAAAGGATGAAAGAGAGAAGAGAATAAGACCATCCGCAACCATGGGGTAACCTCTTTCCCCCTTTTATTCCCATCTTCCTATCACAACTTTACAACTCATTTATTTTTTTCTTTAAAATAATTTTTACTTTTTCTACCTCTTTCTAAAAGTTTACCTCTACAACCATGGGAAACCCCTTTTACCTCTTTCCAAATTTATTTTCACTTTTTCTTTTCCTTTATATCTTTCCCTTTATTATGTGTATCATCATATATTATTGTAAATTATTTTTATTTATAATTTTATAAATAAATAAAAATAGCAAATAGTTAATGTAAATATATTTTATTACATCTAGATTAAAATAAAAAAAGTTAAAAACATTATAAAATACGTAAATACTAATAAAACTACCTATAAATTCGGATCATAGCCTTGGAATTGGTTCCACAAGTGCTCAACCAAATAATTCTTCAAAAGGATTGTACACATTGGTAGGATTATGTGGGGTATAATTTGGATATTCGGATGTTAAAGAATTGTTAAACATTTGTAACATCACTTGAAATTGAGGATTTTTGAGAAGATTTGGAGCAAAAGACATATTTGGAATGAGTGGGGTATTTGGATTATTGTGATCCATGGTTAAGAAAATAGATACAACTACAATAGATCAAGATGGGTTATATATAGGATAAAATTGGGCTCAAATTATAGAAAAAAAAAATTTAAACCAATGTGATATTTTATTTTAAAAAATAATGAAATATAAATATATTTTTATTTCATTTTAAATCCTACCACAACTAATAAATCAAATGTGAAATATATAAACATACTTTATCATAAAAAAAAGGAAAAGAAAATTACAAAAGGGAAGAGGTTACCTCTCTCTATCAAGGTAACCCCTTCCCACCTCTTACCTTAAGGTAGAGGCCACAACAATAGGCTTACCTTTTAGCAACCTTAAGGTTGCTAAAACCCATGGTTGCTCATGCTCTAAGAGGACTGGGGAAGAGGAGAAAGGGAGGGACTAGGGAGGGTAAGGAGAGAGAATACGGTGAGAGAGAGAGAGCAGAAGGAAAGAGAAAGATGAAAAGGTGAGAGAATGGGTGAAAAAGCACAGTCTTTGTTATAAACAGTTACTATGTTGTTCTATATTTTTTTTTATTTTTTTTACTTATGTACTATTTTTGACGAATAAAATATCCAAAATTAAAAAAATACCTATAAGTCGCTGTTACGAACATCGATTTTAATATTTTATTATTATTTTAAAATTTTGGGTTAGAGTCACTGTTACAAACAACGACTCATCCCTATTTTGGCTATTTTTCAAATTACTTTCGATCTTTGGCTATTTTGCAATTTTTTTTTTTTGATCATTTTGAAAAAAAATTATTATTTACATTTATGTCAATTAGCTAAAATATAAATATATATAGATAGATTGTGTCTTATATAACTTTCTATAAACTATGATAACATATTATTTTATTAATTTTTTTTATCTTAGAATCAACTACAACGCGCCACATAGGATTTTTGTCCCTATAATCAACCACAACGCGCCACATAGGACATTATGCATCGATTTTAGTATATGTATGTCTATGTATGTATATAGAAGATATTTTCTTAATTCAATAATTCCTTTTCCATGATATAAAAGACAAGGTCTCTTTTAAACAATCATTTTCGTTTCAAAAAGGAAAAATATGTCCAGCAAGTCTTGTAAGTTTTTTAAATAAAGTTATTTAGGGTGTGTATGGCACCACATTTTAGCTGTTAAAATTGAAAGAGTTTTTGCTCTTAAAAAAATAAACAGCTAAAATGTGTGTATGGCAACCCAAAATGAGCATTAATCAGTTAAAATTTGTGTTTAAAAAATAAGCTACTTGTCATAGTTTATTTTGATGTTTGTTTGTTTATTTGGTTTGAAAGTACCATAATACACCTAATGATAACCAAATAAACACCACTTTTTTTTACAAATAAACACTTTTTCGTCCCATACGGAGTTTATATTTTTTCATAAATTTTTAACTAATTTTACCAATAATTTATAAATTTTATCCTGTTTATAATTTTAGTCAGTTTATTAACTCCGTCCCATACGAACCTACTCTTTCGAACTGATTTACTTCTTTATTGTTGACCATAACTTGATTTTATTAAATTATTGTTATATTTTTAATTGATTTTTGAAACCCTTTTGCCTAATTTAAATTGTTGTGTGTTTCTATCTTTGCTTGTTAATTAATATATTATAATAATATATAAACAATTTGTTAATTGTATATTTTTAATTGTTTTATACAGAAATGAAATGAAGCCCAAGAAAAAATATCTGAATGAACTCACAACCGAAACCAAATGGCCATATACTGTACGGGTCAAAATAAAGGCAAATTTGCTAAAATAGCCTATTTCGGTGAAACCCTTGCACACATAACCCCATCCGGAAAAAATTTGCTAAAATCCGGATATCCGGATTTTTGCCTCAACCGGTAGCAGGTAAGTGGGGGGGGGGGGACTGGACAGTGTGAGTATGACAGCTGAACAACTGAGAGAGGGAGAGAGAGAGATAGACGGAAAAGCGAGGAAAAGACAGAGAGAGAGTCTGTGTGTGAGAGAGAGAGAGGGGGTGAAAATCCTGATCAATATTGAAAAGACAGGTAGAGAGAGGGAGAGAGATGAAGCAGCTGTGTACAGTAAATCGGAGGGAGGCAATTTTTCCCGCCCAGGGATGGCGCCAAAAAAAAAAGGTAAAAGGGACGGAGGAGGGGGAGGGTATATAAGCTTTGAAGAATGTCTGAGGGAAATCATTAGCTCCCATTAATGAATTGCAGGGGAAATGGAACTTGAAGAAGGGGAATGGCCGGCGTTTGATTAGAAGAAAGAGGGTAGGTGTCAAATGATGTGTGGTCTATATAAAGAGATAAGAGAAATTCTGGGCGTCACTTTTATTCACAAAATCTGAAGAAAGAGAGAGAATCCATTGAAGAAGAAGCAAGTGGGCCTAGGTTCAGGTAACGGTTTACTTGTACGAAGCCACTTTTCACTGGACGGTTTTATCGTACCCACTGGACACGTGTTGGAATTAACTGGACAGTCCTCTGATCGGACATAAATGGGTAAGTGTTCTCTCTATGTTTGGTAAGTGTTGTTCATATGTAAATAATGTCGATACAAATTAATTTGTGCCTACCTATGAAATGCAACAGGGGAAAAATCATCAGTTTGTATCACTGTATTGTTTGGAGGATGGTGGGCGTGTGAAGGCGGCACTTGGGTCTTCACGGGAACAAGGAGCCAGAAAGCCATGGTGGTGGACGAAAGGATTGACTACGTAAAGCTGAAGAAACAGGTGATGGACAAGTTTAATGTCGATGGGAGGAATGATGTGGAGCTCACATATGTAAAGCCAAAGAAGGAAGGGTCCAGGCCGTTTGCTATCGGGGATGACGAAGACTTGGAGGCCTACAAGTTTGTAAACGGGCTGTCTGAAGAACGAAATTGGCCTATCGACCTCAATGTCTCCCTGCGACGCAAGGTTGGTGGAGACGTGCCCAAAACACAAGGATCGACAACGGATGACTCAGACGGTGGTGATTTGTCTCCTGCAGGCTTGGAGGATGTTATTGTGCCGTTAACTGGTCCGCCCGTGACCCAAGAAGATCACCCAAATACAGATCTCCCCGTGGGGCTTCACGGAGAAGACGAAGATTTGGGACAAAAAATTGTCGAGGTAAACCAAACGTATGTCCAGGTGGAATCATCGGATGTCCAGTTAACACAAACAGCTGTCCAGGTGGAATCATCGGATGTCCAGTTAACACAAACAGCTGTCCAGTTAAAGGAGACTTCTGACCAGTTAGGGATAAGTGAGGAGTTAGAGTTGGAGTTTGCGAAGAGGGAAAAGAATGCCGACGCAGTGAATAAAGGGAAGCAGATCATATATGTCAGCAGTGACATGGAAGATGGAGCCATTGACCTTGGTAGCTCCTCCGACGAGGATGATGCAATCCCAAAAGTGGTTAAAGTTGAACACGGTAGTTCTGGTCCGACGAAGTCTTGGTCATGGGATTATGAGGCGGAGTGAGCGGTGAGGGAAGTCGAGGAAGCATACGAAAGACGAAAATGGAAGTCGACCACTTCTCCGAAGCCTGCTGAAAGTGAACCAATGGTGGCGGGGAACCCATTGGATACCAGCCAGTGTGGTAATAAGCTCCGGGAGGGACAAACGTTTCGGAGGAAGGAGGATGTGCAGGAACTCGTAGTGTGGGCGGGTCTGACTCGCTGCTTCACGACGAAGGTGAAGAAGTCAACGAAGACCTTGTATGTTGTAGGGTGCGCTGCTCGCAACTGCAAGTGGTCATGTCGGGCTTCGACTTACAGGAGAACGGGGTTATGGAAGATCCGAAAGCTTGTGGACGAGCACACGTGCTCGCTGGACGAGGCGGTCAGCCAAAAACGCAGTGCGTCATACACGCAGCTGGGCCGGCGCATTGTCGAAAGGTATGTGCCCCAATACGCAAAACTTAACTGGACTCTTGCCTAAATTCCACTGGACATATAGATATACACACTGGACACACAACACTAGTAACTGGACACACAACTGCATTCACTGGACACACAACTTTAGTCACTAGACACACAACTTTCTTAACTAGACACACAACTATTGTAACTGGACACACAAATATAGTCACTGGACACACAACTGTCTTAACTGGACACACAACTAACTTAACTGGACACATGTGTGTGAGGGCATGTTCAGTTTCGGACGGTCGAAGAAGCCCCTCGATCCCGATCAAGTGCAGAGGATGATGAAGTCGCAGCTGGGGGTCACATGCAGCTACTGGAAGGCGCGCCGAGCCAAGTTGAGTGCGAGGGACATAGTGTACGGAACGGACGAGGAAAGCTATCGGAGCATGTACTCGTACATGTACATGCTGGAGCAGGCCAACCCTGGGACGTACACGAGGATAGAACGCGACGCGGATGGGCGATTAAAGTATGCGTTTGTGAGTCTTGGAGCGTGGCGGAGGGCTATACCCCACCTACGGAAGGTAAGTCCTTCCTTACATTGAACATGACACTCATTTACTAGAAACATGACGCCTATACGAATATCACATGACGTCTGTTTGTCTAGACATGACAGCTCTAGCTCATCAAGATGTTTATTCTCCAGGTTATATCGGTGGACGGGAGCTTCTTGAAGGGGAAATTTCGAGGGTGCTTGCTATTTGCTACTGCACAAGACGCTGACCACCACATTTACCCCGTAGGCTTCGCCATGGTTGACGGCGAGAATGATGGGTCTTGGGGGTTCTTCTTCAGGCAGATGTTGTGTGTCGTTGAAGACACGACTGATCTGGTATGGGTATCTGACCGCCACATGAGCATCCTGAAGGGCATACGAGATAGCTACATCTTCGCGAAGCATGGCATATGCACATATCACTTATTTCAAAACGTCCGTTTCCGGTTCAAGTGCGGGGGCTTGCAAGACGAGTTCATGACGATGTGTAAAGCTTACACGTACGATGAGTTCCAGGTGTTGTACGCGGAGTTCTGTGCACGGGTTCCCGGAGCGGGCCCATATCTGAAGGAGGCCGGGTTCAGCAACTGGGCAAGGGCTTTCTACACTGGGAACAGGTACAACATCACGACCACTAATAACTCCGAGTGCTTGAACTCGGTGTTCAAATATCCTAGAGATTTGCCGCTAACAGCCCTTGTAGATGCCATCCTTGAGACCGTCAGCACGTGGTTCGTCAAACATAGGAAGACAAGCGGCGAGCAGGGGAAAGTCGTGAGCGACTGGGTTGGTAACGCCATCAGAGCAAACTTCGTGCAGTCCCTTTCCATGGGCGTCAGACAGCTGAGTGCACATGAGTACGAGGTACGCAAGGGAACCTCCACATGGCTTGTAAACCTAGTAGGACATTTATGCAGCTGTAGACGCTTCAACGTCGACCAGTACCCATGCGCGCACGCAATGGCAGCATCCCAAATGCACGGGATGGATGTGTACTCACTCGTCAACGACTTGTACAAGGTAGACGCGTGGCGTGCGTGCTACAAGGACGTGATCTACCCAGTCCCGTCGCGAGAGAATTGGAGGGTGCCCGAGGCAATCGCCAAGGAGACTTGCCTCCCCCCACTTATCAAGGTACGCCCTGGCAGGCCGAAGACATCTAGGTACCCGTCTCAGTGGGAAAGGAAGTTCCCGAAAAGGCGCCGCGCATAGTGAAGAAAAAGGTGGTATGTTGGCATGACGGGTACATATTTTGGCATGACTGATAATGGGGTAGACATGACGGATAGCTATTTTCACATGACATATTTTGCGCATTTTCAAGCCAGTAGGTATTTTACGCGGTTTGTAGGCAGGGCTAACTTATTCGGAAACTTTATCGCTCCCCCTTTTACATTGAAGTATGGACGTCACCCGTGTTTTGTTATTAAGGCTTGTTGGGCCTGGGTGCAGCTATGTCATTTTGTACTGGACATGCAGTGATATAAACTTGGCAGGAGATATTTTGGACATGACATGTTTTAATTGTGCATTTTCAGTGGAAATGTGGACGACGTAAATATATAACTGTCAACCATCGTACAACCTACATAGTTTCAAAAACAACAAGACATCATAGTTTTAAAACCTGAGCCCTAGGTTTCCCAAAACGACATACCGTCGATGCCAAAGTCAACCAAATGAAATCCTACGAAAGCATAACTGTTCAAGCCACCAACAACATTTGCAGACAACAGTACAAACAATAATGTTCTTGTAAAAAAAGGACGGAGCCAATGACTACTGAGGATCGGGCCTGGGACAGAAGCCACAGTGGTAGATGGCGACACATAGGACTAGACGGTAAGCATCGATAAAGGCGTCGTCCACCCCTTTGAATGCGCGGTCGCCTGATGCGAGCATCTGCAAGAAACGGAGAGCGTAGGGGCCGGAGTCTCCTCTGTGTCGCAAAAAGTATGTGTCAAACCTAATGCGCACTAATTACAATATAAATCAGAAGATGGACTACGACGACTTACGATTGCTTGTTCTGAGGGATCCCCTTCACACGGTTGTACTTGAACGGCTGGGGCAGTTTCCCTGCATGCTTGGCGTGCAGCTCTTGGTGGCCATCCATCAGCGGGGGAAGGGTGTGCGTGATGGGCTTCAGAAGGCCTGGCAAATGTCGCTCAGGAGTGAGACGAGTGTCCGGATCATACACACGGACAGTCCACTCGGCCAGGTTGATCTCAACCGCTACCCAATGGTTGTCCTTCAGATTCCATGGGGCCAACACACGGTCAACGCTCGCCCAAGGCTTCGGACACCTCTCCGGCAACATACCGCTGAAGTAGTACTCCAACTCCTCGTCGACGGGCATACCGGTTTGTCTCTGCAGCAAGACCCCGAAGTAGGGGTCGACGAGTGCGACGCCTGCGTACTTCGACTCGCTGGCTTACCTCCTTTCGGAGGATGCCGCATGCTTCGTCGATATGCTGCAAACAAGGAACACGTGTCCAGTCAACCAAAAAAATGTCAAGTTATCGGAGAACGGGTGGCCGAAATTTACCTCTGAGCCCACCACTTTTATTGGCGTTTTTAGGTCCCCGAAGAAATCCCTCTCAAGGCGGGTGCCCAGCATTGAACGTGCGGGTTCAGTCCCTTGGGCGTCGTCGGTGGTCATCCACTCGGTGAATGCGTCCACGTCAGCCCTGGTCATCAGGCCCAAGGCCACGGCGTCAACCCCCACAATCACCTTCTTCCCCTTGGCGGCCCGCGGCTTCTTCTGCCCCTTCGTCACGTCCTCAACCATCTCCTTATCCTTCTTCCCCTTGTCGACACGCGGCTTCTTCACCGGCAGAGTAACTTCGTGGCCCTCTAACGTAGCAGGCGCTCGCCTCACCCTTCCGCCCTTATGCTGAAGGGGAAGTACGGCCTCCTCCTGTGCATGTGCCTCCTATGGTTGATTACATGACACAAGGGTAAAATAACATGACACATAACTGTTTTTGACATGACAGTTTCATTAACACGTCCTACCTCAGGGGTTGCCTTTGTCGTTGGTGCTTCTGGCTCGGAGATGGTTGACTTGTTCCCAGGCCCTTTGGCCACAGTCTTAGACCCCTCAGCTAAGACCTCATCCTCAGTAGCTGGGTCCTCCTACATGACAACAACAGATTTTTGACATGACGACTAACAATCTTCACATGACACTAGGCGGCAGATGACTTACCTCAGCGGTTGTGACATTGGTAGTGGCTGCTACTGCCTCAAGCCCGGCAGCCCCTACCATTTCAGTTGGCCCTGTGCTATCAGTCTCACCCTGCGCAAATATGCGAAGGAACTTAGACTCGACACCATTATCAACAGTCACATCGCAGTACGACAGGGATAACTAACCTGTGTGGTGGGTGTTTCTTTTGGGGGTTCTTGTGGATCAGCATCCTTCTCCATTTGGGTCTCCCCATCAACTGGTCCCTTACTCTTACCCATCTCCTACAGATTATGAGTTAGTGTGACCGTCATTCACAAAATTTACATCACGGTTTCAGTTAGGGTACTTACCTCAGAAGTTGTCTTGGTGGTTTCATCTTCACCTGCATCAGTACCCGATTTCTGACCCATTTCCTTAACAGTATCCTCAGCCTACGCAATTATGGGAAAGGTATGTTACCATGACGCCTATATTGTTATACATGACGCATATATTGTTATACATGACGGTTAGGGATACTGACATTACAAATTGAACATCTTACCTCCTTTGGTTGCAACTCAACATCTTCGGTTTCCTCACTGTAAGTTCCATGCCTGTCCTGCGAGTGTGTCACCTCGTCCTCACCTCGCTTCTTCCCCCTCACCTCCCTTCTCAGCTCCTGCATCGCTGCCTCAATCCTTTCCATCCTCTCATTAAACGTTGCCAATAAGATCATCCCCAGATCATCCATCTTTGACAAAATCCTTGACACATCCACTTCGGAAGCCGTCGTACTTCCCTCACCCTTCGTGCCTGACCTAGATGCTTCCGTCATGCTCGGCGCATGTTTGGCTTTATACTCCACCACGAGGTCGTCGAAGAACTTATCCGGCTTCTCTGTCGCGTACATGGCGCCAGCAATAACCCCCTTCCTGACCTCCTCGGCGTCCGGGAGAAGGACTGTCCGAACAGCGTCCACCTCGTCGAACATGCCCAACTCTTCCTTCGACTGCTGGATGAGGAAGGCAAGAGAATCGTACATCATGTTGTGCTCTTTCGACTTATATCTCAGGCACCGAGGGTAGGTTGTGCTTGTGCTTGTGCTGGTGTCAGCAAATTGTCTTGCAACTGGCCACAGAGCCTCGTACACCCACAACTACAAACAAACAAAACAAACCAGGTGATGACATGTCAATACTTTGCATTTAACCGTGTCCTGTTACCAGGAGGCAGTGTCCAGTTTAAATCAGTATTTGTCATGTGAGATTTATGTCCATACCTGGAATGCAAGGGGGAAGCCGCCTAACATGTACGACGGCCGAGAGCTGCTGACCCCGTGCTTGAGCTTGCGCTCAACACACCGGTAGAGGAAATCGTGGGTTCGTTCGTAGCACAGTCGCCCCCACGGGTAACGCAAGAACGCCTCGGTGTCAAACACCATGTTTACAACCCACCCGTGAATAAAGTTACGGGGTTCCTTCGCAAACAGCACTGCCTCCACCAGCAATATGAGCGCGAACTTAAAGCGCCTTGCAGCCGAACGATCTGACTTCATCGCCACTGTGTACTCTGTCTCGAAGGCCTCCATCCTCATCTTTTCCTTGCCTAAGAACTCGAAGCAGGCAGCCTTGTCCGCCGCAGTGTCCACGGTCCTCGCCACGTTTGCCGAGCAATTCAGTCCGGTCACTAGCGCGAACTCCGCAATGGAGAACCGGACTATAGACCCCTGGATCATGTACCACGTTTCTTTTTCCTTTTCCGACCGCAGCTGCCGCTGCAGGACGTAGTGGACTAGCTGGGTGGAGAACTCAACTTTGGCCCCGAGCCTCGCAATGCCGCCAAACTGGCTTTCACAAAGACGCTTCCAGTCTGACGGGCTCAGGTACTGGTCTAGCTTTGCAAGGACATTGGGCCTGGCATATTGATTGCACCTACATTTGAAATGCTTGTCCTCGGGGACAGCATATATCGCCTGCACAGTGGGGTGGAATGTTAGACCGACTCATCTGTAAAACACTCTACCCTTGATCGACACTAGCCAAACCATACCTCGCTTGTTGTCGGTGTCTCCGTTACCCTTCTTTCTCCTGAATCACTCATGTTGTAGTTTGATACCCTGCAGGTTGGGGAGCAATACTTTAGCATTCTTCAAACATTTGCAGATTTTCATCACACAAGTCACAATGCACATGACGTTAAGTTCATATAACATGTCAAGTGAAAAATTTTAACATGTCAAGTGACCAATTTCACATGACAGACACCATATCTTTCCTGCACTTATCACAAATGCCAGTAACTTTCTAGCCTCACCATATCTTAGCTTATACTTATCACCTGAGCATATAACCATTTTATAGCTTCCACAAAATAGAAGCCCCGCAATTTTGCAATTAAACATGACAGCAAACCTATTACACATGGCAACTAAATATTAAAAACATGACAGTTTACAATGTAACAACATTTACATTCAATAACTTGTTCCTGATTTTTTTTAAACCACATTTAGGTTCCCCGATTTCCCTCTATCTATCCTATTTCCCCAATCTCACCAATTTCCCCAATTCCCACATGACAGACACCATATAACATGTCATGTGACAATTTTGACATGTCAAGTGACAATTTTAACATGTCAAGTGACAATTTTAACATGTCAAGTGACCATTTTCACATGACAGCCACCATATCTTTCCTGCACTTATCACAAATGCCAGTAACTTTCTAGCCTCACCATATCTTAGCTTATACTTATCACCTGAGCATTATAACCATTTTATAGCTTCCACAAAATAGAAGCCGCACAATTTTGCAATTAAACATGACAGCAAACCTATTACACATGGCAACTAAATATTAAAAACATGACAGTTTACAATGTAACAGCATTTACATTCAATAACTTGTTCCTGAAATTTTTTAAACCATATTTAGGTTCCCCGATTTCCCTCTATCTGTCCTATTTCCCCAATCTCACCAATTTCCCCAATTCCCACATTTTCCCCAATTTCACCAATTTCCCAAATATTCACACAATACATGTATCGATTTCCCCTAATTTGCTTCCTCCTTCAAGCCCTTTACCATATCATCACCACAATGGTACTTCCATTCTCTCCCCAACTCGAACACCCCCGTTCCCACATTTCCACCCATTGTTTTCATACTAGACGCCTGTTACATCCCACATGACAGGGGCGGATACTCCACCCGTTATTTCATCCAATTGCAAACCATGGCAAATAAATTAGGGTCTTCAAATGGTCCCTCATCCTTTCAATTTCTGCAATCAGTACAAAATCGGTAGGGTTAGGGTTTACTTACTTCAAATCGGTCGGTCTTTCTCTTCTAAACACCCACAGGGTCGTCTTCTACACGCTTCCTTTACTGGCTTGCAATCCGGCGCCGTCTTCTCCTCCGCACTCCCAGGTTCGTCTTCTTCCTTTGCCTTCTTCTCCTCTCTCGTTTTCGTTTCAAAAATGGCGGTTTCGTGCCTTCTCCACTCCCTCCTCTCTCTCTCTGTTTTCCACAGCCAAGATGTGACAGGTTTTTAAAACTGCCCTCTCTCTCCTCCTCCCTCCCTTCTTTAATGTCTCCCAACAACCGGTTTCCACACCCCTTTCCCAACCGGCTACCTTCCCATTTTTTTGAAGGGGGGTCTAACCCTTACAATTAGAACCGATTAGTGGGTTAGGCTAGCAAACCAAACCGGGGCGGGGGTTACTTCCTTTAAATCCCTCCAAAATAAAAGCAAAGGGACGAGCACAAAGGAAGGCAGCAAGCAGCAAACAGCGCAAACAGTAGATGAAAAGGTTATTTTTTTCATTTAATTGAATCAAATCTTATCATCTTTTTTTATTACTATTTTCAAATCTTCATTGAACATGTTATTATAATTTTATTAATAATGCAAGGAAATACAATGTTTGCTACTTTGTTTAACGATGATATTAATTGAAACATAAGATGATCTCAATCAACATCGAAATGAATATGAGATTTCAAATGCTCGTCTTCTAAAATCCAACAAAACTTCTGAGGATATGGGAAGTGAATATATATCAGATGGCATTTTGCAATAACACAATCATTCAACAAGTCAACAATTCTAGTGACTCAATAGTTCCTCAGTACTTAGGTATTTCACAAATACCACGAGTTGCCGATGATGATGAGGACTTTGGTATGTCAACAATCAAAATATTTAAAGTATATTGCTATCTTAACACACTTGATATTATAACTTATCCTTTTCCCAAAAAAAAAAAAAGATGTTGCTGTAGTACTGCTCTATGTAGACCAATCTTGAAAAATCAACACTATCTATGGAAAAGAGATGTTAGAGAAATCGTAATCATAGATAATAATAGGTAACTATGTTTTACTAAATGTTAAATTCATTCTTGTCTTTTTAATGTGTGACTAAACATTTTTTCTTTCTTTCTCTCTTAGTATGCAGACTGCAATAATATCAGCTTGGAATGGGTTAGCACTTACAACAGGTGTGATTTACTTAAGAATGTAGAAAGTTTATTTCCAGTTGTGGGCTTTACTGCATTAAAGGTTAAACAATACAAAGGTAACCTCTTAAATTCATGTACAAAATTTATATTGGTTTTTTTAACAAAATATTTGTATACATTTAATACCATTTTAATAATCACAACTATATTTTCTTTATTAAGGCTTTTCCTTATCTACAACAATGTCAACAACCCTCACTACTCAACCACAAGGAGAATGGCCAGAATGATACGGGGTTAGCCGCAGGATGGCCCGATCTTCGACAATCAAACAAGAAACTCAAGAACGGAAGCAAGAACGAATAAAGACTCAACAAGAAACAAGAACAAGACTCGAAAATAATGAAAGACTCGAAATTGATATAAAGACACGATCGATAAGGACTGAGTCGATCTATATAGAACAAGATAAAGACCCCAAACCTCCTTAGAGGGTAGGAACCAATATCAATGACGATATAACCCGCCTCTACAACCCTACACAACCAAGCGGACAACTTGGAGGCACAAGGAGGGGGCTCGTGGATACCAGGATCACCAAGTCTTGCGAAGTTGATGAACACAAAGCAAACCAAGCTAAAACAATACCAATAGTTACAATCGATGAGCCACGCTACGAATCGATCGACTTTCTTTCATTGTGTTTGACACAAAGGAAATTTCATTCATGAAAAGAGGCGTCTGAATTACAACGGAAGGATCAGCCGTTATTTTATAACCCTAAGGCTGAGTTCTAGATAGAAAATAATAATTAAAAGAAATAAATAAAATAAATAAAATAACCCCTAAAATACCTAAAATAGACAGGCTGTCACGACTCGGGGGAGTATCCCACGAGTCGTGAGACTCATCAATAGGCTAACTAAATACTGGGCTCATGGCCGCGACTCGTGAGACGTCTTAAAAATCCAAATAAACATATTAAGTCTTCCAATACTTAGTTAAAATCGACCATTCTAAGAACTAAGGAGAATCAAGCTTGCTCCTTTGGACCTTCTCCCATGGTGGAGCCTTCTTTTTCCTTTTGAGGATGACATCATTCTCACAAGCTCGAATCATAGGTCCATCCTCAAGTATAAGTGTGTCCGGAGGTGTCTTGGATGGTTCCGCATCAATCTCCCTTTCTTGAAAAGGATTCGTCCTCGAATCCAAGGTCGCATAAGATCTCACAAATGCATCCACACAAACTCCTGGATCGAATACCTCATGCCCATGGAAACTCGTCTAAAGACCGAATGTTGTAGGGATTGACCACTCCTTGATGGTTTTTATATTAGCTTCGTCAACTTGTAGGCCATTAGAGCTCTCTACAAAACCAAGAAAAGAAACTTGATTAGTGCACAATTCAGATTTCATATCAACGTCATGATGTTCTAACTTAATATGCACTTTAGCTTGGTCATTGATCTCTAAGTTTCCATCCAATGCTAGCAAGTTTTCTTCCTTTTTCATGGCTAGATTTTCAATCATTTCAAGGCTAACAATATTACAACTATTTTCACCATCAATGATCATATTAGAAACGTTGTCTTTTTCTAAGCATTTAGTATGACACAAATCTTCTCTTTGATTATTATCACAAGGCATAGGTTGAACACTTAAAACTTTATTAACAATCAAAGAATCATCATGCTCATATTCAATGCAATGATTATTATCACAGACAAATAAATTAAGATCTTGATCATTATTAACATGCTCATCATGTTTATCACTAGAATATTCAAATTCATTTTCGCCTAGGTGATTAATCATGAGAGTCTTCTTATTTGGGCAATCCCTCATAACATGTCCTCTACCCTGGCATATAAAGCAAGGAATGTACATAGGTGTAAGAGTAGAAGAGTTATGATTACTCCCTTTAGGCCCAGTAGATGCCCCAGACGAAGACCGTGCCTCTACTGCCGTCAATCTTTCATTTATCCTTACCAATTTCTCATTCATGGCTTCCAAATGTTTGATCATCTCAGCATAAGTAATCGCCATGTTGCCCTGGTTAGACATCACAAAGCAACAAACAAAGAACTATGTAAAAGTTAGAAAAATATAAACAACCTCACAAGTGTTTCGCTCACACTCCCTCTCTAATTGGTATGTCACACTTGTTGTTTCAATCCGCCTTGGGCAAATCAACACTCAAGCAAAAACTTAACAATTCAAGGTAAGAGATCAAGAGAATGGGCAAGAAACAAGACACGAAAATTTCCAACAATAGCAAAGTATCGACTCGGTATGGGAGGGTATCGACTCGGTATATGGGGTATCGACTTGGTATGTGAGGGTATCGAGTCGGTATGTTGTGGTATCGACTCGGTATGTCCAGGAATGTACTCGACGGTAGACAAGAGAACTCGACACAGCAAAAAGGCTCTCGACAGACACTCGACATGCTTGTAAGGCACTCGACACACAAGCAGATCAGCACGACGGAGGATAGAAAATAGAGAAAAATTAAGGAAAAGAAAGGAAAACTTGGAACTTTTACCTCTTTTTGATTTAACCCTTAGTAAGGATGTTGTAGTTGCAAGGTAGGGTTTCAAAATTTGTGTTTGGGAGGTATGTGTTTAAGGCTTTTCGAGTAGGGGTAGAACAAATTCATCAATTTTGGTCCTTGGAGCTTCTTGCACTAGACTCGACAATCCTTTTTTTTTTTTTGAAGCTACTTTTGGCCCTAGTGAATTTTATCCTCCTAGGTCAAAGCTTTGAATGTAAATTTTTTTTTTGAAATATCAGACTTTTTTTTTTTTGACTAATGCAAGAAACTATATATGAAATAAAAGGACTCTTGAAAATTTAAACTATGGTGAAAGAAAAAATAAAACTTATGTAGCCCTAATGAAATATATATATGTGATGGTTTGGCTAATATGGTAAGTAAATCTATCTATGCCTTTTATAATATTATGATAGAAAATATGAAATATATCTACCACAAATTTCAACAAATTAAATAAGACAACTAAATAGATAAATCTAGGATAGAACAAAAGATAGAAGCAAACAAGACGAGGGTTAGGAAACCTCTTGTGGTTTGGTTGAAAGGCTGCCGACAGGAATTCCACTTTCAACCACTTTGATCGGCTGCACAAAACAAGAATTAGGGTTGCTCAGAATGTGGCCCGACCCGAAAACCGACCCATAACCGAACCGAAATTCTCGGTTTCGGACCGGCCCGGTACATATTGGTTCAGGCCTCGGTTCTTAAAATACCGAATTTCGGTTTCGGGCCAATAACCGGATCCGAACCGAAAATTTCGGTTTTGTCCCGAAAAAACCCCTTTTTATAAAAAAAAATAGAAACCCTAGGTTCCTTCCTTACCTTTACTGCTTGCCCGTGTCCATTCCACCCCATCTCTTTTTCATTATTGAAACATCACGCAGCGCAGCCTCCACTTCAGGTCTCCAGCCTCCCAGTCCAGAGCCGAGCTCCCTCTCTCGTGTGGCTCCTTGGCGCTCCTCTCTCGCAGTCGCAACCTCCAGAGTCCAGAGTCCAGCAGTCTCTCGCAGCCGAGCTCCCTCTCTCGCGTGGCTGGTGGCTCCTTTCCCGCAGCCGCCTCTTCTTCTCACTGTCACACAGGAAGCCGAAGAAAGAAGGTTTGGGCAAAATTTCAAATTTTATTTGTGTTAATCTACTTGTATTATCAATAGTTTGTTCTATTATTGTTGTAATTTCAAATTTGCAAATCAATTTGTGATTGTTGTGAGACTTTTTGAAATCTAGGGTTTATGAGAAATTTAGGCTTTTATAAATCTATTTCAATTTGTAAGCTATGAGAAATTTAGGGTTCATATTTGTAGTCTTTTAGAGAATCATCAAACAAGATTAAATTGAGATTTTTGAAATTGAAGAGATTTATGGTTTTGTCACTTTTGTGTTGTACTTGAGAAATTGTGGTTGCAGGAATTTTAAGGTAATGTATACTCAAAGGTTTGACTTATAACTTTTGAGTATATAAGGATAAGCTAAGTGCTAAACTACAATTTTCGGAACTCGGAGCATGGAATTGGAATGACGTATTGACGTTTAAGGACATGTTTGATGGTTTTGCTAACAGAATTATGAGTAATTCCATATCCATGGAAATTTCTTCCAAACATTCTTGCAACGTAAGTTGGGAAAGAGTTATTTTTACATTCTATGATTGAATAATTTGTGTTATATTTTTTTTGTAATCCAATGATTTTTGTTAAATACCTAAAGTTACCTTGATTTATGTTATGTATAGATGAGTATGGAGAGAGCGGAGATATCCGATGATAGTCATGAGGATACGGAAACTCAAACTGAGGAACAAACGAATGTGAGCCAAGCGACCTCGTCATCCAAAGGTGGGAGAAAGCGAAAAGACTATTGGGATCATTTCACCCAATACCTAGATGAGGAGGGGAAGAAGAGAGCTAGATGTAACTATTGCCCGAAAATCTCATATGCATGTGATTCGGCGAAGAATGGAACACGGAATGTAAAAAAACATGGAGAAACGTGTCCGAACAACCCGCAACACAAGAGCAAAGGTACTCAATCTAAACCCAGTTTACAAAATTTGGGTGATGGTGGTGGTGTAAAGATGAAGAATTGGACTTTTGATGCAAAATATGTTCGAGAGTATGTTGCTAGAATGGTGATTAGAGATGAGTTGGCCTTTAGATGTGTGGAGAAAGATGGTATGAGAGATGCATTTAATGCCGCTCAACCGCTTTTTAACATGCCTTCACGGAGTAGAGTGCAACGTGATGCTTCTGCTATTTATGTGAGAGAAAAGGAGAAGTTGAAGCAAATGTTGAAAACTTCTTGCCAAAGTGTGTGTGTGTAACTACAGACACATGGACATCAGTTGCAACAGAGAAATACACGTGTGTAACTGCGCATTGGATAGATGATGATTGGAAGTTGCAAAAGAGGATTCTGAATTTCATATTTACTACTTATCATAAGGGGGAGACCATAGCAAGAACACTTGAGGATTGCTTGCGTTATTGGGGTTTATCGACTAAGTTGTTGACCGTGACGGTTGATAATGGATTGGTGAATGATGTAGCATGCAATTGTTTGAAAGATATATGCAAGGAGAATGGTTGCGTTGGGAAGGGCCAATTTGTGCATGTTAGATGTCTTGCACACATCATTAATTTGATTGTCCAAGATGGTCTTAAGGGTGGTAGTGAGGTTCTCCAGAAGGTTCGAGCTATTGTGAGGCATTGTAGAGGGTCTCCTGCACGGTTAGTTGCATTTCGAAAACATGCGGAGCGACTTAATATTGAGTGCAATACTAAGCTAGTGAATGATGAGCCCACCCGATGGAATTCCACTTATCTTATGTTGAGTGCCGTGTTGAAGTACAAATCTGTAATTGGAAGAATGGGTATTACTGCAGATGATGGGTTAGGTCCTATGACTTCTTCCGATTGGAGTAAAGTGGAAAAGCTTTGTACCTTCTTGAAGGAGGTTTATGAGTTGACCAATCGAATTTCGGGATCCTCATATTGCAAAAGTGGGGAAGTTGGTCAATGGATTGCTTGCTAGTGTTGCTACTAATGAAGATATGAAGCGCATGGCCCAGCAGATGAAGATCAAATTTGACAAGTATTTTGGTTCTTTTGATAAGATGGACTTGTTATTGTTTGTGCCAGCCATTCTTGATCCTCAGCGCAAACTTCGGGGTGTGACTCATGTGTTGAGAAGTTTGTTTCCTACTGCTAATATAGATGATTTAGTGAAGAGAGGGAAGGATGCTGCTTATGAGTTGTTTGACGAGTTCCAGTGTCTTCATTCTCCACCAGATGAAGGTGGGTCACGAGCACGTCAGTCTCTTGCTTCATGTGATGTTGATGAAGGAAGCTGGATGGATGAGTTTGTAGAGGAAGGGACTGACTGTATTGATACAAACTTGAGGTCTGAGTTTGATCAATATCTGGTTGAAACTGAAAGGGCAGACGCAGGACGGAAGAAGACTGTTCTTGAGTGGTGGAGTGATAACAGGAACAGATACCCTGTGCTTGCATGAATGGCACGAGATGTACTAGCCATTCCTATATCTACCATCCCTTCTAAATCTGCATTTAGCACTGGTGGGCGTACAATTACAGATTACATAAACAAATTGGGGCATGAAGTACGTATTTATTTCTTATCTTTGATTTAGTATTTATAATGTTTTTTGTTTGATGTTTATCTTATCATATTATACTTACTTTGTCACTTGAATGTTATTAGATGATACAGGTACTTATTTGTACCCAAGATTGGCTACGAGGTACAAGTTTGAAGAACAGATACCCTGTGCTTGTCAAGAATGTAGCTAATTGGCTCCAATTACAATATTAGTTCTAATTGGCTCCAACGTGTGCAGGTCACGGCTAGGGTGTGTTTAGGGCTAAGGCAACCACAACAATCACAAACAAGGATTAGTAGCAATCAAATCACGAATTCTAGAAGTAAAAACCAAGAACAAAGAAAAAAGACTTTTTTTTTTGTAGTTTTTGTGTTTAGGGAAACAAAAGACACAACTTTGATGTCGGAAACCAAAGCTCTGATGCCAATTTGATACAGGTTTAGCCGCAGGATGGCCCGATCTTCGACAATCAAACAAGAAACTCAAAAACAGAAGCAAGAACGAATAAAGACTCAACAAGAAACAAGAACGAGACTCAAAAATAATGAAATACTCGAAATTGATATAAAGACACGACCGATAAGGACTGAGTCGATCTATATAGAACAAGATAAAGACACCAGGCCTTCGTAGAGGGCAGGAACCAATACCAATGACTATATAACACGCCTCTACAACCCTACACAACCACGCGGACAACTTGGAGGCACAAGAAGGGGGCTCGTGGATACCAGGATCACCAAGTCTTGCGAAGTTGATGAACACAAAGCAAACCAAGCTAAAACAATACCAATAGTTGCAATCGATGAGCCACGCTACGAATCGATCGACTTTCTTTCATTGTGTTTCACACAAAGGAAATTTCATTCATGAAAAGAGGCGTCTGAATTACAACGGAAGGATCAGCCATTATTTTATAACCCTAAGGCTGAGTTCTAGATAGAAAATAATAATTAAAAGAAATAAAATAAATAAATAAAATAACCCTTAAAATACCTAAAATAGACAGGTTGTCACGACTCGGGGGAGTATCCCGCCAGTCGTGAGACTCATCAGTAGGCTGACTAAATACTGGGCTCATGGTCGCGACTCGTGGGAGTATCCCGCGACTCGTGAGACGTCTTAAAAATCCAAATAAACATAGCAAGTCTTCCAATACTTAGTTAAAATCGACCATTCTAAGAACTAAGGAGAATCAAGCTTGCTCCTTTGGACCTTCTCCCATGGTAGAGCCTTCTTTTTCCTTTTGAGGATGACATTATTCTCACAAGCTCGAATCATAGGTTTATCCCCAAGTATAAGTGTGTCCGGAGGTGTCTTGGATGGTTCCACACAGAAAGTCTAAGAACAACCCCAACATCTCTTGTAAACATTCTCTAAAATAGAGATGAAAATATCAAAATATCTAAAAAAGTTACACTCAAACTCCAACAACTTCTCTATTATACAGTTTCTGCATTTATTATATACTATAATAAATACAGAAATTTAAAATATAATAAATGTATTTATTAAAGAAATTAATTAAAAACAATCAAATACGGAGTATAAATTATGAGACCAAAAAAATCGAAGAGAAATCAGTGAATAAGCAAACCACAATTGAACAATAATTAATTAGTTGAAGAAATCAGTCACAAACAATTAAACAAGACTGTAAACGCAAGGCATAATCGAATAGGAGCAAGATGGCCATTACTCAAAATCAAGCAAAAATATTACTACAGTAGCACAAAAGCAATATAGACTTTAACTTGCAATAATAAACAAAATACAATTCAACAGCAAGGCCAAACATATTAGTCCACGATAAATAATGAGCGTACATATATAGTTATGAAGCAAGCAAAGCAAAGAAGCCAAGATCGATATCGATCAACTAAGCGGATTGCATTATTTATGCCTGCTAATTGATGGATGATCGATCAACATCTGATCCGGGCACCATGTTTTCGATCTTATAGCTCATTCTCGATCAGGCGACAATAAAGGGAAGAACGTTGAGGAGCAACTCATCGCAGGTAAAGGTTGCAGTTCCGCTGCACGGATCCTCCTTTCCCCTGAACTTGTCGGTTAATCCCTAAACCATATATCACAGGATTCACAGCAATTAAGTTTTGAGATCGATGGATCGATCAGACGTACTATACAAGTGAAATAAGAAGCAATATATGGATTGGATGGGATATTGAAGAGATGGTCGGAGTACCTTGACAACCACACAGCACCTGCATTAATTAATATTGGTAGACAATTATTAGAGACAAGCCAGGAATTGAAAGAACATACATATATATACACTTAATTAGTTAATTTACAACAGATGGAGCCACAGAGATTGATAGCGATTACTCGATGAAGTAGTCGTATTCAATGGCCCACTTAGCACCGGATTTGTCAAACTTGGACATGAGGAGCTTCAGCACAAATGGTGAAACATTGTAACCCATGCTCATCAGCGCATCTTTCACCTCCCTCTCCTCCAACCTTCCATTCCTCGTCCTATCATAGCTCTGGAAACTCATCTGCCAAAACCAATTCACAAACCTACAATGAGATCGATCACTTAATTTTACCCTAACTTTAATTTAAAAGCAGCAAATTAAAATCAAATTGGGGCCGGGATTGATATATCCAGGAGCAACCTTCCATGTTTGGAGGCTACGAACGAGAGGGACGAACTCCTTGGGGCCGATCACCTTGGAGCTGGATCCGGTGAACATGTACATCAGGAGGTGGACTGTGCGGAGGCTAAACTTCTGATCGAAACTCGAAAGTGCCGATTGTAGCTCCTGATCGCAGATCTGTCCGCTCCTGTCCTTGTCCATCCGGTTGAAGCAGTCCACGAATTTCGGATCCGTTCCGGGTGGGAATGAGGACGGGACCAGCGCGCAGAACGGATCTCCTCCACAGCGTCCTTCAGTCGACGACGACTTCCGGTACATCTCCGATGTTCCGTTGACGGCAGTTCTCGCAGGCAACCCAGCGCCGTAGCTGTAGCCGGAAGCGTTCGCGTAGGCGCCACTGTGGTCGGAAGACCAGGAATGGCATTGACCGCCACTGTTGGCGTATTCCGTGGCTTCGTACTGGACACGCTGGTAGGAAGCCATTGCTGAAGCTAGCTAGGTTTGGATTGGAGAAGTTGGCCGGAGAGGAAATTCTTGTGTTTGAATGGATGAGGAGTGTAACGCCATGGGAATTGTTTATATAGGAGGCAGATTAGGGAATGGGGCTCCAATTTGGGGAGGTATTACGGAATTTGCCATCAAATCCATGGATGGATACAATTATTTGGAGGGAAAGGGAATATGTATGGAGGTTGGTGGTGAGGGCGGGAATATCTTTTTCTTTCAAAAAGAGGGATCAATGCCTTATATATATACATATTTTAATCAAAAGTCGTTGCGGGATATTTTACGGATAAAAATATGTCATGTTTTTTTTTTAATTAAACAAAATATGTTATTCTATATATTTACATAATTGTGGGTAATCATTAATACATTGTCTTGTGATATTTTTTTCGAAAAATAAATAAATTACTATTCCTAGTGAAGCGTTCATGAGATTTCGCCTATACTTATTACCTCACTTGTGACGACATAATGCTTTTAAAATACATGCAAGCCTTAGCCTGATGGGACGATTATTAGATTGTAAGCTTATTAGTCCAAGCGATGAGGGTTACGAGTTTGATTCGCGATGAATTATGTTTACTGTTCAATCGTCGTCTATGAAAGAAGTTTGGCGAGATTGTTATCCCAATGAACGTTTTTCTCCGACCGAGGATCTTTAGAACTCAAATCCGGGGGTTTTAAGTCCCTGACTCTGAGATCGGAGGGGGGTATTTATAGGGAAACCAAGCGAGCAGCTGGCTGGCAACCTCGTGGTTCTACGTAAGACACGTGTAGCGCATGCCCACACGCTTAGGGGCATAGGCAATACACGTGGAGCCATTAGAGGCGAGGTGCTTGAGCTAGCGAGCTGCTTGCTAGGTCTTCGGAGGCTAACGAGTTACAAAGGAGAGTTAGCTTTGATCCCTACACTGGTTTTGATTCACGAGGGAAATAAAGGTTAATAGATATTGGGAGTGTTAAGCCTAGTTCTTTAGATCCGGTTGGATACTTTGTTCGCGATGTGCTAATGGTGGGACCGACCATCCTTTTGCGTTGGGTGACCCATTTATGACGTAATATTCCGTGTTTATTATATAGCCTATTTTCTATGGCATCGTCATATCTCCTCGTAACCTGAGCGCGAGTGACACTACATTTGCGATTAGGTTTCGACAAGTACGATGCTTTCCGCTAAAGCTCTTAGTTTATTAGATGAACCTTTCTTGGGCTTATCGTGCTCTTTCAGCCCATTGGGCTGGTTGGCCACACAGGGACCTATAAGTGGGATTTTTACTCTCGCTCATTCTCATTCCACATTTCTGAATTCCCAAAGAGGGAAGAAAGAGGGATTTTCAAGGGTTTCTTGTGTTTTCCGAAGAACTGAGATCGGTGTTAGGTGGCTGTTCGCTCCTAGTTCCTTGAGTTTTTCAGTGCTTCCCTTTCATAGCTGCTCAAGTAAGTTGTCTTCGATCTTTCTTTTGCTCTTTTTAATTTCCCAAGTTTGCGTCATCCTCTTGTGATTTTTAGGGTTAGCCGGAAAAACTGAAACCAGTGGCGGTTATGGGGTGGCGATCGGGGTACGCCCTGGTGCCTCACCCTTGACTTTCCCATTTGTCTCCCTAGTCGTAACTGACCTTTGTGGGGCGACAGACGGGTAGTTAGTAGTAGTAGGGTGGTATCGAGAAGGGGTAGTATTGTATTTTGAGTTTTTCGGACGATCCCCGACGGTTTTTTCGTACTTCGTGGAGTACTTTCGACGAAAAGGAGCGGAAGAAATTCGTTCGACTTCGCCCTTTTGTCCTTCTCCGGGTTGATTTCTCGAGAATCGAGAAATCTTTAAGAGGGAGATGAAAAGGCGTCGGGGCCAACATAGGCCTTTAAGAGGGCTTTTTGGCGCCAAATTTATTTACTCGCGATGTTGAAAAGGTAGTTTTCCCCTTGTTAATCTTCCCTTTTTCTTGCGTCTTTTTCAGGAGATTTTTCCTTTGTTCCTAGAATTAAGATGTCTCAGGAGAGCGATAGCCAGAATCGTAGCATGAGCTATCAATATGAAGAAGTCAGTTCCTCGCGTACCAGTTCTCATACTGATGTTGGTTCGGAATCTGCGGCGAGCCTGGCCCCTCTTCCACCAAGTAACAAACTTAGGGAGGAAAAGAGAAAGAAGGCAAACCCTGGGGAGGGTTCCAACGCAAAGAGGCGGAAGATGGCAGGAACCATTAAGCGCCCTTTAGAAAAGAACCACCCCGAATATTGTCATACCTTAGAGTCCATAAATGACCTGGGAAGGAGCGAGTCATCTCGCGTACCCAAAAAGTCTAAAAAGCCTATCCGAGTGGTTCCGGGCGACTTCGCCCTGCCCCCTTATGATCGAACAGAAGCCGACAGCTGTAGTTTTTGTGAGGGTTATGCCTTCGGGGCGCCCCTCCCCCTCCAACAATATTTTTGGATCGCGTAGCTCCTACCGTACAGAAAATGCTAGGTGAAGAGTCGATTCTAGATGCTAAGCACCTGGAAGAGGTGGCTAGACTTTATCTGTGGTCGGCTGGGGTAGAGATAGGTTTGGCCGTTGGTGGCGGGGGGTGTTTAAACGAATATAAAGATCATGTGGTAGCCCACTTGGGCAGCCTGCTTCAAGGGTTTCGTGTCCCTCTTCCCCCGTTGTATGTGGATTTTTTAGCTTGCATAAACCAATGCCCTGCTCAGCTTGCTTTCAACGTGTGGATGTATCTGGCGGTATATACCATGCGTTGTGCTGCCATTAAGCAAATGCCAACGTTAGATCATCTTTTCTCCGTTCTTTCCTTGAGGCATGGTGATGGATTGGTGTCCGCCTCCCTGGATGGGAAGATCGTTGAGAGGTTGTCCAGTAGCCCAAGATGGAGGAAAAAGTGGTTCCTCGTTCGCGATCCAACCAAAACCATATTGAACTTTGTGATCAAACCCGGCAAGTACGTTGCGCCTGGCGATAAACACGATGCAGCGGATAGGTGGAGAGTTGCGTTTAAGAGGGGGATTGCGGTCGTTTGGGGTTACAGGAAGGTTGTGACCCCGGTTCGCTTGGAAATGGCTAAACTTAGCCTTCCGTATCGGCTGGGTTGGTGTCTATGAACCTTTTATTCTAAATCCTTTGGTGTTTTGACCGTGACTTTTCTTTTATCCTGACTTGCTTTAATATTTCCCCCAGATATGGTAGTTGGCAAGTCGAAGGTTTCTGCGCTTGCGAAGAGGAAAAATGCCACGAGAGGTGGGTCAGGACCGGTTCTTAAAATCACCTCGCGTCGGGGTGGTGGTCATCAAAATGTTCCCCGTGAGTCTCCTATTGTAGCTACGAGTTCAAAAGGAAAAAACCGGTCGAGGATCAGGAGAGTATTTCGTCCGATGACCAACCGTTGGCCCATCGTGGGCGAAAGCGTCTAAAGGAGGGTACGGAGGGCACCACACATCTAACCTCCGAGCCGGCTACCCGTGCCGGGACACAAAATGATGGCTTACCGGCTGCCTGGGTTTGACCCTATTGATATTAAGAAATTGGATATCCCCCTGACGAGTTGTTCGGCCGAAAGAGATTATCTTCATCATTTGACGGATGAAGAACTAGTTGAACATGGCCAAAAAAGCAGGGGCTGGGTAATCTTTGTCGCGACTTATGCCTTTATTTCCTCTTTCTTTCTTTATTTAACTTATGCATTTTATTTTTATCCGTATGTTTTCGTAGGATAATTTGCAATGGTTTCAGATGGGCCTGCGTTTAAGAAATTATGGTGATAAAGTGAGGGAGTTGAAGACTAATGTGGCCACCCTGAAGACAAAGGTGGAAAAGTTGAAAGATGTGGAGCTCCGGGAGGTAACCATTGAGAGTCTCAATGATGCTTTGACGAAATCCCAGAAAGATGCAGAAGCCGCGAAGAATGAGCTAGATCTGCCACGTGTTGAACTTGTGAAAGCTCAAGAGGTGGGGACCCGGTATGAACTGGAGGCCACACGCTTGAAAAGTCATCTCAAAGGCCTTGAGGGTGAATTGAGGGCGGTTCGCGAGGAATTGACTGGCACGAAGAGCCAGTTGGAGCGCTTTATTTCTGGGGACGAGGTTGTTCTTTCCAAGAAGTTACTCCACGAGTTCATACTTAGTGACGAGGGCCAGGGGTGGCTATATGGTTTCCTGGGGGGTGCCGGTCGGGGTTGGCTTGATCATTACCTTGAGACGGATGGAGAGGACGTCCTTTATGACAAGGTCTCCGATGCATGGATGGACAGGATCATGGGTGGAATTACTCAAAGTGTTAATCGCTTTGCTTATCTCAGCGACGAGGACAAGATGTTTCCTCCTAGCTACGAGGATGAAGACATGAAGCTTAAGGATCCTCATCGCGATTTGCCTCCCCCCCATGACGCTCCTATTACTGATGCAACTGTCCTTGATCCTCTGCCTGAAGGTGAAAAAACCCCTGCGCCTGCTCATGTAGATCGCCCTTCTACTGATGTTTGACTTGGCCGTTTATTCCATTCTCTATAAAGATATTTTGTTCGTAGGGAAGTTTGAGAACATTATCACCCATAGTGAGAGTCTCGTGCTCTGCTGCGGTTTGTTTGTTCGTATTTTGGGATTATGAACATTTCGACCCATGATAAGTGATGCCTTGTTGTGGTGTTTTGTGAATATTTTTGTTTTTGGATTTATTGTGGTTTTGTTTATATCTATCGCTTGTTTTCCTTACTGGCTTGTTCCGCTGATTTTTCCTTATGTGATTTTTATGTCTGAATCTCGACCTGTTGTTTCTATTCGCAATGTAAATTCGCGATACCCTTATCCATCTCCTGTCGTTGATTGTTTTATGTAATAAATCGTGAAATGACAAAAAGTAGGGTTCGTGTATATAATAGTTTTTTATTCGAGATGATAGGGAAAACTTAAGAACTTCTTTGCGATGAAACATAACAGAAAATATTTTGGAGTGCTTTTTATGCGATTATATCTCCTCGTAGCACATGTAGTCGGGCAAAGTATCCCCATTTTCGTTGGGACCTGGTTGCTCTATTGCCACATTAAAGTGGGACTCTCCTTGGTACTCAAAGGTGAGGCGGCTAGGATTAAGTATCGCCATTCTTCTGATAGGGAGAACCAGTCTCCCTCGTCTCGTTCGACTAGGATTAAGAATTCTTGGTTTGAGGGAGTACATAGGTAGATGTGGTTTGTTATTTCTTCCCCGAATTCTACGAAGATATATGGTAGTAGGAGCCTGTGTAAGTGGCTTTCCCTAAGGATTATTCTGGCGAATTTAGGATTTGGAAAAAAACATAGTGTTTGTGATGTAATTTGGTGGAGGGGTTTCTGGTGGAGAGGGCTCTCCTGAAACCCTATCAAAACTTGGCATTGTATTTTTTGGATAATTCAAATTGTACTCCTGATGATTTTATTTATACCAGTTCTACGTGCAAGGGATAGGGACGTTGCTATTACAGAGTTATCTCTTTAATTGTGGTGAAACAGGTTGGTGCGTGTTGCTAGTATGTCTTTTGTGCATCTTAGTGTTCGGATTTGTCCTGTAACTTTTTCCACTGCCTGGGCTGAACTTGTCTTTATCAAATGCGATTCGGGTGTGTTTATATGATATTTGTTGCCCTCGTGGTCGAACTGAGTGCTGGGCGGTTTGCTTATTGTTCAATACATACTGCCCTCGTGGTAGCACTAAGTGATAGGCGGTTTCTATTGATGTTTTTCTTTGTAATTAGTATAAGAAGGTAGGAAACCCAAAGCTTTTGTTGTAGTTAGTCTATGATAATGACGCATGCGACACTAGTTGACATTCCCAACGTAGTTTTTCCTCGCGTGAGGGGTTTCACCCGGGATATCGCCGTGGATGGGCATTTTTATAGGATGGTAAGTTATATTTATGTGATTATGTTTTTGGTATATGGAGTGTTTCTGATGTGCTTGCTTTTGTTGTAGCCTTTACCCTCTATATACCGGGATTATGGTTATGATGCGCTTGGGCTTGTCCATTTATGGACGCGGTCGGATGAGGAATTTATGGTGAGGGTGGAAGCCTTAGGACCCAACAATTACTGGTTTACAACTGGGTGGCCCGCGTTCGTTGTTTCGAATGAACTTCAAATTGGGACACGCCTGATTTTTGAATATGAAGGACACTCCTGCTTTGATGTTGTTGCTGTGAACCATGGTCCTGATCAAAATGGTGATGTGGACTTCTCAGTTCGGTGTTGAACGTTTCATTTTTATTATGTTTGTTGTGGTTATATCGCTTTGTCGCCAACGGGTGGTTATGTTTAATGTATAATCATTTATTAAATTATCGTGGTGCTACTCGTTTTGAAGTTATCGTAAACTGTGGTTGATCCAATAAACAAGTAATTTCCAGTGTGATGCTTGTGATTAAAGGACTTTAATCTCTGTTGTGATATTCGCGATTAAAAGATTTCAATCTCCAGCATGAGATTTTTTGACTAAATCTCGATCTCCAGCGTGAGAATTTTGATTAGATCTGTCGATCTCCTAGCGTGAGATTTTTTATTAACATATTTCAATCTCCAGCGCGAGATTTGCGTTTGAGAAATAACGATCTCCAGTATCCTTAGATGTTGGGGAAGAATAGATCAAGAGATCTCTGATGCGCTGTTCGTGAATAGAGAGACTTCAATCTCCAGCGTCGTTAGATACTCCCTCCGTTCGGCAAAACTTGTCATTTTAGCTTCTTTCACAAGTTTTAAGGCAATTAACAAATGTACTAATTTACCCTCAATTATTACCCTCCTTTTTTACTTTATCGAAAACTACAACTAACAAACCATCAATCATGTCAAGGGTATTTTTGTAAAGTGAAGTGCAAAATACCTATAATGACAAGTTTTTTTAAACAAAAATAACACCCTAAAATGACAAGTTTTGCCGAACGGAGGGAGTACTAGGGAGGAAGAATTTAGGAGATCTTCCTTGCGTAGATCGCAAATAAAGAAATTTTATTCTTCAGTCTTCTTTGGATGTTAGGAATTTTCTTTGAATCGTTATACAAAGGTTGATGACAAATTGAAACTTAAAAAAGCAGACTTTTATTGATGAGCCGAGCTTTTCTTTAAGAAATTTAACATGGAAGAACTTAGCTTATCGAACTGATCCTGGGATCTAATGGAAACCATTTGCTATTGGACCATCGTAGTCGCTATCGTATAACTCATCTTCTATGTAGCGCCCTTGCTTGTCGAAGAAATGGACTTCAAATCTTGCTTCTCCTTAGTGAGTGAACATTATTGATGTTTCCAGCTCTAGTCGGTGTGATTCGGCAAAGTCCCTCCATCCACGTGCCACCCAGTGAGATCTGTAACTACCTCCTACGATGTGGACATGGAAATTTTTGACAACGCGAGTGGATAAAAAGATTTGCTCGGGAACATGTGGTTGGAAATGTCGACTGAATTCGTAAGGTAATATCATGCGTATGTATTGCTCGTCTCCTACTAAATAAATATCAAATATAAAGGTACTGTTTGGGCTTTGATTGCTGATGCTTGCTGCCATATTTGTGTTTTTCTGGGAGGACCGGGAATGAGAAGGTTGTGCCTTTAATGTTGTAAGGAAAGAGGACTTTTATAGTGGTTTCGACTGGTTCGAAAAAATGATTTTTGCGATATATGACTATTTTTGAGTTTCGAAAAGCGCCAGTGTACTTGACCTAGTTCTGCAGGGATTCTTTGGCACGTGTAGAACATGTAGAGTATCTTGGGAAATCCTTCTTGTAGATTTTTCGTCTAGTTTCAATGTATGCAATAAATGCTTTAGATGATTTCCAAAGTATGCACCCTTTTTTTCTGGGGATAAGAAGGCGTGCTACTGTGTTGAAATATTTGCAGTTATTGAGTTGTTTCTTAACGCATTGGTGTTCTGGCACAGGGATGGCGTTGCCCAATTCTAGTATGCGTGATTTTTTCCGTTGGGTTGATGAGGAGGGGAGGATGCATCGTCTTGTAAGTTGTACACATTCTTCGTGATTTATGCTTTTTCTTGGACCTGAACTATTTATTGAGTGGCAATGCTTTTTTTTGTATACAACCTCTTCCTGACGCTTTTGAGAGGATGTATGGTCGTGTTGTTACTGACCATGTCAGTTTAGTCTCTACAAATGGTGAGACCTTTCGTGTTGAAGTCTCCGAGGATTGCTCTAACCGTTGGTGGTTATCCGGTGGTTGGAATAGATTTGCGACCAACAACGGCGTTAAGATTGGAACGTCGGTGGTGCTCTTTCAATAAGTAGAAGAAAATTGCTTCAAAACCCTTGTTCTTGAAGATGAAGATGAGTAGAGCTTTTTGTGTTATGTAATCTTAGTAGATATGTGTTTTTATGTTGTGTTTTTATTAACCTTTAATCGCATGCTTTGGTATCTGTAATTGTGAATATTTCTGTTAATAACATCTCAATGCTTTGAATGATCCGGCCTGGGCTTTTGTGTTTTGTCTTTTTTCGACTTGGATGTGACCTTTGCTAGTGTGATAATGACACTCTGGATCGCAGAGTTGGGTTCTGCAACTTTTGTCACTTGTCTGGCATGCAGTTGGTTCTGAAGATGTTGTTTCGGATAGACATTCGGTGGTTAGACAACACTGCTCTGTTTGCTTGATTTGGTGATAAATATCAGATGCTCGGGTTAAATCTGCGGCAGTTGTCCTTGGGCTTTGTTTGATTTAGCAATATTCTTGTAGTGAGGAGTCATGACTTCCCCTCCTCCTAGTCGGCGTGACTTTTTCCGTTCCATTGATTCTGAAGAGAAGATGGAATATCTGGTAGGCTTCTTTACCCATCTTCTGTAATTTGTGTGCCCCCTTTAATATTTTGGTTTTGTGGCTTGTAGCTTTTGCCCGAATCATTTGTTGTTCAATATGCTCGCGGGGGAGTGACTCACGTGTGTTTGGTCTCTCCTACTGGGCGAGAGTTTCGAGTATGGGTGTTTCGAGATAGTCAGGGTTGCCATATCCTTACCGAAGGTTGGCGTGCTTTTGCTGTGGACAGCGGTTTACGTGTCGGGGGGTCTCTCGTTATTTTTAAGTATGAGGGGAGTAATCGTTTTACAATAATCGTTCTAGAAGCGAGTGAATAAGCTGTGCGTGCAAATGTGTTTGTGTAATCCTTTTTGATGTTTTGGTTATATGTTGGCTTCTGTACGCATTATACCGGATTTGTTTTAAAGGTTTGTTTTTAGAAATTGGACTAGAATAGCCCTGCATCTGATCTTAGCGGGCTTTTTTAACGATTGTTTGATGTCATACTTTGAACAAAACTGAATCGTAAATAATGGTAGAGCAAAACATAACGTTCTTATTAATCCTCCAGATGTTATAGAAACTTATAGACGTATTTTACAAACAGAGTGATGGCAACTAAATTTACTTCTACGAAGTTATACTTTAAAGGCGAAGAAAACTGGAAACTTTCTATGAGCATTCTCGATTTACCTCCTCCGAGGCCTGGCCGGGATGATTCGAGTTCTGCCCTGGCTTAAGCAAGATCCATTCGGAAGCGGACCTTCTGAGTGAGAAGGAGCCCATTCTGTGTCTACTTCATCCCCTACCGCATCTAGGATATGAACCTCGAAGTGAACACCTCCTTTGTGAATAAAGGTTACGGAGGAACCGACATCGATACTATGTGAGCAAGCAAAATCGTTCCATCGGCTGCTCAAGTAAGGAAGCCTATAATCTCCACGAGTAACTTCTACAGACAAATCCCGCAAAATTCAGGTTGATAGAAGAATGTTCATGGGAAGGTTTGGATGAAATTCATCTTCGAAACGCAATGGAAGGGACAAGCGATGTAACTGTTCTGGGAAACGGATGGGCTCCGAAAATGACCAAACCGCCTGGTTTGATGTAGTCATAAAGAGAGAGAAGATAGGGGTAAAGAAAGTGAGTTAATGGAATGCTCCTCTAATATATTTTCTTTATAAAGGGACGTCTATGTGATCGGCTCAGGATCACGGGGGATAGTAACTAGGGCATCTTGTGTTCCGTGGCAGGATAGGGACGCAAAGATCGAAGCAAGTGAAATCGTGATTTTATTTTCAGATAAACGCCGTGCGTGGGGATGCCCCTAAACCATATGATTTCCATAGCAAATTTAGAATTAATAAGTACAGCCATTTCTGTGGAAGAACCATGGGCGAATTTTGCAGATCAGACCGCTTAGTTTTATTCTTCTTATAGGCTTACTTGCATGCATATCCGTGCTTAAAGTACACGCGTTCGCTAAATTTATTCTCCTTGGAGGCTTACTTGCACATCCCGGTGTTCAAAAGACATGTGATTGCTAAATTTATTCTCCTTGGAGGCTTACTTGCACATCCCCGTGTTTGAAAGACACGTGATTGCTAAATTTATTCTCCTTGGAGGCTTACTTGCATGCGTATCCGTGCTTAAAGTGCACGCGATCGCTAAATTTATTCTCCTTGGAGGCTTACTTGCATGCGTATCCGTACTCAAAGTGTACGCGGTCGCTAAATTTATTCTCCTTGGAGGCTTGCTTGCATGCGTATTCATGCTTAAAGTGCACACGATTGCTAAATTTATTCTCCTTGGAGGCTTACTTGCATGCGTATCCGTGCTTAAAGTGCACGCGATCACTAAATTTATTCTCCTTGGAGGCTTACTTGCACATCCCCGTGTTCGAAAGACACGTGATTGCTAAATTTATTGGTATTGACAATGTTTCTTGGGTTTGGAACTTTCATTTATATATATGAAGAGGTGTACCCAATCTGGAACCCTGGTGACCCCTATACATAGAAAATCCAAGTCACCGAGTTTCTAACATGTCTAGCTTTTACGCAAAATATGCTTTGAGATTCTTTGAATTCCATGATTTTGTGAGGATCGTGCCTTCCGAATTTTGAAGCTTGAAAGAACCTCTGCTTACTTCTTTATGGATGACGTATGAACCTTCCCCATTGGGTTCAAGCTTTCCCCCGGTCGTCGTTTGTCGAAGGACCATATCCCCTTTTTGCAAGGGTCGTACAAAAACACGCTTGTTGTACCCTTCTGTCAGGCGACGTTGATACTCATTTGCGTTGAGACAAGCGGTATCCCTTCTTTCTTCTTGTAAATGGAGTTCTAACTCAAGGGCCTCGTCGTTGGACTCTTTGCTGAAATCGACTATTCTGGTTGACGGAATCAGGAGCTCCACTGGTATGACCGCATCCACCTCAAAAGTCATTGCGAATGGTGTTTCTCCGATAAGGCTCTTAGGTGAGGTTCTATATGTCCATAGAACTAGGGGCAAGATCTCAGCCCACTCTCCTTTTGCCGTTCCCAACCTCTTTCTCAAAGCATTCAGGATTTGGCGATTCGTGATTTCGGCTTGTCCGTTGGATTATGGATAAGCCACTGATGAGAATCGAAGGTCTATACGGAGGCCAGCGCAGAAATCACGAATTCCCTCGCAATCAAATTGGGGACCGTGATCTGTGATGATAGCTTGAGGGACTCCGAATTGGTAGACCATATTTTTCCATATGAACTTACGTACTTTTTCCGCTGTGATGGTGGCCATGGCTTCAGCTTCCACCCACTTCGTGAAGTAGTCTACTATCAAAATGATGAAACGTAGCTGGCCTGGTGCCGTCGGGAAGGGGCCCAAAATATCCATTCCCCACATTGTGAATGGACATGGTGCGGAGATGGTTTCCAAAGAATGAGGGGGACGGTGATTGAGTGATGCGTGTCGTTGACAAGGATCACATATGTGGATCACCATTTTCGCGTCTGCCCTAAGGGTGGGCCAATAATAACCTAGGCGTGTGATTTTAGACGCTACGGCTCTCCATCCTTGGTGGTTGCCGCAGAGGCCCGCGTGCAATTCTTGTACGAGATTAAGGCCTTCCTGGCCTGAGACGCACAGGAGATCCGGGAGGTTGAAACCTCTTTTGTATAGTCGGCCATCCCTGACTCGGAAACGGGCTGCTCTCCTTCTAGTACTTTGGCTTTCCTATACCTCACCTACTATTGCCCCTTGACTTATGTATTCCAGGAGGGGTATATGCCAATCTCCGAGGTTTGATATTCTGAATACCCCCTGATGTATTCCTTGGGCATGCCTGTGCTCGATTATCACACGATCACTTAATCCTAGAGGCAGTGTGGCTCCCATTCTGGCCAATGTGTCGGCGCGCTCATTTTGCTTGCGAGGGATGGATGTGATAGAACACTTTCCGAAGGCGGCAATGAGTGTCTTTACATGGGCCAAGTACTCGGGCAGCATTCCGGTCTTTGCTTCGTATTCCCCCTTAACTTGGAAGGCGACCACCTCTGAATCTGTAAAAATTTGAACTTGTCGTGCCCCGTTAACCAAAGCTTTTTCGATACCTGTGATCAAAGCTTCATATTCTGCTTCGTTGTTGGTGGCTTCAAACAATAGCTGGAAAGATAAATCGGTTATCTCTCCCGTTGGATTGGTGATGGTGACTCCTGCTCTACACCCCCTGCTGATACCGATCCATCAAAATTAATTACCCAGTCCTCTCCATCGTGATCTTGGGAATTTATAAAGACGGCCTCGACAATGAAGTCGGCCAACGCCTGGGCTAAACGAGATTTCCTGGGTTTGAAATGAATATCGAATTCGGAAAGCTCCACTGCCCACTTGACCATCCTTCCGGAAAGAGACGGTGAATGTAGAATTTGATGGAGTGGCAGGTCGGATAGCACTTCAATGGTATGGGCCTGGAAGTAGGGCCTTCATCTTCGCGCCGCCAAAACCACGAATAGAGTCATCTTTTCTATCGGGATATACCGGGATTCAGCGGGTTGCAACACGCGGCTGGGAAAGTAAATAGGAAAATTGGACTCCCTAGTTAGTACCGCGCTAATGGTGGTGGATCCGACTGCGAGGTATAACTGTAAGGTTTCGTGCTCGCATGGAAAGTGCGAAGTTGGGAAAGCGGCCAGATAATCTTTCATGCTTTTGAAAGCTTTATCCAAAATAGTAGTCCGCTCAACCGGATCATTCTTTTTTAGCTGCTCAAAAAAGGGGAGCGAATGATCGGCTAATCGTGAACAGAATCTGCTCAGGTAGTTGACAGACCCATTCAACTTTTGGATGTCGTTCAGCGTCTTTGGAGGAGCCATGTCGATAATGGTTTGTACTTTTGAAGGATTAACATCTATTCCCCGGTGGCTTATCATGAAGCTTAAGAATTTCCCGGAATCGATTCCAAAAACGCATTTTTCCGGATTCAGGCAGACACGATTTCTTCTCAGAGTATCGATGGTTTCTTGCAAATCCTTGCAATGGTCTCCCATCGCAACGCTTTTGATCACAATATCATCGACGTAAACCGCAACATTTCTTTCGATCTGGGAAGAAAATACTTTCTCAATCATTCGTTGAAAAGTGGCTCCGGCATTTTTGAGCCCAAATGGCATCACCTTATAACAAAAAGTTCCCTGGTTGGTGATGAAAGCGGTGCTTTTTTCGTCGCGAGGACTCATATTAATCTGATTGTAACCGGAATATACGTCTAGAAAGCTTAAGGTGGCATGTCCTACCGTGGTGTCTACCAACTCGTCGATGGACGGTAAAGAATAACTAACCTTTGGGCATGCCTTGTTCAAATCTTTGAAATCTACGCACATTCTCCACTTGCTACTGCTTTTTCTGACTGATATCACATTCGACAGCCAGGTTGAGTCATTAATTTCGCGAATAAACCCAGCTTATAGAAGCTTGTGTACCTCTTGTTTTGCTGCTTCTGACTTTTCAGCGGCCATCTTTCTTTTTCTTTGGCAGACTGGTTTTGCCTCGTGATTGAGTCTCAAGGAATGTTCCACGATATCTCGGGGAAGCCCTTATAAATCTTGTGGCGACCATGCGAAAACGTCTCGCGATCCTTGTAACAAATCCTTGAGGCGCTCTAAAGCGGGGCCAGTCAGGCTTTGGCCGTGATACCGGATTTCAGACTTGTTTTGGGAAAGGAAAGAAAGCGACTTTTTCTTCCACGATTTTATCAGCTATCTTCTCTAGTCGAACCTCTAAATCTGCCTGTTGTCGTTCAGATGTGGCTTCTTGTTCACGCTCGTCGTGGGCCTCTTCTTTAAGAGATCCCCGAGCCCTTTCTTTAATTGCGAATATTCGGTTATGGCACTTTCTCAGCGAGGATAAGTAACAGACCCTACTTTCGGCTTGTTGTCCTCGTGCTTCGCCCACCTTTCCGTCAGCGCATGGAAACTTGACACTAAAATGATATATAGAGCATGCTATTTGGAATTTGAATAGACTTACACGGCCCATGATAGCGTTGTAGATGGATGGCAGTCGAACCACCATGAACTCAATCATGTGGGTTCTTCTATTTAACGCGGTGCCTAGCGTTAGGGCCAACTCAATCGTTCAAGCTACTTCAACCTCATCTCCGGAAAAGGAGACTAGTTTTCCTGAGTAGCGATGTAGGGCGCTTTCGGCGATCCCGAGTTGCTCGAAGGCGTCCCAGTAGAGGACGTCTACACACGAACCTGTATCTATCATGACCCTTTTAACGGTTTTGGTTCCTATCTGTACATGGATGACCATAGGATCTGAGTGAGGCATTCTGAGATCACTAGCATCACGGGTGTCGGATATAGAGAAACTCAGCCTAGCGTGAGCAGTGGATGCTTGTTTGACGCTGGCCTCCAACGGGGGGCGTCTAGCTTCTCTTTCATAGTTTTTCCTTTCTTGATTGTTGGTGCCAGATGTTGTGAGTCCTCCCGCGATGTTGTTGATGCACCCATCCGGAGGAGGAGGCCGGTATCCTACTCCTCTGCCTCTGTTTCTTCCTGGTCTGTTCTGGGGGTAGGTTCCCCTACCTCTTCCCCTAGTTGCATATTGGGGATTGTAGGGTCTCGGTGGTGCACTAGGCGGCTTATATTGTTGGGGAGGGGCCTCGGGATGACGGTGTTGCTGTGGCATCGCTGCTGGATTACCAGGATTTACTAGTGGGGCACAAGTTTGAGGGGATATCTCCTTTTGGGGAAGAGCTGGAGGGATCCCATAGACCAGGGGCGAGATATGGTCAGGATGAGCCATCATCACATTAGTTGGGACCCCAGCGGATTTGGTCCTGACCTTTGGTTGTACTGCGCTTCTTGGATTAGAGGGCACGGCGGAATGGTCGGATACTGCCAGGAAGGATTATGAGGTTGCTGATCCCCGAAGTTTTCCCTTCCCTATCGCTTGTTTGGTGGCCAATGGTAAGACGGCTAACGGAACAAAGGCTTACATTCGACAGGCCGTGAGTTGGAGCTTGCAGCTTCCATATCATGGATATGCTTGGTAACGTGTTTTCTCAAAACATCGTAGTTGGCCGACTCTTTTTGAAATAGGCAAATTTTGAAATCTCCTTCAGCCAAATTTCCCATTAGTATCGTGCTTGCGGACTCTTGGTTGAATCTCGGGATTTGTACCACCATATTAGTGAATCTGTTGAAAAAATTTCCCAAGGACTCGGTCGCGCCTTGCTTGCTGGAATTGAGGTCCAACATGGTTCTTTTTCTTGTGCGAGTGCTGCCGAAATGAGCGACAAATGTCCCTGACAATTGCGTAAAGTTGTTGATGGATGATCGGGCAAGATTCGTGAACCATGTTAAAGCGACCCCACTCAACGTGGATGGAAATGAGCGGCAATACATAGCATCATTGTCCTCGTTCATTCCCATTGCCTTGGTGAATTGGTTGAGGTGATCGTTGGGATCGGTAGCTCCTTTGTATTTGGTGATGGAGATGTCCCTCCACCTCTTGGGGACGGGTGCCTCACGTATTTGTCTGCAAAAGGCCAAGGGGAAGGTTGGCTCACCTTTGCGAGTTTGCTCGGGTGCCTCAGGGGAGTTTGAACGCGAAGACACGTTCTGGGCCCTGCCAGAACGGTCGACCCTGTTTATATTCTTGGTGGGTTCTAGATCAGGGTTCAGAGGGCCACCAGCAGGGTTGGGGAAATGGTCGACCGTTATGGGCACTGGTCCTTGTTGTTGACAGTAAGTATGGGGGTCATGTTGGAGTGGCATCCCGTTCGCATGCTGGAAAGGCATACTGTTCACTTGTTGGTTAAAGTACATGCTTTATGGGTAGCTTCCCGTGAAGAATTGGTATAGGGGGCAGCCGCCCTACATCCCGTAGGGTGCGAACGGAGGGGGTTGCACAGTGTCTGATAATGCATATCTTAGATAGGCATTATAGGCATTTTTAGTTTAGTTAGGTTGCATTTCTTTCATACTTTGTTGCTAAATTGCATCTTATGATTATTCTAGAAGAGTTTGGATTCTGCACAAATTTGTGTTTATCTTGCAGATTAAATCGGAACACATTTGAGAGATGCAATACCTTGAGGAGGAGCACAAGAGACGTTGGGTAGAAGCAAGGAAGGAAGAGATGCAAGGATACTTGGAGATACCCGCGGAGCTGAACAAGAGGACACGACAATAGGATGTCGTGGCCGCAGCATGCTTGCCGCGGCCGCAGCCAGGACCGCTGCAGCGGGAGAAGGAAAAATTGCTAATGCCGCGGCATGCAGCATGCTTGCCGCGGCCGCAGCATTGGTCGTCAACGCGTATACGCTGCGTTTTGATTACTAAAAACCCTAGATGCTTTTGTTTTGTTTCATGGCCGACTTGGGATCATATATAAGGCCGAATTAAGTTATTTTTCAGAAACTTCTATTCTATTCTTATGTTCATCAAACACTTTAGAGATTTGAGCGATGTCTTCCATGAGGAACTAAACTCATCGATTCTGCCTGCAATTTGAAGCATTTTTTGGATTAATTGTGAGTTTCTAATTCTCGTTCCTTGTTTCCTATATTTGAATGCTTCAACTTCTTTGTGCTTGATTGTTTATTGTTTTGTTCTATCTTGTCTGGCCAACTTGTTAGATCAATTCAATTACTAAGGTTTTGTAGATTCCCGGTTGTGAACCTTAACCTAAGTGGCAAACTTGTTCCTTTAGAGATGGTTGAACTAATTGAATGAGCAGGAAGTTGAATGTGTTGTTAAATCCCTCTTTAGGGACTGCAAATACCTTGGCTAATATCTGAACTTAAAGCTATCAATTGGGTTAAATTCTTCTTTAGGGACCGTTCGATTGATAAGGGTTGCTAGGACTGGTTGGACTAGTAACTATATTAGGTCGGGACAAGGGCATTCATAGGAAACCTTAATAGGACGAGAAGAAGTTACAAAGATCGCTTCAACCAAATAAAGTGGAAAATTGTAGGTTGAATTGCTTCTCCTAATTGTCTAAACCAAATTCATTTACTTTGCTTTCTTTACTCCGCTTTAATAAAAGGCGGAACTTTCACACACAAAACCCCCTCAAATTGGTTACGTTGATCGACACTTTAATCAAACTTGAATTATAACTTTCCCTGTGGATCGACCTCTTTCTTATTGCTATACTTGCTATAGGTTTGAGTTTTCTTTGACGGATCAACGACAGGTTTTCCCTCCGTCAGTGTCCCATGTTGGTTGTTGAGGGGCGCCTCGTTGTCGCTAGGTAGGGCTTCCTCGTTGGAGATGGTGTTGAGGTTGATGTCGTTTGCTTCCTCGTTGTCATGGTGTTGTTCCCCAAACTCCTCTCCGAAGAGGGTAAAGTTCATGATTCCTGCAAAGAAAAACATTAGTCCTTAAAAAAGGGAAAATCAACGCGATTATCAACTTATATATCATTTATGCAGAATAAAAAAGATAGAGTGGTAAGAAATGACGAAATAATTAAAAGAAATGGAAAGATAGTAATGTAAAGAAGCGTATTGCTATGCGGAACCTCTCGTCGTGAAAGGTTCCCACAGACGGCACCAATGATACGTTCATGAGATTTCGCCTATACTTATTACCTCACTTGTGACGACATAATGCTTTTAAATACCTGAAGCCTTAGCCTGATGGGACAATGATTAGATTGTAAGCTTATTAGTCCAAGCGAAGAGGGTTGCGAGTTTGACTCGTGATGAATTATGTTTACTGTTCAATCGTCGTCTATGGAAGAAGTTTGGCGAGATTGTTATCCCAAGGAACGTTCTTCTCCGATCGAGGATCTCTAGAACTCAACTCCGGGGGTTTTAAGTTCGGGGGATAATCAGAGCTCTTATGCCTTTCTATCTTCGGAATCGGATCCCTGACTCTGAGATCGAAGGGGGGTATTTATAGGGAAATCAAGCGAGCAGTTGGCTGGCAACCTCGTGGTTCTACGTAGGACACGTGTAGCACATGCCCACACGCTTAGGGGCATAGGCAATACACGTGGAGCCATTAGAGGCGAGGTGCTTGAGCTAGTGAGCTGCTTGCTAGGTCTTCGGAGGCTAACGAGTTGCAAAGGAGAGTTAGCTCTGATCCCTATACTGGTTTTGATTCGCGAGGGAAATAAAGGTTAATAGATATTGGGAGTGTTAAGCCTAGTTCTTTAGGTCCGGTTGGATACTTTGTTCGCGATGTGCTAATGGTGGGACCGACCATCCTTTTGCGTTGGGTGACCCATTTATGACATAATATTCCGTGTTTATTATATAACTTATTTTCTATGTCATCGTCACCTAGAATATTGATAGTACACATATCAATAGACATAATAAGTTTGATTTAACTTGGTTTAATGTATAGAGTGTATAAATAGTAGCGTGTGTCCCATTCTATATACATAATATTATAAAATTACATTTATTATATAAATGAATTCTATTAAAAATATGAGAAAAATAATGAATTTGAATTACAATGTGAGAATTAAACTAATAACAATTAAAGTGTGTGAAAAATATAAAATAAAAATTAATATAAATAAAAATAGTTCATTATGCCAAATATTACATATACCTATTCAAAATCCTCTTCAAGCCAAATGAAGGTAGTGGTTTTTCCTTCCATATTGTCAATTCAATTCAGTTTCATACTTATTTGATTTGCAGTGCATGGTTTCATGAATCCCCTCAGCCCTAACCCGAACCCATATCCCGACCTACCCACCGATCCGCTTGACCTTGACAAGTGGACATGCCTAATTATAAGGACCCTTTAGGGTGAGGTTATGTTAGCACTTATTTTATGGATCGAAAAACCTACAACACCCTAATATAGCATGTAACACTAGTAATATTATATTTTAACATTTTTTTAAAACAAAAGACTTGAATTGAGGGTAGTTATTTGAGAGAAAGTTGATTTAAGGTTTGTTTTGTGTAATTTCATAATTTATGGCTAGTTTTGGGAAAATCGCTAATTAAGGGTGTCTTAGGTAGAAAACCTAAACTGCCCTCTCGGCTCTCCCATCTCTCGTTCCTCTTCTTCAATTCGTCTTCTCTCTTCCTCGTTCTCAGATCTCTCGGTCACTCAGTTCGCTCGATCTCATCCCATCTCAACGTATCAAAGCCTTCAAGACGCTCATCGTCGTCCGTTAAGCAACTCCGATCAGTAAGCTCATCACCTTCTACGAATGTGGATTTTTATTTTGAGTCTCATTTTTTTTTATCTTCTGCTCGTTTATATTCAGTTCGTTCCTCATCTCATCGTTGTTAGGGTTTGGAATAAGGCTGGGCAAAATGTGGATCAGATCGAAATCGGACCGGGACCAGACCGGAATTTATGGTCTTTGAATCGGACCGAAATATTACGGTCTGGTTCGTGATCCAAAATATTATGATTTCCGGTTTCCGGTCCAAATCCGGGACCAAACCGGAATTTCCGGTCCGGACCGGAATTTGGACCGGCTTTTATTTCATAAAAAAAGCCTCACAAGCTTTTCATTTTTAAAAAAATGATCGTACTTAAAAATGATGCCAAGCGCCAAGCTCTACTTTTCAAACTTCTTTATTTAACTAGTTACAGCCCCCCTTTCGCACGCGAGTATTGTGAGTTATATGCAGACTTGTGTCATCTTAATATCCAGATTCCAAGTATGTTATCCTATAAGAAATCAATGAAGTAACCTTTCCCAACACTCATCCATTCCTCTCCACTTCACTCTGCACTTGATCCCTTTCGATCACACTCGATTCGAGCTAGTTACAAGCGACCTCGATGACATCCTCCTTGTGGGTGAGCGCCATGGCTTGGACAGACACGGGACGTTGTAGTTGTCAACTCATTTTGGTTGCTCCAATCAAAATGATGCCTTTTGTTTGGTCCATGTCTATTGGTCCCTCATCTAGCTGAAGGGGCAGTGAGTGCGCTTGTGGACACCTGACCCAGAGATTTCCTTGGGGCATTCAGCTTGAAGTAGCTGAGCTCTCATCAGATCGAGTCGAGCTTTCTTCCTTCTTCGTGGACAGGTCCATAAAGGAAAGTAACTGTGAAGTAAATTCCAAAAGATTCATCATCATAATTTTAATGATGATCAAAACGTCGCTAGCCATCGATAAGTTAATGACAATTCATTCTTGTACTTCATAGACACCACAATGTGTGATGAAATTTGCTATCCCTAATTCTGACAAAGCAAACAAGCAATAGAATTATAAGAGTGATTAACAACTTCCTTATTAATTTATTTTTGATTAAGTATATGTATCTAATACAATATCTTTTTTCCTTGAAAATATGAATATCACATTGGAAAGTAAGCTATATTAGATCTATGAAAGCATAATATTCCAAGAAAAAGAAGAAACTAAGATCGACTTGTATATCAGCATTATTTATAACTTACAAGATGCGCCAATGCACTTAGGTCTTCTGAGAAGAATTTCAGCAGCTTCTCTTTTGTAGGTTCGTACACACCCACGAAGATGATTTTAGGTGCTCTTTTCTCAAGCGGTGTGCAGCTCTGCGATAGTGTGACTTGGTGCTCTTCTCCTTGGATTTGGTTCTGTCTGTCGGAGTCAGGATAGGTTGGGGTTGTGGTAGTGTGTATCGTGGCATCTCCACTACTCGGGTTGACTGCTTACCTGGAGTTTCGTCCTCACCGCCCACATGATGATAGAGTCCTGATGTATCGCCGACCTACGGTTTTGCTTCATGGTGGGGCTTGGCTTCGTCCGTTGTCTTCATCCTCATCCAGCTTGGTTTAGGTCTTCATGGTTTCGTTTGTTGTAGAGTGTGTTTGCCTGAGTTTGTACCGTTTTGTTTTGTTGTATGTTGTAGTCCTTAGACGGTTTTCCGTCTGCCGGTTTTGGCCGGCCTTCGAGTTACAGATACGTCTGAATTCGAATTCTTACCTAATAAAAAAAAAGGACATTTGGTACTTTATACTCTAAAGGCCAAAAAAAAAATACAAATGGATTTTGGAGCAAATTACGATGTATTCAGGTAAGTTGAATGAAAGCATTCTAAACTGCAAAATGTGAGTGTTATATGGTAGTAGGGTGGCTTTTCTGCTCAGAAATTAAATGTTCTAGGAAATTTTTGCTCTCCTTGAACCATTGTCTACTGACTGCACCCTTCTTTTCTTGCTTCTTCAAAAGCCATGGATTACTTCAACTTTTTTTATAAAACAGTAGTACCAAATATATAGATGCGCACAGAATATTATATACAATCTGATCTCCCTATAAAATTATTAAAGTTACCCTAGGAACTCATATTGTTGAATCAAGCCCAGTGTTTCCCTCTATTTATCTCTCTTTCATCTCCATCTTCCAGTTTCTTTGACACCCACAATCCAAACATGTCACATTCCCATACGCAATTAATCACCAACAGTGAATGCCCTTTTAGATGCTATAATCACTATCTATGGGAATGATAATAATCAGTTGTACGAGTATATGTCAAGAATAGCCTAATATAGCCACAATCTCTAGGAATGATAATAATCAGTTGTCGAAAACTGTTGCCACGGTGGCTGTTCCAACTAAAACACACGCCTCTTAAGTGGAATCATCACAGTCAAGAGAGCTGAAAATTCAACGCATGCAGAAATTAAAGCTGCAAACAGTAATCAAACATGAAATCCAAACACCGATTTCCATTTCCAAATCTAAACACACGCACAGGCGCACGCGCACGCGCACACGCACACACGCGCGCACACACACACGCACAGACATGCACACGCACACGCAAACACACAGACACACAGACAGAGACACAGACACACACAGACATAGACACACAGAGACAGAGAGAGAAAGACAGAGACACACATACACAGACACACAGACACACAGACATACACATACATACACAGACATAGAGACACAAACACAGACACACAGAGACACACAGACACATAGACACACACACAGACACACACACATATTCAGCAGACACAGACACACAAACACACAGACACACACATAGACACACAGACATACACAGACACACACGCACAGACATAGACACACACACACACACACACACATTCAGCACAAATAAGCTTCTCATCAGCAATCAGCCGATTGCGAACAGACCCAGAGCAATTGAAGCTAATCCAACCAAATTAACTATCACTGCACACAAAAATTATAAATTTACATAAAAGATGGGCAAATTAATCATTCAAAAAGAAGTAGAGGATATGTCAGATGTATTTCAAACAAGTAGAACATGCAAGGACCAAGATCCAATCTCTAAAAAAAACCTCGAATCGACAGCAATCCAAAATTCCAAACTTTTAGAACACAAAAGGCAGCAATCAAGTGATCAACCACTCCAATTACACATTTGATCATCAAATCCAAACGGAAATCGCTTAATCCAGAAGCGGAAAGGCAAACCATGATTATCCAAAAAAAGCTTTTAACAACATAAGAAGCCAAACTACAAATACTTTGCTGAATTCTTAGAAGCCACTGATATCCCATCGGCAAGCAAATTTGAATAATGTCAAATGAAATGTTTGACTCCACAATCTTGAAAAAGCTTCTTCGGTTAAAAAAGAAAAAGTATACACTATACAAACTACAAAAAGGTAAAAGCAACAAGCTATATTATTTCATTTTGTCGTAAATTCGGACCGATAAGGGAAATAATTGCCTTGTGTAAGTAATGAAATATTTGCTTTTGTCACTCAAAGAAACACAAATCAAAACTTCATTAATTCATATGACAAGGTGCATTCTGAGCTTGAAAGTATTTTTGCAGTAACGGCAGCAATATGCCAAGCAACCATTCAACTGAAGGATCAGAACTCTTTAATACAATCCCTTGGGCAGTGATTGTTGTGAGCCTAATTTGTCATGTTTTATAGTTACTTTTATATCGTTTTCTGCATACATTTCATACATTTGGGTTAAAATAATACAAAATATGTGTAGTTTATGTTTATTTGCAATATATGGAGGTCTACACAAGTTTTTGCTATATTTCGCAGAAATCGGACGCACTTTGGAGCTTAAAGGAAAGTCATGAAGAAGCTAAGAATGGTGCAGCTGGAGAAAAGGTCATTTTTCGGTATTCATCATTCTGAATCAAGCTTTGATGTCTTCATGAAAGTTGTAGCCCTCAAAAAGTGCTTTCCAACGCATGGTCATATGCGTCAATCCTACAAAGGAGGACTCAGGGAAGTGCGTTTTAAGAACAGAGCAGAGAGCTGAGAAACTTAGTCGATATCGAGTTGTTTTACTCGATATCGAGTAACCCATATCGAGCTGGAGCACTAGGAATCGACGAGCAACCTGGGAGTTGGAGCAGGTTAGTCGATATCGACATGATTTGGTCGATATCGAGTAAATACTTGGTCGATTTTCACGTCCAGGAGCCGAGATCGACGAAGACCCTGAAGACGAACCATGCCTTGCTCAATATCGAGGAATTTACTCGATGTCGAGTAACAGTCAATTCGACATGTATTCTGAAGGCCGGAATCGAGTTGCTGAGCACAAGACGAGAAAGCACTAATCGATATCGAGGAGTCCTAGTCGATATCGAGTAAATCCCGGGAGCCGACGCCGAGAAGTCCGAGAATCTTGTTAAGTTTCTATCCCGAAGCCGATGGCGATATTTTTGAGATCAAATTCTATCAATTTCTATAAAGTTCCATCAAGATCTATCAACTCCATGGAGGATTTATCCACATTAGATATATTTCCTCTTAGATATAATTCTTTTATTCCATTATTTTATCTTTAAGTAAGTAGATAAATAGATATAGATATAGATAGACTTTCTTACCTTGATTAGCAAGGGTTGGAAGCCTATAAATAAAGCCCTAGGGGCTGGATTTTATTCATTCAATTCTACACACAATCAGTTACATAGAGGTAGAGAGAGAGTGAGTGGCCAAGAAGAGTTTGTGAAGCGAGAGCGGAATTGGCTTCCTTTGGTTGTAAGCTCTATTTAGTTTTATCAATGCAAGTTAGTTCTTTTACATCAACGTCTGTAATTGCGATGAAGCGCGAGTAGTCCACCTACTTCTAGGGTTGGGGTGAGCCCGACGATAGCCCTGCGTGTTTGAGGTAAAGATCCGACTTTTATCATGTTTTGAGCATCTACTACTTGTTATGTGTTTATTACCCATCTGATGGAGATCCATGCTAACAACTTGGATTGTAAACATAAAATCAGTAGATACAATTAGGGTTTCTTGAAAGAGTTGTCTAATTGTTGGAAAAGGCGAAAGCTTGATCCTTCGATGCAAATTGCATGATTATCTGTTTTATTCTAGCCTTATACATGTTTGGCTATTGTTGTCGCAAACCCCGATCTTGGAAGTCTTACATTCATAGTTTATTTCGAGTTTCACCAAGCCTTGTTCTTTATTTATTTCGTTTTTAATTTTCTGTTTCCTCGATCTCGACCAACTGTGGTCGATATCGAGTACTGATATTCGATCGACGAAGATCGATGTAGCTTCTGGTGTGCAGGTACCCGACGTCGACAAGAACTTTACTCGATATCGTGTAACTTCTCCTCGATATCGACCAACTGCCGGGAGCTGCTGCTGCTCTGTTCGACTTGTTCGATCTTCTGTCGACTAACCCAAGTCGAGATCGAGCAACCTGTGGTCGACTTCTGTTCGTGAGATTCATCCGCTGCCTAGGATCCGCTGACACGCTTCCTCGTGGATCGATCCTGACTTCCCACTTCTACATCGGGAGGGAGTCTTGTAATTATTTGCACGGGACGGAATCTGGTTTGCTTTGATTTATTTATATTTTAAATTGCAAGTCTCGATTTCCTCCTTCAACAGTAATATGAGCCGAGTAATCCAAAAAAGGCCGAGTCCAAATTTAAGATCAACAATGAGCTAAATATGAACAACCAACGAATTCGATCCCGGCTTGTTTGGCTCGAATTCCTTCTATTCACTATCTCCTAGAACAAACAAACAAACCTAAATCCAGTAACAAAACAGTAACCAGATCAAAAGTAACTCCTAATTTCCACACAGAAATAATGGCACATGAGATAAAATCAAATCAAATAGACAAAATTATTGAAATTATAGATGAATACAGGAATAAATTACTTGTGGGAATTGCATAAGCAAAGTTCCCCAAATAAGACATACGACCGTACAGTTTAGCATCACCAAGTGAGAACCTCTTTAGTCGCCCCCGTCCCCTATTTCGCCCCCGGAACCAAAGATCTAAACTGGCTGTTGAAGGAGTATCTCAACAGTGCCGTTTCCATAACACCTCCGCCCTAAAGCCATAAAAGTTCTCTTGTCCCGAAAAAATCCCAAATCAAACCATGAATTCAAAGGAGGAGAGATTTGAGAGGGTAGAGAGAGATTTGGGAGGAAGAGGGAAATTAGTAGGGAGAAGACTTGAGGAGGCGGAGACAATTGGGATAGGCTTACATGAAACTTGATGTCGATCCGACAACAATTAAGAAACCCTAGAAATAAAATCAACAACCCTAGAAACCATAGAAGAGCGACGAGAAATTGAGAAAGGGGATCAATGGTATGCGAATTCAGAGATAAACGCAAGCAGAGAAACCTGAGGTTGAACAAAACTGGGAAGGGATAGAAGATGAAGAAGACAGATTAGGCTAAGGGCGGTGGAGACTGGAGGCATGAACGGAGATGACGATGTGAAGCGGAAAGAGGCGGTGGCCGGTGGGTGTGTATAGGCAAAGATGAAGCCGTGAAGGTAATGGAAGGAAACTGCTAGCCCAAGAAATTTCCAAATTCACCCCTAAATCATTCAACAAAGATGAAGAAGTTGAAAGGGTAAATTTGTAATTAGCATTGATGAACAGTAAGGCTGAACTTAGGCTTTTATATAGTACTAGTTGAAACCCGCATGCTTCGCATGCGGGTGAGAGGTTGAGGTAAGTGTATATCTAAGGTTTTTGGAAAAAATAATCCACGTACAATTTCTTTATATACAAAGCAAATATGAATATAATTGCAGAAATAGAATTGTTATTTGTAATATAAGCTCCATGATTAGAGACTATAGTGAAGAGGTAAACAATATGGAGTATATAAAGTACAATAATTAAAAGTCAATCAGTACTCTTCTTCAATTCAGTCTACAAACGTATCCAATCTTAACCTCTTCAGTCGGGCTCGTCTAGATTGAATGAAGGAAATCAAATCTGAAATAGAGCAGGTACCTGTTTATCTTGCAGATCAATCGTAAGATCATTCATTCTTGCATTTATTTGTTTGGTAAGTTCAAAGGCTACTTCCACGCTAAAAGGTGCATGCAAAAGAGGCCCTAATAAAATTTGGCACAAACAATAAACATATAGATTCAATAGCATACTTCTGCTTCAGCTTGAAGCTTGCTTATCTCCCTGATAAAATCTGGTATCGAATCTCCAAGAACTGAAATATTTATCTCTGTATCGGTCTTCTCTCATTCTAGTTTGCTAATTTTAGGCTCCAAGAGTGCAATTTTTTCCGTCAAACTTGGTCTTCTATTCTCTATGTTCTTCATCAGTACCTATAGAGTATAAAATAAAATGGAGAAATTATAATTTAAGTAATCATGCTCACATGAAGGAAGGGAATCCCTAATTAATGCATACAAACAACACTTGCAAAATTTTAATATAGCATTATTTGTTCAAGCATCAAGAAGTAGTGAAGATCCGTGAGTAAAAATAACATCTGTTGTTTCTTGGAGAAGCATTACCTTCATTTTCTTCTTCAAGGGCTGCATACTGCTCCTGTTGCTGCTTCACTTTGGTGCCCCGTTCAGCAGACTTTGTATTTATTTGGTCCTGCAATTTCCGTAAATCCTTCTAGGTGATCTCCACATGATGTATCTTAGTAGCAATATCTGCAGTTTCTATGTTAGATCCTTCATTTTATTTTTAAAAGACACCGTTCTCTCCCGATCCTGTGTGATACCCTCCCGAAGCTGCAAGGACAAGTAACTAAAACACTTAAAACTGTTGACAAAAGGACATTGCAAAGAATACGCCATTCGGTATGAAAAAAGAAACAACAAATTATGCAAGATCTTGGGCCTTGCATTACGTATTACTTCACACACTCCCACACACATTGACAGCCATTATTATACGAAATCCAACAGGAGTACTTGCTGTGCATCTACTCAGACATAAATGAACAAAAAGGGGGGTTCATGGCCAAGGGTAAAGATGTAAGAGAAGTGATCTTACAACTGAACAACTTAGGAAAAGAAACATTAGAAATCTTGAATTGGATATGTTAGGGTTAACCACACCTACAGTATGATGGATAGGAGGCAAAGACATCAGAATGAAGAAATATTTTCTGCTTAGACAATACAACGAGCAATTATCCAGGGCCCTCTGAGCTAGAAGAGGAAGACCTTATATGGAGCATCCTTCAGAGTTTGAAGATTCTCCAACTTGAGTTTGTAGGTCTTAATTTCTTGAGCCTGCTCCTTATGAAGTTTCTTGATAACCTCCAATGCCTTTGTGTACCTTTTCAAGGATATGAACATGTGTAAACAGCTTGCTTTTTCTAACTTTGAAAATCAAGAAAATGAAAATGTGAACTTATCCCAAACCACATCGACTTTTCAAATGCAGTTGGCCTAGGGTTACTCTTATTGGAAGAAATACTTAAAAGATTCTACAATAACAGTGCTAATTTAACCGTCCTGTGAATTACCAAAACAAAAATGGAGCAAAATTAGACAACCTACACAATGTAACATGACTAAATTTAGGACTTAGGAAATACCCTCAACTATTCATTTACTCAATTTCTGGATAAAAATTCAATATTTGTCCATATTTTTGTTAATGCAACTTCTTTCAATTAATATAATACCAAAGGAATGCTATAAAGTTGTCATCTGCTAGTTTTTGTAATTGGGAGCCCTATCAGTCCTCTTCACCATTCACAGCTCCAAGACAATCAAAATTACAGAACTTGAACAATTCCTATGAATCTTATTAAGGTCTGAAGCTTATTTCAATAAACTCCTATCCAAAACTTGAACCACAATGACCCAATTTTCAGGTCTTTCGATCTATAGTTTCAAGTTCAACATAAATAAAGAAGATAATAAATAGTAGGAATCAAGCCCTAAAACACGCAAATTTAATTGTGGCGGTGGGAGAGCCGACGGAACCATAGGGGCAGATGACAACCCTAGCGTATCAAACGACGCGATTTAGGGGCGCCAGGGACTGGTGGCGGAGGGAGAGCGAGCGGAGGGGGACTCAGAGCAGTGACGTCGGATGAATAGAGAGCGGCGGGGAGGAGAGAAATGAAGAAGAAAGGGCGAAGAAAGTTGAGACATGGAGATCGGAAGAGGGAGTACGTAGAGAGAGCGATGCGTGATTCAATGGGACGCAGAGGACTGGTGGCGGAGGAAGAGCCAGCGGAAGCGGAGGAGAGACAGATGCCTCGAAGCAGAGACGTGATGATGAGTAGCAATAGACAAGATGTGATGATGAGTAGCAATAGACAGAGGCGGTGAATAACGGTGGAATACACCTGCAAAAAATTAAACGGAGTTAAACGGATTAATTAACGGAGTTTGTTTACTATTCCTAAGGGAACTCATGTTTTTTTATAGTATAGTATAGATATATATATATATATATATATATATATATATATATATATATATATATATATATATATATATATATATATATATATATATATATATATATATATATATATATATATAGAGGTTGGGTCAAGTGTTTACACCCCTTATTGTGTTTTGTGTTAACAAATCTAGGCTATTGATTGATTAGAAATTGATGGGTGAGATTAATTGAGATTTTTCTTTTTTTTTTTATTTAAAAAAAAAGTAGGTCCCACCACTTTTATAGGCAACTTGCCTAAGGACAGCGCGTGCGTTGGTTTTTTTTAAGCTAACGTTTTTTTTTTTTGGTAGGGAGGATGAGATTTTGCTTGCACCGTGTGTATAATGAATAATAACAAACAAATTACCGAATAATTCCAGATTATCAATGAATAATGATTCTGAATTCTTCGAATATTCGATAAATTCATTGCCAATTTTAAACAGAGTTTGAATTTCAAGAAACTCACATCTAATTACCACCTACAAATGAATAATTCCTTATTATTAACGAATAGTAACTCCTAACTAGCCGAATAGTCAATAATTTCATACAAAATTTTAGAAAGAGTTTGAATTTCAACAAACCTACGTCTAATTGCCCCTATACATATGAATAATTTCTAATTATCAACGAATAGTGATTCTGAACTTGCCGAATAGTCGATAAATGCATGAACAAATTCCCGAATAATTCCAGATTATCAATGAATAATGACTTTGAATTCGCCAAATATACGGTAAATTCATTACTAATTTTAAACAGAGTTTGAATTTCAAGAAACTTACATCTAATTACCCACCTATAAATGAATAATTATTTATTATAAACGAATAGTGACTCCGAACTCACCGAATGGTCATAGTCAATAAATTCATGAGCTTGAATTCCGAGAAGCCTCCATTTAATTGCCCCATATATATATGAATAATTTCTTATTATCAACGAATAATAACTCTAAATTTGTCGAATATTCGATAAATACATGAACAATTTTAAACAGATACTTACGAATAATTCCTTATTATCAACGAATAATACCTCTGAATTTGCTGAATATTCGATAAATACATGAATAATTTTAAATAGATAGTAACGAATACTCTATCACATTCCATCGAATATTTATTGCATACCAATGAATAATTCCTTCAAACTAAAAATAACAGTAAATGTTTAATTTCATCTCCAATCCAATCCATAAGTATTAAACTGAAAGATCGAACCTTAATTTTTTTAATAAGATATAAATGAACGGAGAAATACTCATTTTTCAAATATAGAACATGAAAACGACATCTATCAATTCAAGTTGCTACTGTTAATCTGTAATCGCCATTGTAGCCCGAAATCGAGAAAGGAGATGAATAATTGGAATCAGGAATTTGAAATCAAGCAATCAAAGAGCGAAAACCTTCAATGCAAGGTCGGAGGACTGCAAGGGAGACGAAGCGCTGCGAGGTCGAGAGAGGAGCAGCCATGAAGCTTGGACTTCGGCGTCGCCTGCAAGTAACAACGACAACATCGATCGACAAGGCGAGACCCTGGCCACCCACTAACAAACACAAAGGCGAGCGCCAGTGATCAAATCTTCAAGCGTTGGTGGTGCTGAGACAGAATCAGCCCGACAGCGCGGGTTGTCGTGGGCGGCGGTCTAGTGGAAGTCGTCGGTGGAGGCGGTCATGGATTCCGTCGGGTAGGACGAAGGAAAAACAGAGGGAAGTGGGGGTCAGTGAGGCTGCGCCGTATCGGGATCTGGAGAGATAACCAGGAGAGGTGGCATGGGATCCGGCGAAGGCGAGTGGAGAGTTGAAGATGACGGTGGGTGAAGGTGGAAGCCGGCGGTGGAGCGTGCTAGGGTTCTTCAACTTCTCAACCCACCGTTTTATTAAATAAGAGAGTGGATGCACGCTTCAGATTGAGAATGGGTGGGGTAGTTCTGATGGGTCCACTTTTTTTTTAATGAATAAAATAAAAAATCTCAATTAATCTCAGCCTTCCCTTTTTCTTTAATTAAGGGTCAAGATTTTAATATTATTATTTCAATATAGGAAAATTAAATAAGGATAGTAGTGCGGAATAATGGTAATAGACCCGTAATAGGCGCGTGTAATTACACATGGGTTTAAAAAAATCACAGTTGTATACTTGTATAGTTGTATCCCATTTTCACCCGTAACTCCTTAACCGGATGAAATCGGATTAAAATCTGGGGATTTGTAATCTCCCAATTTTATTTTATTTTTTTTGGTCGGTGTAATCTCCCAATTTGTGGCCAAATCATCTTTTGCAACTCAAGATTCATTCATTATCGCTGCATTCAGGTAAAGCATTTCATTCATTATTAATTAGTGACATTATTTGATATAGTGAATAAAAACTTTATTATGTATGAATAATTATAGCATATATATGAACATTTATGAGTTATATACGAATAATTATAGTGTAGATAGTGAATAAAACTTTAAGTATGTGATAATAATTATAGCGTATATATGAACATTTCTCGATTACGTACGAATAATTATAGCGTATATAGTGAACAAAACCTTGAGTATGTACGAATAATTAGAGCGTATACATGAACATTCTTTGATTAATTATGAATATTTAATTATAGCGTATATATGAACATTCTTTAATTATGTACGAATAATTAATTATATATAGCATATATAGTAAACAAAACCTTGAGTATGTAGGAATAATTATAGTGTATTTATCAACATTCTTTGATTATATACGAATAACTATAGAGTATATAGTAAACAAAACCTTGAATATGTTATATGTACAAATAATTATAATCACTGGTGTACGTGTCAAGTACGTACTTACAGTAATTGAATGTTGATGATTTGATTCTCTTCGATCCAAAATACATGTCATTTGATTTTTTTACATGTATTTAAAAAAGCTAAAAACTATATAAAATATCAACTTTTTAAAAATTATTTTTTTACAATTTAATACTTATTACCAACAAATATTAAGTTGTAGAAAAATAATTTTAAAAAAGTTGATATTTTATATAGTTTGTAGCTTCTTAAAATACGTGTAAAAAAATCAAACGACATGTATTTTGGATCGGAGGGAGTATTAAAAATTTCAAAGGTTATTTCAAAGAGTTAATAATTATTAATTCTAATAAGTTAATTAGTTGGATTTGAAAAAAAATCTTTGGTTTAGCTTAGAATAATTAAAATTGCACTAATAATACGTACAGTTTAATGTTAAAAAAATATAATACATAATCACATTAGGCTTTATTATGCAATTATGAAATCCAAGTGCTAAATAACGTGTAATGTTCGGGCAAAATCTATGAGCTAAATAACGAGTATAGTTGAAGTTTAGGGCAGTTAAAAATTTTGAACAACAAAGTGTGAAATACACGCTCTACAAATGAGGAATTGATTTATATGATGGTGGGTCCCAGCAGATATTAGCATTTATCTGTTTTTTTTAATTAAATCTCATCCATTGATTTACCCTCATCTAATGGTTAATACTTGCTCACAAATTACACACTAACCCTTGCTTACAAAGGATCTATCCTCTCTCTCTCTCTCTCTCTCTCTCTCTCTCTCTCTCTCTCTCTCTCTCTATATATATATATATATATATATATATATATATATATATATATATATATATATATATATATATATATATATATATATATATATATACACACACACATGTAACAAATAAATATAGTGAATTAATTTTATTTTATTTTGTTCAAGAATATAGTGAGCGACTCAATTGAAAATGACAAGGTAACAACCTCATAATGATGTGAACCCTACATTAACCTAACTTCCCATATTAGAGCCAAGGTAACGTTGATTCTTTTTTCTATTATGGGTAGATCTGAAAATACAAAAATGATAGTATATAACTAAAGTTAATAGATTAAATGTATATTAAATTAAATTGTTAATGTGTTTTTATAAGTTAGTAATATGTTTGGTAACTCAGACTGATATGATAAATTATATAAATAAAAGTTTCGAAAAGTTTGAGATATATAGCTGTTAAAAACTTTGCTTCATAAGCTTATTAAAATGTAATCGATTTTACTCTAGCTTCTTTACAACCATATATAATATTGAAACCATAAAAACTAAATTCTATTTTCCAAAATATTCTTGAACAGGGTAATTTCGAGGAAAGACTATTTTAATTAATAATTATCATAAACAAACCGAAAAAAAATACTTATTAATAGGGAGATTACTTATAGCACTTACATTGTAGATATCAGGCCTACTTGCTGTGAGATAGAGAAGTGAACCAATCATACCTCGATATTCCTTTTGGTTCACACTCTTACCATTTTTGTATTGATCCAAGGACAGTGTTGAGCTCATGGGGGTCTTGGCGACCTTTGCTTGATCCATCTTGTATTTTTTGAGTAGATCCCTCGTGTACTTACCTTGATTCAAGAAGATTCCTTTCTTTGTTTGATGAACTTGTAATCCGAGAAAGAATGTCAATTCTCCCATAAGACTCATTTCGAATTCTCTACACATAATGTTAGAAAATTCCTTGCAAAGAGAATCGTTAGTAGCACCAAATAAAATATCATCAACATAAATTTCCATAGCTAATAAATCATTACCTCAAGTTTTGATAAATAGGGTTTTATCAATCAAACCACGTTTAAAACTTTTCAAGAAGATATTTTGATATTTTGATAGTTTCAAGTGCTTTATCCAACTTAAAAACATGATTTGGAAACTCCTCATTTTCAAAACCAAGAGGTTGTGCAACATACACTTTGAAGGTTCAATAATATAAAACAATGTAATAAAGAAATACTCTAGAAGGGGGGTTGAATAGAGTATGCCCGTTTTTCGCAGAAAGTCTCAAGACTTTTGGAGCTCGTATAAAACCCTTTGAGATTAACCTGAATCACAAAGTTAGACAATCGAACCAAGTGTGGAAATAAGGTAAAGCAATAAGTAAAGGACACGAGTAATTGTTTACGAGGTTCGGCATGAACTTGGCCTACGTCCCCGCCTAGGGTTCTTCCACAACCCTAGGATTCAACAGGCTTTATTGATTCACAAAGCTTAGGATCCTAATAGCTCACCGAGAAGCCTCTCTCCTATACAATTGCAATCTAGTCAACTCACGTTCCCTTGGAGTCCTAGACCAATCTAGAAGAGCCCCACCTCTCTCAGCTATCTAGTACAATCCTCTTACTCTCGAGAATCAATAGCCTAGTGCCCACTTCCTGAGTTATAAACTCTCGAGTATAACACTCTCTCAGAATATATCCTATAAGCTCACTGTGTATCTCTCAAATGCTTTGAAACAAAATATAAGACTCTTAAGAACAAGCAGAGAGAACACGCTGAAGAGAGATCGTAAACTTGAGGGCTGATTGTGCAATGATATTCGTGAATGTAAGTCCCTCCTCTCTCTCTTCTTCATCTCCATTATATAGTGAAGATCATCGGAGCCACTTGAGGAAGGAATCTTCTCCAACGGCTATTAGAGATCATGGCAATCTTCACAATCTTCTATTCTGGGAAACTACGAAGCCATGATCCACCAGATTTGATCTTCACGTCTTTTAGCTTAAAGAAGGAGATATCTTCGAAAGCCTTGTTGTATGGTTAGTAAATAATGTATATAATAATATTCCAAAACCATACATAAATAATATAAGATAATAATAACATAAAGTACAGGTTTTGTGTTTCATCAACACTGCTAAAGCTTCAAGACCTTTGACACAAACAGACTGTCAAGGTCTTGGAAACTTATTCCGATTTTCATCAAGGGAGTGGAGTTATCACACTTCCTCTTCTAAAATACCATTTAGAAAAGCACATTTCACATCCATTTGAAAAAGTTTAATACCCATGTAAGATGCAAACGCTAGCAAGATACGAATAGCCTCTAACCTTGCCACGGGAGCAAATGTCTCCTCGTAGTCAATACAAATTGACCTAGCAAGATACGAATAGCCTCTAACCTTGCCACGGGAGCAAAATCAGAGGCTTTATTTTTCACGATTTACTTACAAAGTTTTTAAAACTCAAATAAAGCCTCTGATTTTTCTCGTAGAAAAGAAACCCAAGTAAATCTTGAAAAATCATCAACAATGACAAGAATACATTGGTTACCTTTGGGAGATTTGACATGCATAGGTCCACATAAATCCATATGCAATAATTCAATAGGGCGAGATGTACTTACTACCTTCTTAGGTTTGAATGACCCTCGAGTTTGCTTACCTCGTGAGCATGCATTGCATAACTCATCTACCTTAAAGTTTAGATCGAAAAGACCACGAACCAAGTCCCTTGATTGTAGCTTGTTCAAAGTGTGCATGCTTACATGCCCAAGTCTCCTATGCCAAAGCCTTGGATCTTCTGTCAAGGCCTTGAGACATTTTAACCTTGTTTCTGCAACTTGGTTAGTGCTCATAGAATATACATTATTATTGCGAGAGGCTGTTAGAACCAAGTCTCCAGAAATTTTATTTTTAACTTGACATTTTTCGGAATAAAAAATAACAATATTGCCTTTGTCACATAATTGAGAAATACTAAGTAAATTATATTTTAATCCTTCTACAAGATAGACATCATCAATATAGTTGGAAGAATCCTTACCAATTTTACCTATCCCAATTATGTTACACTTCCCTTTACCACCAAGAGTAATTGTCCTGGTGGATTGCTTCCTTAGATCCGAAAACAGTGAGATTTTTCCACTCATATGGTGTGAGCAACCACTATCAAGTATCCATTTGTATTCCTTGGTCTTGGTGATATCCTGCAAAACAACCAAATTCAACCTTTCTGGCTAGACCAAATTAAAAATTTAGATTCATAATCAGGATGGACCATGTTTGGTGGTCTAGTCCCTTTAAGAACCCAGATTTGCTTACCTGTTCTCTTAAGCACAATGGAAAAGTATTACGAATAATTTAAGGATCCTTTCTGCGATATGGACAAATAGTTTTAACATGACCCTTCTTATAGCAAAAATGACATGTGGGTATGCGCCAATTCCCTTTAGCTTTCACAAAAGTGGTATGGGATTTCTTTGGAAATTTTTTGTTATATCCAATACCACTTTTGTTAAGGGATGATTGGTGCTCACCTAACATTCTATCGAGATTGGCTTTGGAATGGGTAAAGCGCATGAGAGAGGTCTGCTGGTCTCTACACTTATTAGTCAGCGAGATCTTCTCTTTCTCTAGCTTCTTGGTATAAAGAGCTAGAGAGGAGAGATCTTGCTTCAAGACAGAGTTTTCTGCCTCCAAGACCTTGACTTTACTGTCAAGGGCTGACTGAGTAGCCTTGAGATTTTTTATTTCCAGCGACATTTCACTCAGGCTTGTCCCCTGTTCTAAAAGCTTCTCTTTCAAGATGTTAGTTTCATAAATAAAACGTTCTTCATTTAAAATCATGTTTTGAAGAAATTCATACAGAACAGCAGTAGTGCTAGAAATTAGATCTCTTACGATAGTTCCAAGATGCTTCTTTGGAGTTTCCTCGTGATTAGCCATGAGGCAAAGATTTGCCTATTCTGTCTCGGATTCAGAATCGCTTGAGGAGTCAGAATCGCTCCATGCAGCCATCATAGCTTTCTTCTTTCGGTTGTCCTTTCGAAACTAATTCCTTTTCTTTTGTGGACCATCCTTGACTAGATGTTCTGTATCTCCACACTCAAAACAAGCGTACCTTGCTTCTATCTAGTCAACCCAAAATACAGAGAAATAAAAGTCTCATTTGCCACACCGAAGTGTGATACGTTTGAGTATGTGATACTCTTAGTATAACAGGGATTGACTTATAATATAAAGCTCTAACTCTTCCTAACTCTCAAAGAAATAAATCGATTACAGTAGAGAGAGAAGAAAGAAATAAAATCCGCAGGCGGCAATTGAAACTTGGGAGCTCTTTTGATAGTAGAGAAGGCTTCGTAAGGATGTGTATTTGAGTCGCTTTTTCCTTCTCTTCTTATAGCCGAATGCTCCTTCTTTTTCTGCTGATTTTGTTGCCCGATTTTCTAAATAGTTTGGCGTCCTCTTTGAACATTGAAATCGCTGGGAATATTCTGGAATTTCTGGAACTGAACAACCGAGATGCTGCTGCCGAGATCCTTGTTCTATTTGCTGAGATTTTCTTGTTTGCCGAGATCTTTGATCATCTCCAATTTAAATTTAAACGAACCCTGCAATATTAATTCTAGAACAACACAAGATCTTATCCAATTTAATCTTAACCGAAATTCTGTAACTAAAAGATATTGTGTTAGGAAAAGATATACATACCAAAGATTTTATTCAAATTTTAGATTTAAAACAACCTTTAAATCTAAACCGAAAATAGACCTTAGACAAAAATATAATTTGCATTAAACAATATCCAATTTGTATAAACTACAATACCTTATACCTTTGTCTTTCATCAAACCTACAATGTTGGCATTATAGCATATGTATTTCATCAAGGGGAAGCAAGGGAGCTATCAGTATTTACTTAACCATATATACAAATATTGTTACTAAAAATTTCAGTAATTTCTATGAATAATTCCTCATAAATTGATGAATAATTGCAGAATTTTAACCGCACATTACCCAATCATAAATACGAATATTTTTACTCAAAATCTCGTTCATTTCTATGAATAATTCCTCATAAATAGATGAATAATTTAAGACTTTGGATGAATAAATATTCAGGCTTTTCATTAAATTAATCACACATTTGTCAACCATAAATACGAATATTGTTACGCAAAAATTCCTTATTTGAATGAATAATTCCTCATAAATCGATGAATAATTACAGAATTTGGATGAATAACTCATGGTTTCCTAATTAATCTCACATTATCCAACTATATACACGAATATTGTTACCAAAAATTTTGTTCATTTCTATGAATAATTCTTCATAAATAGATGAATAATTTTATACGACTCAAAGTATATTTGACTTATTCAATTTGGCAAATATTGACATATTGTACTTGGATATTTAAGATTATGCATACGAATAATCTTTCACGTATCACTGAATAATATTTACTATTTTCCAAATCAGTGGAAACTAATCAATTCCCAAATACCCAACTAAATGGCCAAAACTTTTACGTATACCTACGAATAAATTTACAAGAATAAATGAATAATGCACACATTTTTTTAACAACTACGGAGTATGCCCGTTCTTACGCACGGGACATAGTTCAATAAATTATAATGTATTAAAGATTTATATACTTGGTCCTTATTAACGGAAATAAGAGCAAAAATTTGTGGGTGTGTTGATGTTTTTGTTATTATTATTAAAGAGTTTTAAAGGGGAAATCTTTTAAAAAAAAATTATGTGACTTATTATTGTAAAATAACCTAAAAAATCTTGCAAAAAAAATTGAATAATCTAACAGTATATGTCCTTTAAATATGGTTATCAAATTTATTTTTAATTAAATTGCGTGGAATTGAAATTATTGTGCATTGACCAATAATATAATTATATATTTAATCTAAGAAATAAATATCATGCAAATAATTATTTTCCCACTACTTTTATCTTGCAAAACAAATTCTACCAATATCTGAACCTATTTCTTTTAGTTTTGACTCGATGACTTGATCCAATTACTATGTATATATTTTTCTTATCAGTTGATCCTGATTGATGCTCTTTCACTATAATTTCATTCTCCTCATTATCATATGTTTTCATCGATATTGCTTCTCTACATGACATTAACAAACATAATATAAAAATTATTATTTTTCCGAATTAAAAAGATATCAAATTTTGTATATATCAAATTTTGTCTATGTTGATATTGCTTTTTGTTTACGAACTTCTTTTCATTATAATATTTTTTTTCCTCGTAATGAAACTATGCCAAATGTATAAGGTTGTTTTGAAAGGAAATAATTATAGGATATGATATAAGGGTATGTATATTTTTTAATTATGAGGCACTTATTTTATTTATTTTTTTAACTAAAGACATTCAATTTAATGAAAAAAATAAAATAAAAAATATACATAAATTGGAAGATTGAAAGATATAATTATTAGTAATTCAAGGATAATTTTACAAATTGAATTGATATAATATTGGGATGAATGAGGCATGAATTTATGAGACCAATCACACAGAACTTTAGACTTTGTTGAATATATTCCTATTGTAATGTTTACCTTATTTATTTATTTTCATCAAATTTATAACATAATTATAATTTTTATAAATTTATTTCAGGAAATTCCGATTTAAATATATCGAACTTTTTTTTTCATTTTGGGGTTTTGAGGTGACATTATTTATTGAAAGTATATTAAAATAGTTGAGGTTTTTTTTAATGAAATTTTCATATGGGGCGGGGTTGAAAAAGTGACTAAAATTTATAAATAGGTTAAATTAAAATTTTGTGTGAAATAAATGTTGAAATATTATGAAATAATATAAACTACGTATAGGGGCCAAAAACAGTTTATTTATAAAAAAAAATTAAGTTTATTTGGTTGTTATTAGGGGTATTATTGTACTTTCAAAAAAATAAAACTCACAATCTCCAAAAAAAAGCTATAAAATCATGTTTTATTTTAACTCACAATTTCAACTACAACAATTCACATAAAAAGTTGCCCAATACACAGTTTAAAAAATACTACGTAACTCACCCAAATAAACCGTTTTTAATTTACAAACGTATGGCCCATACATAGCAATGTTTTTTTTTACTATCAATCCATGTAATTGAGTTCCATCTCATTATGTATAATTAATTCCATAAAAGTATAAAAAAACAAATTTTCTAACTTTTTTTATTCGAATTTGCACTAAATTATATAATATATAGAACTATAAAAGTAGAGAATTTTCTAATTAATTAAGTTAAAAGTATAAAATATTATTATTTAATTATTAATTTGTCATGATATTATAGGATTAAAGTTTTTTAAAATTTTACATAAAAATTCCATATTTAAGATATTATTAATAATTAATACTTACAACTCTTTCAAAAATAGGTAAATAATTTTGGAAATTCCCACAATTTATTTAACCTAAATGAATGCTAGACCAGTGCGCAGCTTGACTCATTCTCCAACCCTAAAATTTGGCATTCCTCCTTCTGGTTTCCCTCATCCGCCATTGATAACCCACAAAATAAAGTCTCGGCCACCCTTTTCATGGCTTCCCTTAACGTTCATTGTCCTTCCCGATCTCTTGATTGCCCGACTCTCATCTCGTGAAGAAGATCGACGACGGATTCCACCAGATCCAAGCCCAGGTGACAAGAGGAAAACCTATCGTTATTCTTGCCAAAGAATACTCAAACTCACAACTAGTATAGCGTGCAAGCAAGAGATCGATCCACAGGGAAATCTATTAAATTCAAGTATAATTCTAATTGCTAAGAGCGAAAAGGGGGAGTTTTTAGTGTGAAAAGATCCGCCTTTTAGCAAAGCGGAAGCAAGCAAACAAAGGAAATTGGTTTTAGAATGCAGTGGAGAGAAATAGGTTCACCTACAATTTATCACTTCGATTGATGAATTCGATCCTTGTTTCAGCCTCTAGTTCTTGTCTTTTCCTATCAATGTCCTTGTCCAGATCTTAGGTAAATTACTAGTCCTACGAGTCCTAGCAACCCTTATCTCTAAATAACCCTAACACGGTTAAGATTTAACCTAGAGATAGCATTACGAATATGAATTAACCAAGGTACATGCAATATCAAGCTACGAGTCGATATTTAACATATATTCAACTTCCTACACATCCAATTAGTCCTACGAGTCCTAAAGGGATATGATTGCCACTTGGGTTAAGGTTCGCTACGAGGAATCTGCAAAACCCTAGCAATTGAATGAATCTACTCTAACTAGTTGATCAGGCCAGAGAGAATAAAACACATTCAAGCAATTAAGCACAAGGAAGTCAAAACATTTCAATAAGAATAAGAACTAGATTAAGAAACTCACAATTCAACAATCAAAGATCCAAACTGTAGGCGAAACCTCGAGAGTTTAGTTGCTCATGCTTAACGGCGCTCTCAACAATTGAATAAAGTGCATAAGGTTAATGAAAGAATAACTAGAAAAGCCTTAAATAGTCTAGAGAAAGTCGGCCCAAAATAACATAATAAAAACCCTAAGTAAAATTCGAAATCGATGATCAGTCTCTGCACGGGCCGCGGGGCGGCCGGCGATCAGCGAACTTCTCCGTTTCTTCCTTCGAGCCGCGGGGCGGCCAGCGATGCTGCGGGGCGGCCTGCGATTCTTCCGAGTTGCTTCCTCTTCGTCTCCAACAGCTCCTAAGTACTTCTTTAACTTGTTTCCGCTCTTTTCAATATTATTTCACCTCCAATCTACTTTTCCTGAAATAAAACATAAAATCATGTAGATTCCGCCTCTTCTAACTCAACAAGTGATAATGCAAATTCAACTAAATAAATGCAATATTCACACCTAAATTATGCTAAATGCAATCTATTATGCATTACTAAATATGTTCTATCAAATTCCCCAACACTTGAACCTTTGCTTGTCCTCAAGCAATAGAAAACTTAACTCTGCAGCCCCACAGAATAGCAATTCATGTATCCACACCTCAATATTCTTTAAGCTCATGAAAACTAGCAAACACAAAACATTAATAACATCATAGCACATAATTGGAATAATCAATGAACTCAGGCAACCATATCCATTCTAGACCTCACAAAGGAGATGTGTTTCACTCTCGCTCAAGTGTTTAGGGTTAAATGTTTACGCTCAAAACTCAATCTTCAAAAACATAGCTACAAGAGCCTTGCACCAGTGTTCTAAATCTCCACCGCTGGTGACTCTACACACAACAAAAATCATGAGGTCTTTCAATTGGGTTGTAATGGGGCCAAGGTAAAACATATAAGGTATGGAACAATTTTGGTCATGTGGTGCTCATAATCCGGGAACTAAGGAAGCAACCAAATCATAAAACCACTCATAAACATCTCATACCATATCTCTATAATGGCAAACAACACCAATCTCAAGCATAACACTTTATAAACCATACTCAACTCATTCCTTTATTCTTCTTTTTTTTCCTTTTTTTTTCTTTCTTTTCTTTTTTTCTTTTTTTTTTCCATTCATTCATACTATATCAAATGATTTTCCTTGACTTTTGCCCCTAAGTGAATTTTATCCTCCTTAGGTCCCAAGTAATGAATATGCTAGCAGGAATCAAACATCTCATAAATACACCTCAAACATACAATCCACCGCTACAAACCATCATCCACACTATAGATACTCACCAACTAGTCCTAAATTCCCGGATGGGGTCAGACTATCATTGGCTATGGAAAAATCTTGTGGAGCTATAAAAGAATAGACAATTAGGCTCAAACTGGCTTCAAGCAGAGGATAACATGTAAGGTGGGAATAGAGTCAAATAAGGCTAATAAAGGTGCCTCAATCATGTTTAAGTCATGTGCAGAGATCATAATATGCAGCCTTGAAAAAGATATCTAAATGCAAGTCAAAGAGGAAGTAATTGAAGAGAGTACACACAACAAGCAAGAGGACTAAATAAGGTATAGTCCTGAATAGGCCAAAATAAGCTCACCTGGTCATGTCTAAAACTTCAAGATCACCAAAAAATTCAAGATTTTATGTGCTCAATTATTAATCAATCATGCCTACCAAATAGTATAGAAAACATATATCAAAGGCTTCAACAATCCAAGCACATCATGGGGCATAAATCTCAATAGATAAAAATGGAGGACAAACGGCATCCATGTGGGGAAATAAGACCTATTCCTAATAATGCAAGAACTAAAACTGTTTTTTTTAGAATAAGAAATAATGGTAGAAACTAAATATGCATACAACCAATAGAAATAAACATGCAAACTTAAAAGATAAAATGCAGTGCAACGTAGAACCAAAATACAGAGAGTTTGCAAGTCTTCTCCCCCACACTTAGTTCTGACATTGTCCTCAATGCAGAAAAGAGAACAAAAACATCAAAATAAAAATAAAAAGGGAAAAGAAAAGAAACAACTGACATGCTCACTGATGAGGTGGAGGCGGCGGCGGGTATGGTGGAAACTGTGGATAGGCGAATCGATAAAAGTCCTCCTGCCTCTGCCATATCCGCTCCTGCATCCGTCTGATCGATGCCTGGCCCTTAGAGACATCCTCCAGGTGAGAAGTCAAGCCACGTACATCCCGACGAATGTCGCCAATCTCCACATATATCTGCCGCTGGACCTGGAACCACAGGGCTCTCTGGCGTCAAACACCACAGAAATGACATATCCTTCAGTGAGATCTTGTTGATCTCTGCCTGAGTAAAAAAGGTGTTCGCCAGAACCTTGTGAATCAGTCGGAGCGCAGGATGGCGAATGCTGGAATTGTACTGGCCCTTCTTCGCCTCAAAAGGCACCATAGTAGATGCCATCCAAAAAGCCACAGGGCCCTCTCCCTTGCAAACATCAAGCCAACCAGCATTCGGCGCAGCAGTAACACCCAGAATCTCTGCCAATCTCTCCTTTGACATCTCATGACCCCTCCCCAATAATCGAAACTCAATATATGTACGTCCCACACTTAAAGTGGCTAGAAACTCCTTACATAAACTCGGGTAAGTAGGAGCATTCTTCTCTAAAAACCCTCCTAGCCCCCATGCTCTAATAGTTGCCTAGTGCAGGCATCCATCTGTAATAATCTCAAGGTAGGATCATGAAAGAATTTCGTAACAAAGAAGTTTCTAGTGTTCAAAGCAGTCCATCTCTCTTTCTGATTTCTATTCATTCCGTGTGGCCTCGACATAGTGAATCGGAGCTAAGAAATATTACCCAAAAGAATTGAAATCAAAAGAAGAACTCACGGAAAACGGCTTCTGCAGTGGCCGCGGGGCAGCAGAAGGTGGCGACGGGGCGGCCGGTGATGAGGGTGGCCGCGGGGCGGCGGCACAGGCGACGGGGCGGCCGGCGATTTTCCGGATCTCTTTACTCCGACGTCGGATCTGCTCTCCGATGTCACAAATCCTCCCTTCTCCGGTGTGGATCCGAAAGAAACTTCCTTGAAAAACCTTGGGGTTGCGGGTTTGTGTGGAGATTTACGAGAATGAGGTGGAGCGGTGGAGTTTTTGTAGAAGGGAGATGGGAATAATGGTAAAGAAGGATGATTTTTGGTGAAAGCTAGAAAGGGACTTGGAGGAGGAGTTTTAATGGAGGTTTTCTTTGTTTAAGAGGGAGCTTGAAGGAGGAAGAAGATAGAGGGTTTGTGAGGGGCGGCGGCTGATAGAGATAGAGAAAGAGAAGAAAGGGATGGATAGGGTTTAATTGGTGTAGTAAGTGGGGGCCCACACGGGCCCCTTTTAAATTTTCTATCCGGAATGGGCCGCGGGGCGGCCAGGAAGGGCGACGGGGTGGCCGGCGATTGCCGCGAAGACACTTCGCTGTGACCTAGCCGCAGGGCGGCCTGGCTGGCGACGGGGCGGCCAGCAGCTCCTTCGTCCTTTTCCTTTGTTCTTTCTCCCTGTAGTGTTAGTATGCCCAAACAAACCAAAAATAAACTAAAAAAAAACGTAATGCAAAAAAGAAAATAATATCTAACTATTACCTTGGCCTGCCTCCCAAGTAGCGCCTTTGGTTATCGTCGTTGGCTCGACGTTATGACCCCCTAATGATCCTCAGTACTTGGTTCGGTAAGAACCAACTCATCACTGTCCTGTTTGACAAAATTCTCATAATAGGGTTTAACTCTATGACCATTTACCTTGAAGATGTCTCCATTCCTCTCATTTAGTAGTTCTACTGCACCATGAGAAAAGACATTAGTAATCACATATGGTCCTGTCCATCTAGAACGAAGCTTACCTGGGAAGAGTTGTAGGCGCGATTGAAATAGAAGGGCCTTTTCCCCAACTTTGAGGTCCTTTCGCAAGATATGTTTATCGTGCCATGCCTTTGTCTTCTCCTTATAGGTGACGGAGTTATCATAGGCATCCAATCTCAACTCTTCCAACTCCTGCAGCTGTAGTTTCCTGAACTCTCCAACTTCATCAATCTGCATGTTGCACTGCTTCACCGCCCAATATGCTTTATGTTCGAGCTCGACAGGAAGATGGCAAGCCTTTCCATAGACCAATCTAAATGGAGACATCCCAATGGGAGTCTTGTAAGCCGTCCGATAAGCCCATAGAGCATCATCAAGTCTGACACTCCAGTCCTTCCTGTTTGGGGCAACAGTCTTCTCCAAGATAGTCTTTATCTCGCGATTAGACACCTCAGCTTGCCCATTGGTCTGGGGCTGGTATGCAGTAGACACCCTTTGAGTCACATGATACTTCTTTAAGAGCGCACTCATAGTCTTGTTGCAGAAATAGGTCCCTTTATCACTGATTAGTGCTTTTGGGACTCCAAATCTAGAGAATAGCTCCTTGAGGAAACCTACAACTACCTTTGAATCATCAGTTCTGGTGGCCTTCGCCTCCATCCACTTGGAGACGTAGTCCACCGCAAGCAAAATATATAGGTTTCCAAAGGAGTTAGGGAATGGTCCCATGAAGTCAATGCCCCAAACATCAAAAATTTCACAAAATGTCATGCGAGTTTGTGGCATCTCATTCCTCTTAGAAAGATTTCCAACTCTCTGACAGCGATCACAGGATTTGGAAAAAGCATAAGAATCATGAAATATATGTGGCCAAAAGAATCCTGCATCAAGTACCTTCCTAGCTGTCTTTTGTGGTCCAAAGTGTCCACCACATTCATGGGAATGACAAAAATTTAGGACAGATTGTACCTCATCGTCGGGAAGACACCGACGTATCACTTGATCTGCGCAATGCTTCCATAGGTAGGGGTCATCCCAAACGTAGAAGCGAGCATCGTGGCGTATCTTATCCTTCTGAGCCTTTGAGAAGTTGGGTGGAAACTCTTCCGACACTAAAAAGTTGACCAAGTTAGCAAACCAAGGACGTGGAAGAGCACTAACCTTGAGGAGAGATTCGAGTTCAGAGTCTGCAGGGGCCGCGGGGCGGCGAGGGGTGGCCACGGGGCGGTCGGCGATTGGGAGGGAACTTTTCTCCGAGGACTCGGCGGCGGAGCGGCCTGGGGTGGCCGCGGGGCGGCTGGCGATTGCGAAGACTTGAAAGAGTTCTTCGTCAGGAAAACTCCCCACTATGCCTTCTTGTCCATTTCCCCCTGCACAATACGACTTAAATGATCAGCAACTAGGTTCTCAGCACCCTTTTTGTCCCTGATTTCAATGTCAAACTCGCTTAAAAGCAAGATCCATCTAATCAGTCTTAGCTTAGCCTCTTTCTTCGTCAAAAGGTAACGAAGTGCTGCATGATCAGTATACACAATAACTTTGGTACCAAGTAAATAAGATCTAAATTTCTCAAGTGCAAAAACTACAGCAAGGAGTTCCTTTTCTGTGGTTGAGTAATTCCTCTGAGCTCCATTCAGGGTCATAGATGCATAGTATATGACATGAGAGCTTCTCCCTTCTTTTTGTCCAAGCACAGTTCCCACAGCGTAGTCACTAGCGTCACACATCAATTCGAACGACTGAGACCAATTTGGTGCTTGTATGATTGGTGAACTAGTAAGACAAGTCTTTAACTCATCAAACGCCGTCGTGCACTTCTCATCAAAGGCAAATGTAACCTCCTTCTTCAGCAGCTCGCACAAGGGTGAGGTGATCTTTGAGAAGTCCTTAATGAACATGCGGTAGAATCCTGCATGGCCTAAAAAGGAACGCACTTCACGCACATTAGTAGGATAAGGCAATGATTGAATGATGTCAATCTTTGCCTTATCAACCTCAATCCCTTTATGGGAGACAATGTGACCCAAAACAATGCCTTCCTCAACCATAAAGTGACGCTTTTCTGAATTGAGCACTAAGTTAGTGTCAACACATCTTCTAAGCACAAGCGCCAAATGGTCAAGGCAAGCATCAAAACTATCACCATGGACTGTAAAATCATCCATAAAAACCTCAATGAATTGCTCTATATATTCAGAAAAGATACTTACCATAAACCGTTGGAATGTCCCAGGAGCGTTGCACAAGCCAAAAGGCATTCTGCCATATGCAAAAGTGCCAAACGGACAAGTGAATGTTGTCTTCTCTTGATCCTCTGGTGCAATAGCTATCTGAAAGTACCCTGAATATCCATCTAAAAAGCAGTAATATGGACGACCAGTAAGTCTTTCAAGCATTTGATCAATGAAAGGTAAGGGAAAGTGATCTTTTCGAGTTACCGCATTCAGCTTACGATAATCGATGCAAACTCTCCAGCCTGATTGGACTCTGGTAGGGACTAACTCACCTTCTTGATTCTCAACCACTGTAATGCCTCCCTTCTTTGGTACTACCTGCGTTGGACTAACCCATTGACTATCAGAGATGGGATAGATCATACCTGTCTGAAGGAGTTTGGGCACCTCCTTCTTCACTACATCCATCATAGGTGGGTTGAGTCTCCGTTGAGGTTGCCTTGAAGGTTTGGCTCCCTCTTCTAATAAGATCCTGTGCATGCAAGTAGCTGGGCTAATTCCCTTGATATCCGCTATGGTCCATCCCAGAGCTGTCTTATGCTCTTTGAGCACTCCTACCAACCTATCTTCCTGTTCTTTGGTAAGCTTGTTAGAGATGATGACAGGCAAGGTGTCACCCTCTCCCACAAATGCATATTTCAGATGCTTAGGAAGAGGCTTGAGCTCAACTTCAGGTGCCTGGACGATAGTAGGTAAGAGCTTTTCATTGGGAACGGTCAATGCCATAAAGGTATCTGCCTGTGAGTATACAGATAGGGAGGACAAGTCTCTCATGGTCTCCTGCAGGTTAGTGGATAAAGCATAATTCAATGAGAACTCCTCAATAGGAGTTTCTAAAGCTACCTGCAGGTCATCTACACAACTCATGTCAAAGGTATCCTGCATACAAGTATCAATGGCATCCATAAAGCATAAGGAGTGATCATCAGAAGGGAATTTCATTGCATCATATATATTGTATTCAACCTTCTCACCATCGAATTCCATAGTCAAAGAACCAGAATACACATCAATTTTTGTTCTAGCAGTCTTTAAAAAGGGTCTTCCTAGCAAAATAGGAGCCTCTTGGTTACCATGCTCCATGTCCAAGACAAAGAAATCAACAGGAAAGATCAAATTGTCAACCATAACTAACACATCCTCAACTATGCCTCTAGGAAAAAGCATTTGATCGATCCGCTAGTTGGATCACCACTCTAGTCTCATGCAAAGGTCCTAAACCCAATGATTCGTACAGAGAATAAGGTAAAACATTAATAGATGCACCCAAGTCTAACAAAGCTTTATCAAACTTAGTTTCACCTATCACACATGGAATTGTAAACATGCCAGGGTCGCTACATTTCTTAGGCAGACGCTTTTGAAACAGAGCAGACACATGTTCGCTTACCTTAATTTTCTGCTTCCCCTTCAACTTTTGATTCCTCTTTATTGTGCAAAGTTCCTTGAGAAATTTGGCATAACGAGGAACACTTTTAATCAGATTGAGTAAAGGGATGTTTACCTCGCACTTACTGAACCTCTCAAAGATCTCTTTGTCAATGTCTGGTCTTTTTGTGTCTCTGAGTGCTTCAGGAAAGGGAGGAACAAGTTTAAAAGAATTTAGAGGGGGGAAATCAGGTCGAACATATCTGTTAGAGGCGTCACTGGAGAGGCCGCGGGGCGGCCGGCGATTTTTCGCGTCTTCCGAATCGCCTTGGCCGCGGGGCCGCTGGCGATTTCGAACCTCTTCTTCTTCCTCGTTCGTACCTGTTTCAAAATCATCTATGTTAGTATCATTATGGGGAGTGGTAATCAGTTCCTTACCACTTCTTAGCGTCACAACGCTGACGTTCTCCTTGGGATTCACCACCGTTTGAGATGGTAGCTGTCCTGAGTCCTTCGCCAGCAGTTCGCTCATTGATTGAGCCAATTGGCTAAGTTGCTTCTCCATATTCTTTTAGTGCTCATCTTGTCTCTTTTGGTGCTCAGCTTGACCCAGGATGATCTTTGTGAGAGCTTTGAGAGAGTCCTCATTAGATTGATTATCAATTGGTGGAGGTCCTCTCTGTCTTTAATCAAATTGTTGCTGAGGTCTGAAATGGGGTCCTCCTTGTGGATTGAAAGGGGCTTGGTTATTACCATAGCCATACCCCTGGTAACCTGCATTATAGTTGTTATTGTATTGATTGGGATTAGCATAGTTACCATACCTGGGTCGCTGAGGAACAAAGTTCCCCATGGCATTCAGCTCAACATGTGGCTCTTGTAGCATTGGACAAGTGTCCGTCGGGTGATAAAGATCAGCGCAAATGCCACATGCCTTAAGTTGTTGTGGGGTTCCTTGTAGCATGAACCTTTTCATCATATCTTTCAATTCAGCCACATCGCTATGTAATGCGGAAGTTGAGGAGTCAACGGCGAGTACCCCTCTAGCATGAAGTCCCTTGCTGAATTGTCTAGAGCCATCAGCAAGCTCTGAAAACACCTCACAAGCAGCATTGGGTGTTTTGTTCAAGATGTTGCCTCCACAGGCAGAGTTCACCGTCTTGCGCTCCTCGCCAAGCAATCAATTGAATAAAAAGAGCACTAAATCCATCTTTGAAAAACCATGGTGAGGGCAACTAGAGCAAAGCTTCTTGAAGCGCTCAAAGTACTCATAGAGTGTCTCTGTAGCCTGCTGGTCGATGCTGTTGATCTCCTTTTTCAGACTGTTCAGCTTGGTTGCAGGAAAGTACTTTTCCAGAAAGAGACGCTTCAACTGTATCCATGTTGTTGCACTACCTGGTGGCAAGTAGTAGAACCACTCATTAGCAGTGTCCTTAAGCGAAAAGGGGAATGCCCTTAACTTGATTTGCTCCTCTGTGACATTGCCTGGTTTCATCCCCACCACGACAGTATGGAACTCAGATAAGTGCTTGTGGGGGTCCTCACCACTCAACCCATGGAATTTGGGTAAGAGATGAACCACCCCAGACTTTAGCTCAAAATTAACACCTTCATCAAGTTCAGGGAGCACGATAGCCAATGGTTGTTGGGCTAAGTTTGGTGTAGTGAGCTCCTTCAGCGTTCGATTATCATCGTTAACAGCCATCTCTTCACTCTCTTCTTCTCCTTGATCGAAAGGTAACTCGCAAAAGTGATCACGAGCTTCTCGCCTCAATCTAGAGAGAGTCCTCTCAATCTCTTGATCTAAAGACAATAAAGATGAGTTAGTAGCACGAGTGTGGACCATATAAGTGGTCCACACCAAAACTAGCAATTAAATCAACACAAGAATTCAATCAGAAATTCCCCGGCAACGGCGCCAAATTTGACAAGAGGAAAACCTGTCGTTGTTCTTGCCAAAGAATACTCAAACTCACAACAAGTATAGCGTGCAAGCAAGAGATCGATCCACAGGGAAATCTATTAAATTCAAGTCTAATTCTAATTGCTAAGAGCGAAAAGGGGGAGTTTTTAGTGTGAAAAGATCCGCCTTTTAGCAAAGCAGAAGCAAGCAAACAAAGGAAACTGGTTTTAGAATGCAGTGGAGAGAAATAGGTTCACCTACAATTTATCACTTCGATTGATGAATTCGATCCTTGTTTCAGCCTCTAGTTCTTGTCTTTTCCTATCAATGTCCTTGTCCAGATCTTAGGTAAATTACTATTCCTACGAGTCCTAGCAACCCTTATCTCTAAATAACCCTAACACGGTGAAGATTTAACCTGGAGATAGCATTAAGAATATGAATTAACCAAGGTACATGCAATATCAAGCTACGAGTCGATATTTAACATATATTCAACTTTCTACACATCCAATTAGTCCTACGAGTCCTAAAGGGATATGATTGCCACTTGGGTTAAGGTTCGCTACGAGGAATCTGCAAAACCCTAGCAATTGAATGAATCTACTCTAACTAGTTGATCAGGCCAGAGAGAATAAAACACATTCAAGCAATTAAGCACAAGGAAGTCAAAACATTGCAATAGGAATAAGAACTAGATTAAGAAACTCACAATTCAACAATCAAAGATCCAAACTGTAGGCGAAATCTCGAGAGTTTAGTTGCTCATCCTCAACGGCGCTCTCAACAATTGAATAAAGTGCATAAGGTTAATGAAAGAATAACTAGAAAAGCCTTAAATAGTCCAGAGAAAGTCGGCCCAAAATAACATAATAAAAACCCTAAGTAAAATCCGAAATCGATGATTAGTCTCTGCACGGGCCGCGGGGCGGCCGTCGATCAACGAACTTCTCCGTTTCTTCCTTCGAGCCGCGGGGCGGCCAGCGATGCTGCTGGGCGGCCTACGATTCTTCCGAGCTGCTTCCTCTTCGTCTCCGGCAGCTCCTAAGTACTTCTTTAACTTGTTTCCGCTCTTTTCAATATTATTTCACCTCCAATCTACTTTTCCTGAAATAAAACATAAAATCATGTAGATTCCGCCTCTTCTAACTCAATAAGTGATAATGCAAATTCAACTAAATAAATGCAATATTCACACCTAAATTATGCTAAATGCAATCTATTATGCATTACTAAATATGTTCTATCACCAGGCGCCGCCGTCAACAACTTCAATCCATTGGTTTCCAATGGCGTCGTTTATTCTTTCTGTCATTCTCCCGTCGGTTGCAGGCCAAGATTCCATCTGGATCCGTCAAGACACTGACGTCAGACCCAAGGGTTAAACGACAATCAAATCCAACTCCATGGAAGGCAGCAATAGGCTGATATATGCCAGACACCTCGTTATCCGGGCTTCTGGTGGCAGAGACACTGATACATTGTCTCTGCTTGCTTAAGAAAGGTTCATCCTCTCCTTTGGTTTGGAGTTTTTGGAAAATGAATTTACGGACCCTTTTCTTGTGGTCCTTTGTGAACGCTTTGCTTCCTTTGATCTCCGAACTAATATCAAACAATTTGGAAATATGTAGACTTGAATCTAAAAGGCCAGGCAACAACAATATGAAGAACTCTCCCTTGGCACACTGAGCAATGATAATGGAACAGAAACCCCAAATAAGAGAAGTTAATATGAAGATATGCTCATGGAATATATGCTGAATAGGCCTTAAAAACCTATGGATGGAAATAGACTCCTTGTGTAAAATTGAGAAAATTCAAATTATTGCACTACTAGAAACAAAAACTGAGAGACAACCACATGAATCGATGTGGAAAAAAACTGGATTTGATCAAATGATATGGACACCAGCAATAGGACAAGTAGGTGGTATTTGTGTACTTTGGAAAAGTCAGAATCTACAAAACGAAACACTGGAAATGATACACAGAGACCAAAGATTCATAGTGATAAGATATCAAAATATACAAAGAAATATTAATCTAGCAATCTACTTCGTCTACGGTCCTCCTCACGAGGTCGACAAACCATATTTCTGGATATATTTACAACAACATGTCCAAAGTATGGACTGCCCATGTTTGATCATGAGAGATCTAAATGAAATCCAAAATAGCTCAGAAAAAGAAGGTGGGGTGGAACCTCATCCGAATCGATATAGAATACTCACGACATTCAAAGACAATTGCTACTTACAAGAAGTACATGCAATCGGGAATAGGTTCACTTGGAGGAAAATAGATGTGAAACTAATAACATCCTTGAGAAACTTGACAGAACCCTTATACAAGAATAGATACTTAACCGGTTCCCAAATATTAAAATAAAAAACCATGCATTTACATCATCATATCACTGCCCAATTGTGACCGATCTAGATAACCTAGAACAATAAAAGCACAACCGTTTAGATTTGAAAATATGTGGTTAGAAAGGCAGGACTATAGGAATATTGTAACACAAGCATGGCGAGCCCAATACCCTGGCTCGCACATATACAATCTAGTTAAGAAAACTCAAAACCTGAAAAGACCGACAAAAGAATGGAATAAAAAAACATTTGGGAATATCTTCAGACAATTAAAAGAAATAGATGACCAACCGATAGAAATCCAATACAATAAACCACTTCAGCAATCACGAGCCGAACTTCCAAAACATAACAGAATCATAAAAAAGAAAGAGGAAATCCTCAACTTTCACAAACAATACTGGAGCCAAAGAGCAAAAATTAGACACCTTAAATTATCAGACACATATTCTGGATACTTTCACAAGGTGGCAACAGGAAGAAGGAACAGGAAAAATATCAAAGAAATCTCTAATGCGGGAGGAGTAATGATATCAGGAGAAAAAAACATTAGAACAGAAATTAGAATAGATTTCATCCAACACTTCAAAAAACAAGAAGTCAATAGTACAACACTTGAACTTTATTTAGAACTTATAAACACCGAAATAAATGACTCCGATAATCAAGAATTGATAAAAGAAGTCACAAACTCAGAAATAAAAAACGCAATATTCAATATTGGAAAAGACAAATCACCAGGACTGGACGAAATGACCGCAGAGTTCTACCAGAGTTATTGGGACATAGTAGGACCAACGATTACAAAGGCAATAAAAGGATTCTTTCACTCTGGCAGAATCTTGAAATAGATCAACCAGACTTTCATTACTCTTATATCGAAAACAGAAAACCCGACAACGATTTCTCACCATAGACCTATAAGTTTATGCTCTACGATATACAAGACAATCGCAAAAATTCTCGCTGACAGACTAAAAAGGGTAATAACTAAGATTATACACCCTCTTCAAGGAGCATTCATATCAGATCGGGCTATCCAGGACAACATTCTCATTGCCCATGAAATCTTCCATTCATTTACATAGAAAAAAGGAAAGAACGGATGGATGGCAATAAAAATGGACATGGAAAAAGTCTATGATAGAGTTGAATGGGACTTCCTTTTTCAAGTTCTGAAGAAATTCGGTTTTTGCACTAGATTTTGCGACTGGATCGACCAGTGCGTCAAAACTGTCTCATTCTCAATCCTAGTCAATCACGGACCCTCAGAACCTTTCAACCCAGAAAGAGGGCTACTACAAGGAGACCCACTATCCCCACTCCTCTTTATTTTAGGAGCAGAAATACTAGCCCAAAAACTACAATTAGAAAGCAACCAAACAGACCAAGAAATAGGATTCAATATTACTAGACTGGGCCCCCGGATTCAATTTCTATCCTTCGCAGATGACATGATGATATTTGCCAAAGCAAGCAGTTCATCTGCGATTAAAATTAAAAGAATTATTGATGAATACTGCTTGATCTCGGGTCAACTTGTTAACTTTCACAAGTCGGCTTTCCAAACGACACCAAAAGTACCGGAAATTCTGAAACAAGAAATTCAACGTCTAACAAATATCACAAATCAAAATAAATTGGACAAGTATTTTGGTTGTCCAATCATAAGTGGTAGAGTCAATAATAAAATAACATTTGAACAAACGATCTGCAAGCCAAATCACAACTATCAAAATGGCGTGCAAACACGCTATCCCAAGAAGGACGAGCCACCCTTATTAGATTGAACATAGCTGCAAAACCAAGTTTTGTTATGCAAAACTTCATGCTACCAAGCTCAATGCACAAAGAGCTTGATCAGATAAACATAACTTTTTTTTGGAATAAAGATTTGTCGTATAAACCACTAATTGGATGGGACAAAGTATGTAGGAGAAAAGAAAATGGTGGAGCAAGAATCCACAAAACAAAAGACATGAACTCAGCCTTACAGATGAAATTACTATGGAAAATACTTGCTGAACTAGAAAACCTATGGGTCCAAACCATCGCACATAAGTGTTTGAAATATGAACACATTCTAAGCTACAAAAGGAAAGGAAAAACGTCTTGGCAATGGACAAAACTAATGGAGATAAAAGATGACTTTTGTAAGGGCTTCATATGGCAAATAGGAAATGGAAAAATGATCCACTTTTGGGCTGACAAATGGTTAGACGATGATACACTAGAAAATAGATGCCTTATGCCAGATATGAACAACAAAAGTGACAAAGTAGACAAGTACATAAACGAAAATAGACGAAGGAACACTGACAACCTCAAACACATGCTACCAACATCGATCATCGATAAAATCGAAGCGACATTCATCCTAGTAAATCAAATAGAGGACAGACTATATTGGAGAAAAGACAAATCTGGGTGGTTCAGCACTGCGAGTGCGCTCCGACACATCACATAAAATAATAGAAGCACATCGCTTAAAACGACATGGATCTGGGCCATAGATATAGCCCCCAAAATAAAGAACTTCTTATGGAAATTGTATAACAATGGAATCCCAACAAAGACGTACTAGATTAAACATCAAAGGAGTAGCCCTCCCTTCTGCATGCGTCCTATGTAATGCGTGCGATGAATCTCCACCCCACTTATTCACTCAATGCTACATTGCTAGAAACCTCAACAGAAAATCAACCCTGGAATAGAAAAACGGCTAGAAGAATTAGATAGAAATGAACAAGATATAAAGGAAATTATGTCAATAATATTTGAAATAATAACTCCAGAACAAAGGAAAAAACTAGCAACTGCATGGTGGTGCCTCTGGACATCCAAAAATAAGAAAATCTTCAACAATGAAAACGCAACGACAATCCAAAATATGGTTAATATGACAAGACAAACAATCATGAATTGGGAAAAAACAAAACATTTAGATAAACCAAGCATTAATGCTACAACAAAAATAACAGAAACCCGAAAGAAACGACATCTGCGATGGAATAAACCACCTGAAGGAACTTTTAAAATAAATTTTGACGGTAGTAGCAATTACTCTGGGATTTCTGGTGCAGGTTTCATCATTCGCGACCACACGAGGTCATTGATTGGCTGCGGAGGTAGGCAGCTTACACTCAAGTCACCGCTCATGACGGAAGCGATGGGACTTCTTTTAGGCATCCAAATGGCAAAGGATATGGGTTTGTCCAGTATCCACATCGAAGGTGATAGCCTTATTGTGATCAACGCAATCAAGGGATGCTGGTCCTGCCCGTGGGAAATTGAGATGCTCATGACGGACATCCTCCTCCTCCTGCGGTCCTTTCAGCATGTTAGTCTCTCGCATTGCTTCCGGGAGATTAAAAAATGCGCCGACCACATCTCTCACCTCTTCCAGTCTGCCGCCTCTCTATAAATGAAGCGAGATAGGCATCTTTGTATCATCATCTGCAAGGATGCTCTTGAGTGGTGGTCTAGTAGGGACTAGTCTCATCCAAATCATTACTTATATCAAAAAAAATTATAACTGGGCCCAAATCGCTATTCACAGGCATTCGTGAGTGTCCCACGCGCCTGCTGGTGCAGTTTTTCTTCGGATGAAAGTGGGTCCCACCAATTGTATTTTTTTTAAATCAAAATTTTTGTTACAATTTAAGCCCTCCATTTCTATCAATCCAAGGGTTCAAATTTGCTCACAAAATACATCCTAGAAAGTGTTTACGAATGGTCATTCCTCTCTCTCTCTCTCTCTCTCTCTCTCTCTCTCTCTCTCTCTCTCTCTCTATATATATATATATATATATATATATATATATATATATATATATATGGTTGGGTTTGGGTACACACAACTCCAAAAGTGAGAAGGAAAGAAGCAATTTGATTGGTCCATGTGTCCAAAAGTAAATTAAAATTATGAGGCACGTGCGACTTACCAATTAATTAGTAACACCCACCCAAATTAATTAGTAACACCTCCATTCTCACATATACACACTAATTAATTGCACGTGCTAACTTACTGATTAATCAGAAAATGCATGTACATGTAAAAGTGTTTACATGAACTTTTAAAAATTATTTTTTGGCATTTTCACTTGTTAAAATAATATAAAAAAATATATATTTGGGTGTAATTTAATTTTATCTACACATAGACACCCACTTTGTATATGTTTTAATTTATTGAAAAAAAAATTGACAAGAAGTGGTTCAACAATTTTATTCACTGTGGTTCAGCAATTTTATTCACAGTGGTTCAACAATTTTATTCACAGTGGTTCAGCAATTTTATTCACAATGGTTCAGCCATTTTTTTCACAGTGGTTCAGCCTTTTTACTCTCAGTGGTTCAACCTTTTTACTTTTAATGGTTCAACCATTTTACTTATAGTGGTTCAGCCCTTTTACTCATAGTGGTTCAGCTCTATAAAAAAGTGGTTCGTTGAGGTATAAAGAAGTGGTTCATGAAGGTATAAAGAAGTGGTTCATAAAGTTTTAAAGAACTGGTTCATGGAGCTTTAAAGAAGTGGTTCATGGAGGTATAAAGAAGTTGTTCATGAAGCTATAAGAAGTGGTTCATGAAATTATAAAGAAGTGGTTCATGAGCATATAAAGAAATAATTAATGAACCTATAAAGAAGTATTATATGAACCTATAAAGAAGTGATTCATGAAGCTTTAGGAAGTGGTTCATGAAGCTTTAAGAAGTGGTTCATGATGTTACAAAGAAGTGGTTACTAAAGCTATCAAAAAATGGTTGATGAAGTTATCAAGAAGTTGTTCTTGAAGTTATCAAGAAGTTGTTCTTGAAGTTATCAAGAAGTGGTTCATTAAGTTATAAAGAAGTGGTTCATGAAGTTTTCATTCTTCTTTTATTTTCTCTTAATGTTTAATTTTTAATTATTTAATTGTTTATTTTTTTAAATAATATGATTCATGAACTAATACTACTTCGTGAACCACTTGGTATAAAACCCCTGAACCACTTGGTATAAAATCCTTGAACCATTTGGTTTTGACGAAACCGGTTATGAAAACATCTAAAAATAAATAAAGAAAGGAAACAAAAAGAGATATAAAAATGCCACAAAGGTGACCGCGGATAGAATTGAATCCTCAACCTTTAAAGCCATATCATCCGCGGACAGGAGGGGGGGTACGTGCCCAACATGCCCCATCCCACGGGTAGGACACGTGTGGATTAGGAGATGACACGTGGCGACTGCCTGGGGACTTCTTGTCGACTATAAAAGGGAAAAGTTTAACAAAAGAAAGAGACTTTTGGCGCTAGAGGAAAGGGGAGGAAGGAGCGGACCTAAAGCGATATCCCTGAAAGGTTAAGATCAAGAGAGAGAGAGAGAGAGAGATAAAAAGATAGCAGAGAGAAAAGATCTTTATCAGGAATAGGAGCCGCTCCGCGGATATGGATTGATTTCATCCGCGTAAAACTTTTAGAATCTTTCTTCCCAGTCAAGAGTCTGAAGTGAGAATCAAGAATTCGTAAACGTCTACTCTAAACCAGCGGATGGTGACAAGTAAATAATTGATCCCCATTTCGTTGACGAAGCCTCGATGAGGGGATAGATTCGTTAGGATGTATTTTGTTCCCGCGGCACAGGTTGGGCCATACCGAATATCTCGGTGCGGGTCAGGTAAGCCCGTTGGGAGTATTTCGGACCCCACAGGGTCCATCTCCGGGTCCCATAAAAAATGGAGACCTTTTTTAGTTCGAGATTCATCATTGGCGCCGTCTGTGGGAACCCCCTCACGCTAAGGGGTTCCTTTGCAAGTTTGAATCTGAGAAAAACAAATAAAACTCCCAGCTCTTGGAGAGGGAAGGGAGTCCACGCACATAAAAGAAAAAGACTTTTTTTGAATGAATAACAAACCAATGAGTCGTTGACATACCAAAATTAATTCGGTGACAGAAAAATGAGTGCTAATCAAGATGACGCGACTCAGGAAATGAGCCAGGAGATCCACCACGATCAGGAAGCCTCGAGTATGTATATTCCGTTGTCACCTCAACCTGATCTACAAGGTGAAGCAGGGGAGCCGCCTCATGTTACCCCCCTCTATCATTATTATAATCAACATGGGGCTGGGGGGGGGGGGGGGGAATACATCGCTCAGAATTTCTGGTACTATGAGGTTCATCATGAGCAAGCGCAGTATTACTATTATGATTATGGGGGACCTAACTCGCATCAACAGGGAATAGCCCACCATGGTGGACAACATGAAAATTTTGATAGACGTTATACCACGTTTAACAAACCTGACAATGCATTCGGCAACATGAACTATGGCTTTCAGGGCCAGGGTCACGCAGTGCCACATCAATCCTCGCAGAATGATGAATGGCAGCATGAGAACAAACATCGACGCGGAGAACGATCCACGAACATTTCAACCTCCACCAAATCTGATTCAGCAAACATGAGAATGGAAGGACCGACGGTCCTACCATCTGTTTTCACCAGAGAGGTATGTTCTGCGGCAGTACCAAAAAGATGGAGAGATGTGGGCTTGATGAAGTTTGATGGAACGACTGATCCCAAGGATCATCTGTGTCATTTTACCACCGCAATGGGAATAAATGGATACCACGATGCCATGATGTGCCGGACCTTCCCCTCAACCCTGACAAAGATCGCCCTCACCTGGTTTACCAACTTGCCGAAAAACTCTGTGGCCAATTTTACCCAGCTAGCTCATATCTTCAAATCTCATTTTGGGAGTGCACGGTCGCGGAAGAAGACAATGCTTGATTTAAACTCAATCAGACAAGGAGCTGGGGAAACGCTGGGACACTTTTTTATCCGATTCACCAGCGTGGTAGTACAAATCCCTAATTTTAATCATGAGTCGGCAATCATCATTCTCATGGGGAATCTGGCAGAGGGAGACTTCAAAACTTATTTGTTTCGTAAGAAACCTACCAGTTATGATGATTTGAGGGATCGTGTATCAAGGCAAATCGAAGCCGAAGAGGCAGCCGCGTCCAGTTCAAGAGCAAGCACAGGCAATCAAGGATTTATTGGGAAACTCGCCGGAAAATTCAAAAAGGAAAAGGTTAAACTTCCCAGGCATCAGTCAGAAGAAGGAGTTTTCCGTTCCCACCGCGATGAAGTGCACATGAATTCTGAAAGAGGCCAAGGATCCCGTCAAAGAGAGGATCATCCGCGGTCTTATCATCCGAGGGAAACCATTTACCAAAATCAAGAACCAAGATTTCCACCACAAAGAGAGGATCGGCACAATCGGAGGCCAGATTGGGAAAATCGTGACTCTCGACCTGACAGCCCCCACCATCGGCAGAATCGATACCAAGGACTACATGATCAGCGGGGAGATGCCCCTTTTTTCAATCGGGGAAGGGGCAGGGGACGAAGATGGCGCGGAGGTAGACACAATCACGCCCATACCATACAAGGATCTGTTGACCAGGCGCCGAGAAATCAGGAAGGAGCCCGAAGACCGGGAGAAGGCCACATACCAAAGCCCGAGGGATTCATAAATACCCTTGTTGGAGGATACTCCATGGCAGGATCAAGTAGGCAAGAAAAGAAGAACTACGAGCGAGAAGGAAGGTAACCACGATCTGCGTCAAGCAGGAATATCTCTCTGACTCAATGATGTGATCCTATTTCACCATGTTTTATAGTTACTTTTATATCGTTTTCTGCATGCCTTTCATACATTTGGGCTAGAATAGTATAGAATCTATGTAGTTTATACTTATTTGGCAAATTATGGAATCTACACCAGTTTCTGTTTAATTTCGCAGAAAGCGAGGCAATTTACAGCAGTTCTAAGTAAGGAGAAAAGGTCGAAGTCAACTACAAAAGTCCAAGGCCAAGGAGTAGCGGAACCAGGAAAAATCGAGCTGGAAAGAAGAAAACCGAGTCAAAACACACAACTCGATATCGAGTACTGCAAGTCGATATCGAGTAAGGACAAGTCGATTTCCACTGAGTTAGCCAGAATCGAGCAGAGCTGAGAGAATTAGTCGATATCGAGTTGTTTTACTCAATATCGAGTAACCTGAAGTCGAGTGAAGACCCCGGAGTCGACGAGCAAGCTGGAGCTGAGACATACAAGTCGATATCGAAGAACTCTACTCGATATCGAGTAAAAATCAACTCGATGTGTCTTTCTAGAGCCGAGATCGACGAAGAAGCTGAAGACGGAGAAAAGTTGGTCGATATCGAGTAAACTACTCGATATCGAGTTGGACCCCAGAAGCCAAAATCGAGTAATCCGAGTCTTGTTAAGATTCTATCCCGAGTCTAATGGAGATATTTTCGAGATCAAATTCCATCAAGATCTATCAAGTGCTATCAAGAGGAAAAGATATTTACCTACATTAGATATATTTCCTTTAGAGATTTATTTATTTCTTTCCATGTTTTAAATCTTTAGATAAAAGATAGATAGAATTAGATATAGATATAGTTTTCTTTCCTAGATTAGCTTGGAATGAAGGCTATAAATAAAGCCTTAGGGGCTGGTTTTTATTCATTCAATCATACAATTCAATTTTAGAGAAGGAGAAGAGGTAGTGAGTAGAGAGAGAGAGAGAGAGAGAGAGAGAGAGAGAGAGAGAGAGAGAGAGAGAGAGCTTGTAGCCGAGAGGAGTTGGAGTTTGCGAAAGCGGTTTTGGCTTCGATCGGTTGTAAGTTTTGGTTATTTTTAATGCAATTTATTTTCCTGAAATTTTTGATGAGTTTATTCATGATGAAGAGCGAGTAGTCCACCCACTTCTAGGGTCGGGGTGAGCCTGAGGGTACCCATGAGAGGTGATGCGATAAAGGTTTGAGCTTTTTATGCAATTCGTCTTCTATCCCTAAAAGCATGATTCTTTTGTGAAAGTTGAAGGTGATCCTTGTTTGTGTTATTGAAACGAAAGTGATCTTAATGCAACTTGGGTTAATTATGTGAAAAGGGTTAGTAACAATTAGGGTTTATGCGAAAGCCTCTATATTCCTATTTGTTAATAACGAAAGTTATTTGATGAAAAGCATGATCTTTTATGCCTTTATGTGTTATTTTACATGGTTATCGTTGTGGTGTTGAAACCCTGATCTTGGAAGTCTTAAGGTTATTGATTTATTTCATCGAAAATCGTGTTCTGTGATTCGAAAAGTTGCAATTTTAGTTTCTGAGTTACTCGATCTCAGGGAAATTTGGTCGACATCGAGGACGTTTGTCGATGTCGAGTTAAGTCTTGTCGAAATCGAGTTACATTGTTTAGTTTTGCTTTCTGTTAGTCGGTTTCATGCACTGTTGGTCGATTTTGTTTAGTCGATATCGAGGAACAGTGTTCGATATCGACCAAGTTTTCTATGCTTTGCTTTCTTTTATGCTTTTCTATGTTATTTCTGTCTGTCAGTGAGATTTGCTGCTACCTGAGATCCACTGATACACTTCCTCGAGGATCGATCCTGACTTCCCACTGCTACATCAGGAAGAGGTCTTGTAATCATTTGCGTGGGCACGAATCTGGTTTGATTTATTTTATTATATTTTGAACTCGATTTCCTCCTACAATAAAATTGGCGCCGTTGCCGGGGAAGCAATCATTCACGCCTTAGGTAGTTAGATCTCACATTTTCTTTAAGTTTTGATTTTGCAGGTGTATGTGCCTTCTGGTCAACGGCCTGAGTTTGACGCCTTGGACGACCCGGAACGCCTTATACACGTCCACGCTAAACTGAAAAGAGCCATGACAGCCGCAGAAACACAAGAACAGCTGATACAGAGGCTTAGGGCAGAGTTAGAAGCCAAGGATACTGCTCTCACCGCTAAGGGAGCACGCACTACGCAGGAAGCAGAGTGAAGGAGGCAGGTGGAAGCCGAGCTTGCCCAATACCCTACCACTACAGAGGATTACATGCACCCGACTCTCGTCGTGCCTGAATCGGCCATTCTAATCCCTGAAAATAATTTTGAAATTCGCACTCCTTTCCTCATTGAGATTAAAAATAATGCATTATATGGTAGATTTAATGAATGCCCTCTTGAACATATTACCAATTTTTCTGATATGTGTGATACTCTTGCTGAAGGTACCACTCTGAAATATGTCAAGATGAAAGCTTTTCGATGGTCTCTGGCCGGTCCAGCATTGAAGTGGCTTGAAGGTCTCCCTCCACGATCCCTAACAACATGGGCTGAAGTAAGGCAGGAATTTCTCAATAAATTCTTTCCTCCTGCCAAGACAGCACTCCTCCGCCAGAAGATTACAGCTTTCAAACAGAAGCCTGGGGAGCCGCTAGCAAAAGCATGGGAATGATAAAATGATCTACTGTGATCCTGCCCTACACATGGACAGCCACCCTATGTTGTTCAGGAGATCTTCTTCAATTCTCTTGATCTGGCCGCTAAGGATAGGATCAACCAGTATACTCATTATGAGTATCTAACAATGCCACCAGCTGACGCATGGGCTACCCTCGATAAGCTTAGCAACTACGACAACAAGTATAGGACTCCGACAAACTATGATGAGAATGCCTATGCCAGGCCAGCCCCATCCATTCCCCTCTATGAGCATTCTAAGGAAATTGACCCAGATGTCAAGGAGCAGTACTACAGAGATCAAAATCGCAAGCTCCTCAAGCAAGTCAAGTATCTTTCTGTCAACCAGCCCTGCATCGAATGCGGCTCACAGCGGCACACCACTACTGAGTGCCCACACACAGAGCAAGTTAGGATAGCAGAAAACCCACGAAGAGGTAGCTTATGCAGGGGGTCTCAATCGTTATATGGGGGACCAAAGGTTCTATCAACAACAATGGAACCAAGGTACCCCTTGTTGTGAGGGAGGAAATCAAGTATGAAACATAACAAAATAGATCAAACCAGATTTAGGCCCACGCAAATAATTACAAGACTCCCTCCAATGTAGTAAGAGCAAGTCAGGATCGAATCCACGAGGAAGCGTGTCAGCGTATCCTAGGCAGCTGTAAATCTCACAGAAAAGCAAGCAGAAAACAGAAACAAAGGAACAAAGAAAGAAAGACAGAAATAACAAACGAAAGCAAGAAATAAAACAAAGGAAGAAGCTAACTCGATCTCGACAAGCTGTTACTCGAGATCGATAAACAGCAACAGAGACAAAGAAACTTCAGAATCGACGACAATAGAAGCAACTCAGTACTCGATCTCGACAAGCACAACTCGAGATCGACAAGCAATAGTAAAAACAGAAACTTCGGAATCGAAAACAGAAACTCGACCTAGACCAGACTCTACTCGAGATCGACAAGGGTCTACTCTAGATCGACTAAGAACTCAGAAAATATAAATTGCAACTTTCGAACACAGATTCGCAGATTTCGACAGAAATAAATCAATATATAAAAGAACTTCCAAAGCCAGGGTATCAACGCCACAACGATAACCATCCAAAGTAATACATAAAGGCATAAAGGATCATGTTTTCCATCAAAATAACATTCGTTACTAACAAATAGGCATATAGAGGCTTTCGCATAAACCCTAATTATTACTAACCCTTTTCACATAATTAATCCAAGTTGCATTAAGATCACTTTCGCTTCAATAATACAAACAAGGATCACTTTCAACTCTCGCAAAAGAATCATGCTCATAGGGATAGAAGACGAATTGCATAAAAAGATCTGATCTTTATCGCATCACCTCACATGGCCACCGTTGGGCTCACCCCAGCCCCAGAAGTGGGTGAACTACTCGCTCTTCATCATAAAGAAAGACATTAAATAACAAAAGAAACTAACTTGCATTAAATCAAATAGAGAAAGCTTACAACCAACAAGACAAATCCGCTTTCGCCTTTCCACCTTGCTTGCCACAAACTCTCTCTTTCTCTATGTAACTACTTACTTGTTCTCTCTGAAATTGAATGATGAAAAAACCAGCCCCTAAGGCTTTATTTATAGGCTTCTATTCCTTGCTAATCAAGGATAGAAGATATCTATCTATATCTAAAAAGCTTAAAAGATAAATAAATGTAATTAAGGAATTAAATCTATAAGGGAAAGATAAATCTAAATAGGTAAGTCTTCTTATGTTGATAGATCTTTGTCTTCCATAGATAGAACTTGATAGATAGATGTAGGATAGACTCGGCCTCCTGGATCTCCTTCGGCTCCAAGGACTCCCAGCTCGACACGGACAGCCAAAGCGCGTAACGCGGTTTCGGACACGGCTCTCCTCGATCTCGACCAAGCCAACTCGACATCGAGTAGGATTCGTCGTCGATATTGCTGGCTGGGCTTTGTCGGGTAGCTCTGCTCGACAGGCTCGGATCTTGGCTCCTTGGCTCCTCGATCTCGACTAGGCAACTCGAGATCGAGTTGGGCTGTTGTTGAGGATGGCTTGCTGGTGATGCCGAGGACTCCTCCTCGGCATGGACTCGGACTGGCGCATGGTGGTTCTCGATCTCGACAAGACTCCTCGAGATCGAGTAGGGTTGGCTCGGCGTCTCCGTCCTCGGCTTCTCGTCTTGGCACAGCTTGTCGACTCCTGGACTTGGCGTTGAGGTGTTGTCGATCTCGACAATGGAACTCGAGATCGAGTAGGTTTCCAGGAGTCTGGTTGTCTCTGACTTAGTTTCTCGATCAGTGCTCTAGTCGACATAGCCTGTGTTCGGACACCTTTGTCGAGGTCGAGTAGGCTTTACTCTAGATCGAGTAAACTCGGGCTCCAATCTTGATTCGACTGGTTCCGCTGCATCTTGATCTTGGACTTCTGTAGTTGATTTCCGAGCTTTTCCGACCTTTCCTAGAACTGCTGTAATTTTCCTTGAATTCTGCAAAATTAAACAGAAACTGGTGTAGATTCCATAATTTGGCAAATAGACATAAACTACATAGATTCTGTACTATCTTAGCCCAAATGCATAAACTGTATGCAGAAATCGATATAAAAGTTACTGTAAAACATGGCAGATGAGGCTCACAACAAACACCTCATACTTAAGCTTGCTTGTCCTCAAGCAATACTTTTATTTGTCATACAGGGGAAGAAATTAAAACTCTCAACATATCAGATTCATTCTCATATGTCCCCTGCAATCAATTATCATCCTCGAAAAGGTACTAATGTCACAGATCCATGCATGTGCAATTACAAAAGCAACATCTACTCACAAAATGAGGGTTATGTAAAAACAATTCATGTGACAAAGCAACAATAATCAAGAGGACTTTAATTCAAGCTCAAATAAGAAGTAGATTGGTAAAAGGCTTAAGGTGGGCAAAATTTGGCAATGTGGTGCTTATTATCCGGGGAAATGGAGTATTTCCAAACTGAGTTTCATACCGCATTCTTTCTCATAAGATCCATCACCTTTCATAATGCTTTTTCTCAATAATAATGTTTTTACCTCTCTAACCTCAGCACTGCCTTCTCGCGAGACGCAAACATGGGTGTCATGAATGGCCCTGGATATTTAGTGCTTTGGACTCCTCACCTGTGTGTCCCATCTCGCCAAACTATTATCTCAGCGAGCAGGGTCGATCTTTGATCGGATTTTCTTTCACTCATTAAATTTTCCATATATTTCAAACAATTCCGCCAAACTCCAATAATGATAACAACAACACAATCACCATATGATAATCTCCATAATGTAACATCATTCTCAACATAATCCCCGGATAGGGTAAAGAATGGAAATTTTTAGAACATGTGGAGCAATAATTGAAATAAGGCATAATATGGCTTTTGTGATGCATAAGCATAGGTAAGGCTAGGATATCAACATATGAGCATTATATGGAAATATAAAGTCCTCCATCATCTTATCATGCAACATGTCAAAAGCAACTTCAAATTTTACCTCCTTTCATGGTTTTCATCAAAATATGCACTTCATTGTGACTTCCTTTACTAGGCAATTTCATGCTATATCTCTAATGAATCTAATTTTGCATCGTCGAGTTCAATATAAGCTTCCATGAACTTAATCAAAAATTTCTCAATGGGGTTCATTTTTCAAAACTTTGGAAAACATGCATATAAGCACATAAATCAATAATGCATTCCAAAATAGCCATGTAGCAGTTCAAAGAAATAAATTCTAAATAAGCACAAATAATGTCAAATATGGCAATTATGCATGAAGTAAGCCCTTCCCCCACCCCATACTTAAACATTACAGTGTCCTCACTGTATAAAAACAAGGGTAAAGAAAGAAACTCACTAGACATGTGTGCAGGGCTTCATAATTTCGAATGAAGGAATCTCCTGGGACGAGTATGAATATGGCTCATCCATGGTCCTGAAAAGTGCAGAAGATATATACCCATAATAGAAAAACTAAAAGTGTTCAAAACCAAAAACAAACAAAAGCAACAAAGTCTAAAAAGTCCAAAATTAAATGTCTATGTACACGCTCTAGATTTTATAGTCGCTAGGCCGACTTCTCCATTTAGCTCAAGGTGGCATTTGCAGGGCCCATGTAGCCTGGGCTTCAAATAGAACTCTATTCTTGTCCATCAACCGTAATCCTCCAGAATGGATCTTGTTCACCAAGAAAGGTCCCATCCTCTTCTTGTTGAATTTGTTAGGGAACCAATGATCCTTTGATTTAGAGACATAGAGCTTGTCTCCAACTTCATACTCTTTGGGCTCATCATTGGATATCCTACATAAGCGCACATACCAAGGCAAACCTCTCCCATGTATAGATAGATCTTTAATGGAAATAGGAGAAGAAAGATCCATACCTTGGCTTACCTTTGCAGAGACGGAATCGGGGACCACAGTGTTTGGTCGATCTCGAGTAGGGCTACTCGATCTCGACGAGTTTTCAGATTCTGGTGGTGAGCTGCTCGAGGATGCAGGAGCTGGTGGAGGTGAGGGCTGGTCGATCTCGAGTGGGCTACTCGATCTCGAGTAGGATTCTGCTTCTGGTGGCTTCAGCGTCGAGGAAGGCGAAGTCGAGGCAGCGAAGTCTTGGTGGTCGATCTCGAGTACGGTACTCGATCTTGAGGAAGGCTCGGCTTCTGTCTGGTTGGTCGACGACGCTGGTGCTGGTGGAGGCTCCTGGTTTTGGTCGAGATCGACTAGGGTCCTCGATGTCGAGGAGTATTGGTCGACCTTGACCCCATACTTGGTTCCTGTCAAGGCATCCGAAAAATAGTTAGTCCATAACGACGTACCTTGGTCTGCGTCGATTGGATTCTCTGTGTCCTCCTTTAGGATTGCCATGATCTCTTCCACCTGGGCCTCCATATCCCTCTTTTCCAGCTCCTCAGGGGTCATATTTCTTACCTTGGGTTCCCCGCAGGTGATGTAGCCAGCTGAGATAGATTTTACCTCTTCCATTGGACCTGTATGCCTTTCAGTTTTATTAAAGGAATACTCAATTACCTCATCGCTGATGTTGAAGGTGAGCACTCCTTTCCTTACGCTTATGTTGGCATCCACTGTCGCCAAGAAGGGTCTTCCTAGAATAATTGGACAAGCAGGGTCTTCTTGCATATCAGCAACTAGGAAATCAGCAGGGACAAAGAATTTACCTACTTGTACAGGCACATTGTCCACCATGCCTGTTGGAATGACCACCGTGTTGTTGGCCATATAAAGTCTAGCATCCACAGGCTCTAGGGCACCTATCTTAATCTTGGACCAAATTGTTAAAGGCATTATACTCACACTAGCTCCAAGATCACATAAAGCATTAATTTTGTATGGACCAAATCCAATGGATATAGCAAACTTACCTGGATCTGGCCTCTTCTCAAGTATGTCCAAATGGCTGCATTCCTCTGTAATCTCAGCCATTGATCGCTTTTTGCTCAGAATCTCCTTCAGGAACTTGACATAGGATGGCATTTCATTGAGGGCTTCTGTGAAGGGGATGGTGACGTTGAGCTTCTGAAGCATCTTGATGAAGCGCTGAAATTTCTTTTCTGCCGGATCCTTTGGAGATTTTGTGGGGAAGGGCAGCTTCTTTTTCTAATTTGGGGCCAGAACAGATGTCGGAGATGCTACAGTTTTCTCTCTCTCGGGCTGACCGTCCTCGATGTTGACCACGCCTTTGTCGATCTCGACCAGATTGGGTGATGTAGAGTTGCTGTGCAGTGCAGACGATGGTTTCTGAAGTTTCTCCTCGAGATTGAGTAGGCCCTCCTCGAGATCGACTAGAGTGTTGTCGACGTCGACTTGTTGTTCTTCGTTGTTCTGCTGCTTTCCGACCTTTGGCTCTTGCAGTTGATGGCCGCTTCTGAGTTTTATAGCAGCGATGTGTCCAGTTTTTCCCTTTGGATTTGGTTCTAAAGATCCAGGGAGCGATCCTGTTTGTCTGGGGATTCCTGCTGCTAGCTGACCAATCTGTGTATCAACTGTTTTCCGCCATATATCAATCTCCCCAAGCCTAGAGTTGATGCCCTGAATCTGAGTATAGACTGAGTTGAAGGATTGCCTGGTTTCTGTATGATTTCTCCTTATTTCCTCTAAAACAGTCTGTAGATCATCCTTTTTCTGGTCTCTTTCCGGATGTCCTGGAGCTCTGTAGGGCAGGGGGTTCCTAGGGGCACCTTGGTTCCATTGCGGTTGTTGAAACCTTTGGTCCCCCATGTAGCGATTGGGACCCCCTGCGTAAGCTGCCTCCTCATGGTATTCTGCCAGCCTGACTTGCTAAGTATGTGGGCACTCAGTAGTGGTGTGCCTCTGTGATCCGCATTCAATACAAGGCTGGTTGACAGAAAGGTACTTTACTTGCTTGAGGAGCTTCTTATTCTGATCTCTATAGTACTGCTCCCTAACATCTGGATCAATCTCCTTAGGGGGCTCATATAGGGGCATGGATGGTGTTGGCCTGGCGTAGGGGTTCTCCTCATAGTTGACTGGAGTCCCATACTTGTTGTCATAGTTGGTCAGCTTGTCTAGAGCAGCCCATGCGTCAGAAGGCGGCATTGTCAGATACTCATAGTGAGTATATGTGTTGATTCTGTCCTTTGCAGCCAAGTTCAGAGAATTGAAGAAGATCTCTTGAACTACGAGGGTTGCTGTCCATGTGTAGGGCATGATCGCAGCAGATCCTTATAGCGTTCCCATGCCTTTGCTAGCGTCTCCCCAGGCTGCTGTTTGAAAGATGTGATCTTTTGGCGCAGAAGTTCTGTTTTGGCAGGAGGAAAGAACTTATTCAAAAATTCCTGCTTCACCTGAGCCCATGTCGTGAGAGATCGTGGTTTCAGCCCTTCCAACCATTTCAGTGCAGGCCCAGCCAGAGACCAACGGAAAGCTTTCATCAAGATGTACTCCAAGGTGGTACCTTCAGAAAGAGTACGACACATGTCAGTAAAGTTGGTAATATGGCGCAACGGGCATTCATTAAATCTACCATGAAATGCATGATTTTTAATTTCAATAAGGAATTGAGTGCGAATTTCATAGTTGTTTTCAGGGATTAGAATGGCCGATTCAGGCACGACGAGAGTCGGGTGCATATAATCCTCTGCAGTGGTTGGGTATAGGGCAAGCTCATTTGCCAGCTGCCTTGCACGTTCAGCTTCTCGTTCCCTTCCTGCTCTCTTAGTGGCGAGAGTTGCATCCCTGGCGGCTAGATCCCTCGTGAGCCTCTCGATCAGCTGTTCCTGTGTCTCCGCAGCTGCCATGGCTCTTTGTAGTTTAGGTCTTATGTGTAGAAGGCGCTCTGGTTCGTCTAAGCCGTCAAACTCAGGTGGTTGACCGGAACGGCGCATACACCTGTAAAGTAACTCAAAGAAAAAGTGAGAACTGACTACCTAAGGCGCGAATGATAGCTTCCCCGGCAACGGCGCCAATTTGTTGTGAGGGAGGAAATCAAGTATGAACTATAACAAAATAGATCAAACTACCAAATAGGCATAAAGGATCATGTTTTCCATCAAAATAACATTCGTTACTAACAAATAGGCATATAGAGGCTTTCGCATAAACCCTAATTGTTACTAACCCTTTTCACATAATTAATCCAAGTTGCATTAAGATCACTTTCGCTTCAATAATACAAACAAGGATCACCTTCAACTCTCGCAAAAGAATCATGCTCATAGGGATAGAAGACGAATTGCATAAAAAGATCTGACCTTTACCGCATCACCTCACATGGCCACCGTCGGGCTCACCCCAGCCCCAGAAGTGGGTGAACTACTCGCTCTTCATCATCAAGAAAGACATTAAATAACAAAAAAAACTAACTTGCATTAAATCAAATAGAGAAAGCTTACAACCAACAAGACAAATCCGCTTTCGCCTTTCCACCTTGCTTGCCACAAACTCTCTCTTTCTCTATGTAACTACTTACTTGTTCTCTCTGAAATTGAATGATGAAAAAACCAGCCCCTAAGGCTTTATTTATAGGCTTCTATTCCTTGCTAATCAAGGATAGAAGATATCTATCTATATCTAAAAAGCTTAAAAGATAAATAAATGTAATTAAGGAATTAAATCTATAAGGGAAAGATAAATCTAAAGAGGTAAGTCTTCTCATGTTGATAGATCTTTGTCTTCCATAGATAGAACTTGATAGATAGATTTAGGATAGACTCGGCCTCCTCGATCTGCTTCGGCTCCAAGGACTCCCAGCTCGACACGGACAGCCAAAGCGCGTAACGCGGTCGACATAGCCTGTGTTCGGACACCTTTGTCGAGGTCGAGTAGGTTTCCAGGAGTCGGGTTGTCTCTGACTTAGTTTCTCGATCAGTGCTCTAGTCGACATAGCCTGTGTTCGGACACCTTTGTCGAGGTCGAGTAGGCTTTACTCTAGATCGAGTAAACTCGGGCTCCAAGCTTGATTCGAATGGTTCCGCTGCATCTTGATCTTGGACTTCTGTAGTTGATTTCCGAGCTTTTCTGACATTTCCTAGAACTGCTGTAATTTGCCTTGAATTCTGCAAAATTAAACAGAAACTGGTGTAGATTCCATAATTTGGCAAATAGACATAAACTACATAGATTATGTACTATCTTAGCCCAAATGCATAAACTGTATGCAGAAATCGATATAAAAGTTACTGTAAAACATGGCAGATTAGGCTCACAACACCCTTAGGAACCCCCCGCCAGACCGAGCTCTAGGACATCCGGAAAGGGATTAGAAGAAGGATGACCTATAGACCATCCTTGAGGAAATGCGGAGGAACCATTCAGACACCAAGCAGTCCTTCAATTCCGTCTATACTCAAATACATGGTGTCAACGCTAGGCTTGGAGAAATCGATGTCTGGAGGAAATCAATTGACACACAGATTGGCCAGCTAGCAGTAGGCGTTCCCAGACAGTCAGGTACGCTCCCTGGATCTTCTGAGCCCAATCCCAAGGGGAAGACCGGAAACATCGCAGCCGTAAAGCTCAGGAGTGGACACCAACTACGCGAGCCAGAAGTCGGAAAGCAGCAGGACGGAGCTGAACAGCAACTCGATATCGACCAAACGTTGGTCGATGTTGACCAAAATCAAGTCAAAATCGAGCAACAGCTTGGCCAAGATTTGCCTGCACAGCACTCCAACTCGACATCGAGGAAACTGGTCGATATCGAGGAGAATCAAGTCGACGTCAAGGAGACTCAGGTCGACATCGAGGACACTGCAACACCTCCGACATCTGTTCTGGCTTCGACACAAAAAAAGAAGCTGCCTTTCCCGACAAAATCTCCAAAGGATCCAGCAGAGAAGAAATTCCAGCGCTTCATCAAGATGCTTCAGAGGCTCAATGTCACCATATCCTTCACAGAAGCTCTTAATTAAATGCCATCATATGTCAAGTTCCTCAAGAAGATCCTAAGCAAAAAGTGATCAATGGCTGAGATCGCAGAAGAGTGTAGCCATATGGACATACTTGAGAAGAGGCCAGATCCAGGTAAGTTTGCTATAACCATTGGATTTGGTCAATATAAATTTAATTCATTATGTGATATTGGAGCCAGTGTGAGTATAATACCTCTATCAATATGGTCCAAGACTAAGATAGGTGCCCTAGAGCCTGTGGATGCTAAGCTTTATATGGCAAACAACACGGTGGTCATCCCGACAGGCATGGTGGACAATGTGCCAGTGCAAGTAGGTAAGTTCTTTGTCCCTGCTGATTTTCTAGTTATTGATATGGCGGAGGACCCTGCTTGTCCAATTATTCTAGGAAGGCCCTTCTTGGCAACGGTGGATGCCAACATAAGCGTAAGGAAGGGAGTACTCACTTTCAACATCAACGATGAGGTAATTGAGTATTCCTTTAAAAAAACTGGAAGGCATACAGGTCCCATGGAAGAGGTAAAGTCTATATCAGCTGGTTACATTACTTGCGGGGAGCCTAAGGTAAGAAATATGACTCCTGAAGAACTAGAAAAGAGGGATATGGAAGCCCATGTGGAGAAGATCATGGCCATCCTGAACGAAGAAGCTGAGAATCCACTCGACATAGACCAAGGTACGTCGATTTAGACTAACTATTTTTCGGATGCCTTGACAGGATGCAAGTATGGGGTCGAAGTCGACCAGAGTTACTCGACGTCGAATAAAATCAGAGCTCTCCACCAGCAGCAGCTTCGTCGAGCAAGCCACCCGATGCCGAGGACAACTCGACATCGACCAAATTGGTCAAAGTCGACCAACATCCTTCTTCCTCGACTACTCCTTCCTCGACCACGAGTCCACCAGACGAGCAGATTTCCTCGACATCGAGCAAGCTTGTCGATGTCGACCAAAAACCGCCTTCCTCAACTCCACCTTCTTCGACCAGCATTCCATGAGACGAAGGAAACTCCTCGATATCGAATAATCTTGCTCGATGTCGAGTAGAATCTGAGGTCCCAAAATCCAATTCTGCGAAGGTAAGCCAAGGTATGGATCTTTCTTCTCCTATTTCAATTAACGATCTATCTGTACATGGGAGAGGTTTGCCTTGGTATGTGCGCTTATGTAGGATTTCCAATGATGATCCCAAAGAGTATGAAGTTGGTGACAAAGTCTATGTTGCCAAATCAAAGGATCATTGGTTTCCCAACAAATTCAACAAGAAGAAGATGGGGCCATTCACGGTGAACAAGATCCATTCAGGAGGATTGCAGCTGATGGACAAGAATGGAGTTCTATTTGAAGCCCAAGCTAAATGGGCCCTGCAAATGCCACCTTGAGCTTAATGGAGAAAGTCGGCCTAGCGACTATAAAATCTAGTGCTTGTAAATAGACATTTATTTTTGGGACTTTTGGACATTGTTGCTTTTATTTGTTTTTGGTTTTGGACATTATATTTTCTATTGTGGGTATTTCTCTTCTATATTTTTCATGTCCATGGGGATAGAAGCAGGCTAAATCGACCAGGACTACAGCATAGCACTCAATTTTTGGCATTCCGCACATCTGTCTAGTGAGTTTCTTTCTTTACCCTTGTTTTTATACAGTGACGACACTGTAATGTTTAAGTATGGGGTGGGGGAAGGGCTTACTTTGTGCATATTTGACATAATGTGTATTTCTTGAATTGTTTATACATGGCTATTTTGGAATTCATTATTGATTTATGGGCTTATATGCATGTTTTCCAAAGTTTGAAAAAATGACCCCCATTGAAAATTTTGATTAATGTCATGGAAGCTTTATTGAACTCGACGATGCAAAATTGGATTCATTAGAGATATAGCATGAAATTGCCTAGTAAAGAGAAGTCACAATGAAGTGCATATTTTCTTAAAAACCATGAAAGGAGGTAAAATTAGATGTTCTTTTGACATGTTGCATGATAAGAGGATGGAGGACTTTATATTTCCATATAATGCTCATATTGTTTATATCCTTAGCCTTACCTATGCTTATGCATCACAAAAGCCATATTATGTCTTATTTCAATTATTGCTCCACATATTCTAAATATTGCCATTCTTTACCTTATTTTCATCCGGGGATTATGTTGAGAATGATGTTACATTATGGAGATTGTTATATGGTGTTTGTGTTGTTATTATCATATATGGAGTTTGGTAGGAAATTGTTTAAAATATATGGAAAATTTAATGAGTGAAAGAAAATCCGATCACCTCAGGAGATAAAGGTAGATCGACCCTGCTTGCTGAGATAATAGTTCAGTGAGATGGGACACACATGTGAGGAGTCCAAAGCACTAAGTATCTGGGGCCATTCATGACACCCATGTTTGCGACTCGCGAGAAGGCAGTGCTGAGGTTAGAGAGGTAAGAGCATTATTATTGATAAAAGCATTATGGAAGGTGTTGAATCTTATGAAGAAGGGATGTGGCTAAGAAAGTTTGGAAATACTCCATTTCCCCGGATTATTAGCACCACATTGCCAAAAATTTCTCACCTTTAGCCTTTTACCAATCTAATCCTTATTTGAGCTTAAATTAAAGTCCTCTTGATTATTAATGCTTTGTCACGAATGAATGTTTTGCATAACCCTCCTTTTGTGAGTAGATGTTGCTTTTTAATTGCACATGCTTGGATTTGTGACACTAGTACCTTTTCGAGGATGGTAATTGATTACAGGGTTATATGACAATGAATCTAATATGGTGAGAGTTTTGATTTCTTCCCCTGAATGACCATTAAAAATATTGCTTGAGGACAAGCAAGCTTAAGTATGGGGTGTTTGATGTGAGCCTATTTCGCCATGTTTTATAGTTACTTTTATATCGTTTTCTGCATGCATTTCATACATTTGGGCTAGAATAGTATAGAATCTATGTAGTTTATGCTTATTTGGTAAATTATGGAATCTACACCAGTTTTTGTTTAATTTCGCAGAAAGCGAGGCAATTTATAGCAGTTCTAAGAAAGGAGAAAAGCTCGAAGTCAACTACGGAAGTCCAAGGCCAAGGAGTAGCGGAACCAGGACAAATCGAGCTGGAAAGAAGAAAACCGAGTCAAAACACACAACTCGATATCGAGTATTACAAGTCGATATCGAGTAAGGACAAGTCGATTTCCACTGAGTTAGCTAGAATCGAGCAGAGCTGAGAGAATTAGTCGATATCGAGTTGTTTTGCTCGATATCGAGTAACCTGAAGTCGAGTGAAGACCCCGGAGTCGACGAGCAAGCTGGAGCTGAGACATACAAGTCGATATCGAGGAACTCTACTCGATATCGAGTAAAAATGAAGTCGATGTGTCTTCCTAGAGCTGAGATCGACGAAGAAGCTGAAGACGGAGAAAAGTTGGTCGATATCGAGTAAACTACTCGATATCGAGTTGGACCCCAGAAGCCGAGATCGAGTAATCCGAGTCTTGTTAAGATTCTATCCCGAGTCCAATGGAGATATTTTCGAGATCAAATTCCATCAAGATCTATCAAGTGCTATCAAGAGGAGAAGATATTTACCTGCATTAGATATATTTCCTTTAGAGATTTATTTATTTCTTTCCATGTTTTAAATCTTTATATAAAAGATAGATAGAATTAGATATAGATATAGTTTTCTTTCCTAGATTAGCTTGGAATGAAGGCTATAAATAAAGCCTTAGGGGCTGGTTTTTATTCATTCAATCATACAATTCAATTTTAGAGAAGGAGAAGAGAGAGAGAGAGAGAGAGAGAGAGAGAGAGAGAGAGAGAGAGAGAGAGAGAGAGAGCTTGTAGCCGAGAGGAGTTGGAGTTTGCGAAAGCGGTTTTGGCTTCGATCGGTTGTAAGTTTTGGTTATTTTTAATGCAATTTATTTTCCTGAAATCTTTGATGAGTTTATTCATGATGAAGAGCGAGTGGTCCACCCACTTCTAGGGTCGGGGTGAGCCCGACGGTAGCCATGAGAGGTGATGCGATAAAGGTTTGAGCTTTTTATGCAATTCGTCTTCTATCCCTGAAAGCATGATTCTTTTGCGAAAGTTGAAGGTGATCCTTGTTTGTGTTATTGAAACGAAAGTGATATTAATGCAACTTGGGTTAATTATGCGAAAAGGGTTAGTAACAATTAGGGTTTATGCGAAAGCCTCTATATTCATATTTGTTAATAACGAAACTTATTTGATGAAAAGCATGATCTTTTATGCCTTTCTGTGTTATTTTACATGGTTATCGTTGTGGTGTTGAAACCCTGATCTTGGAAGTCTTAAGTTTATTGATTTATTTCATCGAAAATCGTGTTCTGTGATTCGAAAAGTTGCAATTTTAGTTTCTGAGTTACTCGATCTCGGGGAAATTTGGTCGACATCGTGGACTTTTGTCGATGTCGAGTTAAGTCTTGTCGAAATCGAGTTACTTTGTTGGTTTTGCTTTCTGTTAGTCGATTTCGTGCACTGTTGGTCGATTTTGTTTAGTCGATATCGAGGAACAGTGGTCGATATCGACCAAGTTTTCTGTGCTTTGCTTTCTTTTCTGCTTTTCTCTGTTATTTCTGTCTGTCTATGAGATTTGCTGCTACCTGAGATCCGTTGACACGCTTCCTCGAGGATCGATCCTGACTTCCCACTTCTACATCAGGAGGAGGTCTTGTAATCATTTGCGTGGGCACGAATCTGGTTTGATTTATTTTATTATATTTTGAACTCGATTTCCTCCTACAACACGCAACATGAAGAGATTAATTTTTCCCCCCAAGGAAGTTGAGGAAGTGAGGATGCCACACTCTGACCCTCTGGTCATCCATGCTCAAATAGCTACCAAGACAGTCAAAAGAGTTTTTATTGATACTGGCTCTTCCGTTGATATATTGTCATGGGACGCTTTCTCTCAGATGGGAATCTCCGCGACGTCGTTAAAGCCATATGCGGGTACTTTGATCACGTTCTCGGGAGGTGAAGTACAGGTGGCGGGGATGATTGAGTTAACAGTAGTCTTGGGGACAGTCCCAAGAAGGCAGATGGAGGACGTTGTGTTTACAGTGGTAAAAGTACTGACTGTGTACAATGCTTTGTTGGGACGCGTTTCACTCTATAAGTTTCAGATGATAGTGTCCATCTATCATTTTGTTAGGAAATTCCCTTTACCAGGGGAAGGGGTAGGCGAAGTCCGCGGCCAGCAACTTGAAAGCAGAAGCTGTTATTTGACTTCCATCAAGAGGAAACAAGAAGTAATGTGCATCAGTGAGAAGTGTGAATCTGTGGTGGGAGACAATAACCCATCAGAACCATCAGAAGCGAACCTTGAAGTTAGATCGACAGAGGCAAGAATTCCAACCGCGAATGAAAGGACTATCTACACACCTTTTCCGAATCCAGAAGAAAAGATCTATGTGGGACAAGCGTTAGAACCTAAGGAGAAAGAACGGGTCTTGGAGATCATAGCAAGGTCGAGGGATGTTTTGGCTTGGACACCGCGAGATCTCCAAGGAGTCCCACCCGCGACTACATTACACACTTTGAGGATCTGTCCAGGAACAAAGCCCGTAGTGCAGAAGAAAAGAAAAATGGCCCCCGAGAAGGCAGCCGCGGCATAAGAAGAAACTGATAAATTATTAGAAGCCGGTTTCATTGAAGAGGTGGAAGATTCGGAATGGCTCTCAAATGTGGTTTTAGTGAAAAAGTCTAATGGAAAATGGAGGATGTGCATTGACTTCTCTGACCTCAATAAATCCTGCCCCAAGGACAGCTACCCCTTACCATCCATAGACGAGCTCGTTGACGGGACCGCGGGCAACAAGGTCCTTAGCTTTCTTGATGCTTACTCTAGATACAATCAGATATGCCTTGATCCACAAGACAAAAAGGCAACAACCTTCATTACCAACCAAGGAATATTTTGCTATCGCGTCATGCCTTTCGGACTCAGAAATGCAGGAGCTACGTTTCAGAGAACAGTTTATCGGATCTTTCGCGGACAGATTGGGAGAAATGTGTCAATTTATGTGGATGATATTGTTGTTAAGAGCAAAAGAGCAGAAGATCACGCGGCAGACCTACAAGAGACGTTTGATTCCCTCCGAAGGGGAGGTTTGAACCTTAATGCAGAAAAATGTGTCTTTGGAGTTGATTCTGGAAAATTCCTTGGTTTCATGGTCAGTCATCGAGGAATTGATGTAAACCCCGAAAAAATCATCGCAATACAGAATCTTCAACCACCGCGGACTATCAAAGAGGTACAATCCCTGAACGGAGCAGTAAACTACCTGAGCCGCTTTTGTTCATGTCTCGCAGACAAATCCTTACCTTTCTTCGCCTTACTTAAGAAAAAGGGTCCAATACTGTGGACCTCAGAACTGCACAAAGCTTTCAGAGAGTTAAAAGCCTTCTTGTCAACACTGCCCACCCTGCAGCAACCAGAAAAACAGGATACTTTGCATTTATATTTATCAGTCAAGAACATCACTGTCAGCGCGGTCTTAACACGAGAAGAAAAGTACCCTGTGTACTACATTAGTCGAGTGCTACAAGTTACCGAGACACGATATGAACCAGTAGAGAAAATGATTTTATGTCTCGTATTCGCGGCGAGAAGGCTGAGACCCTACTTCAAGGACCATGTCATCCGGATAATGACATACTTACCCTTAAGACAAATCCTCCATTCCCCGTGCCTGTCAGGAAGAATGATGAAGTGGGCGGTAGAATTAACGGAATTCGAGATTGAATACACCCGGCGACGAGCAGCATTGGCCCAGACCCTGGCCGACTTCATTTGTGAAACAAGTTTTGAATTAGGTGATCCAGCGGAAAAAAGCGAGTGGACACGCAAAGTTGATGGAGCAGCCAATAAAGACGAATGTGGAGCCGGAGTCACTCTCACTGCACCTGACGAGCAACAATACAACTACGCTTACAAACTAAATTTTCAAGCCACGAACAATGAAGCTGAATATGAGGCCCTGCTCGCGGGCCTTGAGATAGCATTGATCAAAGGAGCCAGACAGGTATCCATCTACACCGACTCAGAGGTTATGGTACGACAAATAACAGAGGAATACGAGGCCAGAACTGGTTTGATGCCTGACTATCAAAGAAAAGTACAAGTGTGAATAACGGATGTCAAATAAATTTTGCACCCGTGTGAGGTAATTGTGAAAATACTCTCCCTGAAACTGCCATAACTTCAACATCTAGAAATATTAGCAATAAGGTGTCGTGAATCGTAAGATAGGTCCACGACGGGGTTAGATGCAAATATATACAAAAGTTAGCGATAAAAAAAAAACACAAGAAATTGATAAGAAGTCCCCGGCAACGGCGCCAAATTTGACAAGAGGAAAACCTGTCGTTGTTCCTGCCAAAGAATACTCAAACTCACAACTAGTATAGTGTGTAAGCAAGAGGTCGATCCACAGGGAAATCTATTCAATTCAAGTGCAAGTCCAATCGCCAAGAGAGAATATGGGGGGTTTTGGTGTGAAAAAGATCCGCCTTTTATCAAAGCGGAAGCAGGCAAACAAAGTAAATTGATTGTAGAATACAATGGAGAGAAATAGGTTCACCTACAATTTATCACTTCGATTGATGAATTCGATCCTTGTTTTAGCCTCTAGTTCTTGCCTTTTCATATCAATGTCCTTGTCCAGATCTTAGGTAAATTATTAGTCCTACGAGTCCTAGCAACCCTTATTTCTAAATAACCCTAACACGGTTAAGATTTAACCTAGAGATAGCATTAAGAATATGAATTAACCAAGGTACATGCAATATCAAGCTACGAGTCGATATTTAACATATATTCAACTTCCTACACATCCAATTAGTCCTACGAGTCCTAAAGGGATATGATTGCCACTTGGGTTAAGGTTCGCTACGAGGAATCTGCAAAACCCTAGCAATTGAATGAATCTACTCTAACTAGTTGATCAGGCCAGAGAGAATAAAACACATTCAAGCAATTAAGCACAAATAAGTCAAAACATTGGAATAGGAATAAGAACTAGATTAAGAAACTCACAATTCAACAATCAAAGATCCAAACATTAGACGAAACCTTGAGAGTTTAGTTGCTCATGCTCAACGGCGCTCTCAACAATGGAATAAAAGGCATAAGATCTCTCAAATAATAACCTAAAAAGTCTCTTAAAAGTCTTTAGAAAGTCGGCCAAGAAAATAACCTAAAACCCTAACTAAAGTCCAAGTCTGAACGGTGCGTTTCTGCGAGGGCCGCGGGGCAGCCTTACTGTTCACAGCGATTTTTCCTCTTCGAATTTGGTCTCAATGTCAACATGAAAGTTGTAGATCTCAAAGAGAGCTTTCCAACGCATGGTTATAATAGTGAATCAGACCACCGAGGCCCCCAGAAAGTGCGAAACAAGTTCAGCATGTCTGGCGACAACTTTTACTGACTTGTTATTCACTTAGGCTCTCGAAATTCGACTTCGCTCCCGTGCTCTTCACTTTTCTTCCTCAACTTGAATATTCCTTCATCCAAGAGTCTCCTCATTCCTCGTCGGATCCACATTTACCTGAAATTAACCATAAAATTGCATGGATTCCGACTCTTCCAACACCACCGGTAAACATGTAATTGTAACTAAAATATGCACTATTCACAACTAACCTATCCTAAATGTAATCTATAATGCAATACTAAACATGCTCTATCAAATTCCCCCACACTTGAACCTTTGCTTGTCCTCAAGCAATAGAAAACTCAACTTTGCAGCCCCACATAATAGCAATTCATGTATCCACCTCAATAATCTTTAAGTGCATGAAAAACTAGCAAACACAATAGATTAACAACATCATAGCACATAATTGCAATAATCAATGAAAACAGGCAACTATATCCATTCTAGACCTCACAGGGAATATGTGTTTCACTCTCGCTCAAGTGTTTAGGGTTAAATGTTTACGCTCAAAACTCAATCTTCAAAAGCTTAGCTACAATAGTCTTGCACCAGTGTTCTAGCTCTCCGCCGTTGGTGACTCTACATACAACAAAAATCATGAGGTCTTTCAATTGGGTTGTAATTGGGCCAAGGTAGAAAATATAAGGTATGGAACAATTTAGGTCATGTGGTGCTCATAATCTGGGAATTAAGAAAGCAACCAAATCATAAATCCACTCATAAACTCATCATACCATAGCTCTACAATGTCAAACAACGCCAATCTCAAGCATAAAACTTTACAAACCATATCAACTCATTCCTTTATTTTTTTCTCTTTTTTTTTCTTTCTTTTTTTTCTTTTTTTTTCATGCTATATCAAATGATTTTCCTTGAGTTTTGCCCCTAAGTGAATTTTATTCTCCTTAGGTCCCATGTACTAGCAAGAATCAAACATCTCATAAAGATACCTCAAACATACAATCCACCACTAAAACCATCATCCACAATATAAATATTCACCAACCATTCCTAATTCCCGGATGGGGTCAGACTATCATTGGGTATGGAAAAATCTTGTGGAGCTACAAAATAATAGGCAATAGGCTCAAATTGGCTTAAAGCAAAGGATAATATGTAAGGTGGGAATAGAGTCAAATAGGGCTAATAAAGGTGCCTCAATCATATTTAAGTCATGTGCAAAAATCATAATATGAAGCCTTGAAAAAGATATTTAAATGCAAGGCAAAGAGGAAGCAATTAAAGAGAGTACACTCAACAAGCAAGAGGACTAAATCAAGTGCAGTCCTTAATAGGCCAAAATAAGCTCACCAGGTCATGTCTAGAACTTCAAGATCACCCAAAATTCCAAGGTTTTATGTGCTCAATCATTAACCAATTATGCTCATCAAAAGGTATAAAAAACATATATCGAAGGTTTCAATAATCCAAGCACATCATGGGGCATAAATCTCAAATAGATAGAATAGAAGACAAACGGTATCCATATGGGGAAATAAGACCTAATCCTAACAATGCAATAACTAAACTCTTTTTTTTTGGGGGGGGGGGGGGGGGGGGGGGGTTAACGACTAACATGCTAATATGCAATATAAACTAAAAAACAAAAATAAAAGTGCAAACTAAAAATCAACATGCAATCCTATCATACCATGTGATTCTTCCCCCCACACTTAAATCAGGCATTGTCCTCAATGACATAAAAGACAACAAAAATAAAAATATGAAGGAAAGAAAGAAAAACTAACTTGTTCACTGCGATGGTGGAAAGTGAGGAAAGGGAACATTTCAGTCCTGTCAGATGCCACGACAAAACCTAGCCGCGGGGAGGCCTGGAAAATTTAGCTCTTCAACACCTTTTCTCCATGCGGTGTTAGCTTCCTACAACCGAACAGAACCAAAACTAGTCTGATAAAACAAAAGACACAGAGGAAAATATAAAACTTACCTTGGGTTGCCTCCCAAGTAGCGCCTTTGTTTACTGTCATTGGCTCGACAGTTTATTCATTCACTCATTCAAGACTCAAGCAGACATCGTCAGCGCCCTCAAAAGCGAATCAAACTCTCGTTCCCAACCGATATTCAAATGCTCACTAAATATGAAACAATTGGTAATTAAAAATATAGCAATGAGAACCATTACCATCTTACACTTCATTCGAGCTTCATTCTCCCTTGAGGGTATGTAGGACCACCAACGCAGTTCTGCTGGTGGTTTGTTGAAGTAGTGGCTCCATGGATCGACATATTCACCAAAATCTCCCAATTTGCAAAACGTACCAGTTTCTTGTTTGGGAACCACATAAATTGGTTTCGAACTTGGTTCCTTGATAGGCGAGTTGGGGATGATTTGTAAGAATGAAGGAAGCATCGAAACATACTCAATCTCTAGGGATGTCTCCTGAGATTTGGTGTCGATAACCACTAGATGCTCTTCTTTATTATTGGAGAATTCATCGTTGCTTGCATCTTGGCTTTCATCAATTTGAGGAATAGAACATTGCTGAACTGCCAACTCCTTCAATGTTTGAGAGAGTCGGAAAATTGCTTCCCCATTTTGATTTACTATCTCACGTAATTGCCCTATTTGCTCCATCAAGACAATGGTTGAATCCTCCATGGACGGGTCGGAGTACTCCATTGGTTGAAACATCGAAGTGTAGGATTCTTTCTCTGCCGATTGGTCACCCATGTAGCAGAAAAAATCCCATAGTCTCGACACTCCTAAACCAGCAAAGCTTCCATTGTTTCTGGACCTGGCAAGTTCTCGGGTCTCAGCAGTCATGCCCTCAAAAACGCAAACCACCAAATCTCGCAAACTATCTCCGAAACCCCATGAATAACGGATGTCAAATAAATTTTGCACCCTTGCGAGGTAATTGTGAAAATACTCTCCCTGAAACTGCCATAACTTCAACATCTAGAAATATTAGCAATAAGGTGTCGTGAACAGTAAGATAGGTCCACGACGGGGTTAGATGCAAATATATACAAAAGTTAGCGATAAAAAAAAACACAAGAAATTGATAAGAAGTCCCCGGCAACGGCGCCGAATTTGACAAGAGGAAAACCTGTCGTTGTTCCTGCCAAAGAATACTCAAACTTACAACTAGTATAGTGTGTAAACAAGAGGTCGATCCACAGGGAAATCTATTCAATTCAAGTGCAAGTCCAATCGCCAAGAGAGAATATGGGGGGGTTTTGGTGTGAAAAAGATCCGCCTTTTATCAAAGCGGAAGCAGGCAAACAAAGTAAATTGATTGTAGAATACAATGGAGAGAAATAGGTTCACCTACAATTTATCACTTCGATTGATGAATTCGATCCTTGTTTCAGCCTCTAGTTCTTGCCTTTTCATATCAATGTCCTTGTCCAGATCTTAGGTAAATTACTAGTCCTACGAGTCCTAGCAACCCTTATTTCTAAATAACCCTAACACGGTTAAGATTTAACCTAGAGATAGGATTAAGAATATGAATTAACCAAGGTACATGCAATATCAAGCTACGAATCGATATTTAACATATATTCAACTTCCTACACATCCAATTAGTCCTACGAGTCCTAAAGGGATATGATTGCCACTTGGGTTAAGGTTCGCTACGAGGAATCTGCAAAACCCTAGCAATTGAATGAATCTACTCTAACTAGTTGATCAGGCCAGAGAGAATAAAACACATTCAAGCAATTAAGCACAAAGAAGTCAAAACATTGGAATAGGAATAAGAACTAGATTAAGAAACTCACAATTCAACAATCAAAGATCCAAACATTAGACGAAACCTTGAGAGTTTAGTTGCTCATGCTCAACGGCGCTCTCAACAATGGAATAAAAGGCATAAGGTCTCTTAAATAATAACCTAAAAAGTTTCTTAAAATGCTTTAGAAAGTCAGCCAAGAAAATAACATAAAACCCTAACTAAAATCCAAGTATGAACGGTGCATTTCTACGAGGGCCGCGGGGCAACCTTACTGTTCACAACGATTTTTCCTCTTCGAATTTGGTCTCGATGTCAACATGAAAGTTGTAGATCTCAAAGAGAGATTTTCAACGCATGGTTATAATAGTCAATCGGACCACCGAGGCCCCAAGAAAGTGCGAAACAAGTTCAGCATGTCTGGCGACAACTTTTGCTGACTTGTTATTCACTTAGGCTCTCGAAATTCGACTTCGCTCCCGTGCTCTTCACTTTTCTTCCTCAACTTGAATCTTCCTTCATCCAAGAGTCTCCTCATTCCTCGTCGGATCCACATTTACCTGAAATTAACCATAAAATTGCATGGATTCCGACACTTTCAACACCACCAGTAAACATGTAATTGTAACTAAAATATGCACTATTCACAACTAAACTATGCTAAATGTAATCTATAATGAAATACTAGATATGCTCTATCAAGGGCCTCAAGTATCGGACACAGTGTTGGGCATGTTGAACGATGGCGTCTTTCCGGATGCAATTGCCGATGCTCTCCTCGTAATGATCCCGAAAATTCATGTGCCCTCCAAGCCTGCGCACTTCAGACCTATTGCTCTTCTTAATTCTATTTTTAAGATGGCAATGAAGTGCATCGTCAATCGGATCAAGCCGCTGTTGGAAGATCTGATTGCACCAACTCAAGCAAGTTTTGTTCCGGGTCGTCAAATCATCGACAACGTTGTAATTGTTCAAGAAGTTCTGCACTCAATGGCAGAGAGAAAGAGGCGCCGATGGATGCTTGTCAAGGTAGATTTGGAGAAGGCCTACGACCGGATCGACTGGTGTTTCTTGAAGGAAACGTTGGGCTTGGCTGGTTTCCCTCAACACCTCACTTATGTCATCATGCGATGTCAAACCATAGGCAAGATGAAGCTGACTTGGAACGGTGATGCAGAAGGAGATATCAATGCTTCTCGCAGTATCCAACAAGGCGACCCGTGATCTCCATATCTGTTTCTCTTATGCATGGAGCGATTATCTCACATGATCAACGAGGCTATGGAACATGGTGGGTGGAAGCCGATAAATCTGAATGGTGTTGTGCTATCACATCTCTTCTTCGCCGACGACCTTGTCCTCATGGCGGAAGCTTCGGTGGAGCAAGGGATGATTATTAAATCTTGCTTAGATAAATTTTGCTCTACTTCTGGGGAAAAGGTGAATTTCACAAAAAGCTTCATTTTATTCTCAAGGAACGTCCCGGCCAACATCAAGGGGAGCATGAGTGACGTCCTGGGTATCCCCATCTCCACGGACTTCGGCAACTACTTGGGTGTACCGACGGCAATAGGAAGAATGATGACAGACCGCCACCGATTCCTCCTTGACAAGGTGACAGCTAGGCTACAAGGGTGGAAGGCGAAGTCGCTCTCGTTTGCCGGTAGAGTTACTCTCTCCAATTCTGTCCTAACCAGCCTTCTGGTTTACTCTATGCAATCTAGCATGGTGCCCAGGAGTATCTGCAATGACATCGATCGCCAAGTTCGGGGGTTTATTTGGGGATCATCGGCTGAGGAGAGGAAGCCTCACCTTCAGAATTGGGGGATTGTTACCTCCTCCAAGACGGACGGTGGATTCGGGATTCGTTCAATGCGAGTTTCGAACCAAGCGATTCTTGCCAAGATCAGCTGGCGCCTTTTGAAGCACCCGGACGCCCTCTGGAGCCGTGTTATCCTGGGGAAATATTGTCAAGGAAGAGCCGATGTTGATATGTTTGAAAGAAGGACGTTCGCTTCGAGTACTTGGAAGGGGATTATACATGGTGCTGAGATCCTCACACCACAGCTTAGGGTGGCCATTGGAAATGGTGATTCCACGCTTTTTTGGATCTACCCATGGCTATCGGAGACTCCGCTTATGGATGTTGCACTGCAGTCGGTCCCTAATGTCCATGTTTTGTGCCATGTTTTATACTTACTTTTACATCGATTTTTGCATGCATTTCATACACTTGGGCTAGAATAGTTCAGAATCTATGTAGTTTATACTTATTTGCCAAATTATAGAGGTCTACACGAGTTTCTGTTTAATATTGCAGAATTTGGAGCTGAATCGAAGCAAAACCGAGAAAAACTAGAAGAGCACTTGATGTCTACTGAAGGAGCGTGAAAATCGACAAAAGAGCACCTGACATCAAGCAAAGCTGAGCGCATAATGAAAGACTGAGCAGAGGTCGATTTCGCCCCAATTCTGGTCGATATCGACCAAATCTGGTTGAAAATCCAAAGTCAACTCCAAATGGACCAGAAGCAGGAAGAGAAGAAAAAGACAGGTCGATATCGACCTCAGTCACTCGATATCGACCAAAATCCAGCTCGACATTTTCCCCAGAGCCGAGATCGAGCCAAGTCGGAGCAAAGCTCCAGAGTCAACTCGATATCGACACACCTTGGTCGATATCGACCTAAGACAACTCGACATTTGCCCTAGAAGCCAAAATCGAGCAGCAGAATTAAAGACGAGAAAAGTCACTCGATATCGACCCACCTTGGTCGATATCGACCTACATCCAGTGACGTTGTCAACTCGATTCCGAGCTCTACTTAAAGTTCTATCCCGAATCCAATGCAGATATTTTCGAGAGGAGATTCCTTGCACGTGAAGACTTGAAGATTTTAGATATTTTATTTATCTTTTTATTTATCCTAAGGATGGAACAATTAATTACCCTAGGATTTATCATGTTTTATCTAGTTTAGATTTATTTATTTCCTAGTAGATTTATATCTTTATATAGAGGATAGATATTGCTTGCCTTGATTAGCAAGGATTAAAGCATATAAATAAAGCCCATGGGGCTAGTTTTTTATTCATTCCAAGCTAGAGAGGAGAAGTAGAGAGAGAGAGAGAGAGAGAGAGAGAGAGAGAGAGAGAGAGAGAGAGAGAGAGAGAGAGAGAGAGAGAGAGAGAGAGAGGAGGCCGAGTGAAGTTTGTGAAGTGAGAGCGGAATTGGCTTCGTTTGGTTATAAGCTCTACTTTATTTTATTAATGCAATTTAGTTTTCTTTTATTATTGATGTCTTTTCTTGCGATGAAGAGCGAGTAGTCCACCTACCTTCTGGGGTCGAGGTGAGCCCGACGATAGCCAGGTGTGCTTGAGGTAAAGATCTGACTTTTATTATGCTTTGATGCATCCACTGCCTTTTGTATGTTTATTACCTATTCAATAGAGATCTATGTTAACAACTTGGATTATAAAAATAAAATTGGTAGATACAATTAGGGTTTCTTGAAAGAGTTGTCTAATTGTTGGAAAAGGTGAAAGCTTGATCATTTGATGTGATTGCATGATTATTTCTTTATCTTGCCTTATGTATGTTTGGTTATGGTTGTTACAAACCCCGATTTTGGAAGTTTCCTTTCATACATAGTTTATTCTGACCCCCAGAAGCCTAAGTATGGGGTCCCTGCACTCGATATCGACCAGGTCTGCTCGATATCGACTGACCCCCAGAAGCCTAAGTATGGGGTCCCTGCACTCGATATCGACCAGGTCTGTTTTGGGCCCGAAAAGGTAAGATCAGGTACAATTCCTATCCCTCCTCAGTCCATTAATAAAAATAAGATTTTTAGAGGAGACAAGGCCCCGTGGAGAGCTAACCTGCGCTGGAGAAGGACTGGAAAGAAGAAGAAGGAAGGCAGAAGACTCTATGCAAGCAACCACCTATCAGCTGAGCTTGCATACTACAATCAGGACCTAGATGATCCAGGAGAAGGGCCAAGCACAAGAGGGCCCAACATCGAGGGTACCTAAGCACAAGCGGAGAAGTCGGCCTAGCGACTCTAAAATCTAGAGCATGTACATAAAACTTTTAAACTTTCTTATAGGACTTTGAAACTTATGGTTTTGGTTTTGGTTTTATTCTTGTCTTGAATACTTCATGTGGAAGGTCTTGTCTTTGTGCGGAAACTAAAAATAGTACAGGTCGTAAAACGGGGATCGGATGAAAATGTCGAGGCAACCTGGTCGATATCGACTGACCTTAGTCGATATCGACCTCTGAGGTAGAAATCGACCAAAGCAGAGAAGACGAACTGGTCGATATCGACCATATTTACTCGATATTGAGTGAGTTGGTCATATCGACCCAAGCCCCAATTTCGACCAGCTGATCAGAAACGGAATCTGACGAATTGCAGTCGATATCGACCTACACCTAGTCGATATCGACTTCTGACAATCTACTGCAGTCTAATTTCAACCCTACAGCGCGTTATTCGGTGAGTTCCTTCCTTTACCTTTGTTTTATATTATTTTATACAGTGCGGACACTGTATATTCTAAGTATGGGGTGGGGGAAGAGCTCATTATCATATTTTATATTATTTTGCTATTACATGGTGAATTTTGAGTGAATTTGTAATTTTTTGTGCTTTAGCACCAAAATTTGTTTATAAGACATCTCCCAAAGCTTGTAAATTGTTTAAAGAAATAGTGTCATGGAAGCTTTAATTGAACTCGACGATGCAAAATTGGATTCATTAGAGATATAGCATGAAATTGCCTAGTAAAGGCAAGTCACAATGAAGTGCATATTTTTATTGAAAACCATGAAAGGAGGTAAAATTTGAAATTGCTTTTGACATGTCGCATGATAAGAGGATGGAGGACTTATATTTCCATATAATGCTCATATGTTTATAATCCTAAGCCATACCTATGCTTATGCATCACACAAGCCATATTTATTCCTTATTTCATATATTGCTCCACATATTCTAAATATTGCCATTTTCTACCTTATTTCCTATCCGCGGATTATGTTGAGAATGATGTTACATGATGGAGATATTCTATGGTGTTTGTGTTGTTATATATCATATTTGGAGTTTGGCGGGAATGTTTGAAAAATATGGAAAATTTAATGAGAGAAAGAAAATCCAATCAAAGATCGACCCTACTCGCTAAGATAATAGTTTGGCGAGATGGGACACACAGGTGAGGAGTCCAAAGCACTAATTAAGTATCCGGGGCCATTCATGACACCCATGTTTGCGATTCGCGAGAAGGCAGTGCTGAGGTTAGAGAGGTAAAAGCATAATATTGAAAAAAAGCAACGAGGGTAAGAGAGAAAGGTGAGAAATCAAAAGAAGAATGAATGTGGTGTGAAAGTTTGGAAAGTACTCCATTTCCCCGGATTATTAGCACCACATTGCCAAAAATTGCCCACCTTAAGCCTTTTACCAAATCTACTCCTTATTGAGCTTAAATTAAAGTCATATTGATTGTTGTTGCTTTGTCACATGAATTGTTTTTGCATAACCCTCCTTTTATGAGTAGATGTTGCTTTTTATTGCACATGCATGGATTTGTTGCATTAGTACCTTTTCAATGATGGTAATTAATTGCAGGGACATATAAGAATGAATCTATAATGTTGAGAGTTTTGAATTCTTCCCCTGAATAACCGTCCAAGTTATTGCTTGGGGACAAGCAAGCTTAAGTATGGGGTGATTTGATGTCCATGTTTTGTGCCATGTTTTATACTTACTTTTATATCGATTTCTGCATGCATTTCATACATTTGGGCTAGAATAGTTTAAAATCTATGTAGTTTATACTTATTTGCCAAATTATAGAGGTCTACACGAGTTTCTGTTTAATATTGCAGAATTTGGAGCTGAATCGAAGAAAAATCGAGAAAGACTAGAAGAGCACTTGATGTCTACTGAAGGACCGCGAAAATCGACAAAAGAGCACCTGACATCAAGCAAAGCTGAGCACAGAATGAGAGACTGAGCAAAGGTCGATTTTGACCCATCCTGGTCGATATCGACCTAATCTGGTCGAAAATCCAAAGTCAACTCGATATGGACCAGAAGCAGGAAGAGAAGAAAAAGCCAGGTCGATATCAACCTCAGTCACTCGATATCGACCAAAATCCAACTCGACATTTTCCCCAGAGCCGAGATCGAGCCAAGTCGGAGCAAAGCTGAAGAGTCAACTCGATATCGACACACCTTGGTCAATATCGACATAAGACAGCTCGATATTTGCCCTAGAAGCCGAAATCGAGCAGTAGAATTAAAGCCGAGAAAAGTCACTCGATATCGACCCACCTTGGTCGATATCGACCTACATCTAGTGACGTCATCAACTCCATTCCGAGCTCACTTAAAGTTCTATCCCGAATCCAATGGAGATATTTCAAGAGGAGATTCCTTGCACATGAAGACTTGAAGATTTTAGATATTTTATTTATCTTTTTATTGATCCTAAGGGTGGAACAATTAATTACCCTAGGATTTATCTTGTTTTATCTAGTTTAGATTTATTTATTTCCTAGTAGATTTATATCTTTAGATAAAGGATAGATATTGCTTGCCTTGATTAGTAAGTATTAAAGCCTATAAATAAAGCCCATGGGGCTAGTTTTTTATTCATTCCAAGCTAGAGAGAAGAAGTAGAGAGAGAGAGAGAGAGTGTGTGTGTGTGTGTGTGTGTGTGTGTGTGTGTGTGTGTGTGAAGTTTGTGAAGCGAGAGCGGAATTGGCTTCGTTTGGTTGTAAGCTCTACTTTATTTTATTAATGCAATTTAGTTTTCTTTTATTATTGATGTCTTTTCTTGCGATGAAGAGCGAGTAGTCCACCTACTTCTGGGGTCGGGGTAAGCCCGACGATAGCCAAGCGTGTTTGAGGTAAAGATTCGACTGTTATTGTGCTTTGATGCATCCACCGCCTTTTATATATTTATTACCTATTCAATAGAGATCTATGTTAACAACTTGGATTATAAACATAAAATTGGTAGATACAATTATGGTTTCTTGAAAGAGTTGTCTAATTGTTGGAAAAGGCGAAAACTTGATCCTTTGATGTGATTGCATGATTATTTTTTTATCTTGCCTTATGCATGTTTGGTTATCGTTGTTGCAAACCCCAATTTTGGAAGTTTCCTTTCATACATAGTTTATTCTGAAATCTGCAAAGCTTTGTTCTTTATTAACGTTTCTGCTTTCACTCGATATTGACCACCTACTGGTCGATATCGACTTCTAATTCCCGATCCAGAAAGATCGATGCGTGTTTGTGTTTCTGCAGGTGAGGTCGATTTAGAGGAGAACTGGTCGATATCGACTGCCCTAGGTCGATATCGAGTGCACATGCCGAAATCGACTGACTTTCTACAATTGCCCAAAATCGACTGGATTTGCTCGATATCGACTACTGTTGGTCGATATCGAGTAAACCCTCTGAGTCGAAATCGACGTGAGATTTCTCCGCTGACCAACTTCCTCAAGGATCGATCCTGACTTCCCACTGCTACATCGGGAGGGAGTCTTGTAATTATTTGCGTGGGCACGAATCCAGTTTGATTTATATTATTATATTTTAAACTCGATTTCCTCCTACAACAGTCCCGGAGCACATCCTTGGGGCTACTGTCGCTGAGATGACGGAGCAGGGGGCTTGGAATTGGTCTATGCTTTCACCGTTCCTAGAGTCGAACGTCCTCCAACGCTTGCAAGCTATCTATCTCTCGACGGGGGAAGGTACCACTGATGAGCTTGTATGGGGTCTCACTCCCTCCGGTGAGTTCACAACAAGCTCGGCATCTCGCTTTATCCGACAGCAGCAGGGGGGAGTGCATCGATCTGAGGGCTGGAGTCACATCTGGCGAGTACCGGCTCAACAAAGGGCTCGTGCTTTCCTCTATCTAGCCGGCCATGACTGCATCCTTACTAATGTGAATCGAGTTCGGCGACATTGCTCGAACTCCAATTCCTGTCCACGATGCTCAGCTGCAAAGACTAGCCTTCACCTGCTCAGGGACTGTCCAGCGGTCCATGAACAATGGGTCAAGTCTCGACGATTTGATCCCACCTCCTTCTTCGCCTACCCGACAGTCAAGGATTGGATTTTCGCCAATACAAGGAAGGAGGATAAGCAAGCAACTCTGTTCGCATCAATGGCGTGGGCGATTTGGAAGTGTCGTAACAACTTGGTGTTTGACGGCAAGGATGACATAGCCACAATCTGCATTAAGGCGAATCAGGATGCCCACGACTACAGTCGATTGAAGACCGTCCTACCGATGCCCTCCCTATCTGCGCGGAGTAACGCCGAAGGCAGCAGAATCTGGTGTCCACCACCCGAAGGATGGATCAAATTGAATGTCGATGGCGCAGCGAAGGGAAGCCCTAGAGAAGCCGACCACTCCGGTAAATTCCAGCTAGCTTTCACCTTCATATGCTGAATCTGCAAGCCCCGTACGGCGGAGCTCTGGGCAGCCTACCATGGCATCCGAACGGCGATGACTATGGGTTACCGAAAATTGCTCCTTGAGACAGACTCGAGGGATGTATGGAAGTTGCTCAATAGTCCGAACAAAAGCCCCTTAGCGGATGTCCACCTCGTCTCTCAATGTCGAAGCTGGATCAATCAAGCCGGTTGGGAGGTCTCCGTCATTCACATCCGGCGACATGCTAACCACCTAGCGGACACTCTAGCAAAATCTGCATTTTCTAATTCTGCCCCTTTTACTTTATTTCCTAATATTCCTCCTTGCATTTGTAATGCTTTAGACTCTTCTGCCATTTCAATAAATATCTAGAGGCCCTGCCTCCTCTTGGATCCAAAAAAAAAAGAGTTGGACGACGACTTATCCGCAAGAGAAACTATTCCATCAACAAAGTAGGGAGCATTACTTTAGTTAAGCTTTCATTTTCAAAACTCGTTTTTAATAACATTAACTTATGTTCTAAAGTCACATATAATTTTTTTTAATGTTAGTCAATCGAGTCAATCCCTCTATATGATTAATCATGTATATGATTAATGAAGTAATTAAGGCTTGGTAGTTCATACCGGCATCACAAGTAGTGGTAGAATTCCAGCTTCCGCACAAGCACGTCTCCCTAGCGGCCCCATTGCCGCCGAAGCCGCACGTGCCACCGGTGGCTTCGCACGCCCTACAAAACGCGTCGTTTCCCTGCACGTAGGCCTGATACATGAGCCGAGTAGCTTGGGATCGACTCGGGCTCGGCTCGATAAAAGCTCGACTCGGGATCGCTCGAATGTATTTATGAGCCGAGTTCGAGCCTATTCCTGATCTCGAATCGAGCTCGAGCTCGACTCGAGCTCGAGATCGAGTAGCTCTCCAGCTCGTATATATATAAGCTAGCTTAGGTTTAGGGTTTACACAGCCGCCACCTCGTCTCTCCCATCTCTCATTCTCTGCCCTTCTCTCTCAGATCTCTCTCGCTCTGCTCTTCGATCTCTCTCAGATCTCTCTCAGTTCTCTCTCGCTCTCCTCTTCTCTCTCGATTTGTTTTATTACCGGCCATTGTCGCCGCCTCCATTGTCGGATTTGCTCCATCGTCGTTGCCTCCATAGTCAGATCTCTCTCAGATCTCTGCTACGTTCATTCACCACCGCCCCCGTCGCACAGTTAGGCCGACTCAGGCGCCTCATTCCGGCCGAAGGCGCCGCTTCTATCCGGCGGTGCAGCGCAGTGCAGCCTCTCTCCGGCAGTGTAGCGCTATACAGCCTCTCTTCGATGATTTTCGGTTTTTAGATTTTCGATTTAGGTGATTTTCGACTTCGACGAGCCTCTCTCCGGTGATGGTTCGATTTTGTAGTTTCTGATTTTCAGAATCTGATTTGGTTTTTGGTGTTCTATTGAATTTGATTTTATGATTTTGCAGTTTCAATGTATCATGTATGACAGTCTTGATTTTGCAGTTTTTGTTGTTCTAATCTTTCTTATGTATAGGGTTGATTTTGAATTTGATTTTGAGTTTCTGTCAATTCCAAGTTCTAAAGCTGCTCCTTTAGTCTTGAGTTTGCAGTTTCAATGTTCATTCGAGCCCGAGTTCGAGCTCGTAACGAGCCCAATCGAGCTTATCGAGCTCGAGCTCGTGTTCGGGCTCGAGGACAACCGAGCTCATCGAGCCGAGCTTGAGTTCTACCCCCTGCTCGCGAGCCGAGCTTGAGCACATTTATATACTCGAATAGGAATTGAGCTCGAGCTTGAACATCAAGTACTCGAGCTCGTAGGCTCGTATATAAGGCCTACCTGCACGTAGTACTTGACGCGGATGCCATACAACAAGCTGTGCGGCCCATCCAGCCTCAGCGGTGCGACGCTGTAAGCGCTGCTATATCCCTGGCACTCGAGCCTTGTGAGGTTAACGGACCCGATGGACTCAAACGACATCGCGCAGCACTCTGGTGGACCTGACCTGTAGACAGCGGCGGAGAGAGGGGTGGGTTGGTATGGGCCCCAGCCCACCCAAAAAAAAAATTAAAAATTTGTCTACATAAATGGAAGAATTAAAAATTCATAAATTAAAAATAGGAAATGGAATTGGGGGATAAATTACAATTAGGAGAGTGGTTTTTGTATACAGGGGTCTACTGTTTGGTGAATTAGGGAAGGGATTGTTTGTATAGATAGTTGTTCTCTTAAATTTTGAAAATTTGATAATTTAGCACAATTTTGTATTGAGTTGTTCTCTTAAGTTTTGAAAATAGTTGTTCATGACTTTCTTGCTGATGCTTTGATCATTTATATCGAAAGAGACTTTGCTAATAAAATTGACATAAATTCTGTTATAGATGACTTTGCTACGTCAAAAGGTCGTCGTGTTCATTTTACTAATTAGTTCACTAGATTGTAAACTGATCATATAAACACTTTTTGCAATGATTTTGGTGTTGAAAATTTTGTAGACCAATTTATACTTTTAGGTTCTTTAAATCTCGCCCACCCCTTCAAGGTGTCCTGGCTCCGCCACTGTCTGTAGACCGAGCCCACCTCCTTTGACCCAATGAACCCCCAGGCTGGGCACCGGTAGTAGTCCTCGCACCCCATTCCCGACACGTTTCGACACGGGAGGTGCTTCGTGGGGAACCCCTGGAACAGAGGAGACTGAGCTGTGCATCCTGTAGCATATGTTTTGCACCGCGAAATTACATGGATTAGATCGTCGAGTGATTCGTACTTGTGATTCTTCAAACAACATATATAAGATCAAGCCATCACTTAGAGGGATGAGCGTGCGTACGGCGTACCGATAAGAAGGAAAACGTTGTCAGGATCTGGACTAAGATATGGAGCCATTAACGGGTCGACTACGAATCAATTTCCCTTGCGGCCGAGCACGATGGAGTTGCAAGTTGACAAGTGTGGGTCGTGCAGCGTGAGGGACTGGTAGGCATAGTCGATCTCGAGGACCCGGTATGAACCCGAGCTTATATGGAGCATGAGAACATCATTGATGCAATAGAGGAGCTCTCGGAAACCCGGGTGTCCGCACCCGTATTTGGTGGCAAACGGGTAATCGACAGTTACATTGCCGCAGTATGTCCTGCACGCTCTCGTGTCTGCGTGGCTTGAGCTAGCTTGAGAGAGTAGTGAAGTGGAGAACAACAAAATAAAAAGAGGGTTCATGACAGTTTATGAGAGGAGTGACATAAAAATGGTGTGGGATTGGGAAGTTGGGAGTGATAAGGAGGTGAATGAAGGTTACTTAGTTCCTTTTGTATGTGATGCTTTGCTTGTAAGAAGAGCTAATTAAAAGTGTGATTGGAATCTTGATGAATTGCTGAAGAGTTTTCCTTCTCTTTCAGTTGTGTAATATGAAAGATTTCATGTTCCTGTGAGTGGCTTTTGCCTTTTGAGGTTCTTCCAGCAGCAACTTTAGTTGCTTTATTGGGATATGGCAAAACCCCAAAAGATTAACATACGCAGTATATTGTAGGATTTGACCCTTTAATTAGTTGTATTGTATATTTGTATGTATGTAGGGTTCGTTTCTTTTGCAAATCAGCTGATCAAATTACTTGTGTTTAATCCTTGTTCTTTTATTTTTCCAAGATTTCTATCTAGACCCTGATTATGAGATATCCCCACTATTCCATATATTGGATTATGACTTATGAGTGATCATGGCATTGATTTGTGGGTGTGAATTAGATTGGGCATAACTATTGCAAGTGCACAGAAACAAACAGCAGTCAGAGTTCCAAAGCAAATGGAACAACTATACTGCATAAAAGAGGGGAAAAGTACAAGTGCTCGGGGAAGAACGCAACATCTCCGACTTGGGTGCACATCTCAGACTAGGGTGCAATTTGGAGCCTCTGATGGGAGAAAACCAGATCCCCCTGGAAATGTTTCTCAAGTTTTGAAGAGGAAGCCCGTTTGTATTTCTGATTCCCGTTGCACATAAAAGTAGCAATCATTCTATGTGATTTCTACTCCTAAAACAAGCATGATCTTCGAATTTCTAATTTGCATCTTTGCCTAGCCAAAACTAGTGTTCTGCAGAATATCAGTGTAAGACCGGGCACTCCAAGCTTGTAGGCATATGACCATTAGACAGAAAAAGATGCAGGAAGCAACTGACTGAAATTTACTTCAAAAATCCATCATTTATCATTATTCGGTAACAAGTTCATAAAAACTAAAGAGGCTCATTCACAGCAAAACTGATCAGGAAACTCAACCGGTCATATGCACCTAGCTATTCTATCTAGAACCAGTATACTAGGGAGAGAAATGCAATACCTTCCTAGGAAGTTTCAAATATTCATTTGCTTTTTTGATGAAGTGCTTGAAAGTGCGGTCTTTAGGAAGTTGTTAGCTTTAAACCAATCTCTGAAGTCTGAACAGATCAATTGATTTTGTTTTTCTCTGATGGGATTTCTTCTGTTATGTAATGGGACATTGCCCTCATGAAGAACCGGGGTACTCTATTTAGTTAAAGCCCCATTCACTCTCTCAATGGCAGACCCAGCACTGTTAGTAGCTTCGGCATTATTGCTGGCCTGAGATTGATCCACCAGCCTCTCCTCATTGGCCTTTTCGACCATCTTCAGATGCAACCAACCTGCAAAAGGAAAATTGTATTAAGCTCCACTTGCACTGAAACGTACCTATTGGGATCACAAGAATGTAAAATCGTAGCTGCTCAGCAAACAGCACTGCAGTTCTTTACAGGTTCAGTTAAAATTTACAAATCTATAAAACACAGTGAGAGCTTTGGGTCTATTTGGATGGCCAAAAGATGGCTTTTGGCAGCCTTATTAGCAAAAGTACCAAATCGGCGTCCAAACATGGCTTTAGAATCTTGATCGAGCTAAAATGCCTCTTCTTAGATCATCAAACTATGCTATTAGCCAAAGAAACAACAACAATAAAGGAAAAGGCCCAGAAGAGTGCCTAGTTCACAGAAGTGTACCAAGAGGAAAGCAGAAGGCAGCTCCGAGAACTGAGCCAAGCATAACATTCCTTGCACGCCACCTAAGTGATCCTGGCACTACAAAACAACATAAACAATTATCATACGCTGTAAAACTGCAAAAGAGCAAGGTCTAGCAAAGGATCAGCAGAGGCAGAGAGATGAGAAATTGAGAAGGACTAAGCAATTACTTATTAGGCCAAACGTAGCAGCAGTAGCTGAACCAGCCATAGCCACATTATAGACATCATGGACTCCTCGTTCCTCGGCAAGGAAGTTCTGCAAGCCATAAAATGCTGCAGTGAACATTCCAAGGCGTATTCCACCAACTATAGAGCCCCGAGTAATTCTGACAAACCTCTTCTCCATTGCATCTCTCATCAGTCTGTACTGCTCACGTTTGTCTGGTGTGCTCCCAAGCTTCAACACCACTTCAGCATCCTTGCTCTGCACAATTTCAAAAACTCAACATCCAAAAGTGAATACTACTTGCATTAAAATCCTGCCTAAGATGTCTTGGAAAACCCTCCAGGATGAACAGAAGCACAAGATCAGGAAGAAGAGAGAATGAGATAAAGGGGCGAATGGCATCCATCATTCCTCCCCAACTGTTTTGAAAAGGAAACAATAAGAGAAAAAGTATTTCCACATCAAGCTAAAACCTAGATTATATGCTGTGTAGAGACTTGAACCCCTTGAAAGTGATTCGATGCCTATTAAGTAAATTTTGTATCTTCTCTACCCTTCTGCTAGCAGTGGTTGTTGAGTATTGACTATTTGGGATCAAAAGAAAAACTTACAACAGAGGCTGAAGCTTCCTTGCTACCACCATACAGCATGCCCGCAAACACACCAACAATCGTAGCTGTGCCCCAATGGACTGTTCCAGCTAACTTGGGAGTTGCCTGAAATTTGAACAGCATAGAAATTCATCTCTTTTTTTTTCTCAGGAAAGTCATCTTATAATTAACTTAACATCGTTTGACCATCTCCACCAGCTTCCCTAAAATTTCTGTAAAATTGGGAAAGAAAACACATGTTCTTCAAATTATTTTTGCTTCAACTCCTACCGCTTCAAAGATTTGGAGAATCATTTAGTTTTGAAGAATGCTGCAAATTTATAGGAAAGCCTCTTCTTTTTTTTTTAATGCTTTCCCATTTTGAAGAATGAGATGAGGGATCTATTGGACCAAAAAAAGGCCTTAAAATTCTCCAAAAACTCCAAAATGGAGAATCTGTTGGATATGCTACTAGAACAAAATTATCTTGCCTCAAAAGAACTTCAACCGATGAATCATGAATGAGAAAACATAAAACCCAAAAAAGATGTATAAAAAGAATTAGATTGTTTGATGAAAGTGACACAAACAGTTGAAGCTTTCATTCCAAACAACTGATCCCCGAGACACAGTCTCCTTTCTTTAAGCTACAGCTCAATTAAGTTCAATTTGTAAGTCAAAATCAAGATTATTGATAAGCTAAAATCAATTTGGGTTTCAAAGGGAAAAATTCCCCCCCAAAACAATGAAACTAGTCTTATTTTTAAATAATTTTAATGGTTTACAATTTACAAGGAAAAGCATATGCATAATTCCGGGATCGATTATGGAACTATAATTAGATTTGCAAGTCCTACATAAATCACATTATTACACATGGAGAAAGCTACAAGAACGATGATCAGATTCTACTTACAATGTAGCTTTGCTGGGACTTTCCAGGTTCTTCCATGATTGAAATGGAGAGTGAAGAAACAGCCTATTTCGTTTAAGTAAAATCGAAAAGCTCCACCTTCAAGCACGTACGATGAATCCGCAAAATCCTTCAATGAAGAGATTCTGTAGATCATCCAAACAGCTGAACCTTGGAATTCCAGAAAATAAAAGCTACATTACAGAATGAATTGGTGGCGGACGGCAGAGGGGTAGAGGTCGTGGCCGTTTCGTGATTAGCGGAGGAGGAATCGATGATGAAAATGGGGAGAGAGGATCTGTAGTGGCGGAGGAGTGGCGGATGTGTTGTGGCGGCCACAATCGGGTGGAGAGAGAGAAAGGGGAAGTGGCGGAAGAAACTCAGCAATGTTGGGAATCCGGATGGAGTCCGTCCGTCCGTCCAATCAAGCGATTAATACTGGGTTGATAGATGCACCGCAAAACTAAAGGTAAAACATGCACGTCTTTAACGACGTGCAACCTAAGCCTTTTACCAATATAATCCTTATTGAAAAAAAGCATTGAGCGATGAGCGAAGGTGAGAAATCAAAAGAAGAAGGAATGTGGTATGAAAGCTTGGAAATACTCCATTTCCCCGGATTATTAGCACCACATGGCCAAAATTTTGCCCACCTTAGGCCTTTTACCAATCTACTCCTTATTGAGCTTAATTAAAGTTCTCTTGATTATTAATGTTTTGTCACTTATGAATTGTTTTGCATAACCATCCTTTTGTGAGTACATGTTGCTTTTTTATTGCACATGCATGGATTTGTGACACTTGTACCTTTTCGAGCATGGTAATTGATTGCAGGGACATATGGCAATGAATCTAAGATGTTGAGAGTTTTGATTTCTTCCCCTGACAATTAAAAAAAGTATTGTTTGAAGCTTAAGTATGAGGTATTTGTTGTGAGCCTAATTCGCCATGTTTTACACTTACTTTTATACCGATTTCTGCATGCATTTCATATATTTGGGTTAGAATAATACATAATTTGTGTAGTTTATGTTTATTGGCAATATATGTAGGTCTACACAAGTTTTTGTTATATTTCGCAGAAATCGGACGCACTTTGGAGCTTCAAGAAAAGTCATGAAGAAACTAAGAATGGTGCAGCTGGAGAAAACGCCATTTTTCACCATCCATCATTCTGAATCAAGCTTTGATGTCTTCAAGAAAGTTGTAGCCCCCAAAAAGAGCTTTCCAACGCATGCTCATATGCGTCAATCCGACGAACGAGGACTCGGGAAAGTGTGTTTCAAGAACAGAGCAGAATGCTGAAAGCTGACAGCTCTACTCGACGTCGACCACGTCTAGTCGAAGTCGAGTACACCAGGAGCCAGAAGTTCACCCGGAGTCGAGCAGATCCACTCGGGAGCCCAGAGCTACTCGACGTCGAGTACACCTACTCGAAGTCGAGTACACATGTCGAGTCCAGAAGGTGTCCGAGCTCGAGTGCAACCCAGTAGGAAAAGTTCTAGTCGACGTCGACTAACTCTAGTCGAAGTCGAGTACGATCCAGTGGCCGAATCCGAGACCGAGATCGAGTGGAGTATGGAGAAGATAGATTACTTGCAAGGAAAGGAACAAGATATATATTTTATCTAATCAAGATGGAAGGGATTTATCCACTTTAGACATATTTCCTTTATATATCAAGTTTTATCTTAGGATATAGATAGATAGAATTAGATAGAAGATATAGTTGTTCCTTCCTAGAGTAGCTAGATGGAACACTATAAATAAAGCCTTAGGAGCTGAGTTTTAGGTATCTTATTCCAATTCAATTCTAGAGAGAACAAGTAAGTAGGAGAAAGAGAGAGAGTTTGTGGCGAGAGTAAGGTGGAAAGGCGAGAGCGGATTTGGCTTGTTCGGTTGTAAGCTTTCTTTTATTTAATTCAATGCAATTTAGTTTCTTTTGTTATTTGATGAGTTTCTTGATGATGAAGAGTGAGTAGTCACCCAACTTCTAGGGTCGGGGCAAGCCCGACGGTGGCCATGTAAGGTGATGCGGTAAAGGTACAATCTTTTGATGCAATTCGTCTTCTATCCCTATGAGCATGATTCTTTTGCGAAAGTTGAAGGTGATCCTTGTTTGTGTTATTGAAGCGAAAGTGATCTTAATACAACTTGGATTAATTATGCGAAAAAGGGTTAGTAACAATTAGAGTTTATGTGAAAGCCTCTATATTCCTATTTGTTAATAACGAAAGTTATTTGATGAAAAGCATGATCTTTTATGTCTTTATGTGTTACTTTGCATGGTTATCGTTGTGGTGTTGAAACCCTGATCTTGGAAGTGCGTTAGTTTATTGATTTTTTTATTACAAATTTTGTGTTTACTTTCAGTTTTATGCAATTTAAAGTTTCGGTTTTCGTTTCTATTTTCACTCGAAATCGACAAAGCGTGGTCGACGTCGAGTACGACTTGGTCGACGTCGAGTAGGATCAGTCAAGGTCGAGTACTTTCTGTTGGTTTTTGTTTGGTGTTTTGTTTCTTTTTTTGTTTTGGTCGACAGCCTAGTCGACGTCGAGGACACTGGTCGACGTCGAGTACGCTTCTGGTCGAGATCTGCTGAGTTTTGGAACTGAAAAGGCAGGCGCTGACACGCTTCCTCGTGGATCGATCCTGACTGCCTTCTACTACAACGGGAGGAAGTCTTGTATTTATTTGCTGAGACAGGGAGTCAGTTTGGTTTATATTTTATTTATATTTCATACTTGACCATCCTCCTGCAACAACACCACACACAACTCGCTCTCCGGTGCCGTTGAGCGCCGGTTGGCTGACTTGAAGCCCGATCCTAAGAGAAACGACCGCTTTGGATACGGGCTGATGGGCTATCCGATGGCCTTCCAGCCTTCCATGTAACCTTATCTACCACCCTCATGCTAGTTTACTCCATTATGTAGTGTAGGTTTCTAAATGGATTGCGGTTGGCTTGTAAATTTGGCTATATAAATCCATTCCGGACTTCGGCACCGTGTTTGCGAATAAGCTATCCCAGAAGTCGATCCCTCGGTGCACGAGGGACTACAATTCTAAACCTTATTCATAAAATTGCAATTCCAAACCTTATTCACAAATTGCAAAATCACAAATTCATACTAATCTAAGTTCTAACCCTAATATAAAATTGCAATTACAAGTCTATAATTCACAAACCTTATTCACAATTTCATGCTGAAATTCATAAATTCACATGCTTTCACTTTAATTGTAAACTGTATTTGAAGATTTGAAGATCGAAAATTACCGTTTGGGATGAGACCCCTTGTTGTCGCATGTCTGTCAATAGTTGCACTCTCATTGCTGCTGCGCCAGAGCCCAGCCACCACCGAACCTTATTCGCTGGAGCCTGGATGGAGTCGGCGATCGTCCAGGGCCCCTTGTTGTTTGTCTCGGCTCTCGCAGAGTCGCAGCCCTCGTTGTCGGCGTGTCGCTTGTCTAGTCACCTAGGGCGGAATGTGAATCGAACTCTGGATCTTTCCTCTCCCCATACACACCTGCTGCCACTGTGCTGCAATGTACTTCTGTGTTAATAACAACTCTTAGACTATATATACAAAAGTATTTTTTTCCAGGGGGGCTCGAGCCACCGCATGCCCCCCTCCTCATAGTCATAACTGACTATTCATTATTTATACTCCATCCGTCTCAAAATTTAAGCCGTTTTAGAATTTTGCACACCTCTCAATTAACATCATCATTCCACTAATTTTTCGTAAATTTTAATTTTTTTAATACCCACTACATTTTTTAACCAAGTACTCGGTGGCGGTGGGGACCCGAGTACTTCACTGTACAAGTAGGCTTGCACCAAGGCTCGGCTTTGAGCCCGTTCCTCTTTACAGTAGTCATGGATGTGGTGTCAGGAAGTATCCAGGTGGGATCCCGTGGTGTATGCTATTTGCGGATGATGTTGTCCTCGTGTACAAGACTAGGGTAGGGGTCAGCAGCAAGCTTGAGTTATGGAGGGATAAGCTTGAACAGAAGGGCTTCCTTTTGAGCAGGACAAAGACGGAGTATATGGTTTTCAGGTTTGGCGAAGAGGAAGTGGGAGAAGAGGGGGTGTTGTTGGGTGGGGACCTTTTTCCGAAGAAAGACAGTTTCAAGTATTTGGGATATATGATGCAGAGCGATGGAGGGGTAGACAATAAACATGGATGTCAAGCACTAGATTCAAGTAGGTTGGCAAAAATGGAGGGTTGCGCCAGGAGTCCTATGTGACATAAAAGTTCCACTTAAGATCAAGGGTAAGTTCTACAAATTGGTGGTGAGACCAGCTTTATTATACGGGGCAGAGTGTTGGGAGACAATTAAAGCACAAGAACAGAAACTCATGGTGGATGAGATGAGGATGCTCAGATGGATGTGTGGGGTCATCTGGCACGGCAGAATCAGAAACGAGGCTATCAGAGAAAGAGTAGGAGTGACTAGTATTCAGGCTAAGTTGCGGAAAGCACGACAGCGATGGTATTGACATGTTCAGAGGAGAGATCCGAGTGCGCCAATGCGCAGATGTGACCACTTGGCTATCGATAGTTTCCGTAGGGGCAAAGGTCGTCCAAATAAGAGCTGGCGTGAAGTGATTCGACAGGACCTGGTCATTTTGGGACTCACTGAGGAGATGTCACGCGATAGAGTGCATTGGAGGAGTGCGATTCGAATTGACAAAAAGTAGTCGGGTGCAGTGGTTCCAGCATCGTGCTTCCCTTCCATCTCATCTTGTTTATGCACATCATATTTTTCTTAGCTCTTGTGTGTTGTCTTTTTTCCTTATTTTCTTATGTATGTTTCTGGTGTGGAGTCTTGTCATGTCTTTGAGGACTTGTCTTGTGTCACTAGGAAACACCCTCTCAACCTGGTCGGGGAAAGGGTACGTACAACTCGACCCCCCAAACCCTGCTTTAAGCGGAATACAGTGGGCACGTTGTTGTTTGTATTTTTTAACCAATCAAAATCTTTAAAAAAGTCAACAACACACAAATCGATACAAATCATTACTATCCCCTACCTAAAAAACCTAAAATGACATCTATTTTAATACAAGAATAAAGACTTAAAACGACCTCAATTTGAGACGGAAGAAATAATTTTTTTTTGGTCGGATCACTATCGTTATATAAATATGTATTATATCAAAATTTCATTTGGCGCAAGGTAGAATTGATGTTTAGCACATAATTAGTCGCAACGATCATATAGCCAATTGGTCGTCACTATCATAGCCATGGTGGTCGCAATGACCATAAGAGGGTTTGGTCACCGCAAGCATTTTTTTTAACAAAATTTGTTTTTAACTTGTTTATGCTCAGACTTGTGCGAAAAATGTCATTCAATACCCAACGAGAGAAGATGGCCAAAGCGATCCCAACACCATCCCAACTCCTCATCCCACAAATCTGTCACTATCACATTCTGGTTGCTTTTCACGGTAGGTTTCCCAAGGTCGTAGAGGGCTTCATTCATTAACCAGCAGTCCTTCCCAAAATCGATACTTCTTCCGTCACGAAGATTCCATCTCAACCCCGGGTTTTTGATCTCTCCGAGATCACTTCCGATTCCCTTCCAAATGTGTGAACCTTCGGTAGAGACTCCGAGAGTTGTGCCAATGTATTTTCCAGTAAGGACATCCGATCCCTCTACAAGCCTTCATCCCCTATGATGAATCGCCATCCAGGTTTAGCAACCAACGTAAGATTGAGTTGTTCCTCAACTTCACCCCTAAACCACCAATTTTTTTCAGTTTGATTACCTCCTCCCAAGCAACCTTATGCACCTCCCATTTGACATCCATTGAACCCCAAAGGAAACATCTGCAAAACTTGTCAATCTTCTTAGTGACGCATGAAGGGAAGCGCATAGCCCCAATATAATAGATTGGCAGGGAAGCGAGAACGGATTTAGTAAGAGTGATTCGCCTTGAGAAACTCGAAAGACTCGTCTTCCACCCAGCAAGCTTCGCAACAAACTTGTTCATAATGAACTCGAAGTTAGCACCTTTAACTCTAGTGTGAAGCAAAGGAACCCCAAGATAGATGACGAGATCATCAATAGCCTAGATACCACTTTCCTCTTGGATCTAACTTATCAAGTTTGCCTTAACGTTGCCTGAGACAAAGAATTTGGACTTCTAAAGGCTCGCTCTTTGTCTCGAGGCCTTGTACAATTGCTCTAGAGAATTTTTAATCACCTTCATCTGCGCAACAAAAGCTTCCGCAAACAAAAGAATATCATCAGCAAAGAATATATGAGACAGAGGGGGCCATTACGAGTAATCTTCAATGATTTCCAGGCTCGATCTTCCACAGCATGGTTGATGATGTGCAAAGCCGTTCTAAACATAATATAAATAAATAAGGGGAGATTGGGTCCCCTTGCCAGATACCCCTCTAAGGGGTGAACTGCCCAGACACTTCCCCATTCCATAACACCTGCATCCTCGCACTTTTAATGCACTCCATTAGCCAACGAATCCATTTATCGGGAAAATCAGCCCAAACCAAAATATCCTCAATAAAGTCTCAGCTGAACCGATCATAGGCTTCGTCAAGGTCGAGTTTCAGACACATCCATCCCTTCCCACCTCTCTTTCGTCTCATCAAATGCACCACCTCTTGGGCTATGGTGTTTAACAAATAACTCTAGAATTAATCGTCTGCTATCTTTGTATAACCTAAATACTCCGTAGTATGTGATGATAAGAAAAGATTTAAAAAATAAACTCCTCATTTGCTGCTCAAAAATATGTTTCTATTCCAATAAAATATAGAACAAAAGGAAAAACAAGATCCTACAGCTTTCCAAAATGCAGCTTCCCCATCAGCCTCACATTTGCTTCATATCTCTATGTCCAAAATGACCAAAAACAAGCTGCTCTCTTGAGGTGATCAAGTGCCTGTTGGAACTGCTCACCGGCTTCAAGTACATACTTTCCGCAGAGTAGATGTAGATAGTTCTACTCAAAGAGGCGAGTAAGTGGAGGTATAGCAAAACTGATGTTGAGTTGCTTTGACAAGTTTCATCAAACTTTTACAACTGCTACTTTGCCTGTTTTGCGACAACGAAAAAAAATAAACATAAGTGCTCAGTTCATGGGGTATCCTAGCATCATTTCAAACATTACTGTAGAAAGGAAGGACTCGTTACCTTCGCCTTGAGTTATCACAGGGGTCTCCCTTGGTTTCTTCGCCATTCTTTTTGTTTGTTCAGCTGCAAGGCATTCCAGGAGTAAAACGAATAGTCAATGTCAGTATATATGATAAATTCATGAAGATAACAGTACACACAACTTTTACATCTTCACTCTTGTATAGTTTTCAGTTTCGTTTTTCCCACTCAAAAAATTTATCCGGTTGGGTACAAGAAAAGATCCAAAGAGAAGCAAAACATTGCAGCTTAGCCTAACCGCACTACTTTTGTTGAACAACAATTTTTTGCTGCTCAGACATGCTATTCCAAGGATTAATGCTAAATTTTCAAAGCTTTAAGTCAACTTTGGGACTGCGAAGTGGAAATCCATGGTACTTTAAAAATAAATTGAAGCCTGGTCCCTCCAGCAGTAAAACAGATACGAGCAAAACAAATAACAGAAAAATTTGAAGGTTTTACCTTTGAATTTTCTCTTCTTCTTGGCTCTCCTCCTCTTCCTATCCTCCTGTGTAAGCTCAACTTCTTCTTTAACGTCCCCTTTACCATCAAATACTTCCTCAGGTGCAAGCATGGCTGCATCTGATACTGCCACTGGAGCAACCTGCAGAACAAAGATTTGTTGCATAAATAAACGAAACCGCCATCCAGAATTCAAGTTCAACCTCCTCAATAAACAACTGACGTCAAAGGATGGTAAGATGATTGAGATGAAATTTTAAACTTTACCTCTTCCATGGCCAGAGCAGGGAGATTTGTCTCAAAAGCCATATCCTCCACAACCTGTCCAAGAATATTATATAAGCTACCCAAAAATGATGAAATCAGTCATGCCGATCAAAGAAGAGAAAGTGGAATACAACATACAGGTTTGGGAGCAAAATGGAAGTGAGAAAGAGCATTCAACTTCAAGGTTAAGCGCTTGAACAGATCACTTGCCTGAAAATAAGAAGAGTATTAGCAGGTTAGTCAATGAGTAACCTAATGCAATGGCACTCCACATTAAACGAAAACTCTAATAGCCAAAAAATAATTTTTCTTAAAAAAATCACAGAGTAAGACGAGAAAACAATTAATACATCCTTTGAAGATCATTAGATTTAATTTCAACATTAGAGCCTAGAACAAAATACACCAAACTCAACCTTGGTAAATCATCATGATTGTCTCCCAGTACACGATAAATCAAACAAATATTGGTATCAGCTTAGTGTACTGGGAAACCTAGCCCTAGAAAGACAAAAAGGCAAAACCATGGACAAAGAGAAAATGGATCCTTTAGCTAAATCCAAGCTTCCAAATCATGAGCAAACTCAACATAAGTACTAAAAATACTCTTCCAATAACCTTTCAACAAGAAAAAATCTCTTAATAAACCACCCTTTTTACTATGTTCTGCCCAATCATAAAAGATAATAGAAAAGCATAGTGGCAGACAAGATTCCTGGTAATGCTGAAATTAGGTACCTCTTTCTTCAATTCATCAGAGAACGACAAGGATGCAGGAGCAGAACCAGTCTTTTCAAGATATTCTTCCTGCAGCATTTTGATTTAGAAGATTTTTTTAATTAGATTAACGAAGTACTAAGAAAAGAATTAGGTGATAATATAAACATTGAATAAAAATTAAATAGTAGAATCTCTAAGGGCGTGTTTGTTAGGGGGTGGGAGGGGATGCCGCGGGTGGGGATGGGTTTTCGGGGCACGCGCCGGCGTGTATGGCAAGGGGTGCGCGGGGATGGAGGAGGATGGGAAGCAGGGGATGCGGGGGATGGGAAGGGGTGCGGAAGCCACCTGATCGAAGGAGGATTGAGGGGATGGGAAGCTCAATCGTCCCGACTCTACCCCTCCCTCTCTCCTCATAAATATTTCGAAATTTTTTCATCGATTCTCACTTCTCTTTACTCCTCTTCTCTTCCCAGGCACGCTTCGAACCAGAGCGGAGAAGAAGACGACCTTTCGAGCCTCCATTGTTGTCGATCTGCACCTCCAGGTAAGCCGATGGTGTTGTGGTTTGGATTCGATGTTTAGGGTGTTCATTATCTTTTCCCCAATTCGATTGAAAGCTAGGGTTTTTTTTGTTGAAATGGGGAAGATGTTGAGGGTTTTGACTCATTTTTCTCCAATTCGATTGAAAGATAGGGTTTTGTAACGAGTTAATTCGATGTTTAGGGTTATTACTCACTTTTCCCCAATTCGATTTCAAATCTAGGGTTTGGTTCAAAGTCGTCAGATTAGGGTTTCGATTGTCAGAGAGGATTTTGGCTTCCATGGATAGGGGTTTAGGAGTTTAGGGTGTTATTCCCAGATTGTTAAAAGCATCGATTTTGGTTCCCATGTTTAGGGGTTAATGCAAATGTAGGATTTACTTTGTACAAAAGCTCATTACCACTTTGCACTTTCGGTTTTGGAGTGCCAACGACAGCCTATGGTCGCAAACATGAGTGGGAAGAAATTGTACACAGTAGATGACAGCAAAATGAGTTCATACCTCAATTATGTGAACTTCACTAACTGGAAAGGAAATGAAATAGAAATTATGTGGGAAGAAATTGTAGACACCTTGCACTTTCGGTTTTGATACTCAAGTTCATGTCATTGCCTAAACCAATATATGATAAAACTTCTTTCCTCAACTGCTTATGTTGTTGCCTAAACCAATATCTGTTCACTGCTTCTTTCAAGTTGGTTTCTTTCTTCTTTCATCAGTGAGTTCATTTATTTCAGATATAAGTTTTATGTCATTGCCTAAACCAATATATGATAAAAACTTCTTTCCTGAACGGCTTATGTTGTTGCCTAAATCAATATCTGTTAACTTCTTCTTTCAAGGTGGTTTCTTTCTTCTTTCATCAGTGAGTTCATTTATTTCAGATATAAGTTTTATGTCATTGCCTAAACCAATATATGATGAAAACTTGTTTCCTGAACTCCTTATGTTGTTGCCTAAACCAATATCTGTTCACTGCTTCTTTCAAGTTGGTTTCTTTCTTCTTTAATCAGTGAGTTCATTTATTTCAGATATAAGTTTTATGTCATTGCCTAAACCAATATATGATGAAAACTTGTTTCCTGAACTGCTTATGTTCATCTCCTAAACCAATATCTGTTCACTGCTTCCTTCAAGTTGGTTTCTTTCTTCTTTCAAGTTTGAGACATTGAAAAGAATTAGGTGATAATATAAACATTGAATAAAAATGTGCTGACCTCGTAAATTTCAGCAAGGCCTTTTTTGCTCTTGTTATCATCCTGCAAAATAAACACAAATAAGAGCCTAAAGGGAAAGTGATCTTACCTATGATAACAAGGAGATATACAGGAACTATGCTTACCAAATCCTTAAACTCCCTAGGTGCCTTGGATGGTAACTTAGTAGCCCTCTGAATATCATCAAAACGCCCCTGGAAACAGCAGCAAATAATTAATTCTTCTACATGCATATACACAACATGTGTGCAAACAGAAATACCAAAATCAAGAAACCATTAAAGACGGGAAGGTTGTTTTTTGTAAGCATAGAACACAGGGTTCTACCTCAACTATTCGTTTCTTAATAATTTCTTCAACTGATGCTGTGAATTCCTCTGTGATGGCAGGAGGAGGCCTAACATTATGCTCAAAGTCGAGATCAGCTTCCAAGGCACTATTTAGCGGCCTTTTAGCTGCAGTCACCTAGTTCAAATCCATAGAGAATAATCTTAAACATCTGTTAGAAAATATTCCAAACCCCATCCCCCTCGAAAGAGCAAGGCCAATTACCTCCCCCTGCATGGTCCATGTTTTTGGATCCAGGCTAGATTTCTCCATCTCTGCGATTTTAGCTTGAAGCTGCTTTTGTTCTTTCTCATGTCTAGAAAGCTTCACCTTTCTCTGAACATAAAAGAAAGTATTTAGAAGTTTGTATTAGTAGGAAGAAAGATAAGACTAAAAGAACAAGTGGTAAAATTACATTTAATAAACCTTATTATCTTCCTGTTCATCTTCTGCACCAGAATCATCTGATCCATCAATATACTTAGGTTTCTTTTTGGTCTTCTTGTTTTGAGAAACATAGAAATCTTCATATCTAAATAATATTTTCCCAAGCCAAGGTAAAAAGAAAACTGACGTCAGCACCTAGCAGTCTAGAACCAAAATAATCAACAACAAATATACAAGTGCTTAAAATGAACAAAGTCACAATGTCATAATACCTCAAGTAAAAGATATCTAAGTTCCCAGAAAAAATTCCTAGCTTTGAGCTCAAAAGCATTCAGAAAATGTGCTGATCATTATTCTACCGATTAAAAAAAAATGCATCTATACAGATAATGATAGTAGCATTCTACTCCCGCTTATATTTCTCAAGTAATTTTTCATGAACTAACACCAAGAATAAGACCATATGACTATGTGAGTGTGAGCCACATACAAAAGCTGAAATTTAAAATTTCCATATTTTCCCTGTAAGGCTGTTACTCATTCCTAAAATCATCGATTCTAGAACCTCTGGTCCAAACGCCAAACCAGTCTATGATGTTTAAAACGGGAAAGCATCTGAAACCAAATATTAGCCTCTCCAAAAATTTTCATACTCATTTGTGACACCGCCTCAAATTATCCAACACCAGCACTATGAAAATGGAAGTTAGAAAAGGATTAAAAGAAAGACAAGAACACACCTGGCATTTTCAAGTTCTTCATCTTCATCTTCATCTCCCTCCTCAAACAGTCCAAGCTACAAGAATTACACACAATAATCGAGAAGTTACACTAATAGCTCAAAGCTAATCGGTTTTCTTCACAGGTACTTGTCAACAGAATTTCTATAGAAAAAGAATAACGTGATTATTCTCACCTCATCGTCTTCTTCCTCACTTTCTTCTTCATCATCTTCGTCATCATCATCCTTAGATGTCTTTTCATCCTTGGATGTCTTTTTACCACCGGCCTTTTCCGGCTTCATCTTCAGTACATACTCTCTCTCTTCATTCTCCTTCAAATACTTCTCCAGATCCTTGATCTTCAGAAACTTATCTTCGATCGCTCTGTCCTCTTTTTCCTCCTCATCTCCACTCCCATCCTCTTCGCTCGCCTCCTCCATTTCATTCTCTTTCATCTCATCATCCTCACCAGAAAGCTCCAAATCCTCCTCCTCCTCATCTTCGTCCTCATCCTCATCCTCCTCTAACCTCTCCAATTCACTATCATCATCTTGCTCCACCTCATCAATACCAGCATTCTTCGGCAAAGACTCCACCTTTCCAGCGATGGCATCAAAACCCTTAGAAATCTGACCTGGCTCCTTCTCAAAACGCTTGATTTCATGGCGGAGGGAGGAAATCAAGGGTTGGGATTGGAGGTCAATTTGCTGCCAAATCTGCTCGGCATCATAACCATTAGTAAGGAGCTGGTCGAAGGGCGATTTAGGGGTGTAGGGTCTAAGAGAGGAGAAGAAGAATTGAGAGGCCGTTCGCGTGGAGTGGGAGAGCTCAGGGGAAGGAGTGAGAAAGAGCGGGGGGTCTGTCGACTTTAGACGGTGTAGAGCCTCCACACCGCCTCTATCCTCGCCTGTGTTCGCCATTTTCGAGGGATGACAGCCTGTAGGAAATCCTCGCCTCTGCATAAAACAGTTCAACGTAATATTCAAAACCAAACAACTCGATGATACCAGACTCAATCCATAAAACTCACGAAAATTAGCTCAATCAATTTACCGTAGATACCATAAAATTCAGATAAAATCTACTAAACCCCTATTGCATACAAAAGGGGAGAAACAACTCACATGTGCAGAGGAGCAATAGGACTCTGAAGGCGTGCAAAAAGAGCTCAGAGAATAGCGGCGTGGTGTAGCTGATAGCGACCGGCGATGAGCGGTGGAGGGCGCCAGGAAGTGCTGCGGCGCTGTGGAGTAGAAGGAGCAGCCTGGGGGCGGGTAGTCTGTGCCTCTGCCCTCTGTGATATTGAGAGTAGGGTTTTACAATGAAGAAGAACAGCGGGAACGAAGGGAAGTACTGTAGAAACCACGTAGGTTAGTTAATAAATTAAACGGAAATTTCACGAGGTACCCCGAGGTATCGCGAAATTCACGCGGTGACCACTTCTTTTACCTCTTTCACGTGGTACCCCCGAGGTTTGAGATTCTTTCACCTCGTGCCCCTCCCTCTTATTTTTAACACTTTCCGTTAAGTTTTAATTAAAAAAAAAACAATTTACTTTTTACCTGTACGTTTGCCCAGAAACCCTTCACGCGTTTTACCAGAGGCGACAACCTTCGAGCGAAGAAGACTCCACAGGCGACTCCACAGGCGAGCTGGACTCCGGCGTCGGCGGTGGCGGCAGTAACCGGGGTCGGCGGTGGCGGTGGTCTCCGGCGTCGGCGGTGGCGGCGGACTCCGGCATCAGTGTGTGGTGGCGAATTGCTCTCTAATTTCGAGAGAAGGGGAACTTCCGACAGGTATGTCCATTTCTTCATGCTCGCCGTCCTGATCCTCAAGGCCTTGAATCTGCTCTGCGAGGCAGAGGACAAGTCGTTTATCAAGAGGACTGGGAGCGCCCATGGCTGGGATGTGCTCTTCTACATCTTCAGCTTCCTCAAAGGCATCTCTTTGTTTACCCTAATTGTGTTGATTGGGACTGGCTGGTCGTTTTTGAAGCCTTACCTGCAGGACAAGGAGAAGAAGGTTTTAATGGTAGTGATTCCGATCCAGGTGGTTTCGAACATCGCTCAGGTTGTGATTGATGAAAGTGAACCTTTGGGCCGTGACTGGGCTACTTGGAAGCAGATCTTTCTCTTGGTTGATGTGATCTGTTGTTGCGCGGTTCTGTTACCGATTGTGTGGTCGATCAAGAACCTCAGAGAAGCAGCTAGAACCGATGGGAAGGCGGCAGTGAACCTGATGAAGCTGACCTTGTTTAGGCAGTATTACATTGTGGTCATCTGTTACATATACTTTACCAGGGTTGTGGTCTATGCATTGGAGACGATTACTTCGTATAGATATATGTGGACGAGTGTTGTGGCCACGGAGTTGGCTACTCTCGCATTCTATGTGTTCACTGGGTACAAGTTTAAGCCAGAGGCACATAATCCCTACTTTGCTATCGATGATGAGGAAGAAGAAGCTGCCGCAGAACAACTGAAGCTTGATGATGAATTTGAACTCTGAAATTGAGAGAAGGTGTTGAATTTTGGAGTTGTGGTCTCTTAAGGCTTAAATAGAAAAGAAAAGCAAGTGTAGTTGCTGAATCAGAAAACCATAAGGTAGATATATGTGATGTAATACGAGTGCTTTTATATGTAGACGAATCGTAGTTTTCTTTCTACTGCATGTTCATCTGTATGAACTCCTGCTTGTTCTAGTCATTGGAGGAAATAATTCATCTGTTCTTGTAGATTTGGAAATTGATCAAACTGGAATCATCACTTGGTTCAACTAACTTATACCCCGTATTACTTTAGGAGATTGTATATATTTTTTTGCTGCTGTATTTGCTGTTTTTTTGCTGCTGTAAATGGTTATTTTTGCTGCTGTAAATGGGTGGTGTATATGGGTGTTATTAACAGGTTAAAAATGTGTAAATGGGTGGCGTATATGGGTGTTTTGTACAGCTTGTATATGCTGTTTTTTGCTGCTGTAAATGGTATGTTTTGCTGCTGTAAATGGGTGTTGTAAATGGCTAATAGAGGCAAATAAAGTTTGAAGTTGATTGCATTATACAATCACCGAATGTGTTGCTAGCAAAATACAACTAAAAGTCAGATACAATGCCCAACAAAAGTAATATAGTTGATGTAGTCATAGTGGAACCGATACATTAGTCTACTGCGTTCCGGCAACCGATGGGGCCGAGGACATCACTTCATCTACGGATTGAAGTTGTACATCCTTAGGTGAGTCCTTCGTTGTCTTCTTCCTTGTTCTCCGTTCAATTCGGATGCCACCTTGTTCCCTCACCTCTCGAGCTATTGGTCCGCCCTTGCACGTCTTCACATTATGTCCATATGCCTTACATCTTCCACATCGCACCAGTCGAGACCTCTTTCCTGCAGGTGCTTCACCCTCCGCTCTTTTTCTCTTTTTAGCTGGTCTACCAACACTCCTCTTCATGGTCGGTGGGTTGATTCGTGGAAGATCACATGGAGGCCACTGCTCTTCATCAGGAACCGGCCTAAAATAATGTGAATGGGTTACAAATATGGTACCAAGTAGGCTCTTTTATACAAATAATGTGAATATGTTACCTATAATTAACAGAGTATGCTCTCTTATACAGTCTTAATGAATACCACTCAGACACATAATGCTCCGGATGGCCTCTGCTCTCGATGATAGCCCTCACTGCATGTCGGCATGGGATTCCTCTAATTTGCCATTCTCCACATCCACATGTGTGCTCTGCTATATTGACAGCCAATGCAGACTGTCCTTATGTGACTTCATATTCAGTCGGGGATGCCTTGTAAACCTAGAAAGCATTGCCTTTATGCTAAGAATACGCCGAATGAATAGATGAAGCAGCTTCAATACTTAAGATCCATGTATGAATGACCTTTTACCTGTAGGGCTCTTGAATCTGTAACCGCTTTCGCTAGTTTCGTTTTAGCATGGTCAGTTATCCCATCATTAGGCAAAGCTTCAACAACTTTTTGTCTTTGACAATGCCTAACCATTAGGGTTCGTCGAATTCCTACACAAGTAAAAAATGGAATACAATTACAGAAAATATGTAGTAGGGAAATCAAATTTAGATTGGATAACATTATAAATTATGTAGTAGGGAATCCATACCTTCAAGCAACTTGAGTACGGGAAGGCATCTATCCGCGCCCAATGTGGAATCAAATTCGGACGTGCTCAAGGAGCTTTTTGGCTGCCCAACCTGGAGTTGCCATTGAGTTAAACTTTGTTAGTTTGAGGCAACCATGAGTGTCATTCAACGATTTTATTGCCCATGTAACTCCATCCAGAAGTCTAGATGCATGGATCCTCCACTCACAATATGATTGCCCACATATAGTCGTGTACCTTTTCTGATCAGCTTTAATTACCACAACAGAGAAGCCCTCTTGAACACAATAGTCTCTCAAAACGTCCATTAAAGACTCTTTGTCAACAAAAATCATCCAAACTTTCAATTTTAAATTTCCAAAACTATTATCACCAAACAACTCTCCATTATCATAAATTCGGTCAAAGTAGTCATCCGCATCAGTGCCCTCCTCCCCAGAAACATCATCGGCATCCGTTTCATCACCAGTTTCCCCACCAGATGCCAACGCCAACACCAACGCCCCCTCATCTATCAAATTGGCTTCTGACATATTCTCACCTTCTAAAGATACAGTACCCAACAAATCATCATTGGGCAAATCATCTGCAGGCAATTCAGATACAAGGGACATAGAATCAAGCACATTCTCCTTCGTCCTACTAACCTCAGCAGATGTTGGTTCACTAGGTATGGAGCAACTTTGGGATTTCGGTAGATATGTCCCTTTCCTTCTTGCAGTAGTAGCAGGAACCCTCCTACTAGAACTAGGTTGACTACCATAACTTGACTTTTCCTTCGGCCTTTTTGACTCAATCATACCCCGTGCTAGTTCCAAATTTTTGGACGGTGAGTCACCGGATCCAATGGCCAATTTAATCAATCCCTGCTTCTCTCTAAATGTATTCATGAAGTTCACAACATCGTTGTCACTCTCTAGTTGAAAACTTTGAGCATTATGCGCATATCATAACGTCGGATTCTCGGGGAGAATCATGCCCTTTTTCTCTGCCCCTTCTAGCAATTCAACAAATATATCCAAAATACTACACTTATCCGGGTCATCAACATCCATTTCGACATATTCCGAATGAATATAACGCATTTGCAACACCATTCTACAAAGCATAATATTTATATAAACAAATTTAGAGGCCACTAAATTCAAAAAACCCCAAATTTGAAAGATAACACAACCAAATTCCAAATTCCCCCAATCTATAAATTTCGTCATATTTGAACAAAGCCATGATACTTATACCTAAAATCATCAAAACGCAGCCTATATACCCCTAAACACCAACAAATCATCAATAAAGTTCACATGTACACAAATTTTTGCACAAATCAACCATCATACTAAACCCTAATTTTTGGTAAAATCTGAAATTGGGATTGAGATTCACCTGTAACTAGCCATTGAGATTCACCAGATGCCACCGCCGACGCCGGAGACCACCGCCACCGCCGACCCCGGTTACTGCCGCCACCGCCGACGCCGGAGTCCAGCTCGCTTGTGGAGTCGCCTGTGGAGTCTTCTTCACTCGAAGGTTGTCGCCTCTGGTAAAACGCGTGAAGGGTTTCTGGGCAAACGTACAGGTAAAAAGTAAATTGTTTTTTTTTTAATTAAAACTTAACGAAAAGTGTTAAAAATAAGAGGGAGGGGCACGAGGTGAAAGAATCTCAAACCTCGGGGGTACCACGTGAAAGAGGTAAAAGAAGTGGTCACCGCGTGAATTTCGCGATACCTCGGGGGTACCTCGTGAAATTTCCGTAAATTAAAAAACAACTTTAAATAATCGGAAAAATAACAAAAAATAATAAGAAGAAGAATTATCCTACATAAACCAAATATAATAGTATGAACTTTAGAAACCACGAATTAATACACAAACTATTATCTAATAAAACAATTTTGATAGGGTTAACACTTCCCAAAAAAAAATCCAGATAACTGAAAAAATGTTTTAGATTCAAATATAAAAACATAAACAAATTGAGGTAAAAAAATGAAAATATAAAAATAAACAAACAATGTCGAGTGTGTATGGGATAGTTGGAGTAGTTTTTAAACTACTAAAATGAAGGGTTAAAATATTAAGTTGTGTTTAGGGGCTTGTTATAATTGAGTTTTTTTTAGAAAAAAATTGCAAAACAGACACTTTTTTGGACAAATTTGCAAAATGTTCACGTTTTTTTGATAAATTAGCAAAATGTCCACTATATATACTTATTTTCTCATTGTACGGACATTTTTTGTGTTTCCCGAAAATACGAACTCTCTCTTCCTCGGAACTCTCTCTTTGCGCGCTTCTTCCTTCGTCGGTTCTTCGTCTGCTTTTTTCCGTTTTGTTCGTCCCGCTTCCTTCAATCTTTGGTGAAGTAGGGAGTTTTCGGCCGATTGTTCTTCATTGCTGTGCTAAAGTAGGAAGTTTTGTTCGTCGGTTTCTTCAATGTCGTCATCCAGCAGATCTTCAGGTATCGATTTCGCTTGTTTTTGCTAACTGTATCGTGCTAGGGTTTTGGATTAAGTTTATTTATGTTGATTTTATTGTTTTCTTCTTTTAATTTTGACCATCTATGGTTAAATCCATGCTTGATATGCATAAATATGTGCGATTTTTAGTGTTGTAGGTAGTTTATGTAAGTTGCATGTGTAAATGCGTTGATTTTAACTGTTTCTTTTCTTCAATTTTGTGATGCGGCACTTTGTCTGTGCTTTTTTAGTGTTATTCGTGTAGGTCAATCTGTTTGCCATGCTTGTATTGTTTGTGTTGATCATAGTGTAGTTATCTGCTGTTATGTTCATGTGTATGGTGGCTGACACTGTCTGTTTTTATATATGATTGTGTTAGTTTATGGTAGTTTCAACAATGTGTGTACTTGGATTTGGTATTCTATGTTATCTTTGTGATGTTTATGTTCCTTTACTATGTCTTGGTGAAATTTTATTGTTATTGTTTATGGTTGTTTGCTTCATCATGGATTTTGTTATTGTATATTTACATTGTTCTATATTTTGTTTCTTATAGCAGCTCAATCTTCTGATTCATCCACCTTTTATACTGGTTCTGATGTAAGTTATTTTAGTTTTCCATTTGGAATTCTTTTGTTGATGAGCAAGTTTTAATTTCTTCCTAATCTGATGTTAGTTTTTTGGGTACTTGTCTGTGATTGATCAGGGCTTGGAATATTGCATTCCTGTTTCTGAGCGATTTCGTTGTAGATCCAACATATATTCATATCCTTCTGTTTGCGATATGATTAAGGAGCATTTGTCCCCTTCTTACTACAATATTCTGGAAAAAAGTTGCGTTGGATAGGTGCTGACGTAAGGCACCAAAATGGCTACCAATTTTCAGCTTATGCATCAAATGGTGCTGCGTCAAGTACAAACACAAAAGGAGAATGAGTTGTGGTTTAGAGTTGGTGGATATCTTGCACGCTTTTCAATTTTTGAGTTCCATGTTATTACCGGCCTACCTTGTGAAGACCGTGTTTGTAATATCTCAAAGAAAGTGTCAATATCTGAATTTTTTGGGCAGAAGAAAATGACGCATGATGAGTTAGTTGCTCGTTTCATATCTGAGAAAAAGAAGTCTAAGAAGAAGTTAATTATGGCAAAATTGTTGCTGATTGAGAGGTTAATTGTTTATAGGAGATCAGAAGTTGTAAGTGCACAATTTTTATCTCTTGCGTGCAATGAGAAGGAGTTTGAACTATATCCTTGGGGTAGAGAGTCATACACCCGTTTGTTGAAGTCATTGAAGAGTTCTTCTGTTGCAGATCGGAATGGCGTTAGGGGTTCTTATCAAATGTATGGGTATTGCCTTGCATTCCAGGTATTGTGTTTTAGTGTTTGCATGTCTCATGTCAGCATTTTTTGTCTGTGTCAGCACGATTTTATTGTTTATATGAGCATTTTTTTAATGTTGTTTTGTAGTGTCATAACGAGTTTTCTTTTGTAACAGGCTTGGATATTAGAAGCTTTCCTAGCTCTCTCTGCTAAGTTTGACTGTAATTTTATGATGCCTGATAGAGATCCACACTCATTGCACTAGGCATGTGATTATAGCCATGTGTACGTTGAGGCTGAGAAGTTCTTTCACGGCGATTTGGTAATAATTAATTTTATATTTTTCATCTTTATGAACATTTTTATTTGATGCATCTTTGGGTTTTTATTCTGACACATGCATTTTGTCCAGACTCCGTTGTTCCGTATTAATGGGGAGTTTGCACGCACCGAAGGGATGGGGTTTGCTGATGAAAAAGTTGATGCAGTAGTTGATGCATCAGTTGATGAAATAGTTTTTGGACCTGTTGATGATACATTGTATGACAGTCGTCGTCTTCGTAAAAGGGCATATGAAGCTAGGTTTTCAAACAGGGATGTCCAAGTTGATGATGAAAAAGCTAATGTCCTGCAGAAACATGCTGAAGGAGAGACCTCAAAGAAGAAGACACCTGTGAAGAGAGGCAATGCTGCTAGAAAGAAATAGGATGGGAAGTCCTTTGATACTGCTTTTGAAGTTTTCCCTGAGGGAGATAAAGAAGATGTTGTAGAGACCTCAAAGAAGAGGAAATCTGTGACTAGAGGGATGGGTGGTAAAAAAGAAACAGAAGGTGGCGTCCAGCGATACTCCTGAGGGATTGGTGTCTTTGAGGAGGGGTCGTTCTGCTAGTCGTGGCAAGAGTGAAGTAAAGAAGCTTAGACAGAAGGCTTCAGTAGTGAGGAAAAGTGGTAGAGATGGTCCTTCTAAGACGGTGAAGAGAGTTATTGCTGACACAGATCTGCATGAGGAGGTTGATGTGGTTACTTCACCTTCCAAGAGAGGTCGGTTCAGTACTGATTCATGTGATTTATTAGACGATGACGTCCCGCTGAATATTGTCTTTCAGCGGAGGTATAAGATGAAGAAAGGTGATGTAGGTAGTGGGAGGCCGTTATATGATAGTACCGCTGACAGGTCTTCGGTTCTTCCTTCAGTTCCTGTTGTTGATAATCAGAGTGCTCATAGAATGGAGAACGTAGATATTCATGTCGCAGTCTCTAAATATGGTGGTGAAGTCAGTGTTGGTGATGACAAGGTTGATGATTTTACTGCTGACACCCATTCTTCTAAATCTGGTGGTGAAGGCCGTGTTGGTGATGACAAGGTTGATGATTTTACTGCTGCCACCCATTCTTCTAAATCTGATGAATTGGATGCTCCTTCTATTGCCAGACTTTCTGTTTTGGCCGATGTTGTAGATGTGCTTGATTATGGTGACAACGTTGAAGGAGTTGCGACACCTTCTGGTGACGGCGGGGGAGAGGGAGATGCAGCGACGCCTTCTGTGCAGAGGTCACCTTTGGGGAGTGTTGAAGAACATGATTATTTTGATGGGGGGTCTGTGTTTGGTCAAACATCTGCTGCTTGTGGGAATGAAGAAATTCGTGTTTCAAGTTTTGAAGCTGGCAAAATAGCAGGCGACGCAGATAAAGTGGAAGGTACTGAAGATGTATCTCCTTAAATGGAGGCCAACAATGATTCAATTGGTGAGTTGCCTCCAAAAACACATGTTGATGCTTTGTTTCTTCTCTCACATCTCATCCTGATTGGGTGAAGGAGATTTTTAGGAGGATTGAGAAGCCTGAAGAGGTCTCTAAATCTATGGATCTATTGTCTGCGAGGGTTGATGCAATTGAAACAAAGATTGTGGAGTTGACTGGGATTCTTCAAGTTTTTGGTGAGATGTCGAAGTGGTATGATGAGCTTGAGGTTAGGGTTGCTAATTATGAGGCTTTGGTTGAGAGGTTGCAAGCAAATCCTATCAAGCCTGATGATAAGCACATTGTTGGTAAGTCCGAGGGCACTCCTGCGAAAGTTGATGATGAACATGTCAGTGGTTGTAAGCCCCAGGGCACACATGTGAAGGTTGATGATGAAGATCTGAACAAAATTGTGAATGATGTTGTGTCTGATCTTCAGCAGTCTTTCTCTGCTGAGGAGTTAATGTTGAAATCATCTCCTGCTTTTGTTAACGTTGTGCACGTGTCTTTGCCATCAATAAGATCTGAGGTTCCAGGAGTGGATAAGGAGTTTCCACCTGTTGTCGCTGACAGGGAGGTGGTAGGTGCAGAAGTGAAATGTGTGAAGGATTTGAAATGTGATATTTCATTAATGAAGCATGAAGTTGATGATGCTAAAAGGATTGGAGATGAGGTTGGAATTCCATCAACTTCTGCTGAAGTCCCTCAATCTACAAAGTGTGAAGGCGAAGGTGCTGATGGTAAAGTTGCTGCAGTTAGAGTTGATCCATTCTTGGAAAAGTACATCTCCCTGTCCGATAATGATGATGACACGGGTGTACGTGTTGATTGGGATTCGGTAGCCAAGGATCCTGCAACTATAATTGAAGTTGAACAATCACTACTACATTTCCAAGCCTAATGTAACATTTTTTGTGTAACATTTTTGTAAATTGTTACCATAAGTATCTATTGTAACATATTTTAACTTTCATTAACAAATTGTTACATTAGCACAAAATGTGTTACATTGGATGTAACATTATTTACACTAATGTAACACTTTTGCAAATGCAACATATTTTCGGTTCTATTGTAACAAATTCTAATAAAAATAAAATAAACATAAAAATAAAAGAGGATCCTAAATAGTGGGATTTAATTTTAGTTAGGAAGATTAATTATTCTTAATGTCAATTTTAGTTAGGAAGATTAATTTTAGTTATGAAAGAGTGATGTGAGAAACCCTAGCCAAACCTCGCGCGTTCAGATCTGAGCCTTCAGCTCCTCTCTCTCTCTTTCTCTCTCTCTCTCTCTCTCTCTCTCTCTCTCTCTCTCTCTCTCTCTCCCGTTCTCAACTCTGAGGAAGAGCTTTGAACGCTTGAAGCTTTCATGGCTTCCTTTGTCCTCGCCCCTCCCGTTCTCCGCTGTGGTTGAGGCTCGCAGCCATGGCGGTGGCGTCCTCAAGCCGGAGCAGCACTGCTTCTCGACCAGAACCCGGATCCACGCCGCCACCACCATCTCCATTCTCCCCGACGACCTCGAGCTTCTCCCTTAGATGTCGGTAACCTTCCTTGAAGCCCCGACACCCTCGCTCTCCTTTAGCTCTCTTCTCTTCAATCCCGATTGCTCGAGGCGCCGATGAAGCTCCGGTCCTCATCTCCGCTCCCTCGTCCTGGCGCTGAGCCTAGTCAAAGAGGGAAACCGAAGCCACCTCCTCATCTCCGCTCCCTCGTCCTGGCGCTGAGCCCCGGTAAAAGAGGGAACTAAAGCCACCTCCTCCTCCCATTACAAGTGATGCAGCTCCTACGCCCCTGAGCCGTGGGTCCGAATTATCAAAATCTAGGGTATAAAATCTGTTTCTTACCTTGTTATTGGCTTTAATGGTGTTTAATTAAGTTCTAATTTGGTTTTAGTATTTACCTAATTAAGTGATTTGAACAAGGTTCGGTCTGATTTCTTGTCTCAATCGAATTGGATTAGTATGATTGTTTTGGGTTGGTTTGATCTTGATGGTTGGTGTAGTTGTTTTGATTATGTGAAGGTGCTTTTTGTCGATTGTTATTGTTGTGCCTTCCTGCTTAATTTTATTAGCTGGGAAAATGAAATACCCAATTATTAATTGGACTGAGAATGTTGATTAAATAGGCTATTATTGCATTTATTTCCATTGCTTCAATTGTTTCGGTTCATTATTATGCTGTCCAACCTACAGGAGAGAAAACTCAACCTTCTTCGGGATAAACATGTATTTCCTTTTAATCTTATTTCTTGTTGTAGCTGATTCTACTCAGAAGTTCATTTGTAAAACTTGTTAAATGACATTGCCATTTTAGGATGTTGAATCTAAGCCTGAAGTCCAGCCAAAAGCTAAATACACTGAAAATCCTATCAAGGTTTGTTGATTTTGATTATCTTATATGTGAAACTAGTGGACCTACCCTTACCCTGGCATTGAAAAATGTGCTTGTAGGGCCTCCAATTCATTGTCGAGCCAAACAATTCAACTCAAGCCCCCCAAGGGCAAGAGAACCCATTGGGTCATCCACGAGTACCATACCACCCTCCAGGAGATTGATGGCACTCACCCAAGCCAGGTTTTATTCATATGCTTCTTTCTTCGTGGAATTGTCCATCATGTGTGTGTTTGTATGTGTTCATGTTGTGCCTGAATTGGACATTTAATTGAATGAAATGATGATATGAGCTTTAACCTGCATAATGATATGATTTTAGATTATGATTACTTAGTTTCTTCTGCATGATTGTTGTAATGTTTGCCAGTGTAGCTTTCTGAGATGTTAAAGTAACTTATTGCTATACCCGATTCATTTTTTGAGATTTTGCATATTTTAACTGCTTGCTTATGGCAGAAACCTTTGAAATTCATCTCTCTTATACTCGGAGTATGTAATATTAGCAGTCTTAAGTTAATTGACCCTTGCATTTTGAAAATCTGTTGGGCTTATTTTCATGATCACCTTTGCAGTAACTCAGTTTGTTTTTTTTTATAGGTCATGGAGTTGGATTAGATTACCCTGTTACAAAAGTAGACATTGGACTAAATTATCAACCTCTTTCTTTTGAACTCTAAACTACATTGATTTATATGTTTTTGAGACTAAAGGATAGTTGATGGTTAATATTAGCAATTATTGGGAATGTCTTTTGGATTTGATTTATGGTGCTCAATCAGGTGATGCTCTCAACCTGATGTTTATGTAAGCTCTGTCAAAAGCAAGAAGGCAGGTAACCATGCTTGTCAGAAAACAGAAGACATACCAAGTTTTGAATGTTGATGAAATGTTCATGACATACCAAAACCTTCCACTACCACAACTATTGAACCAAGCAAAGGGTACTCACATAAAATAAAGCTTTAGAGCAGTTACAAAAATTACAGGGTGAAGCTTGGATAATGTCTGGAAGAGTGTAAGGTATAGATCAGATTCTATACACAAATAGTTTTCGCATAACTGATCAACATAGTAAGTGTTAAAGCTTCTCTATTGATTAATGGTTATCTGATCTTGTTTTTCAGGTTCTTGAGAGATTTCTTAGCGAAAGCAGGACACTAAAAAGTTAGAAGATTTGGTGGAGAGCTTGAGATGTGGCAATGGATAAATTCATCCTTCTCAAAGGTAACAAACTGAGCTCAAGGGTAATTTGGATTTCCTATTGGACGAATAGCTAAGAACGCAATGTAATGAACTGCTGACCTTTCACAGGCAACCTGACATGTACGATTCTGCAAGCAGTTCAGAGTACAGTAATGGATCCACTAATGCAAGTGAGAAAATGGAACAAACTCAACTAGAGGTGTACACGTTGCATGACAATGCTGAAGGAGGGCTGCAAGCAATCGAGGTAAACGATGAAAATACGCATTGTACTTCAGACATCAAGATTCTTGCCAGGGAAACCACCGATCAAGGTTATTAAACTTCATCTTATTGAATCTGCTAAGTGATGACCTTTCTCGTTCCCAAAATCGCTTTTATAATTTCTGAAAGTGAAAGGAATCAATTCAGGATGCGTTGAAGGGGAGATGGATGAAGGTGTTTCAGCCTTTTTAATGACAGAGTTTAGCTCTCCTATTCAAATAACTCCACTGTTTATATCCTTTGCGGATGCAGTCCCCAGTCCACGATTTTCAGAAAGTGTAAGCTAGTTATCCTCTCTTACCTTCATCCTTAATCTACATATCATTCAAAGCGCCACAGATTATGTGTCCCATGTAATGTGAGCCAAGACTGCCAAGTAGTCCATGATCAGCTTCTTCATTTTTTTTTATCATGAAAGATTCATCCAGGTGTTATTTCAATTTCTATATTTTTGCAGGTGAAATTGATTATTCAGGGCAAATAATAACGTCAACATGTTGTGAGCAGCATCCTGCTATTGAAATCCTTCTCATGTGGGAATGGAGTCCTTGGTAGAGGTCAAGCAGATGGCACCTCGCGGAAAAATATCCCGCTCTTGAAGATTGCCAAAAGCTGATGCTCAAACTAGAGTTATAAGTCCTACATCGCCTAAGTTCGATACAAGTCGGAAGCCGTGCATAGCACGACCTGCTTACCTCGTATATAATTATGCACATACATGCTCAATAAACTCTCTTGGATATTTTTTTAATGGAACTTTGATTTTGGATAATGTATGTTAGTGTTATTATTATTAAATATTTTAGATTATTCTTATATATATATATATATGATATGTGATATATATTATATATTGTATATTATATAATTTTAATATAATAAATTGATAAATTTCTATTATAATAAATTTAATTGAATAATGTAATACATGGAATTAAAAGTAACATTTTTCTTCAAATGTAACATTGTTCTTTATATGTAACAGATTTGGTTAAAGGTAACACCTTATATAAGGTAACATTTATTTGAAAATGTAACATTAAATTCAAATGTAATAGTTTTATAATCAAATGTAACATTTAGATTCATCAATGAAACAATGTTACACTTGGGAATAGAAACTGTTACGTTAGGTCAAATGCAACGGCCGCAAATGTAATCCTTAAAAAGTGTTACCTTTTCCCCTAATGTAACATATTTAAGGTATAATGTAACAAATATTGGTGATACATTAGGTCTTGATATGTAGTAGTGAATTAAAGGCTTCCAATCTTATCCCATCAACCAGTACTTTCCTGTTTGGCCCAACTGAGCGTGAGAAGAAAGTGAGGATGCCAAAGCATGCCCCTAACAAGTCATTGATCAGCTCGGAAGATCATGAATTTATTTATGGACTTTTAAAGAAGAAAAGGTATGGTTTATTTTTATGTTCAATATTTGTTATGAAATGTTGTTGTCATTGTATTAGTTACAAAATCTCATGCTAGATATATTTTTACGCATTTTGTGTAATTTTGGGTAGGAATTTTTCTGTTGCTGGTCCAATTTCAAGGTTGGACAAAAGGTTTTTCCAGAACATTTTAGTGAAGAATCTGTGACTTGATTGTCAGGTAATAACTGCTTGTTTTATGGAGTAGATATATGTGTGTGGATTGGATTTTATTGTATTAGTTGATTGTTGATTTCCCTTTTTTACTACTTTGTGTAGCATCTAGAAGCAGGTTTGATTCACATTAGGAGGCGCATTTCTGAGGAGCCTGTCAAATATCGAGATGTTCTTGTTCTTGATTGACTATTTTACCTAAAGTACCTGCCTGAATATGCTTCAAATTATGGGGAAGACATACCTCTTGAAGTCAACACGGAGGAGTATTTTGTCGGTATATGCCCTGCTGATTATGGGAAGCCATGGGAATCTGTAAAGAAAATCTACACAATTTTCAATGTGATAAACAAGCACTGGGTGGCGTTGGAGATTAAAATTGAGGAGAGGGTAATCAGCGTGTACGATTGCAATGTCCCTGGTGTTAGGGATGGTGTTCTTGAAGAACAATTGCAACCGTTTGCTTTTTGGCTCCCAATTCATTTGGCAAAGACTGGGCTATATGAAAACTTTGATTCCTCTCCTTTCCAGCTAAACATGGTTTCTGGGTTAATGCATGATTCTACCGGGTATATATTTTTTATCTTGTTTTGTTTGTTGGTTACCTTAAGATACTTGTTATTTATGTGCCAACATTACATTGTTTCTTTTTGTGTTGACAGGGCTTCATGTGGTGTATTTACATTAAAAGCGATTGAAGCGTCTGTATTTGGGGGAGATGTTAAAGATTTCAACAACGAGAAGATCATTCGATTCAGAGAACTAATGTGCTCAGATCTGATCAAGGAAACCCGGAGTTTTAAATTTTAAAACAAGTGTTTAGATAGGTTGTTGTTGTGTATATGGGGAAGTTTGGATGTAATCTGACAAATTAATTGCTCAAATAGATAAGTAGTGGTGACACTGATATGAAGTAGTGGTGATAATATCCTTGTATTTTTTTTTTTGATTTTTGACGTGTATGTGGTGACGTTTTATGTTATTGAACATTATGTGCCGACACCAGGTGTCTAAGTTCCAAAATAGTGGTGACACTGATATTAGTTTCAAGTAGTGGTGTCACTGTCATTGTATTTGGTGATTTTGAAGTGTATGTGGTGGCACGAGGTGGTTATAGTAGTTAGAAGTATTGGTGACACTAGAATTGTGTTTGTTGACTATTACTGTAGAAATGAGGGATTAATTGAAATTTTGCTCAACATGATCATTTTTTTGCTCAACAATTGATTATTTTTGCACAAATATTGAGACTTGTGAAATTGTGCTCAATATCATTTTATTTGTTCTCAATATATTTTTTATACTTTCTCAATATATTATTGCACAACATTGTCTTATTTTTGGTCATCATTAGAATAAAAGTGCACAACATACGCGATTGGTGACAATGTCCTCAACATGATCTTATTTTTCATCAACAAGAGTTTACATTTGCACAACAATTGAGACTTGTGAATTTGTGCCCAACATAATTTTATTTCTTCTCAATATAATTTTATACTTTTTCAATAGATTATTTGCACAACATGGAATTATTTTTTGATTATCATTTGAATAAAATTGCACACCATGGGCAATTGGTGAAAATTTGCTCAACATGATTTTATTTTTGATCAATAATATTTTATATTTACACAAAAATTGAGAGTTGTGAATTTGTGCCCAATATGATCTTATTTTTCCTCAATATAATTTTCTAGTTTTTAAATATATTTTTTGCACGATGTGGTCTTATTTTTGGTCATCATTAGAATAAAATTGCACAACATGGGCGTTTGGTGAAAATTTGCTCAACATTATCTTATTTTTCATCAACAAGAGTTTATATTTGCACAACAATTGAGACTTGCGAATTTGTGCCCAACATAATTTTATTTCTTCTCAATATAATTTTATACTTTTTCAATAGATTATTTGCACAACATGGAATTATTTTTTGATTATCATTCGAATAAAATTGCACACCATGGGCGATTGGTGAAAATTTGCTCAACATGATCTTATTTTTTATTAATAATATTTTATATTTGCACAACAATTGAGACTTGTGAATTTGTGCCCGATATGATCTTATTTTTCCTCAATATAATTTTCTAGTTTTTAAATATATTTTTTTGCATGATGTGGTCTTATTTTTTGTCATCATTAGAATTAAATTGCACAACATGAGCGTTTGGTGAAAATTTGCTCAACATTATCTTATTTTTTTCTCAACAATAGGTTAAATTTTGCACAACAATAAAATTGGACAACATTGGTGTTGAGTTTAGTTTAAAATTCATAATAGGAGAGCCTGACCCATTTTTCTGATCATAGATGTTGGCCCATTTCAGTTACTTTATATATGTGTTGTACTTGAGTATAGTTCCAACGTCATTTCAACTCCTTTCACTCTCTTCCCCATTACCGTTTCTCTGAGTCTTTTCATCTTCCTCCACTTCTCTTCCCCATTCCGAATTTATCTTCACAAGGTGCGACCTCTCCTTTGTTATGTAGCTCTCTCCCTTTCATTCATCTGTAAATTTTATATAATCGGTTAGGGTTTTTACACTTTTTCAGCAAGTTATATGTTGTTTTTTTTTTCCGATTTTAGATTACTTTTTCATTATCTTTCAGTCGATTAAATGCATATATTGTTGTTTGTGTTTGGTTTGTTGCTACTGGATTATTTTCTTTGATTGTTGTTTGTTTTCGACTGGAAAAAAGAGTGGTCGGTTAGTGTTGACGTACTATTTCACAAATTTTTTCCTTCTTTCTGTGACAGTAATATTTCCATTACTCTTCCTATAATCCTTGATTATTAAGTTATTGGATACTATATGAGTGTATGTTTATTTTGTTTGTGTAGGTCTTCTATCCTTCGATGGCATTTCCAACTGTAGCTGAAATGGGGTATCATTACACTGTTGGCTCTTTTGAAGTTGTTATCTCAGCAAGGGAGTCGCATTTGTATGGGCCGAGCCAACTACACGTGTCTATTCATTCTGATAGCCTCCCTTTGCTGACCCTGGATAATTTCTCTGATTGGAATGGTGTGCCAATGACTTTCGCACACTACGATCATGTGTTAAGTGAAGCAGGGGTCACTAGTGTGGTTCGAACTCAAGTAGCCAACCAGCTGTTAATGGAATATATACTCGCAGTTGGTTTCCAGGTGACGATGAGTTCATTGAATATGGTCTCTTCCCAGACCTCATTGTGGATGAACATTTCATTGACGACCCTGAATCTAAGATAAGCTCTGATTCAAGCTCTGAATCTGATATGAGCTCCAACTCTGACATGGATGTGGACCACCCAGCTCATCCAGCAAATGCAGAACACAATGACAATTTACAAGATATATATCATCTTGAACAGGATGGGGATAAATGCACAATATGTCTTGATCTGATGTTGCCATCGATGCCTGTCCTTGCCACACCATGTGCACATTTCTTCCACCCAGAGTGTCTCCGAAATTGGATTACAGTTCAAGCCATTTGTCCACTTTGTCGATCAACTCTTTAGCCATAGGTCTATTGTATATCCGTTGTGAAAAGACAGTGTAGTTGCATCTATTTTGGGGGAGTTAATTTAAGGAAATGTAGGATATGAATGGAATTTTGTGTTTGACAATATTTGTATCTGATTTCCATTCAAATCATACCAGTGTATTTTGTAACTTTTTGGGGTACTTGGTGTATGTAAATGCATAATATTAATGAAATTTGTGTACTATTATATTTGTTTGTGATTTCCATTATATCATATTTGTCCTGATGGTTGAGTATGACATTGTGTTTTATTTGACAGAAAAGACCATCTGAACCTTGATGAATTTGCTCATATATCCTTTGTGGATTTGAAATAAATATAAAACTTATTTTTCCCAAAAATCCTGCACGGTTGTGCATCCCAAAATAGTGCTGACACTGATATCAGTTATAAGTAGTGGTGACACTGGCCTTATATTTTTTGATTTTGAACTGTATGTAGTGGGAAGAGGTTTTTAATGCCCAAAGTATTGTTGACATTTTTGGTTAGATTAGTTTGAAGTAATGGTGACACCAGACTTGTATCTTTTGATTTTGTAGTGTGTGTGGTGACATTATGTGGTTGAGATCCAAAGTAGTGGTGACACTGATATTAGTTACAAGTAGTGGTGACACTGGCCTTGTATTTTTTGTTTTTGAAGTGTATGTGGTGGCAAGAGGTGTTTAATGCCCATAGTATTGTTGACATTGTTGATTATATTAGTTTGAAGTAGTGGTGTCACAAGTTTGGTGGTTTCTGATATTGAAGTTTATGTGGTTGAGACCCAAAGTAATGCTGACAGTGATATCAGTTATAATTAATGGTGACACTGGCCTTGTATTTTTTGATTTTGAAGTGTATGTGTAGGCAAGAGGTGTTTAATGCCCATAGTATTGTTGACATTGTTGGTTATATTAGTTTGAAGTAGTGGTGTCACCAGTTTGGTGGTTTCTGATTTTGAAGTTTATGTGGTAACACTAGGTGGTTGAGACCCAAAGTAGCGCTGACACTGATACTAGTTACAAATAGTGGTGACACCAGACTTGCATTTTTTGATTTTGTAGTTTATGTGGTGACACTATGTGGTTGAGGTCCAAAGTAGTGGTGACACTGATATTAGTTACAAGTAGTGGTGACACGGGCCTTGTATTTTTTTATTTTGATGTGTATGTGGTGGCAAGAGGTGTTTAATGCCCATAGTATTGTTGACATTGTTGGTTATATTAGTTTGAAGTAGTGGTGTCACCAGTTTGGTGGTTTCTGATTTTGAAGTTTATGTGGTAACACTAGGTGGTTGAGACCCAAAGTAGCGCTGACACTGATACTAGTTACAAATAGTGGTGACACCAGACTTGCATTTTTTGATTTTGTAGTTTATGTGGTGACACTATGTGGTTGAGGTCCAAAGTAGTGGTGACACTGATATTAGTTACAAGTAGTGGTGACATGGGCCTTGTATTTTTTTATTTTGATGTGTATGTGGTGGCAAGAGGTGTTTAATGCCCATAGTATTGTTGACATTGTTGGTTATATTAGTTTGAAGTAGTGGTGTCACCAGTTTGGTGGTTTCTGATTTTGAAGTTTATGTGGTAACACTAGGTGGTTGAGACCCAAAGTAGCGCTGACACTGATACTAGTTACAAATAGTGGTGACACCAGACTTGCATTTTTTGATTTTGTAGTTTATGTGGTGACACTATGTGGTTGAGGTCCAAAGTAGTGGTGACACTGATATTAGTTACAAGTAGTGGTGACACGGGCCTTGTATTTTTTTATTTTGATGTGTATGTGGTGGCAAGAGGTGTTTAATGCACATAGTATTGTTGACATTGTTGGTTATATTAGTTTGAAGTAGTGGTGTCACCAATTGGGTGTTTTCTGATATTGAAGTTTACGTGTGCACACTAGGTGGTTGAGACCCAAAGTAGTGCTGATACTGATACTAGGTACAAATAGTGGTGACACCAGACGTGTATTTTTTGATTTTGAAGTGTATGTTGTGACATTTATATTTGCTCAACAATAGATTGTATTTGCACAATAATCGAGGGTTGTGAAACTTGTGCTCATATAATAAAATTGCACATGGGGGGCTTAGTGGAAATTTGCTCAACATTATCTTATTTTTGCTCAACAATAGGTTATTTTTGCATCACACTTGAGACTTGTGAAATTTTGCCCAATATGATTCTATTTCGTTTCTCAATATAATTTTATACTTTCTCAATAGAGTATTGCACAAAATGGTCTTATTTTTTTCATTAATAGATTAAAATTGCACAACATGCGGGGGGACTGGTGTAAATTTGCTCAACATCACCTTATTTTTGCTCAATAGTAGTTTATAGTTGCACAACAATCGAGGCTTTTGAAATATTCTCATCATGATTTTATTTTTTGTCAATATAATTTAATACTTTTTCAATAATTTTTTTGCCCAACATGGTCTTATTTTTGCTCATCATTAGATTAAAATTGCACAACACCGGCGATTTGGTGAAAATTTGCTAAATATGATCTTATTTTTGCTTAACAATAGTTTATTTTTGCACAAATATTCAGACGTTTGAAATTGTCTTCAACATATCTGTTGGGCTTAGTTTAGAGAGGCCCGACCCATTTCCCTTTTATTTATACATTGTTTGAACGTACTTCAGATTATTTGCAAGTCTTTTCATCTCCCTCCAGTTGTTCATCTTCCTCCACTCTCTTTCCCATTAAGATTTTCTCTTCTTAAGGGCGATTCCGGTTCTGGTATGTATCCCTTTCTGTTTTCTTCCTCTGAAAAAAAAGGTGATCGGTTATTTTGATGGACTATTTCAGCAAATTTTTTATTGTTGTATTTTACGATTTTCGTTTATCTTTCAATTACCTTTCAGTCTAGTAAACGCATATATTGTTCTTTGTTTTGCTTAGTTCGTATTGCATTATTTCTGTGGGTGTTGTTTGTTTCTTACTGTAAATAAAAGTTATCAGTTAGGGTTGATCTAGTTTTTCAGAAATTTTATTTTTCTTTGTGTTTCTGAAAATGTTTAATTCCTATTAACATTCATGTAATGTTTTATTTTTAAGTGATTGTCTAATATATGAGTGTATCTTTATTTTGTCTGTGTAGGTTTTCTCTCTTTCAATGACATTTCCAACTTTTACTGAACTAGATTACGACTGCATTGTTGGTACGTATGAAGTGGAAATATCAGCAACTGAGTCATATTGGTATGGACCGAGTCAACTCGTCGTGTCCATCCATTCTGATAGCATTCCTTTAACATTTTATCATGGTTCTGCTTGGAATGGTATGCCAATGAGTTTAGCCCGCTGCAATGAAGTGTTACATGATGCAGGAGTCACTAGTGTGATTAGAAGTCAGGTAGCCAATCGGCTTTTAATGGAATATACTAAAAGTTGGTTTCGGCCGACGTTGATTTTGTTTAGTATGGTCTGTGCCCGAACATCACTGTGAATGTACATTTCTTTGCTGACTCTTCGTCTGATTCAAGTTCTGAATCCGACATAAACTCTGACTCTGATATGGAGGTTGACCACCCAGATCATCCAGCACCTCCAGAGCATATTGACGGCTTAAGGGAGATATATCACCTTGATCTTGATGAAGACGAATGTACAATATGTCTGCAGCCGATGTTGGCGTCGATTCCCGTCCTTGAAACGCAATGCGAACATTTCTTCCACCCAAGTTGTTTGCGATCTTGGCTTATAGTTCAAGGCAATTGTCCTCTTTGTCGATCAGCAATCTAGCTGTAGGTCTCTTGGAAAATCGAAGTAATTATCATTTAGTACATTTTTGTATCTGATTTCCATTGTATGATATCAGTGTAGTTTGTAACTTTTTATGGTACTGGGTGTAAGCTAATGTATATTTATGAATGAAGTTTGTTCTTGATCATATTTGTTTGTGATTTCAATTCAATTATAGTTGTATTTGATGTTTAAGTAGGACATTTGTTTTTTTTTGACAGAAAAACACGATATGTACAATTAGGAATTTGCACATATATTCTGGTTAGATTTGGAACAAATATGTAACTAATTTTCCAAAAATTCATAGAAAAAATATATATATTTTAGATATAATATTCGTCCATAAACTGTATGAGAGCAAGTAAAATTTCATACATTATACATAATATCATAACATCCGATAAATGTTATTTGTGCCACTGGGCAGTTGAAGTTTATGTTGTGACACTAGATGGTTAAGGCCCAAAGTATTGTTGACACTGTTGGTTAGAGTAGTTTGAAGTAGTGGTGACACTAACCTTGTATTTTTTTTATTTTGAAGTTTATGTGGTGGTGACACTAGGTGGTTAAGGCCCAAAGTATGTTTAACAATCATATTAGTTATAAGTATTGGCGACACTACCCTTGTGTTTTCTAATATTGAAGTGTATGGGTTGACATTTTCTGTTATTGAAGTTTATGTGGTGACACTAGGTGGGTAAGTCCCAAAGTAGTGCTGACACTGATATTAGGTACAATTACTGGTGGCACTAGCCTTGTATTTTTTGTTATTTTGTAGTGTATGTTGTTGCACGAGGTGGTTGGGGCCCAAAGTCTTTTGTGACAATGTTGGTTAGAGTAGGTTGAAGTATTGGTGACACTATCCTTATATTTGTCTGATGTTGAAGTGTATGTGGTGACGTTTTTTGTTATTGAAGTTTATGTGGTGACACTAGGTGGTTAAGGACGAAAGTAGTGCTGACACGAGGTGTTTAATGTCCAATAATGATAACTGTAGCTCAAATAACTGTAATCCGTTTACAGTTTATAGTTTTATAGTTTTTACAGTTTTTTTATAGTTACTCTGTAATGAAGGGACCCAAATAACTGTTACAAGGAAGAAAACTGTATAATTATTGTCTATATATATATCCATAAATAATTCTTTGTTGTCCATTGGTGTCTGCAAACTGATTTTAACAGAAATCAGTATACTAGAACTTTTATTCTCACTGCTAACACATTCCCCTCCAAAAAGATGAATTATGGCAACAGTGTTGAGTTTTGCACAAGATTCCGCCAAATGATGGACGAGCTTGATGGTGTTGTTTACCGTGGGTATCACATGACTCTCGTTGATGAGGCATGTGAGACTAACAAAGAGGCTCGCAGGGTCGAGTTGGTGAAAGCCGTTGTGGTTCATTATACATTATATGAGGAATTACAAAGATCAATAATAACAACCGAACATCATATTCGGAGTGCATCCAAAGATGAAGACGCTGAAGCACTATCAAAGGTGATATTTGAAGTTTAATCCTTAATTTTTTTTCCATATAGTATTGAGTCTTGTATTTTATGTTTTATGTAGATGGAAGGAGAACTTGGCAAACAAAGACAGATGTTGGAAGAGGCAAAGGACAACCTCATGCAGTGTGTTAAAGAAGTTTTAGATGCAGAAATGGAAAGGAGGAAGAAGATTGATGACTTCTTAGGACTGTAGTTCTAGTATATTAATAACTGATAATATTGGACTAATGATATGATGCAACTTATTAATATCGTAATAATTATATGAATATTTTGTAATTTCGCACCTCATATTTGATATTATAAAGTGTTACTGAAGTTTTACGTCTATCTTTTGTGATACTGCGGACACATTGAGTAGTGTGTTGATTGTTTTGGTAAAAGTAGTGCTGACACTGTTTAACTAAGGTTTTATGTTATTGGTAATTTGCTCAACATCATCTTAGTTTTGCTAAACAATAGTTTATATTTGCACAACAAATGAATGGATATCATCAAATCAACTGTATGAATAAAATACACCAGTTATAAACACAAATCAAATATTTGATTACTAGGTGAGAGAACTATGCTGACATAGAGAAAAGAATACACAACTGTTAAGAAGCAGTTATAGTTGTATGCATCTTGACAAATACTATCCAGCTTAAAATCATAGGGAAAACAACTGTCTTAATGTTCACGAGAAAACTGTTCAGAAGCAGAGTACACAACTGTCTACTCTCAAATACATTCCAAAGTTTGCAAAAAAAAAAACATGAAATTGGGTTGTAGTTGTTCAACCAAGATTTAGTTTCTGGCCCTGAATCTCCTTTGAAGTCATTTTTGCATGGGATTTCGCTGCCTTCACAACTTTTGTGTTTACTTCATTCAGCTCTGAGCACACAATATCTGTTAGGTACTTCACCCGTAGCTTTGAGATATTCTTGAAATTGCCCTTTTCCAATCCACACTTGTACCCTCTCTCTGCCCCAAAGAAAGTCTCCATGTGACGCATGAGGCATACCCCAGAATGCAGAACTTTCTCTTCCCCAGCCCATGCGATGGGGACATTTGATGTTGGTGCAGTTGACACTATTTCTGCCTTTGCTCCAAGCCCCTTGTCTGTTAGATACGTAATTAGCATATCTCCCTACATGGATTGAATTATAAAGCATGTAATTTTAATTGTAAACTGAGGTGATATTTAAATGAAATTAATACAAGTAAAGACATATTAGATATCATTAATAAAACTTACCAAACATTCGAAGGGTGATGGAAAGGTGCAAGTTGCACCAGTGCAAGATGGGGGTGATATCAACGATTTGGATGACTTTGTTTTTAAAGTTGAAGACAACCATGACATAGAACACTTCTTGTTTAACCCCAAATACAATCTAATCAACATAATATAAAACAGATAGACATTAGTGATTGAGCTTGTTAACTTTAATTTGAAATTCAGTATGTAGAGAACTTTATTCAGGTGATTACGAGGGACTACCATGTCTACATCTCTCAAAGAAATGCGCGGTGACAAAGACAATGTAGTATCAAGGTGGAGGTTAAACCTCTTAAACTGTTCATCACAAGTTCATGATGATACACTCTCCACATTAAACTGGATCAAGAATAGAAATTAATAAAAAAAACAGACCCATTGTAATAATGACAAAGAATGGAGTGTAATTGAAGGATGAACTTGTAAAAATATTACAGATTTGTTGACATTGACAAATAGTCTTGCTGGTGATTGAACACTTTTATATTGTTCCTTGTGGTTGAGGACAGCTGTCCATGCATCAATAATGACACTAGACAAGTGGGTTTCATCTTCAAGTGTACCCATGTCTGTTCTAACAATTTCATCAGACTTGTGTTTAAATAAAACTTCCCTGCAAAGCGAATCATTATGAAGATGGATTAAGTAAAAATAATCTTTTACATGTAACTGAACATACATTAAGTAAATTAAGATTAAAATGAACTTACGTGCTATGAGTTATTTTCATTGCTAAATAGGCTGAAACAGTGCGCTCAATTTCAGAGATAGGATCATTAATATCAACAACACGTGAATAATAAGGGCTTCTCAAAGATGCAAAAGGTTTATGTGCTCTCCTTTAAGCTTCTTCTCTCTTTGTGTCATTCAGTTATACAGCAACATTCACATCAGATGCATTGACACGCGGTGATCTCCGTGTTGGCAAGGCAACAGGGGACTTGCATTTTCTTTTACCTCCCAAATGGTTCCCTGGTGGAATATCAGTTTGAAATTGAGTGGGTAGGGGATTTGAAATTATGCATAATGTGTCTGTAGTTTTAGCTTGAACATCCTGGTGTATTGGTGGATGACCATGGCCGTCTAGAGGAGCCTGGTTTGGTTCATTAGTATCGTTGTTTGCATCTCCAGTGTTCTGTGATGTCCCTTTATCTTTCTTAAAAACATGATCATTTAGAAATATATCAAAGGAAAATTCCCCATCTACTTTGATATTTGATTTCAATTTTTGCTTATTCTAATACGCCATTTCAATCTGAGTAATGCAATCTAAGAAAGCAGGGTCTGACCAGAATTTTTCTTGGGAGTCGTTAAAATTTGTGTTTGGAGAGTCATTCATATAAGACATGTCAGCAACATCTATAGCAGGCTCAGGGGTTACATCTTCCATCCCTAGAAGCTGGTTTGCCCCATGTAGAAGTCTTTTCACCTTGTCATCATGTTGTAGTTCAGGCGGTACATTTGTAGACCACTCAACAAAATCAGATATAGCAGATGCAAGCACAAAAGTTTTTTGAGCAAAAAATTTATCCAACTCTAGAAGATAACAACACATAAAAAACAAGCATAAAAAATAACCAATAAATATCAGAACATGCTAAATTGCACCAATATTAGATTGAATTGGTTTAAAGAATTCATATAAACCTCTACTGGGGGTGGTTGTTTTTTTGAATCAGTAGGGTGACTGGTGCCTTCATCGTTTTGTGCAGTAGTGTGCGGACAAGCTGTAGACGGTATGTCTTGATTGGGAGGAACCATTTGGTGAGCCTGGACTAAGCCACGGTCAAAGCCTCCGGTACTAATATCATCAGTTCCTCGTTTGTGCAAAATTTTGTAATTCATGCCAACAAACACTGGGAAAGAACGTCTCATTCTTCTGAGTGCAGTTCTTGTGAATAGTTTTAGCCTATCCATATAAAACAACTGCCACACCAAGGTGATAAACATATATCAGTATAATGATGGAGCGGGGAATGCTGACATGAATAATATTGTAGATATCGCGGTAAAAGTAGGCAGTGCTGACATGGGTACTACCTACATTGTAAAGAAATTAAGTTAACATCAGAGGAAAGGTTTAAAAAAAAAATACTTACAACCAAGAATAATAGAGGCCCTCTGAAATGGCCATTCTTGTTCTTTTCCCAGCTTTTCTTTGCGTCAACCAAACTTTCCAACACAACACCACACCAATTTAGGTATTTCATGTCACCTAATTCAGGAACTACTCTTATTAAACTGTGGTTGGCATGCCCGTTTCCTAGAGTATCAACCAAGATAGAGTCTAATATAACAATAAAGTTCACAAGGAATTGATCACCACAATCAATGTCAGCTATCAATTTATCCATCACCATAGATGTTGTTATATTATCCTGGACTTCAAATGTGCTTCTCCAATCTTGCACAAGACTGAAATTCTCTTTAGCTGTTTTTCTTCCAACTAAAACCTTCCCCATGGGGAAACCCATTGTCATATGCACATCTATTTCTGGAATTTCAAGTTCTCCTCCATTAACCAGCACCAAGCAACACTTGTTAGCATTAAACTGATCCACTAACCAATATGAAAGATGCAATGGTAGGGTAACAATATCCAAGTTGAACAAAAATCCAAACCCAATATCTTGAATGAATTTCTTCTGCTTGTCATTCATTTTTTTCAATGATGACACCAACAAGTGTGGGCTTGAACGTGCCTTCAAAGACGGGAGATTTTTTTGTCTTGTGTTCCTCTCATTCCTCACAATCATCTGCCTATTTTCTATGTTAGGTTGTGTGTCTGTGGGATCCGTTTGTTCATCAGATGTGATGATATGCACAGTTGGGTTTACATGTTGAACAACTGTCTCATTAGGTGAATGGTTATCCAACCTTGCAATTTCAACGGTTTCCACACCAACAGTGCTAACAGGAAGAGCAGTCACAGGGGGAACTTCTTTCTTACTGTTTTTTCGAACAAGTGGTTGAGAATCTTTGGATTCAAGTGACCGACAACCATCCCCTGCTTCATAGGCTTTACCATGCTCATTATCATCAAACAGTTCATCTTTGAAGGGAGGTGAATCTCTAGATAAATCAACAACTGGAGGTTTAACTCCAGATCTTTTTGATCTCTTGGAAATTCGATTTGGACTTTGTAGAACAGGTGAATTACTTAAACTCTGGGGACGTTTACCTATAGAATGAACACTTACAATCAATTTCTACAAATATTGAAAGTAATGACATTGTAATAGAAGGCAGTTTATACCGTATAAAATTCAAAATTGAAAGATAAATCCATCACATTAACTACAAATTATAATGTGCAAGTAATTGAATTAGCAATGGTAACTCTTGGAAGGTTGAATAACTGCTTGATTATAAACATTCAAACCTCTTGAATAAGCGCAATTTCCTGATTTTCGTGAAAACTAAACCCTAAACACAATTCGTTCTAATTTAAACTATAATATACGGAATACACGAAATCAAACCTTTCGGATCTGATGACATGTTGATGTATATGATAGATTTCGTCTCCACGAGCCTATAATCAAGCGTGAAGAAATCTCGCAAAGAAAGAGAGAGTAGATTTAGCTGGAGGATGAAACAAAACGAAGGTGATGGAGAACTTCTAGAATGAGAAAAGCGTTTTAGACATTTACATTGGTTGCTTTTTATATTTTTTTAGGAAAACCGTTTTTCTTTTCTTTTTTTTTTTGTATAAAATCGGAAATTGTGTAATACCTTATTTATTTCTTATTATTTAGCTTATAATTCCATACCTTAAATTTATTTTTCAGAAATTTTGCCTGGTACCCCTGTGGTATTGGCTATTTCGCGTGGTGTACGAAAGATTAACTAAATTCACCCGGTACCCTTGAGTTTTTGGTGTATTTCGCCCCGTGCCCCTGGTAAGTGAAAACTAACAGTGTCGTTAGTGCACCGTTCGTTCTATCTTCTGAAAGACGCTCAGGAGGGAAGGGAAGGGAAGGGAAGATAGGCGAGGAGAGGCCGACTGAGCCCGATGCACGAATCGCTGGCGACGAGAGCCCGGGGCTACCGAAAGGAGAGGTGGAGAAGGAGAACGACCCGACCTGGAGGAGTACTTGGAAAAGAAGGCTCGGCAAAAAAAGACGCCTACCTTTGTCTTCAACTTCAGCGATTTTGAGAGAGACGGGTCGACGAGAGGAGGCCGATGCTAACATGAGGAGGTCAACGACTCTAGACGCCAGTGGAGCCAATGGTATGATTGACATGCAGGCAAGTCTCGTTTCTTTCACACTGGTTTTGGTTTTGGTTTAGGGCTTTTTTCAAATTGTTTTTTTTTTAAATTTAGGTTGGATTACAGTTGAGGATCTTCAATTTTAGGTTCATATTATTACAATCGGGGGTTTTACATGTTCCTCGGTTGCATATGGTGAAACCAAAGAACATTAGTTGAATTAATGAGAGTCGAATTGAGGTTTCCTGATCTCCTCCCCTCCAGTTGCATTGATACTTAACAATTTTTACCTATAACGATGTTTCGATTATTGATTCAATTTTTACAATTAATGGAATTCAATAGGTTTGATTCCTTGAGTACTGTAATTCCTGGAATCTGACTTGTTAAACACTCATGGTGAATTTATATACCTTTGAACTTGGTTTCATCCCTTTGATCCAGAATCTGTATCATTTGCATTTAATCCATTTATACCTTCATGGTGAATTTATGATATAAAGCGCTTTGAACTGTGATGATAATAGCATACTTGTTTACCTCACTAAGATTACCTTGAACATTTGACGTGGAGTATGTGTCAATGCCTGATAACTGCAGTTCTTGCCTTTTGGGTGGTTCCTTTCCTTGGTTTTATATATGACTGATAGTTAGCAGCTATAGAAAGTTTGTATACTTCTACATTGTGCTTGTAGTTGTCATCCTAGTAGACGATTCTATGAAGATACATGTTACCTATTCAAAATGCTAGTGAACATGTTATTCAAATTGATGCTAGTATTTAGCATTACATGGACTTTTCTCAACAATTTATATTTCTTTTATTTTGTTTCAATTTTTGGTTATTTGGTATATTTAGCCTATTAGCTCAACTGGTAGAGCGATGTGTTTATACACAAAGATGTGGGTTCAAATCCCACATAGGCTGCATCTTGTTTATGAACCTTTAGGCATTAAAAATATAGATAATTTGTTTGAGGTCCTTTCACTAGAAAATGAATGGTTTTGCAGCTTTCGCTAACTAGTTTGTGTAAAAGATCATATTAGCCTATGTAGGAATTGAACCCACGTCTTTGTGCATAAGCACATTGCTCTACCATTTGAGCTAATAGACTTAGAGACAAGATAGGGCATCATGAAAGGAAAAAAATGGCACCATGATTTGTTATGAATATTGAAAGTAAAAGAACAGGAAGGCACCATGATTTGTTATGAATATTGAAAGTAAAACAACAGGAAGAATTGTAATTCCAATAATTTATGAAAGTAAAAAAAAAGGCACCATGATTTCCCCAAGCGTAGACATAATGGCTACGATAGGGTTGTAGCTCTCAACATCAAGCATGCAACTTTCTACAATCTTCCCCTGAATTGATCAACAAAATGCAGAACTTTCAATGGCAAATTGACAAAAGACATGATTCCTGGCAGAAAGTTACAGAAAAATCTCACATACATTTGATCCTTAAACACAAAATCCTCAAACTAATTTAGTAAACCAAATTACATAACTATCAAGAAAGTAAAACATCTATGCAAATGTGAGAACTAATAATATGTCGATAAGTGAACCTCAGCAGTGAACAAGTAACATAAGCTAAAATTTACCTTTCTCTCAATATTGTTTATCTCGACAGATTGTATTCTCTACATCAAAACAAAAGCTCGATATGCAACGAAGTTCCACTTATATTCATCTCACATTCTTAACTGTAAAAACAGCCTACAATGTGCCTTCTGCAACCTATCATCCTAAATGTTTAGTGAGTTTGAAATCAATTGCTTCCACTTATCTTATTATAATATCATGATTTTTTTCGTAAGGTGAAAACCTCCTTTGCCTTGTAATCTTAATGCATGAAAAATAATTATCTAGTTTTCCTACTAATATGAACTTAACCAATAGAAAAATGTGTAAGCATGTGTGCTTGTAACATGCTCATGCTTCTGTAATCCGCCTGTTCACCCTATGATATCCTATGTCCCCAATTTGCAACTCCACACAACTGATTAAGATGCATCATTTTTCCGATCCACTCGCCCACTATCTCTTTATCTCATTTTCATGGATAAATTCCCCAGGCAATCAAACCCCAAATTTTATTATGAAGAACAAAAGAACTCCAAATTCTTTAGAAAAATAACCTAATTTTCGCATAAGGTAAAAAACCCCAAATTCAAAGCCCCAAATTGCAAACACACTACACAGATCGAAAACCCAATTTGCAAAACCTAAATCGATTTACCTGGCCGGCGGCTCAACCACTAGCTCCGGCAAGTCGAGCGGCACCTCCACCACCCCTAGCGACTCCTCCGATGACCGCCTTGGTTGTCACCGATTCAAGGACGGGCCTCCACCTTCTCCTCCGGGTCGACGAGAAACCCTCTTCTCCAAGTCCTTGGTTTTTTTTGTCGAACCCTCTTCTCCAATTCCTACTCCAGGTCGGGCCTTTTCACCCTCTCCTTCCGGTAGCCTCGGGCTTTCGTCGCCAGCGATTTGTGCCTCGGGCTCAGTCGGCCTCCCCTTTCCTATCTTCCCTTCCCTCATGAGCGTCTTTCAGAAGATAGAACGAATGGTGCACTAACGGCACTGTTAGTTTTCACTTACCAGGGGCACGGGGCGAAATACACCAAAAACTCAAGGGTACCAGGTGAATTTAGTTAATCTTTCGTACACCACGCGAAATAGTCAATACCACAGGGGTACCAGGCGAAATTTCCGTTTATTTTTTCACAATATGATTATTTACTTTTCAATAGAATATGATTGCACAACATGGTTTATTGGTAGATATTTGCTCAAAAACATATTATATTTTCTCAACAATAGTTTATATTTGCACAACAATCGAGACTTGTGAAATTGTTGGCAATATGATCTTATTTTCTCTCTTTATGTTTACATACTTTCTCAATAGATTATTGCACAACATCGTAATATTTTTGCTCATCAATCATATAAAATTGCACAACATTGAAGGGCAGTAGGGGAAAATTTGCTCAACATCATTTTATTTTTGCTCAACAATAGTTTATATTTGCACAACAATCGACACTTGTGAATTTGTTAGCAACATGATCTTACTTTCTTTATTTATGTTTTCATAGTTGCTCAATAGATTATTGCTCAACATCGTCTTATTTTTGGTCATCAATAGAATAAAATTGCACAACATCGTATGATTGGTGAAAACTTGCTCAACATCATCTTATTTTTGCTCAACAATAGTTTATATTTGCACAACAACAACACTTTGTTGGCAACATGATCTTATTTTCTCTATTTATGTTTTCATAATTGCTCAATAGATTATTGCTCAACATGGTCTTATTTTTGCTCATTAATAGAATAAAATTGCACAACATCTTATGATTGGTGAAAACTTCTTCAACATCATCTTATTTTTGCTCAACAATAGTTTATATTTGCACAACAACAACACTTTGTCAACTTTGTATTGTTTTTTGAGTAAACAACAATGATATAAATTTGAAATTTCATGAGCACCGATGGCAAAATTGCGCTGACATAGATGGTAAAGAATATACAAACTTGTATTATTACATGATAAAATCTAAAATTTTATTCTATAATATTGAATTAATGTTTATTTTGAAACATAAATGTCATTCACAATGTCTAAGCTGTATTATTTCCTAACATTACTTTTATATAATACCGATGACAGAAATTGTGCTGACACCCTTATTTCGAATGCTTTAACCTCCTCTTGAACTCTCCCATTGAAAGCTTTCTATTTGAAGGTGGTCTTCCTGCTCTCTTTCTTACTACTGGGGGGTAAAATTTGATAGATTTTATCACATCAGGTATGTTCCTTTCATCTTCTTCCAACACTGGATATATTGTTTCTGCATATGCCATATGCCAAGCATCATTGCTGTAAAATTTTGCAACAAAATCAGACACATTTGCCTTTATGTGTGTAATGGCTGCTAGAGCATGTACACACGGTATTTTCTCGACATCAAATACCCTACATGTACATGTCCTCACTGATAGATCAACTATAGCTACAGCTCTGTGACCTTTGATCTCAAATTGTGATGCATTCATCCTTTCTACTCTGCATAACCCAACTTGCTCTTGTGATTTCCTTATCACCTTAAGGATTTTAGGAGTTATTCTATCATGGTTTTCTAGTGCTTTCTCTCTTCTCTCCTAGAACCATGACGTGAGCTTTTCTCTAACAAACTCCATAAGTGCCACAATGGGATAATCCTTTTTCCCTTTGAAAACGGAGTTCAAGCTTTCAGCATTGTTGGATGTCATCATGTTGTATCTATTGCACTTTGCATGTGCTCTGGCCCATTTATCAAAACCTGCTGACACTAGATATTCTGATAGTTTTGGATAGGTTGTTTCTATTTGTGCAAGGTAGTTGTTGAACTCTTGGATAGTGTAACTCTCTGCTACTTTTTTGAACATTTTCCCCAATTCATTTTTCTTGAATGTCGCTTTGATGTTTTGTTTCAAGTGCCACATACATATGCAGTGTGTAGCTGTTGGGTAAACTAAAGATATAGCCCTTGAAATGCTAGCATGTCTATCAGAGACAAACACTAAGTCATTTGAGGGAGGCACAACCTTCAACAGCCGATACAAAAACCATTCCCAAGAGTTGTTGTTTTCGGAGTCAACAATACCAAAGGCAAGCGGAAAAATATGTCTGTTTGCATCTTGCGCAATAGCTCCAAGCAACGTGTCTTTATATTGTCCAGTTAAGAATGTGTCATCAATAACAACAACCTGGTAGATAAAGAAATGAAATTACTGATCATATTGAATTTATGAAAATCAATGAGAACAGAATTTATGTTGACACTAAGTAAGACATACCTTCTTTAAGAGGGGGAATGCTCTGATGCACTGTCCAAAGGAGAGGAACAAGTACTGAAACATGTCTTCTTTGTCTGTTGAAATTAATGCTATGGTCCCATTGTTTCTCTCCATGAGCATGTGGAAAAATGATGGAAAATCTGCATAATTTGATTCTGGTGTCCCCTTAACAATTTCGTGTGCAATTTTTGATGATTTTCATGCTGTCCAGTAGGTAATTGTCATCTTTTTTCTGTTCTCATCTTATCCATTATCTGTGCTGGTTTGTATCCAGTGTCAACACTGTGTAATTTCATTCAAATTAGAATAAGTAATATATTAAAAAGCAAGATTAAATATAAATACTATTTCTTACAAAATTTACTCACCTTGATTCGATGATGCTTGCAACCATAGAGGATGAAGGTTGTTTGCAGTGTTTTGTTCTGATATCCCACGTGCAGGTGTGCATGTCAACATATACTATAACCTCATGCCAAGTTGTACCGAAAGTTTTGACATGCACTTTCCATTTGCAGTTAGGATCTACATAATACACCCTATAATACTTTGTATCTGATTTTGCCACATGAAAACCAAATATCTTGGTTATTGACAAGATTCCCAAAGCATTCTTAACTACTTTCCTTGATTCAAAGCTTTTGCCTATGCACATCAAGTTTTCTGAATTCAGATTCAGACTAGGCACAGTAGAGTTATCAATATCCCAATCTTCTAGTGTAGTTTCTCTCCCGTGTGCTGAAGAATAGAGTGTTCTCCATGTTTAAGCTGCGGAATCTTCATCACTTGCAGTATCACTGTTTACAAAATACATGTCATCTCCAGTATCTTCTAACAATACACCCTTCATCCTGGTGTCACCGATCAATGTCATGCTATTTTCCCCTGAGACAATGCCGGTTATATTTGGATTGCATGTCACCAACTGTAAACTATCAGCTGAGAATGCATGTTGATCTTCTTGTTCACTATCTATTTTAATGCTGACACACAACTCAGCAGCAAATTTAACATCCTGTAGTTTGGACACCTTTAAAAATTCTTTCAAATCAGCATCACATTCAACATTAAGGGGAGCTCTCAAGAATTTGAAAGGTTGTAAATGATTGAATTCTAATTCAAATGCACTGTCTACATTGAATCTGTTGTGCACTTTTTCAGTTAAACCCTGTAGTGTTATTGAGTCATCAAGCATAAACACCTTTGAAGTAGTGTCTCCAACAAAGGTTGGACCTGAATCATCAAATAACCATTTCCCACCATATACAACTGTAATAACATGTGTTGCCATTGTAATCTGTAGAATATGAATTTAAGAGGATAAATACATTGTAGTAGTAACAAACACAATCTGATTGAAACGATGACATGAGCAATCAAAGTATAATGATGACATGAGCAATCAAAGTACAATAAGGAATGGGGAATTTCAATATGTTGTCAAATGCAATATTGGATGCAACAATGAGGAATTTATATCATTAAATCAACTAGATGAATAGAATACACCTGTTATGAACAAAATCCTACAAAATTTGCACCTACGGTGCAAATTTTCTATCATTCAAATGCAGTGCTGACATGAAACATTCAAAGTGTAATAAGGAATGGATACATCATTATATTGTCAAATGCAATAATGGATTCAACAGTGAGGAATTTATATCATTAAATCAACCAAATGAATAAAATACATCTGTTATGAACAAAATCCTACAATGTTAATAAAGAACATGTTGTTCATTATATTGTTAAATTCAATAATGGATGCAATAGTGAGGAATGCATATTATTAACTCAACTACATGAATACAATACACCAGTTATGCACACAATCCTTCAAAATTTGCGCCTCTGGTGCAAATTTTCTATTATTCAACTTTAGTGATGACATGAGCAATCCAAGTGTAATAAGGAATGGGCTATTCATTATATTGTCAAATGCAATATTTGATTCAACAATGACAAAATACAACAGTTATAAACACAATCCTACAATGACAAAATACAACAGTTATAAACACAATCCAAGTGTAATAAGGAATGGTGCAATCAAAGTGCAATAAGGAATTGGGAGTTTAATATGTTGTCAAATGCAATATTGGATGCAACAGTGGGGAATTTATATTATCTAATCAACTATATGAATATAATACAGCAGTTATGAACACAATCCTACAAAATTTGCACCTCCGGTGCAAATTTTCTATGATTAAAGTGTAGTGATGACATGAGCAATCAAAGTCTAATAAGGAATGGATACTTCATTATATTGCCATATGCAATAATAGATGCAAAAGTGTGGAATCTATATCTTTAAATCAACTAGATGAATACAATACACCTGTTATGAAAAAAATCCTATAAAATTTGCACCGGAATTTTCTATGATTCAAGTGTAGTGATGACTTGAACAATCATCGTGCAATCATAGTGTAAGCAATCATAGTGATGACTTGAGCAATGTAAAATATTAACAAGCATAAATAAGCATAAACATGCACAGATTCGATTGGAAACTTGAAAATTACACATATATAGCAAAAAATGATCATAATCAGTAATTCATTCTTCAAAAATCAATCAAAATTTGCGCCTTTATGCATTTTGACGCATTCCATAATAGTAATCATTTGATTCTACTGTATGTGTGATTCCATAACATTAATCACTTGATGCTTAAAAAATGAATCAAAATTTTCGCCAAAGGCCTAAATTTTGATGCATATCGTAGCAGTAATCATTCGATTCAACTATATTTCATATAGATATAGCATAAATAAGCATAAATAAGCACAGATTCGATTGAAGACTTGAAAAACACACACATATAGCAAAAAACGTGCATAATCAGTAATTGATGCTTCAAAAATCATTCGAAATTTGCGCCAAAGGCGCAAATTTTGACGTAATCTATAGCAGTAATCACTCGATTCAAGTCGTCTTCTTTAAGTCAAAAATTGGAGGAAAAATTGACGTAATCCAAAACATTAATCAATCGTTTTCTTTAAGTCAAAAATTGAAGGAAATTTGCGCCTTCGGCGCAAATTTTATGTGATTCTTCAGCATAATTGAAAATCAACTTAGAATCGTCCAAATTTTAGTAAAATTTGTGCCTTTGGCGCAAATTTTCCATGAATTCAAGGTAGCGTTTGTTGTAGCTTGTAATCGAACGCTTTGCTTACCTGATTCCGTAGAAGAGACGCCGAATCGGGGGTTTTGATGATATCGGAGAGATGATCGGCCCTAAATCCTTGCAATCGCCGTTGAGCAGTCCGCGAGAGAGAAAGAGAGAGCGTGCGGAGAGGGAGAGCCGGAGGAGAGAGAAACGCGCATGGGAGAAGGGAGGAGGTTTATATTTAGGAAATTTCACAAATTTGTCCCAAAACGTGGACATTTCACAAATTAGTCCCTATTTCGTGGCTATTTCGCAAATTGCCCCCTTTTTTTTTTTATCAAAATGAGTGTTTAAAAAAAGGCAAAATGGTCATAAATAGACCAATTTTTTGCCAAACTTGCAAAAATAGCACACTGGTGGGAAATTTTGCAAAAATAGACCCTTTTCCATTTTTTTGCACAAAAGTGCCCGTCATCTCACCCCTTGTAGCCGGTTTTGGTTGGGAAAAGAAAAAAATGAAAAGAAAAAAAAAATGGTGACTTGACAAGGCATTTAATGCCTCCCGGGGGGCTATCATCACCACACCCCCTCTCTCTCTCTCTCTCTCTCTCTCTCTCTCTCTCTCTCTCTCCAACCGGCACTCCATCTCTCCATTTAAAAAAAAAACCGTTTGAAAGGGGGAGGAAGAAGAGACGCCGGCCACCACACCTCACCACTGCGACGATCGCCGGCCGGGAACTGTCGGAGAAGGTATGCCCCCTTTCCATTTCACTCGGGTTGTCCGTTTTCTTCGAATCTGGGGTGTGGGGTGGGTGGATGAAGGAACCTACTATGGTGGTAAGGGATTGAATGTCAAAGGTGGGTTGATTGCTGGGTTGTGGAGGAGTGACAATGGTGATTGCGATTGAAGGAAGATGAGGGCGGTTTTGGGGTATGGATAGGGCAAACAGGCGGTTAGGGTTTAGGAAGGCGGAAGAGGATGACAATGGGGGGAGTCGAAATTGGGAATGGGGAAGATTAGGGGGCTGATTGAAGAAGAAGAATTGAGGTTTTAGATGTGTTTGATTTGGATTTTTTTTTGTTTGAAAGAGAAATTGGGTGACATTGGTTTCGAATTGGATGCAAAAGTACATCATTCATTCGCATATCTTTGTTTTCTGCAGAATCTGCATAACTTAGGTGACAGAGGTAAATGAACTCCTAACACGTGACATTTTCAATGTGACACATAAATGTTGATATTTAAAGGATATTGTCCTAATTTTTCGATATGAAATTAAGCGACAACTAGAATCTGATATGAATTCGAATAGTCCTACGAAAGAATACCACGTATTCCCTTTGATGTTATTATCTTGTTTTTAATTTCAATTTCATTGATTGCTGGACAACAATGTCGTTTTCTGTTTTAATTGGGCTTGTTTCTGAATTATAAATGAGTTTTGACATACCCAGGTCAACTGATATTGTTTTCTTTATGTTTTTGTTCACCTTAGTCCGTATGAGTGATGCTAAACACCTAATCCCTGCAGATGAAAGTGTTGGAGGAGGTCGTCAATGGACTGCGGGTTGATAAAGGGATGGGAAGAGCCGGGGAAGAAATAGAAAGGGATGCTAGCGCTTCTTTTGACTTTGATGCAAAGAAGGAGGGTGATGTTGGGAAAGATGGAGTTGAAGACAAACTTTTCGATGAAAATGAAGGGGATTGAGGGGGCAAGAAAGGATGAGGAGGTAAGTTTGTTTTTGGGTGACATGGTGTTTTATGTTTAGTGACACGGGAAATCAGTGATCCACTTTAAAGTTTGAATTTGTTTTTCAGGTTGTTCATGTCGATGTGATTACAACGATTGCACCTGAAGTTGGGGAGAAGCCTTTATAAGGAAAAGATGATAAGTTAAGCTCCTGTGGTCCGTCGAAAGGATGATGTCGAAGATTTTAGCAAGGAAGAGAGTGTGGATGTACTTGTCAAGGATGGGGGGAAGGGTGGAGAGGACCCAGATATGGATATTGAGGCAGTGATTTAGCAAGGAACAAAGATGGGGAGGCTGAGGACAACGACCACAAAGGCGGGGAGACGGAGGGTACACCTGAAAGGGATGACCAACCACCAAAATGACAGGATGATGAGGTAAGTTTTCTGCTAGGTGACATGGTATTTACGGTTAAATGACACGAGTTAAAAAATCTGGGAATGTCATATATGAATTTGTTTGTTATTAGTTCATGTAACAAGGTTGTTACTGTTGGGTGATAGGGTTTATTTAGTTTGTTGAGGCTGTAAAAGCTGAGGGTGTGCGAGTCAAGAAGACTAGGAAGGCTCCGGGAGGTGATGGAGAAGACGATGTCGTCAGTGCCGACGCGATTCAACTGGGACTTGTATCTGTGTCCGACAATGATGATTTAACCCGGTGGATGGCAAGGTACCCCACATCTGTATTTATCTCCAACTTATTCTACAAAGGATGTCATGCATTAACCTAACATTGTCATCGTGAGTGTGTAGCGGGGATGGAGAGAAGTGGATGACATGCTACGACACGGAGCTTATGAAGGAGTTATGATCTCCGTTGCCATCGGGACGTAGAGGCAGTTGGTCACTATTGTCATCTTCCATGATATACTGTTATAAACCACCGACAACTTTTTATCAGGGTAGACTTTTCATACCCCTAGGTTGTTATGAACTTTTTTGGGGTTGTATTTTCTGAAATTTGGTGCTCAAAACATGTAGGATGTTATGATCTTCATTAGTCAATAAGTGTAGTATTTTATGACATTGGTTGGTCAATACATGTTAGTCTTTTATGAACATTTTATGCACTTGGGGGTTCGTTACGAATGTACATGGTTTTGAAATGTTTGGGTGGAAAAACAGACGCGTTAAATCCTTCAAGTGACAGGGTCATATAAACAGGTGATATGGTTCATTTCGAAAATAAATTTAAAGTGAAAGCCCAAACTGTAACACGTTAATTCCTTCAAGTGACACGACCATACAAACTGGTGACAAGGGTTATTTTCTTAACAAATTGGTAGACACTAAGAAACGTGAAACGTCAAAATTAAACAAGTGACAGGTTAAATCCTTCCATGCTTGTTGTTGCCATCTTCCATGGCAGACTGTTATAAACCGTTTGCCAATTTATATGAGGGTGTGGTTTTCGTTGCACTAGGTCGTTACTTGATCTTTGTTGTTATGTCGTTGCTAAAAACTTTTAGGATGTTATCATATCTGTTGGTCAGTTGTTTTACTCATTTATGACATTAATTGCCATCTTCAATGGTAGATTGTAATAAACCACTGACCACTTTATATCAGGGCTTGGTTTTCCTTTCACTAGATGGTTATGAACGTTGTTGTGATTGTACTTTATGAACTTTGTTGCTCAAAGCTTGTAGGATGTTATGATATCCGTTGGTTAGTAGTTGTAGTATTTTTAACATTGGTTGGTCAGTAGATGTTAGTCTTCTATAAACATCATATGTAGTTGGAGTTTTCTTTATCCACGTACTTGTTTTTATAATGTTTGGGTGGAAATAATAGTGACACGTGAAATCCGTCATGTGACAAGGGCATACAAAGAGTTGACAGGGGTGATTTCCTTATGAAAATGGCAGACACAACGAGAAATGTAAATCAGAAAATTAAAACAGGTGACACATGAAATATGTCATGTGACACCGTAGAACTACAAATCATCCCAGTCTTCTTCGAGCTTCACTTCATAATCTTCGGCTTCGAACGAGCTCCAAAACTCTTTCGTGGGGGTTAGCCCATCATCATTGATGTCCGCATATTTAGTCATGTTTTGCATCATGTTTTTATTTCATTCAAGTCCTTTTATTAGCTTTTATGTTGGGAAAGTAAGGAAAATGTGTAGTTATGTTTAATATTGCAAGATATGGAGTCTACACAAGCTTTGGTGTGATTTTATAGGTTTTGGAGCTGATTTGGAAGAGTTTTGACGCACTTTAGAGCTTAATGAAAAATCATGAATGCAATGGAGAAGCCAAGCAAAAGCAAAAAGTGGTGTAGCTGGAGAAAAGCCTTATTTTCGCCACCCATCACTTTGATTCAAGATCTGGAGCCTTCATGAGATTTGTATTCCTTGAAAAGAGCTTTCCAACGCATATTTACATGCTTCAATCAGATTAACGAGGACTCGGAAAAGTATGATTAAAGTCAGAGTCGAAAAGCTGGAGAAAAACAGAACCTAGTGCATTCGAACAGATACCTCGACGCCGACACCCAGACCTCGACGCCGATACCCTGCGCACCAGGAGAATTTTCTACGGGCTGATTTATTTGCTTAATGGGCTTTTTAATTAGGGTTTTCATCTAAATTTCTTTTAGGATCTTTTAGTTAGATAGACTTGGGATATTTTATCCTTCCTTAGATAGATTATATTATTTTCCTAAGATAAAATCTCTTTCCTTGGAGATTAAGTCTTAATTTCTATCTTTAAATAAAGTCAATTAGAGGCTAATTAGGAGGAGGGAATTACACGCTGAATTGACAGCAGCTTAGGACGTGAGTTTTGGAGTTTGTGGTTGAAGGTTTTTACATTGGTTTTGAGGTTTGATTTTATGCAATTTCATATTACGTTTTATTCAATTTTCAGCATGTTTTCTATATCTATGTGTGAGTAGTTCCCTTTCTTCTAGGGTTGGGGTGAGCCCAACAATAGCCATGTATGAAAGCTTGAATCTATGATGTTTTTATGAGTTTATCATCATCTATCTTGTGTTTAATCCTTTGCGAAAGTTGAGGACAATTCCATGTTTATGATTATGAAGCGAAAGTGGATTTAATTATGAATTTGGATAGTAATTAGAAATCTTTGACGAAAGTAAAAGAGATCTAATTAAGAAAAGGTAGAACGAATAGGTTTTATGCGAAAGCCTCTATTGTCTATTTGTGAAGTATGCGAAAGCTATCTTTTGATGATAAAAACATGATCTTTGTTCTATTATTCTTGTGTGGTTTATGCATGGTTGTTGTTGTGGTTATCCCTTGACCTTGGAAGTTCTTTTTATATTGTTTACATCCCTAAAATCCCTTGCGTTTTGTTCTATTTTGCTGCTGGAAAATAAACAATCACTCGACATTCATCACTTCTCTCGACCATCCCCTTGATATCGACCTCTCTAGTCGATATCGACCGCCTTTGCTACTGATTTTTGTGTGTTGTTAGATCACAGGAACTACTCTAGAAAGTGCTCTCCTCTCTCCAGTGGAATGATCCCGACTTCCGCTATCGACATAGTGGGAACTGAGGTATTTTATTTGTGGTTGATTTCCCATCACAACAAATTGGCGCCGTTGCCGGGGAGGGTAACAATCGTCATCTAGAGTAGTTGATTTTCGGAGTTGGGACTAGCCCATCACTTCCTTGCTTTCTAACGCTACTTGTTTGCTTCTTGTATTTGTTTTGGGAGGTGTATGCGACACGCTGATCGAATAATAGAGTTTGAGGCTTTAGACGAACCGGAGCGTTACTTTCATCTAAGAGAAAGGCTAAAGGGAATCATGGCCGAACGTGAGACTCTTAAGCAAACAGTGGAGAGGCTGCAAAGGGAGAACCAATAGGCCAATCGTGCTCGAGAACAAGAGGCCGAGAGGACACGTCAAGCGGAGGAACAACTTGCTAGGATTCCTCGTAATGCTCAGCAATATATGCACCCACCTCTTAGGGTGCCCGCATCACCTATTGTCTTCCCCAACGCTCCTGCTAATTTTGAGATCAAGACAAGCTTCATTGCCATGGTCAAGAAGATCTAATTTTCGGGGAAACCAACGGAGTGCCCTATGGAGCATTTGCGCGAGTTCTTGGATATTTGTGACACCATCGCTCATGGTGACACTTTGGATTATGTGAGGCTTAAGGCCTTTCGATGGTCACTTGCGGGGAAGGCACTTCATTGGCTAAATAGCTTGCCAACACAAACCATCACCACTTGGGAGCAATTGCATGATTCCTTCTTAACCAAGTTCTTCCCACCTTCAAAGACATAAGAGCTAAGGAAAAATTCACTACTTTCAAGCAATTGAGGGTGGAAGACTTGGCGGCGGCATGGGAGAGATTCAAAGAGCTTCAACGTCAATGCCCTACGCATGGGCAACCCGAATATGTGCTCCAAGAGATCTTTTTCAATGGGCTGAATTCGGCAACAAAGGATCGGATTAATGTTCACACCAACCTCCGGTTCCTTGAGATGACTCCGGAGGAAGCATGGGAAGAGCTAGAGCGCTTGGTTGAGTACGACAACACCTATGGGACCTCCGAAATCTCGGATGTGAGGCCCCCACCATCTATGGCTCTCTATCAACCATCTAAAGAGATTGATCCGGATGTTCGCGAGCAATTTAGGAAGGATCAAGTGAGAAAGCTACAAAAGCAAGTTCGGCATCTATCGGCAAATCAAGCATGCATAGAGTGTGGATCTACTTCCCACACCACAGTCCAATGCCCTCACGCCGATCAAGTGCACCTAGCCGAGACATATGAGGATGCTCATTATGTGGGAGGTCCTAGCCAAGGAGGAAACCAAAACACTTGGGGCAATCGTCAACCCCAACAAAACTATGGCGGACACAACTTCTATCGAGCTCCAGGCCATCCGGAGCGTGAGAAATCACGCAATGATATGAGCATGATCCTTGAGGAGATGAGGAGGAATCAAGCAAAGAATGACCTTGCTAACTCGACTGTCCAAACTCAATTGCAAGGTCTCAATGCTCGCTTTGGGGAAATGGACATATGGAGGAGAAACATTGAGACCCAAGTGGGTCAATTGGCGGCTCAAATTCCAAAGCAACCCGGCACCCTACCAAGCCAAACCACGGCTAATCCTAAGGGCCATGCCACCGGGCATGTTGCTTCCATCAAGCTAAGGAGTGGACGCTGTAACACCCCCTTTTTAAATCCCAAGGGAATGTTACAGCGCCAGTGAATCTGCAGACTTTAATGTCTTTGAATTCACCTAAGGCTTATAGGGACATGCAACCATGCTCCCATAAACAAGATGATAATTTAAAATACAATCAAATAGGCGGAAGTGAATAAAATTCATTAGTTTAGAATATCTGCTCATAATAACATAAAAATCCCAAAACTATAAAGTATGAATAAATTCCAAAATAGATGAAATTAAAATAGCGGTGCGGAAACTTTTGAGGTTCAAAATAAAATATTCAATAACTGATAGCCCGCTCTTCAACTCTCTCCTGCTCCGTTGTTTGCACTAGACCTGTGGAATATGGTCTGGTGTTTCGTGAGAACGAAAGACACCAGCCATCCAATAAATAGGATGGTTAGTACAATTAAGACTAGCAAATGATAAGGAAAATGTTCACACTTTAACCTTACAGTGACCATAAAACGGTATGTCTCAGGTTAAGGGAATGACACGAATATTTATAGTAGAAACTGAATGAAAATGATAAAAATTCACACATGACTCGGATGATCATATCGATCGATTATAAGATAAGAAATGGAATTATACTCGAGGCAGATAAGTATAATAACTGAAATGATCACCTATTTAACAGTCGATAATAAAGATAACGATAATAATAATAATACTACGTGGTACCAGTCGGGCCTTTAACAAGGACCACGACCTACATCAGATCGTTGTTTTATCATCCCGCAGAGAATGCATTCCGGGATGGTGTTTCATGAAACCTTGTAAGGCGGTGGCTTAACGAACCACAACCTGCAAGTCAGTCTACTGCATAACTTGCCAAAGGCATAAAGCCACTCGCATCACGTGGTGCGCATTTTAACATATCACAACTAAGCATCACATGGTGCCTATCTTATCATATATAAACAATTAATACTAGGTGATCATAATAACGACATTAAATCAAACAGGGACAAGCATGGATAATTCAAAGGGTCTTACTATCACATGCCACTAGTTTGCATGAAAGAACAAGCAGAATATCATGCACTTTAGGAAGAAGAAAATGGGCAACCTTTATTTATCTCGAGTTATAACAAACAATCACATTTAATACTATAACACTATAATTACTTTAATAATAATTGCCCATTAATTTAACTCATGCCAATTTATGATTAAAAAGATAAATTACATCAAGCAGACGGGTATGCAATTTATCGAAATTGGCAAGGAAATTGGCCACAGGGCCGCATTCGACACGGAAGAATTTTAAAGGCACAACAAAAGAATCACGAAACACGCAAAGGGTGTTTGAACGAAATCACTTGCCTTGACTTTCGATGATCAGCTGATGACAACCAGGCGGGATTTTAGCACCTATTGAATCCAACGGAAAAAGGAATATTAATATTGATATTTTATGAAATTAACTTTACTTAACTCAATTTGAAATTGAATTAATTCTATAAAGCTAAATATTATATACCAATATGAATTCCTCGGGGAGCGAGATCCGGCGTGAGTGCTTCGAGATTTCTTGGTGTCGCTGAAATGGGCAAGAACCGAACAGTTTAGAAATATTGGCCACTTAAATTAATAAATAATTAACTTAGGGCCAAAAACGGAAATTGTATAAAACAAGGGACATTTTTGTAATTAAAACAAAAGAGATTAAAAACCCCAATTCACTGCCTTCTTCACTCACGTACAGGGGCGACAATGGGACGAATTGGCGAGCTCCTCGGCGGCGATTTGGGGACGACGACCGACGCTCGGACTGGGATGGTCGTCGGCAATCGGTGGCGGCGCTCGGACAAGGGTCGAAGGCGGCGCGATGGTGGTCGCGAGGCAACAGCGGTGATGGGCAGCGATTGCAGAGCTCGGCCTTGGGCTTTCCTCCGGCGTCGATTGGCAGCGGCGGTTGGGAACGACGACCGCACGACGGATGGAGACGGTAGTCGGAGGCAATGGGCAGCAGCGGTGATGGTGACGGCACCGCAGCAGCGCTCGGGCGGGGATCGAAGGCGGTGCTCTTCCTTCGGCGTCGATGAGCGAGTGCAGCGACAATCGGGGGCGACTCGGTCGGCCTCGACCTTCTGTGCTCCGGCAAGGCTGCGCTGCAACGACTCGGTGGTGGTGAAAAGCTGCGAAGGTCGGCTCGGTTGCTGGCGGTGGTGGACTGCGGAGGTCGGGGGCGCCGTTGGAGTACGGGGAGAGGAGGGTTGCGCTTCACAGGAGGAATGGGAAGAGGAAGGTGGGAGGCGGTGAGGCGTGTGATGTTGGATTGGTTTGTGGAACCCTAGGATTAGACGTGTATCTGTACGGTGGAATTAGGTTAGATAAAATATAGATTTTTGATCCTTTGAAATTAAGAATCAATTAAGATAGAGATAACGGGTAGAAGATATATTTTAAGGAAAATAAATAAAAGAAGTGGATAAAGACGGAGATAGATGATATATTTCTCTACTTTAGCGGGATGAATATTATTTAATTAAATTTCATAAAATAAATAATAAGGGTATTTAGAGGATTTATGTAATTAAATACATCATATATTATTTCTCTTTAGAATAATTTAATTATTCTAATTCATACCATATATCTTATGTGAATTTATCAAATGACCAAATTCACAAGATATATACTATAGTTTGAATATAATATAGATTTATTTAATTAAATAAAAATAAGAAATAGCCCAAAAAAAATAATTTGGGGTATTTCATACCTCCCCACTAAAAATAAGTTTCATCCCGAAACTTAGAGAAGAAACGAGAAATGAATCGAATATAGGATAGTAACCTTGTAATAGATCAGATGATATAGATTGATCAAAGCATAGCTAGGTGTAACTAACAATGGTTCCCGAATGGGTAGAATGTAATCATGCTTCGGTTAATGAACTTATCGAATACGTGAACGATGAGAATTACATCTAAAGTAAACCATTGCTTTCTGTTGCTTTCCGAACTCCTCAATGGTAGAGCTTAAAATTTTTAATCCTATGAAAACAGTGCATCTCTATAGTTGTAAGTATCTAAAATAAGGATAATAAAATTTTGAGAGACATCTTTTATGAGATAAGTGAACCCGCACCACATAAGAAACAGGCTTAACTAGGTTGTCATTGGCTTTCGTCTCAGCCCCATCTAGCTTCCTTTTCCAGGTTGCCAAATGGCCCGGGTGGCTTTGAAGGCAACCATTGTGACAAAACTAGCCAGCCTTATTCATATGAGATGAGTTGTGGGTCTTCGTCTTCTGATTTGTCGACATCAACATTGTCCAGTTCCTCAGTACATGCGTCCTTGTCTTCTTCATAAACATAAATCGCGCATATCTATATACTATTCTCAAGCTTTTTACCAATGAGAGTTCGGTTGCTCGATCATGGAAAGGAAAGATGAGATATATAACCCATGATCGTTCAATACTATCAAGATTTAGGAAAGGTGAACCTACTTACGTATGACATATCGATCATTAATCACTGATTTCACATGCGGGCATGATTCCTACTTATACAGAAGCAAAACAAAGGAGCCCTTCTAGAGTCTATAGGGAGCACTTCCCGACTCTTTTTCGATATCTATAAAAACACGGATTGACCAGCTTGATATGGAATCAAAAGTATCAACATAGTGAAACCGATTTTATAAAATGAAAGGAATATTAGTGGGGAGGTGTTCATAGCTTATATGGTATTCATCATTAGAATATTACCAATTCGCACACCAATTCCCCACTTTGACTCGAACCTGTAAGGTTGTAAAGGAACTATGACAAAAGGTCTCAGACAAGCTTCCCTTATTTATTAATATCCAAATAAAGGAGGTAATGGAATCACTTATGTGACTCGCGCTAAGTAGAAAACAACCGAGGAAAGCGTTTCCCCATTTCTTCTTCAGTTTCCAAAGTCAACTCCTTAGTTCCGTGCTTTGACCAAAGCACTTTGACAAGCAGAACTACCTTGGTGCGAAGTTGCTTCTCTCGTCGCTCTAGAATCTACACCGGTTTTTCCTCATAGGTTCCGGTGGGGCGGACCTCAATGTCCTCATAACTCAAGATATGGGTTGGGTCGGGCATATACTTCCGTAACAGTGATACATGAAAGACGTCATGTACTGGATGAGCTGACGGAGGCAGAGCAAGGCGGTAGGCAACATTGCCTACACACTGCAGAACGTCAAATGACCCGACATATCGAGGTTTCAGCTTCCCTCGCTTTCCGAATCGAAAGACTCCCTTCGTGGGAGACACTTTCACGAACACCTTGTCGCCCACCTCAAAGTTGACCTCTTTACGCCTAGGGTTGGCATAAGACTTTTGACGACTCTGAGCGGTCAACATTCGTTGCCTGATCATCGCAACTTCTCCAACTAACTTCTCTAACAGCTCCGGACCTATATGGATGGCATCAGTCGCATCATCCCAACATACTGTCGATCAACACTTCCGTCCATAAAGGGCTTCAAAAGGAGCCATCTTTATGGATGCATGCCAGTTGTTGTAGGTGAACTCAATCAAACTTAAACTGGTCTCCCAATCTGTCGGCCTATCTAGGACACAGGCTCGTAGCATATCCTCTAGTGTTTGGATGGTCCTTTCTGACTCACCATCTGTCCGAGGATAAAAAGAAGTACTGCAATTCAGCTGAGTTCCAAGTCTCTCATGTAACTTCTTCCAGAACTCTGAGATGAATCGTCCATCACGATCAGAGACAATGGACGGCGGAACACCGTGAAGGTGGACTATATGCTGAAGGTACAACTCTGCTAGCTTTGGCGACTTCTAGTTAGATCTAATAGCACTGAAGTGTTCACATTTGGTGAGTCCATCAACAATCACCCAACTGGCATCCTTCTGCCCCTGACCTTAGGGAGCCGCATAACGAAATCCATCGAGATCTGTTCCCATTTCCATGTGGGTACTGTAAGTGGTTAGAGCTTCCCACCAGATCTCTGGTGCTCAATCTTGACCTGTTGACATACCAAGCATCTGTCCACGTGCTCGGTTACTTCATTCTTCATACCAAACCATCAGTAGTTCTTCCTCATATCCTTGTATATCTTACTAGCTCCAGGATGCACCGAATAACCGGATGCATAAGCTTCCTCAAGGAGGGTCCGTCGGATCTCAGGGACACTGAAGACGCAGATGCGATTCCCAGACCATAAGGATCCCTCATCCCACATGATAAAGCATGAGCTTTACCATCAAAGAAATCAACGATGATCTGCAGTAACACAACATCCTCTGTCTACTTCGCCTTTATCTCCACTAGCAGATCTGACTGAACCCCCATCATACACAACTGTCCTCGGTTCCTTTCAAACCAAACTTCAAGATCTAACTTGAGCAGATTCCTTTGCGTAACAGGACTTGTTGTCAAAAGCTAATCATAGCCTTGTACTGAGATTTGCGGCTCAAAGCATCAGCAACGACATTAGCCTTTCCAAGATGATAGAGAAGCTCAATGTCATAATCCTTAATCAGTTTTAACCAGCGTCTCTGTCTCATGTTCAACTCCTTTTGAGTGAACACATACTTGAGGCTTTTGTGGTCGATATATATTTGACAACGAACTCCATACATAGATAATGACGCCAAATTTTTAGAGCAAATACCACAGCAACTAGTTCCATATCATGCACTGGGTAGTTCTCCTCATACGACTTCAACTGTCGTGGTGCTTAGGCTATCACCTCCCATCTTGCATCAATTCACAACCCAGACCTTGCTTGGAAGCATAACTGTAAATCATATAATCCTCTGACTCCTTAGGAAGTGTCAGAATAGGTTCTGTGGTCAACCGCTTCTTAAGCTCATAGAAGCTCGCTTTTCACTTGTCATTCTAGACGAATTTTTGGGATTTACGCAGAAGTAAGGCCAGTGGTTGGACCCATTTGGAAAACCCTTCCATGAACCTCCTGTAGTAACATGCTAGTCCCAGAAACTTCGGATCTCCTCTACGTTCTTCGGCAAATTCCACTTCTCTACAACTGCTATCTTTTAGGGGTCGACCATCACCCCTTTCTCTGTCATGATGTGGTCTAGGAATGCCACCTACTTCATCCAAAAGTCACACTTAGACAGCTTTGCGTACAGCTGATTCTCTCGCAGTGTCATCAAAATAATTCACAAGTGTTCGAAGTGAGCCTCCTCACTTGGCGAGTAGATCAGGATGTCGTCGATGAACACTACGACGAGCTTATCCAAATACTGGTAAAAGCAACGGTTCATCAGATCCATAAAGACTGCTGGGGCATTTGATAAGCCAAAGGGCACCACCACGAACTCATAATGCCCATAACATGTCCTAAGAGCAGTCTTTGGAATATCTTCGTTGCGGACTTGGAGTTAATGGTAACAAGATCGAAGGTCAATCTTGGAGAATACCTTTACTCCCGAAGTTGATCCAAGAAATCATCGATGTGTGGCAGTGAATACTTGTTCTTGATCGTCACCTTGTTTAGCTCCCGTTAATCAATACACAGACGGAAAGAGCCGTCTTTCTTCTTCACAAACAGCACGGGAGCACACTAAGGTGAAACATTGGGTCGAATATAACCCTTCTCTAACAACTCTTCAATTCTTGCATCTCAACGGGAGCCATGCGATACGGGGCTTTGGAAATAGGAGAGGTTCCTGGCTCTAAGTCGATGGTGAACTCAATGAACCGCTTTGGAGGTAAACCATGAATCTCATCGGGGAAAACATCAGGGAATTCCCGAACTACAGGAATATCGGAGATATGGACCGGGTCGGATGGCTGACCCTGCATATAACATAAGAATCCGGCACCACCTTGACGTAAAAATTTGGCTGCCTGCATTACAATAATAACACGGCCATCCTCCTTAGCAATGCGCCCACGAAATCTGCACACAACCCTACCGTCCGACGAAATGGTCACGATTCTCCGTCCACAATCAATGATTGCACTATAGTGAGTAAGTCAATCTATACTGAGAATGATGTTCTGAGGAAGGATCGGAAGCAGAACAAGATCGGCAAGGTACTCATCACCATCTATCGCGATGGGGAAGCAGAATAACATTTTCTTGCCTCGAACTCTATCCCCACTAGGGAATTTCACAATAAAGGAATCATCTAGAGTCACAGATTCTAATCCGAGTCTTTCAACAGTTTGCTCGGCTAGAAAAGAATGAGAAGCACCTGGATAAAAAGAATATTAATTGGCTCGGCCCGGAGATAGATAATACCTTGAGCCTTAGGAGAAGTAGTGTCGTCCATCCTACACATTTAATATAGTCGCGGACCCTGCTGAGATGGCCCGACGACATTCTTCCATGTGTTCACAGTCAACTGTGAACCTGTAGGAATCTGGGTATTCTGCTGGTACTACTACGGAATGTGTTACTGCTGATGAGATCTTAATCCTCGTCGTCTTCTGCAAAGACATATAGCTTGGCGAGTTTGTCCAATTCGGAGCTATGCTTTTGTGATGATGCATCTTTCTCTGACCCAACATGCTCTCACGTCTCTTTTTTATCTCATCTCTAGCCTGATCACAACGTTTTTCCAGCTCATTCACAATTCGTTCCTTATTCTTGTATATTTCCCCGGTCTTCCTCATGCGGAGCCTCTGCCTTGCTCTCCTTTCTTGCAAAGCCTGGAATGTTTTCTCATCTGCTAGGATTTCCAAAAATGATCTCTTATTTGACTTCTCCTCACTGGGATTTTGAGATTGTTCCATGTCGTACACTCGAACGAGATTGTTGAGGTACTTTTTCCTCTTGTCATCCAGGGGAGCTGGCATGGCTCTCTTTTACCTTGCTACCTTTTCCTCGCTGTAGAATCAAGGAGTTCCCAAATTATGTTCCTTGTACCACTCGCGGATGAGCTTCTTGCCATATTCTGTGGCTGCAGCTCGGGAGGGTCGATCAGGACATTCATCCCCTTGGATAGCTCCACTGTATCTTTTTCCATGACCTCCACCTCTGTGCTTGAGTCAGACCCAACGTCAGAGTTGTTGGTGAGGTCAATGCAATGGGGGTAACCCGTGGCACGCAGTTCTAAGGTCTTTGCGAACATCAAACATCGATCGAGGAGGGCGAGGAGTCATTAATATTCTAACAGGATAATCCAGGAAGCGAGATTCAGAGAGAACATGAATAAAAATCTAAGATTAGTCTATAGCAGGTGCATGAGCTTGAGCAGGACTATCGGACAAATACTTTGAAATCATTTCCAAAACTCCTTATTTTTTTATCAGTAGAAAGTTAGTTTTAATCAAAGTCTTTTTGAAATTAATTTTAGAAATCATTTAAAAATCCGAATGAAAACGTTTTACAACCTACAACTCTGATACCACCTTCTGTAACACCCTCTTTTTAAATCCCAAGGGAATGTTACAGCGCCAGTGAATCCGCAGACTTTAATATCTTTGAATTCACCTGAGGCTTATAGGGACATGCAACCATGCTCCCATAAACAAGATGATAATTTAAAATACAATCAAATAGGCGGAAGTGAATAAAATTCATTAGTTTAGAATATCTGCTCATAATAACATAAAAATCCCAAAAATATAAAGTATGAATAAATTCCAAAATAGATGAAATTAAAGTAGCGGTGCGGAAACTTTTGAGGTTCAAAATAAAATATTCAATAACTGATAGCCCGCTCTTCAACTCTCTCCTGCTCCGCTGTTTGCACTAGACCTGTGGAATATGGTCTGGTGTTTCGTGAGAACGAAGGACACCAGCCATCCAATAAATAGGATGGTTAGTACAATTAAGACTAGCAAATGATAAGGAAAATGTTCAGACTTTAACCTTACAATGACCATAAAACGGTATGTCTCAGGTTAAGGGAATGACACGAATATTTATAGCAGAAACTGAATGAAAATGATAAAAACTCACACATGACTCGGATGATCATATCGATCGATTATAAGATAAGAAATGGAATTATACTCGAGGCAGATAAGTATAATAACTGAAATGATCACCTATTTAACAGTCGATAATAAAGATAACGATAATAATAATAATACTACGTGGTACCAGTCGGGCCTTTAACAAGGACCACGACCTACATCAGATCGTTGTTTTATCATCCCGCAAAGAATGCATTCCGGGATGGTGTTTCATGAAACCTTGTAAGGCGGTGGCTTAACGAACCACAACCTGCAAGTCAGTCTACTGCATAACTAGCCAAAGGCATAAAGCCACTCGCATCACGTGGTGCGCATTTTAACATATCACAACTAAGCATCACATGGTGCCTATCTTATCATATATAAACAATTAATACTAGGTGATCATAATAACGACATTAAATCAAACAGGGACAAGCATGGATAATTCAAAGGGTCTTACTATCACATGCCACTAGTTTGCATGAAAGAACAAGCAGAATATCATGCACTTTAGGAAGAAGAAAATGGGCAACCTTTACTTATCTCGAGTTATAACAAACAATCACATTTAATAATATAATAGTATAATTACTTTAATAATAATTGCCCATTAATTTAACTCATGCCAATTTATGATTAAAAAGATAAATTACATCAAGCAGACGGGTATTCAATTTATCGAAATTGGCAAGGAAATTGGCCACAGGGCCGCATTCGACACGGAAGAATTTAAAAGGCACAACAAATGAATCACGAAACACGCAAAGGGCGTTTGAACGAAATCACTTGCCTTGACTTTCGATGATCAGCTGATGACAACCAGGCGGAAAAATGAATTCCTCGGGGAGCGAGATCCGGCGTGAGTGCTTCGAGATTTCTTGGTGTCGCTGAAATGGGCAAGAACCGAACAGTTTAGAAATATTGGCCACTTAAATTAATAAATAATTAACTTAGGGCCAAAAACGGAAATTGTATAAAATAAGGGATGTTTTTGTAATTAAAACAAAAGAGATTAAAAACCCCCAATTCACTGTCTTCTTCACTCACGTACAGGGGCGACAGTGGGACGAATTGGCGAGCTCCTCGACGGCGATTTGGGGACGACGACCGACGCTCGGACTGGGATTGTCGTCGGCAATCGGTGGTGGCGCTCGGACAAGGGTCGAAGGCGGCGCGATGGTGGTCGCGGGGCAACAGCGGTGATGGGCAGCGATTGCAGAGCTCGACCTTGGGCTTTCCTCCGGCGTCGATTGGCAGCGGCGGTTGGGAACGACGACCGCACGACGGATGGAGACGGTAGTCGGAGGCAATGGGCAGCAGCGGTGATGGTGACGGCACCGCAGCAGCGCTCGAGCGGCGATCGAAGGCGGTGCTCTTCCTCCGGCGTCGATGAGCGAGTGCAGCGACAATCGGGGGCGACTCGGTCGGCCTCGGCCTTCTGTGCTCCGGCAAGGCTGCGCTGCAACGGCTCGGTGGCGGTGAAAGGCTGCGAAGGTCGGCTCGGTTGCTGGCGGTGGTGGACTGCGGAGGTCGGGGGCGCCGTTGGAGTACGGGGAGAGGAGGGTTGCGCTTCACAGGAGGAATGGGAAGAGGAAGGTGGGAGGTGGTGAGGCGTGTGATGTTGGATTGGTTTGTGGAACCCTAGGATTAGACGTGTATCTGTACGGTAGAATTAGGTTAGATAAAATATAGATTTTTGATCCTTTGAAATTAAGAATCAATTAAGATAGAGATAACGGGTAGAAGATATATTTTAAGAAAAATAAATAAAAGAAGTGGATAAAGACGGAGATAGATGATATATTTCTCTACTTTAGCGGGATGAATATTGTTTAATTTAATTTCATAAATTAAATAATAAGGGTATTTAGAGGATTTATGTAATTAAATACATCATATATTATTTCTCTTTAGAATAATTTGATTATTCTAATTCATACCATATATCTTATGTGAATTTATCAAATGATCAAATTCACAAGATATATACTATAGTTTGAATATAATATAGATTTATTTAATTAAATAAAAATAAGAAATAGCCCAAAAAAAATAATTTGGGGTATTTCAGACGCGAGTTACTAGACCAACACAACTCGCAAAAAGAGGACGACGAGCCCAGAATCACCCTCGGCGCCGACACCTCTACCCTCGGCGCCGACACCCTAACAGCTCCAAAACCTACTGCAGAAGCTGCTGGAACTGCACAGCCCCTCGGCGCCAACCCCTCCAGTGTCGATGCCGACCCACCTATTCAAGAAACCTCTCCCAACACTGCAGACCCCTCGACGCCGACCCCTCCTGCCTCGACGCCGACCCCTGCTGCAGAAAGAACGAGAACTTCTGAGATTGCTTCTAAGCCTAAGGTACATCTCCCATTCCCCTCCAAGGTGCCGAAGGACCCCACTGATAGGAAGTTCAAGCGGTTTATGAAAATGCTTCAAGGCCTCAACGTTACTATCCCCCTCACCGAAGCACTTAGAGAAATGCCCGCCTATGTGAAATTTTTGAAGGATATCTTGAGTAACAAGAGGTCTCTAGCGGATATTGCGGAGGAATGCAACAAGATGGACTTCCCCGAAAAGAAGGCTGATCCAGGGAAGTTCGCCATCTCTATTGGGCTTGGAAATCATCGTTACAAAGCCTTGTGTGACTTGGGAGCAAGTGTAAGTCTTATGCCTCTATCTATTTGGTACCAAGTCAAGCTAGGAGCATTGGAGCCGGTGGAGATGAAGTTGTTTATGGCCGACAACACATGGGTGAAGCCCACAGGGATTATAGATAATGTCCCCGTCAAGGTGGGGAAGTTCTTTGTCCCAATCGACTTCATTGTGCTAGATATGGAACCGGATCCCACCGTACCAATCATCTTGGGTAGATCTTTCTTGGCCATGGCGGATGCGAACATTAGCGTCAAGAATGGCCTACTTACTTTCACCATAGCCGATGAGGTAATTGAGTTTCGTTTTAATACGACTATGAGGGAGGTAAGAAGGATGGAGGTCAATGCCCTATATGCACGAATGGACGTCATTCCATGTGAGGAGCTTACAAAGGAGATGATAGCCAAGGATACAACACCAACGGATGATTAAATCAACAACCTATTGGCTACTTTGGATAATGAAGAAGTGGAAATCAAGAGCACGGCAACGGCTAAGTATGGAGTCCTCGACGTCGACCCACCTCTGTCGACATCGATTCCACACCATGCTGAAAAAGCTACAGATGCCTCGGCGTCGACACCTTCAGCCTCAGTATCGACACCTCCAGCAGCAGGACAACATGAAGAAGATGGTTGCGCTACCATGGAAGGAAGAGTTGATGAGAAAGGAAAGAGTTGGGCCGAAGACCACCATCCCGGTCCCAACAAGGTAAGTCAAGGTATGAATTTCTCTTCCCCTATTTCCATTAAAAACCTATCTATTACGAATGGAAGAGGTATGCCTTGGTTTGTGAGATTATGTAGGGCATACAATGAGGATCCATAAGCTTATGAGGTAGGAGATACGCTGTACGTCTCCAAGGCCAAGAATCAATGGTTCCCTAGCAAATTCAAAGAGAAGAAGGTTGGTCCATTCGAAATTCACAAGATTCGACCCGGTACAATGGAGCTAAAGGACAAGGAAGGAGTCCTATGCAAGGTCGAACTTGAGAGTCCGGAGGAGGAGGCCCGTGCCTCATGGGCCTTGCGAATGCCCACATGAGCTTAAGAGAAGAAGTCGGCCTAGCGACTTAAAAATCTAGAGCTTGTACATATACCTATGATTATTTAGGATTTTATTTTTGTTGGTTTTGGTTTTGGATTTTGTTTTGGTTTTGCTTTAAACTTTGTTTTTGGAGGTTTTGGTTTTGATTGCTAACAAAGTGGTAGGTGCTAAGCATGACGAAAAGACAACCTTGGAGAAGAGAAGCTTATCGACTATCACCGGTCGATGTCGACTCCTGGGCACGATAGTAGCACCTATTTCCGGTCGGAATGAGCTCCAATTCTATCTTGTAAGTCTTCGTCTACACCCATCTCTTATTTTTGAGCTTATACTTTGAGACAAAGTAATTTTTTAAGTATGGGGTGGGGGTAACAACTTACTATATGCTTATGGTTTGAGGTTTGTTTTTGGTGGTGTTGTTTTGCATTATTTTGTACTTTTGCATATTTTGCATTTTTATTGAGTCCATAAAAAAATACAAAAAAATTGAAAAATGTCGAAAAAAGAAGAAAAAAAATGCATTGTTAGCTATATTCTAAACACCTATCTTAGATGTCCTATGATGATGCCTAATAATCGACTTGATCATGTAAATCCTATGATATGTTTGGATGGTTTAGCCTAAGTTTCCTGAAAAGTTTGATTTTTATGTGGTAATTTGACTTGCGATTATAATTGAGCACATATGATTCTAGGTAGAGGTGATTGAAATCCAAATCTATGTCCTAGTGAGATATTTTTGGCCTTATAGGGAATGTTCTTCATATATTTCCCTCTATTTTTGATTTGTGGTTTACTCTCCTTATGTGATTACCTATTGACATTGATGTAGTTATCTATTTCTTGAGACCGATTATGAGATACTAGTTCATTGCTTATTAAAATTAGATGATGGAGGACTTATATTTTCTTAGCCATATTTTATCCATTCATTTACCTACCTTGCATATTATCTTTGTTTGAAGCCCTTTGAGCCTTAGCCTATTCTTTGTTAGCTCCGCAAAATTGATTCCTAGCCGATTATAAGCGTGACCCTTTATCTGGGAATTAAGATTTAGAGTTGGCTGGAATTTGATTAAGTTGAGTTTGATGGAGAAAAAAGCAAGGTTGTTGAGCTTTGTTGAGATGCTTTGAGTGAAATTACGTAAGGTTGTGCATTATTCCTCATATTGTTCTTATATTTTAGAGGCTCCGAAAATTTGTATATATATATGTATTATTGCCGAAAGCAAAAAATTGAAAAAAAAAATGTCGGGGAAAAAAAAAAGAAATGCTGGAAAAAAAAGTGTTTATTAAGAGCCTAGTTTATTATATGTGAGAGCTGGATTAAATTGTTGGTTGAGAAGTATTTTCATGGGTTGACGATCTTGATAGTTGATGAGCATTGGTTATGTGCTGGATTTTGAGATGAGTTGTTTGGTTGAGTTGAGTTAGAAGTTTAGGAGTTTTGATTCCCGGATTTTTAGCACCACTTTGCCTAAGTAGTTCCATACCTTTTATTTCTTACCAAGCCACATTACAACCCGGCCGAATGCAATAATGGATGCAAAAGTGTGGAATCTATATCTTTAAATCAACTAGATGAATACAATACACCTGCTATGACAAAAATCCTATAAAATTTGCACCTTCGGTGCAAATTTTCTATGATTCAAGTGTAGTGATGACTTGAACAATCATCGTGCAATCATAGTGTAAGCAATCATAGTGATGACTTGAGCAATGTAAAATATTAACAAGCATAAATAAGCATAAACATGCACAGATTCGATTGAAAACTTGAAAATTACACATATATAGCAAAAAATGATCATAATCAGTAATTCATGCTTCAAAAATCAATCAAAATTTGCGCCTTTATGCATTTTGACGCATTCCATAACAGTAATCATTTGATTCTACTGTATGTGTGATTCCATAACATTAATCACTTGATGCTTAAAAAATGAATCAAAATTTTCGCCAAAGGCCTAAATTTTGATGCATATCATAGCAGTAATCATTCGATTCAACTATATTTCATACAGATATAGCATAAATAAGCATAAATAAGCACAGATTCGATTGAAGACTTGAAAAACACACACATATAGCAAAAAACGTGCATAATCAGTAATTGATGCTTCAAAAATCATTCGAAATTTGCGCCAAAGGCGCAAATTTTGACGTAATCTATAGCAGTAATCACTCGATTCAAGTCGTCTTCTTTAAATCAAAAATTGAAGGAAAAATTGACGTAATCCAAAGCATTAATCAATCGTCTTCTTTAAGTCAAAAATTGAAGGAAATTTGCGCCTTCGGCGCAAATTTTACGTGATTCTTCAGCATAATTGAAAATCAACTTAGAATCATCAAAATTTTAGTAAAATTTGTGCCTTTGGCGTAAATTTTCCATGAATTCAAGGTAGCGTTTGTTGTAGCTTGTAATCGAATGCTTTGCTTACCTGATTCCGTAGAAGAGACGCCGAAATCGGTGGTTTTGATGATATCGGAGAGATGATCGGCCCTAAATCCTTGCAATCGCCGTTGAGCAGTCCGCGAGAGAGAAAGAGAGAGCCTGCGGAGAGGGAGAGCAGGAGCAGAGAGAAACGCGCATGGGAGAAGGGGGGAGGTTTATATTTAGGACATTTCACAAATTTATCCCAAAACGTGGACATTTCACAAATTAGTCCCTATTTCGTGGCTATTTCGCAAATTGCCCCCTTTTTTTTATCAATGGACTGCGGGTTGATAAAGGGATGGGAAGAGCCGGGGAAGAAAGAGAAAGGGATGCTAGCGCTTTTTTTGACATTGATGCAAAGAAGGAGGGTGATGTTGGGAAAGATGGAGTTGAAGACAAACTTTTCGATGAAAATGAAGGGAATTGAGGGGGCAAGAAAGGATGAGGAGGTAAGTTTGTTTTTGGGTGACATGGTGTTTTATGTTTAGTGACACGGGAAATCAGTGATCCACTTTGAAGTTTGAATTTGTTTTTCAGGTTGTTCATGTCGATGTGGTTACAACGATTGCACCTGAAGTTGGGTAGAACCCTTTACAAGGAAAAGGTGATAAGTTAAGCTCTTGTGGTCCGTCGAAAGGATGATGTCGAAGATGTTAGCAAGGAAGAGAGTGTGGATGTACTTGTCAAGGATGGGGGGAAGGGTGGAGAAGACCCAGATATGGATATTGAGGCAGTGATTTAGCAAGGAACAAAGATGGGGAGGCTGAGGACAACGACCACAAAGGCGGGGAGACGGAGGGTACACCTGAAAGGGATGACCAACCACCAAAATAACAGGATGAGGAGGTAAGTTTTCTGCTAAGTGACATGGTATTTACGCTTAAGTGACACGAGTTAAAAAATCTGGGAATGTCATATATGAATTTGTTTGTTATTAGTTCATGTAACAAGGTTGTTACTGTTGGGTGATAGGGTTTATTAGTTTGCTGAGGCTGCAAAAGCTGAGGGTGTGCGAGTCAAGAAGACTAGGAAGGCTCTAGGAGGTGATGGAGAAGACGATGTCGTCAGTGCCGACGCGATTCAACTGGGACTTGTATCTGTGTCCGACAACGATGGTTTAACCCGGTGGATGGCAAGGTACCCCACATCTGTATTTATCTCCAACTTATTCTACAAAGGATGTCATGCATTAACCTAACATTGTCATCGTGAGTGTGTAGCGGGGATGGAGAGAAGTGGATGACATGCTACGACATGAAGCTTATGAAGGAGTTATGATCTCCGTTGCCATCGGGACGTAGAGGCAGTTGGTCGCTATTGTCATCTTCCATGATATACTGTTATAAACCACCGACAACTTTTTATCAGGGCAGACTTTTCATACCCCTAGGTTGTTATGAACTTTTTTGGGGTTGTATTTTCTGAACTTTGGTGCTCAAAACTTGTAGGATGTTATGATCTTCATTTGTCAATAAGTGTAGTATTTTATGACATTGGTTGGTCAATACATGTTAGTCTTTTATGAACATTTTATGCACTTGGGGGTTCTTTATGAATGTACATGGTTTTGAAATGTTTGGGTGGAAAAACAGACACGTTAAATCCTTCAAGTGACAGGGTCATATAAACAGGTGACATGGTTCATTTCGAAAACAAATTTAAAGTGAAAGCCCAAACTGTAACACGTTAATTCCTTCAAGTGACACGACCATACAAACCGGTGACAAGGGTTATTTTCTTAACAAATTGGTAGACACTAAGAAACGTGAAACGTCAAAATCAAACAAGTGACAGGTTAAATCCTTCCATGCTTGTTGTTGCCATCTTCCATGCTTGTTGTTGCCATCTTCCATGGCAGACTGTTATAAACCAGTTGCCAATTTATATGAGGGTGTGGTTTTCGTTGCACTAGGTCGTTACTTGATCTTTGTTATTATATCGTTGCTAAAAACTTTTAGGATGTTATCATATCTGGTGGTCAGTTGTTTTACTCATTTATGACATTAGTTGCCATCTTCAATGGTAGATTGTAATAAACCACTGACCACTTTATATCAGGGCTTGGTTTTCCTTTCACTAGATGGTTATGAACGTTGTTGTGATTGTACTTTATGAACTTCGTTGCTCAAAGCTTGTAGGATGTTATGATATCCGTTGGTTAGTAGTTGTAGTATTTTTAACATTGGTTGGCCAGTAGATGTTAGTCTTCTATAAACATCATATGTAGTTGGAGTTTTCTTTATCCACGTACTTGTTTTTATAATGTCTGGGTGGAAATAATAGTGACACGTGAAATCCGTCATGTGACAAGGGCATACAAAGAGTTGACAGGGGTGATTTCCTTATGAAAATGGCAGACACGGTGAGAAATGTAAATCAGAAAATTCAAACAGGTGACACATGAAATATGTCATGTGACACCGTACAACTCCAAATCATCCCAGCCTTCTTCGATCTTCACTTCATAATCTTCGGCCTCGAACGAGCTCCAAAACTCTTTCGTGGGGGTTAGCCCATCATCATTGATGTCCGCATATTTAGTCATATTTTGCATCATGTTTTTATTTCATTCAAGTCCTTTTATTAGCTTTTATGTTGGGAAAGTAAGGAAAATGTGTAGTTATGTTTAATATTGCAAGATATGGAGTCTACACAAGCTTTGGTGTGATTTTATAGGTTTTGGAGCTGATTTGGAAGAGTTTTGACGCACTTTAGAGCTTAATGAAAATTCATGAATGCAATGGAGAAGCCAAGCAAAAGCAAAAAGTGGTGTAGCTGGAGAAAAGCCTTATTTTCGCCATCCATCACTTTGATTCAAGATCTGGAGCCTTCATGAGATTTGTAGTCCTTGAAAAGAGCTTTCCAACGCATATTCATATGGGTCAATCAGATTAACGAGGACTCGGAAAAGTGTGATTAAAGTCAGAGTCGAAAAGCTGGAGAAAAACAGAACCTACTGCATTCGAACAGATACCTCGACGCCGACACCCAGACCTCGGCGCCGATACCCTGCTTACCAGGAGAATTTTTTGCGGGCTGATTTAATTGCTTAATGGGCTTTTTAATTAGGGTTTTCATCTAAATTTCTTTTAGAAACTTTTAGTTAGATAGACTTGGGATATTTTATCCTTAGATAGATTATATTATTTTCCTAAGATAAAATCTCTTTCCTTGGAGATTAAGTCTTAATTTCTATCTTTAAATAAAGTCAATTAGAGGCTAATTAGGAGGAGGGAATTACACGCTGAATTGACAGCAGCTTAGGACGTGAGTTTTGGAGTTTGTGGTTGAAGGTTTTGACATTGGGTTTGAGGTTTGATTTTATGCAATTTCATATTATGTTTTATTCAATTTTCAGCATGTTTTCTATATCTATGTGTGAGTAGTTCCCCTTCTTCTAGGGTTGGGGTGAGCCCAACAATAGCCATGTATGAAAGCTTGAATCTATGATGTTTTTATGAGTTTATCATCATCTATCTTGTGTTTAATCCTTTGCGAAAGTTGAGGACAATTACATGTTTATGATTATGAAGCGAAAGTGGATTTAATTATGAATTTGGATAGTAATTAGAAATCTTTGACGAAAGTAAAAGAGATCTAATTAAGAAAAGGTAGAACGAATAGGTTTTTTGCAAAAGCCTCTATTGTCTATTTGTGAAGTATGCGAAAGCTATCTTTTGATGATAAAAACATGATCTTTGTTCTATGATTCTTGTGTGGTTTATGCATGGTTGTTGTTGTGGTTATCCCTTGACCTTGGAAGTTCTTTTTATATTGTTTACATCCCTAAAATCCCTTGCTTTTTGTTCTATTTTGCTGCTGGAAAATAAACAATCACTCGACATTCATCACTTCTCTCGACCATCCCCTTGATATCGACCTCTCTAGTCGATATCGACCGCCTTTGCTACTGATTTTTGTGTGTTGTTAGATCACAAGAACTACTCTAGAAAGTGTTGTCCTCTCTCCAGTGGAACGATCCCGACTTCCGCTATCTACATAGTGGGAATTGAGGTATTTTATATGTGGTTGATTTCCCATCACAATAATCATCCTCTTCCTCGCTTCTAAGGCATATCACATCCAAACCAGGTCCCGTGTCACCTGAAGAGATATCCGTGTCACCCAACTCTATCACCTCCAGACCCTGTACCCTGTCACCTGAACACATTCCATTGTCACCTAACGTTTTACCCTTGTCTGGATTGTCCATCGCAGACAGACCCTATACCTTGTCACCTAAATACATTCCCCTGTCACCTGACGTATTACCTTTGTCAGGATTATCCATCGCTGCCAGCTTCTTACTCTTCCGTATGACCTCGGTCACATCTCCCCCAACATTTAACACACCATCTACACACAAGGGGGTTTGATGTGCCTTACCGGACGCGTCATCGTTAACAATCTCAGCCAAATTGTCCACTTTTTTCGAGGAGGGTGGCCCACTGAGGCGTTCTTCCCCGGCAAGCTGCTTCACTTCAAAGCTCTCCGTCTCCAATGGCCCGACATATATCGCCAGGGGTCATGGGTCTTCTCCGCACTTCATGTTCAGAAATTTAAACGCATCGAGGTCGTCATCATCAGCAAGAATGATTGGCTGACCCCCTTCTTTCGACTTCGGCATGTACGACAACGCCCACTCTGCATATGAGGCACCATCGCCACCCTTTAGCCTGATTACGTTTTTCAAAGAGTTGAAGTCGATGTCCTGTTTAATCATGATATTCTTCAGCGCCTTCGAACCCACATACACCCATGTACCTTTCTCTACCACCCAAGAATCATGGAGGATGAGAGTGACGCATACCAAGGTGTTTCCACCTGAAAAACAAAACCAAAGTTCAGAAGAGAGATTGATGGGTATCTAACGCCATAGATGAAGAGTACTTCGCATAAAACACTTACCCCTTTCATCTGCCAACAAAGGTTTATGAGGCATCACATTGACACGGAGATTTTGATCACGTACAGGTGCACAGATTGAAGCCGACACGTGCTCTGGAACTGGAACAGCAAGTCTGGAGCTTGTCTTCCATGGTGGAACATTCTCCTTCTCTCCCATCTCTCTCTGCATGAGTTTCTACTTCAAAAATTGTGGGAGAAGAAGAAAATGAAAAGTCTGCCATTTATACCATACAAAATGGAAATGGGTTCCACAAAATCACATCAACATCACATCACCCTCTCTCTTCCAATTTGGCGCCAAACCCTTCCTTTTTCTTCCCTCTCTCTTCCCTCTCACATGTTCCCTCCCTTTTGGTTCACCTGCTACCGGCCCTTTGGGTCACATTTTATATTTGCACAAATAATACCATTGACCACTTTTTAATTTTTCCAAAACATGGTCTATTTATGCAAACCATTTTAAAAAATGGTCTACTTATGCAAATAGCCCTTAAAAAAAAGCTATTTGTGATAACTTTTTATGAGTGTTTTTAGTCTATTTGGCTAGAAGTTACCCTAATATCTCTAATAATAACCAAATGAACTCTATTTTTGTACAAATAAACTCTTTTACGCCCGATATAGAGTTATAGATAATTCATTTTTCTAGAAGGAAAAAAGAGGGTTAATAAATTGAATAAGTTCTTATTTAGATAGAAAATACTGAGCTTGCGATCTCCGATGCTATGAGGTGATATTCGAGCCGAACGATGTTCAAGCTAACGAGCCGAGCCGAGCTCGAGCCCAAAAATTATTCGAGCCTTTTTTTTGCGCTCAAGCTCGGCTCGCAAGCCCAAGGTAAAACTCGAGTTCGGCTTGTTAAGGCTCGAGCAAGCTGAACGAGCTTCCATGTGGGCTCGTTCGAGCTCGATTCGAAGCTAAACTTAAATTGAAATTATAGCTTTTGCAGTAAAACCTAACAAATTAGGAGGGTGAATAATCTAACATTTGTTCTATAAATTGACTAAATTATCAACATTCTAAGAAGCAATCGAACAAATTCGATTTACTCTTTGGCACTCTTCAATTTCAAGTACAAATTCAATTTACATCTAAGAAGCAATGGAACAAAATAACCCAACATTCGAACTAGACGAATTGGTTTTGCTGCCTAATTCTAATTAAGCAATCGAAGCAATTTACTTCAACCGAACAAAATCTGACAGCAACGAGAATAGGTTCCTGCTAGAAGAAGAAGATGAACAAGGAGGGAGCTCCCCGGCGAAGAATCCGACGATGCAAAAAATCTGATAGCACCGAACCAGAAGATGAACGATTGAGGAAGGAGGCCGGGGAATGAAGCTTACCTGTCACACGCGTGGTGCTGAGGAGTCCGAGTCCGAGTCGAGGAATGACTGTGAAAGACAACCGAACAGCGAATATCGCCAGCGCCGCCTGAGTAGTGTGGTGGTGCTGATGTTCACCAGCGTCGTTGAGCCCTGAGGGAATGAAAGGAACCAGGCAACTAACCCTTTCAAAGTTTCAAGGGAAGAAGAGAAGCGGCCGACTGAGAACAAAGAATAGCCCCTTTTGAGTATTTCACGCACGCAACGCTAAACCCTTGTACCTCGTAACCCTAGGGATATAATTGTAATAATGCCAAAATGCATAAAAACACCCTTTATTTACCATTGTTTTCAATTAACCACCCTTTATTAAAAAACTTTCACTTATTGACGGAAGGAAAACCTGTCGTTGATCCGCCAAGGAAAACTCAAACCTATAGCAAGTATAGCAATAAGCAAGAGGTCGATCCACAGGGAAATTTATAACTCAAGTTTGATTCAAGTGTCAATCAAAGTAACCAAAGAGGGGGGTTTTGAGTGTGAAAGTTCCGCCTTTTATCAAAGCGGATTGATGAAAGCAAGAGTAAATAATTGTAATTCAGACAATTAGGAGAAGCAATTCTACCTACAATTTTCCACTTTATTTGGTTTGAAACGATCCTTGTAACTTCTTCTCGTCCTATTAAGTTTCCTATGAATGCCCTTGTCCCGACCTAATATAGCTACTAGTCCAATCAGTCCTAGAAACCCTTATCAATCGAACAGAGGGCATCCAGGGGTCACGGGCCGACCATAGAACCCTGTTCAATAAGTGGAACCAAGCAGGGAAAATCGGCTTACCTATCTTGTCTTTCGCGGAATCACCAAACTCGCCGCCAAAAAAAGAAGGATTTAACCCAATTGATAGCTTTAAGTTCAGAGATTAGCCAAGGTATTTGCAGTCCCTAAAGAGAGATTTAACAACACATCCAACTTCCTACTTGTTCAACTAGTTCAATCAGCCCTAAAAGAACAAGTTTGCCACTTAGGTTAAGGTTCACAATCAGGAATCTACAAAACCTTAGCAATTGAATTGATTCTAACTAGTTGCGCGGGCTAGATAGAATAAAACAATAGACAATCAAGCACAAAGAAGTTGAAGCATTCAAATATAGGAAACAAGGAACGAGAATTAGAAACTCACAATCAATCCAAATAAAGCTTCAAATTACAAGCAGAATAGATGAGTTTAGTTCCTCATTGAAGACATCGCTCAAAAATCTCTAAAGTTTCTCATGAATGAAAGAGTAGAATAGTAGTCATGGAAAAATAACTAAAAGTGGCCTTAAATATCATCCAAAGTCGGCCATGAAATAAATAAAGGGATCTAGGTTTTTTAATATTTAAAACGTTGCGCATCCGCGCTCATGACCAATGTTGCGGGCGCAGCATATATGTTGCAGCCGCATCATACTGTTTCTTCGTATCTTGCTGCAAATTGATTGGCTGCGGGCGCCGCAAGTGTGCTGCGGCCACAGACAGGGGCCTTTCACGGAAAATCCGCCTCGAATTTGCTCTTCTTGTCAACAGGAAAGTTGTAGCTCCTTGAAAGAGCTTTCCAACGCATGGTCATAATAGTCAATCGGACAACCGAGGCCTCCAGAAAGTGCAAAACAAGTTCAGTATGTCTGGCGACAACTTCTACATACTTGTTCTTCGTTTAGATTCGCTTCTTCTTCTCAGGACCTCTTGAGATCTTCATGTAAGCTTCTTCGATCAACTAGACATTCTCATATAATGCGTTATCAACTCATGTCTCCTCCTCGGATCCACCATTACCTGAAATAATCAATAAAAGCGTGTAGATTCCGACTCCGACAACATAGAGAACTAATATGCAAATCATACTTAAACCATGCATGATATGCATCATAACTAAGCTAAATGCAACCTATTATGCCTACCTAAATGCATGCTATCACTTAACCACCCCTTATAACAAACTGTTTGCAAGTAACTACCCATCCTCTCATTTTCCCTACAACTTCCATAATTTAACTTGAAAGTGAAAAACTAAAATGCCTCTAAATGTGTTTTTAGTACACTACTATTATGTTCCTATTTTTATAGTCTTGTGAAATAAATCAAAGGTAGGCATAAATACATTCAAGGCGAAGCACGAACAACCTCCACCTAGATCTTTATCAAGTAGACTTAACAATCGGGTCATTTGGGTCAGGTTCGGATCGGGTCATTTCAGGTTTCAGGTAAAACGGGTCCCGGGGTTGACTTGAACTCGGGGTTGCCCTGGTTTTGGCTCAAATCGAGTCGATTTCGGGTTTGTCAATTTCTATTTTTTAAATTAAAATAAATTACGATTTGATAATTTTGCAATAATTTTAAAATGCTAACATTAAAGACGTGGTTTTTAAGTTCTAGTGCTTGTAATTATATACTATATTTGATCTAAAATATTTTATTTTTTATTATCTTGTAATTTTTAATAAAATTTAAAAATATCTAAAATATCAAATATTAAAAATAAATAATTTCATGCAATTAGTATTAAGCATAGAATTGTTTTAATGTTTTAACGTTTTTTAGAGTTTTTTTTTATCTTCTTAAGATGTGATGAAAAATAAAAAATAAAATATTATCGATCGGAAGGAGTATTATACAATACAAATAAATATAAAAGTTGATTTGAAAATGAAAGATCAAGTGATTGTAATTATAAAATGTAATAAATTGGAATCTTCAAAAAAAAAATTTATTCATATATAATTATAAATCAATCGGGTTAATCGGGTCATCGGGTCAATTGGGTCAATCGGGTCAAAATTACTGGGTCAATCGAGTCACTGGATCTAAACCCAGATGACCCGGGAAATTACCGGGTTATCGGGTTCGGGTCGGAAAAAATTTCCGGGTCAAAATTTCCAGCTCTTGACCCAAAATTTTCAGGGCATTCGGGTCGGGTCAATCGGGTCGGATCGTGTTTTGATAGGTCTACTATCGAGCATTGTCAGAAAAGGTTGAAAACAAAGAGTCGACGACCGAAACAGGTATGACTACATCTGACCTACTAGTAGAGGTGGGCACAAGTTGCATACATTAATGGTAATTTTGTATAAATAATAATAAATAAAAACTATAAAACAAAATTTGGGGGCATTTTCTTATTTTACTTTCAAGTTGAATTTAATAGAAGTTTAATTTAAAGAAAAATGAGAGGATGGGTGGTTACTTGCAAATAGTTTGTTATAAGGGGTGGTTAAGTGAAATTTTTTGAATAAGAGGTGGTTAATTGAAAACAAGGGTGAATAAAGGGTGGTTTTATGCATTTTGACCTTGTAATAATTTATGTATACCGAGCTTTCGAGCTCGGCTCGGGCTCGGTTCGAGCCCAAAACATTGTTCAAGATCGGCTTGTTTTACATTTACGAACAAGCCAAGCTCGAGCTTTTCCGAGCTGAGCCCGAGTCGAACTTGAGCTGTTCGGCTCAAATAACAGCCCTAGCTATAGTTCTCTGTCGGTTAACAACTACACCGATCACTAGGAGGTTGAGCGTCGCTATCGTGATTTTTATACCCTCTACCATCGATCGAAATTTATATTTGCTAATCAAGGATGGATTCTGTAATGTCCGGTGGTGGTGGTAGGTGATCGGTGATGGTGGTAGTTGTGGACCGGTGGTAATTGTAACAGGAAAGGGGAGAGAGATGAAGGAGGTGAGAAGGAGACGAGAGGGAGAGATAGGGTAGTAAAGAGAGTAATTGGATTAACATTCATCATAACCTAAGTATTACAATATGTATAGTATTTATACTAATACCCTCCTAAACCTCCATACATGACTTTCCTCCCCCCTTATACAAGCTTTGACCTCAAAGCTAAGTCGAGTAGTACTAGTGCTCAAAATCAACAAAAATAAAAAACCACTAAAGTGTTAATTCTATACTGAGTATGGTAAGTTGGAGATGGCCCACTGTCACTTGTATTATAATTCGGAAAGTACCAACTGCACATACTTTCTATGGCAATTTCATCAGTATCTTCCCCAGTAAATGCACCAATTTCACATAATATCTATGACAATTTCAGCCCATAATTCGCACCCACTGAGAAGTGTACATACTACATAGTCTCTGGTTATACACTATTAAAGCTTCCTTGCAGGCTCTCAATCAGTAGGCCAATATTGGTAGGTGCATCTTGAATTGTAGTCCTGTGTGCACAGTAGCCATGCTTATGCACTTTGTGACAACCCTCCTTGTTGTCAACTAGGCGTGTGCAGGATAGGGTTTTCAATTGTTGTCTAGCAACTTTCATTCTACAGATGCCCATTAAAAGATTAACAAGAGATTCACCTTTATGACAGACGACAGTACAACTACTAAGGCACACTGATCAGCAACTTGTTAGAGCCCCCAATTAATCATTCTTCAGTCAGTAAAGCATCCTCCAGTAGCCCAACATCTTTTCAAGTTTACTTGTAATTGGTGTAATTCAACTGGATTGCCAATGGAGCACTTCTAGCATCCGGTATACCACTCGCAAGCCTTGATTTGCTGCACATATTACATACACTTCAAGCCAAAAAGTGCAGCCACATGTGACAACGACTAGACTAACTAGTGCTCCCCCTGGATCAAAAACTAGCAAATGAAATGCACATATCTCCTTGCAAGAATCGGTTCCCATACCCATCTTCCCCCTATCAAAAGGCATTGCAATTCTACTTCCTTGTTGATGATCAATGATGCCACTAATTTCCTTACACAATGCAGCAATAACAAGCAATGATTCAGACCCAAAACATCTACCTCCTGGATCACAAACCAGACATATATTGCCCACTGTCTGACCTGGATCGATGATCAAAATGCAGCATCTTTCAATGAAAATAACTAGCTCGATACTAGCTCTTCCTATATCAAAAGGCCATGTGATCAGCTTGTGAAGAGTAGAAGCTCTCGACCCAAGGCTTTGATGATATGAGCAGCTACCCTCAACCATCACCCTTGTCACTAACCACAATTTTCTTTTGGGCATTTTCACAAACAGTTTGGATGCCTTAATCACACACCTAATCGATTTCAATCTAACATAAGTCCATCTAACCTCGTTGGAATTAATCACTCTAATTTTCATCAGTTTAATCAACAAATTAACCAACTCAAACAATTCCTTGATTACACTGTCATAGATGATGAATTCACAGGGCTTGGAATGTACCTGGACGCAGTTTTGTCGGGTTTGAGGTTCTTCCACATACTTCTTGATCTCTGGGTCTGAAATCGATTTTGTGATTTCTTGCTTTTGAATTGCAACCAGGGATTCCATTCGATTCTCTCCAACAACCAAGGCGTCACTTTGAATCCCGTTTGTAAATGGGGCTTCATCCGACGTCTTCGTTCCCTGGGAACAACTTTGTTGGGTCTGAAATTCTTCAATGTCACTGTGGTTCTCCGGGTCTGGATTTTTCGTCACCCCATCCGCCATCGATGACTTAGGTTCGATACGAAGATTTTCCGAAATCTCCTTGATTTCCTAGTTCATCTTTTCGATCGGATTGGAGATTCTTTCCAGTCGCAGAAGCTTGTCCAGATCATCTTCCAACTCATTGTAGTTCTCGACTATAGAAGCCACTTCAATTTCTCCAAGAGTTGCGGTTTCTTGATTCGAAGATGATGATTCCATTGGAGTCGCCAAGAACAACTCCAATTTGCAACAATCATTGTAGATGTTCCGACCATTGAGAGATTCAAAAGCCCTGATGGTTGATTCTTTGTCGAATAAATAAATTATCGAGTGGAATCCACTACTCAGTATCTCTATTCCAACAAGAATCCCAAATCCAGAGAACACCGTATGCAAAATTTCACGAGAAATTGGATAAATTTCATTCCAAATCTTCACAAATATTGTTCGATTGTTTACCTCGTTCCCAATTGGATCGTACAAACTATTCACCGGTGGCATACCACGCTCGATTCTGATTTCGTTGAGGTTCCTATAAAATCGCCGATCTGATTCCTCCAGTTGTCGCTTCCATTCATCGAAAGTATCCAGGCGACCGCTCTCCGCCATGGCCGAACTTTGATGATTGTTCTCCAAAATCTGGAACTTGGTCCGTGAATCTAGAATTAGATGAAGCGGAATTTAGAATCGATTGGCTCTGATACCATTGTAATGTCCAGTGGTGGTGGTAGGTGATCGGTGACGGTGGTGGTTGTGGACCGGTGGTAATTGTAACAGGAAAAGGGAGAGAGAGGAAGGAGGTGAGAAGGAGACGAGAGGGAGAGATAGAGAGATAGAGAGATAGGGTAGTAAAGAGAGTAATTGTATTAACATTCATCATAACCTAAGTATTACAATATGTATAGTATTTATACTAATACCCTCATAAACCTCCACACATGACATTATTCTCCCATCTTTATGGTCTGCCGTTGAATGGGAGTCCATGAATTTTTTTGGTAATTCTTCCACCGATGTTGTTTTGGAGAGAAGTGCTTTAATTCAAGAATGTTTGAACTCTGTGCTCCAGTTTAATTATCCTTCTGATCCACCGAATGCCTTGATTTGGTTCCTCTCACCACCGAAAGCTCTTTCTGTTTCTGTTCAATCGAATATCCCACATTATGAGCCTGTTATAGATTCTCATACAGAAAACATTTCCATTTTTGGAAACACAATGTCACTTATTGTTGAAGTTCCACTACATAAATCTGTGAAGCAAACACTGAAAGAGCAACATTATACATGTCCAGGATGCCATAAGCAGCTTGATGATGGCCAAACTCAGTTTTGGGAGTTTTTTCAAACATTTGGGCTGGAGAAGCCACGACTTTGTGAATACACGGGCCGTCTGTTTTGTTCTTCATGTCATACATATGATCGTGTTGTTTTAGTAGCAAGAGTTTTGCATTATTGGGATTTTACTGAATATCTTGTTTCTGGCCAAATTATTTCTGGATTCAATTATTGATCAGGTACTTGAAGGTTTGAATCTAATCTCATTGTATCCATGAATATAGTCTGATGCAATGGTGGACACATGTAGTAGTATTAGGGTAATGAGAAAAAGAGAGGTAGTTGTATTAGGTATTCAATGTTGTTCTTTTGCGAGACTGGTATTCAATATTGTTATCAAGCATCTGATAAAGGTGATAGAGGTGCTAATATTGTGGGATTTGTAGATAGCAGTTGATTCAGCCTTTTGTTTTGTGTGTACTCAAGTTCATTTCTCATAAATCTTGATAGTCATGGCGTCTTTTCAGAAACATGTAGTTGTTATTTTCAACCATTGGTTCTTAATTATAGTTATATGTTTCATATCAACAGAATTGGACTTAACATTACACTGATGCTGTAAAATTCTAAAATTCTTATGTTTTGGGGCATCACTTCTAAAGTATATCCCTTTGGTTAACCAATCAAGATTACATTTGACTTGTTTTATACTTGAATCAAATATGAAAATGATTTGCATTTCAGTACACCCACTTACAAGTCAATTTGCTGTCTTTTTTTTCTACACCAAGAACTGCTGGGCAGGAGATTAGAACTCTATTGTCGTCAGTATTGTAGACGTCGAAGAAAATACGGAAATAAATTAATATCATGATAATGGGTGAAGCATTGGAGGACACTTGACAAATACCTTGGATGTCCAATTATAAATGGTAAGGTGAATAGAGATACTTTTGAAAAAACGATTGTCAAAAGTAAAGCACAACTAACAAAGTATGTGGAAGGCAAATGGATTAACCCAACAAGGACGATCAGTTCTAATAAAATCAAATCTTGCCACGAAACCAAATTTTATAATGCAGAGCTTCATGCTCCCTTCAAGAATACATAAGGAGCTGGACCAAATTAACAGAGGATTTTTCTGGAATAAGGACTATACATATAAACCGCTTATAGGATGGGACAAAATATGTAGACCTAAATATTGCGGAGGAATGGGACTAAACAAATCAAAAGACATCAATAAAGCATTGCAAATGAAACTACTCTGGAAAAGATTTGTTGAGCCGGAAAACTTCTGGGTTAAAACTATAAAAGAAAAATACCTCAAATTTGAATCCTTATGGGACTATAAGAAAAAAGGGAATCTTCATGGCAATGGAGAAAACTTATGGAACTAAAAGATGAATTTTGTGCTGAACTCATCTGGCAAGTTGAGAACGGGAAAACGATTAGATTTTGGATAGACGAATGGATAATAGGTATCAAATTAAAGGACTATAAAATAACATCCGATCCAGCTGACCCATATGATAAGATCGAAAAGTTTATTGGACCGGACAAATACTGGAAGCTAGAGGAATTGCGTGCCCTCCTTCCAGATAATATTGTTGACAAAATAAAAAACACAAAAATCCTGCTAAATGAAATAGAAGATTGATTGTACTGGAAACCTAGTAGAAACGGTTGGTTCACAATAAAATCAGCACTGGAAAGCATTACAAAAACTCGAACAACATTAGACCGACAAACACAATGGATTTGGAATATTAATTATTTTCCAAAGGTAAAAAAATTTTTGTGGAAGGTTGTCATGGATGGAACCCCCACCAAGATTAGACTTGCTGGGAAAGGGGTTGCAGTTCCCCTCTCATGCAGTCTTTGCAATCTTAACGATGAAGACTCTGAAAACATCTTCATAAACTCTCAATGCTCAAGGGAACTCATTTGGAAAATAGACCAACAGATCGGAATAATAATACAAAACACTCAAACAATGAAAAAAACTATGAAAGATATCACAACATAGATCTTCGCAAAGTTGTCCTCAACACAAAAAACAAAACTTGCTATTATCTGGTGGAGCTTATGGACAATTAGAAATAAGATTGTTTTCGATGATCAAGGGTTTGCAAATAGACAAAAGCAGGAACAATATATGAAACATCAATTAATAAAATGGGAAGAATCCAAAAGGAAATTCTGGGAAGATACAGATCAAAAGAAAAATGTCACACAACCTACTCAAAGGAGAAAGAAAATTTTGAGATGGCATAAACCTGTGGCCGGAGGTTTCAAGCTAAATTTTGATGCTTCTGTGCTTTCTTCAGGTGAGGCTTCGACATGAGTAGTTATTCGAGATCACAATGGCTCTGTTGTGTTCTGTAGAGGTTCCCTGTGTGATGAGTTGTCGGAGATAAAGGCTGAAGCTCTTGCCCTCCATTCTGGACTTGTAGCTGCTCATCAACTGGGTATTACTAGGATCGAGGTCGAAGGCGATTGCCTTGCGGTAATCAATGCTATAAATGACGTCTGGAGCTGCCCTTGGGAGATCGAAATGATTATTGCTGACGCCAGGTGCCTCCTTCAAAATTTCCAATCCTTCTCCTGTTCGCATGTCTTTAGAGAGCTCAATCAAGTCGCGGACAAGGTGGCTAACCTTCGACATCATCTTGATCTTGACTTGCCCTTACATCATTCTGAGCTCTAAGCTCTCGTCCGAAAGGACGCTCTTGGGTGGTGGATTAGCAGGGGCTGACACCGCCCAAAATCTTTCCTTGTATAAAAAAAAAAGGATACTTTCTTCCACTCATTTGTGTAATTAACTTCTTTAAACATTATTTTATCATTCTGATTTTGTTTCTTCTATTGTTATTATTTCTCCGATTGCAGCATGCTATCCTATTGAATGAAAACAAGTATTATTATCCAGTGTGCTTTACCATGTCAGCTTTAGTATAATTGACATAAGTTTGCTAATGGTCTTTATGCAATGTGCAGCCTATGCTCTGTGTGAGTGCAGTAAATCCTTTCCTTCTCTCCAAAGTCAAAGAGTTGTTTCATGTTGTGAGTCTGAGAAGGAAAGTAAAAGTTTTGCTTTTCCGGTATTAGTTTCTTTTTTCTTTGGACAAAAGAACATCAATTTATAAAAGAAATAAATTACATAAATTTAGATCGCCCTTATTCTAAATTCAGGGATTATTTCCTAATCTATTTTTTCCTTTTAATATTAATTTCTAAAAGTGTGATCACAATCAATTTCGAATATCATTCATGTTCTTTTGTTTCTGCTCTTTTTTTTTCATATTAATTACATAAATTTATTTCAAAATCACACTTTTTTTCGTAACCTAATCTTATTGTTTTGGAAGGCAAAAAAAAGGTTCGAAATTTAGTAAATCATGTTGTTGTATACATAATTTGTCCTCATTGTCCATTTCTTCCATTCTATAGAGTGATTGAAGATGATTTTCCCCTTGGTGTCTCACTAGGTATGTTCTCATATGTTGCTGATTTTTTTTTGCATCTCTTTATTTCCTTGCTGAATTTTTGTTGTTGTTTTAATTAAAAGAGTCGAACCTTCTCTTTTTTCCCCATTTGACTATAATTACTAATAACTGGTCTCTACTTTCTTCCATGTTATTCAATTGCCTTGGTTTCATAAGCATTAGTGGTTAGCATGTTGCTAATAATCAAGATATCAGGATGTCCAAACAAAGCTTAAAGTAACTAATGAGGTGTGTCTTGATAAGAAAGTTATTTCCAGTTCTAGAGCTATGGATACCTTTTCTGAAAGATATTCCTTTTGGTAAATTTGACAACCTTGTCTGTTTGAAATGATTGAATACTCAAACCTTGCCCAAGTTTCAGCTGTCTGATTTTGAATCTCTAGTAATTTTCTCCATACTTGTGGTATTAATTGTCAGGCAATTAAAAATGCTCCTGGTTGCATAGGGCTGCTGGTGTCTTGAATTTTGCCTTATATAGGACCAATCTTGAGCAATGTATGTCTTGGAACAACCTTATAGAAGTTACTCCCATTAAGATGCAAACTATTTTTTTAAAATTTAATTTCTTTGAGAATCTTCTCAGCCGAATCACCGGCCAGATGGATTAGTAGCAGGATCACTTGATCTGATAACTATGTTGTTGAAGGTAAGCAACTCCAGTGAAATAGTCACAATGAAACTTTGCCTGTCTGTTTGTATCTTTCTTTATTAATTTAAGTTTAATGGTGTCTTTATTGCTTGCAATAACTCTTTTTTTTGGTTGGGGGTCTCCAGAATGCTCCAGGTGATGTCATGAAGGCCATCTATGATGTTTGTCTTGATCCCTTTGTCAGGATTATACTTCAAAGTGATGATCATAGTAAAATGCAGGTACTACAAGGGCTTCTTATTTGTTAATCCCTTTTATATCACAATTCATATCTTTTAAAGATTTTTCACACTTATTAAGGTGCATTAAATGGATATGTTTCTCTTTTATGTTTTTTAGCGAACGGATGGAATATTATTTTTCTTTGGAAAGGTAAATTATGCATTGTAAATTGAAATTTGACATAGTGGGACTAAAATATTCCAAACTTCTAAAATTACATGTACTTTGATTCAACTAAAATAGTCTAAAACGACATGAATTTTGAGGCAAGGGTAGTATTTATACTTAACTGTTGTTGGTTATGTTATTCTGAAACAACTCAACAAAATGCTAAAGAATGCTTGTCTGCTTTTGTATCTAGGGGAAGACAAGAGCTGCTTGCATGTGGTGCAGATCCTGGATTTACACTGAAAAGTTTGCTTGATGCTCTTTCAAGGTATCTTTCTCCTTGGTTGTCATAGACATTTATTTGGAAAGACAATTCCTATATATTTTGGGGATTGATTGATTTGATTCCATGGTATACATTATTTACTCTGGATATTAGTCATTTTCCATCACTTGTGGTTATTTCCACTAAGATGATTCTACAAGTGTTGTTGCTGTGATATCAGATTTTTCATTGCTAATATGCAGCCTAATTTTTACAATTGTGTTGAATTGGTTTGTTATCAAGATGCATCTTCTTTCCAAGTGTCTAGAAGTAGTGTTTTGCACACCGTCTGACCGACACATAATGCTAAGCATACTTCATTTTTCAGTTCGTATACATGTAAATATGTATGCTAATGTGGAATTGTGAAATTGTGAAAATGGAAAAATACAGTGATGAAGTTTCTTATGGATTGTACATGTGGAGAAAATTGAATGTTGTATGAGAGTTGAGAAGGGGCGTTGACAACTTGATATCTTCACAGGCTCCATAGAACTTTGCTGAATGTTTTGTGTGATTTGTTTGTTTTATGTGCTGGTGATTTGTAATCTATAGTCGATAGCTTCTGAAACAAGAGTTGTTACAGTTCAATTTCAATTTTGGCCAAGTAGACCTTTGTATGAACATTTAACAAGCTCTCGGAATTCAGCTTGGTGGGGCGGTTTGTCCAAACCCCCGTTGATCTCAAACAAGTAGCCAGCAAAATGACTCATTGTATTTGTAATTATATAATCTATTATTGAATTTATAATTATAAATAACTATACACTTTTAAATTAAAATTATTATCAAATTTTAATCAAATACCCAGGCATAAGGTCCGGGCCTAACACTAGTTGTAAGACTAGTTGTAAATGAAAAGGCAATAAAATTCTAAAATCTTATATCACATTTGCAATCAACCACTCATGTAAATCTTCTGTCGAATGCCTTCAATTTTCTAGATGAAGCTTGTTGCGAGTCATTGGAATTTGCAAGGAATTTGATCGGGTTGCTGGGTCGATAAACTTGGACGATGTAAGATTTGCATAATATATAAGTGGCTCTTCTTGTTCCTTTTGATTTGTATAAGCCATTGATTGAACCAAAACTCTCACATTTTCAAAAGCTTGGTTTGCAGCTAACTTGAATAAAGAGAAATTTTATCTAGTGCTATCAAAATTAAAATGCCAAGACAAAAACAAAAGCTTTGGTTTTTACACCCAGCGCTTAAAACATGAAAGATAATAGAACCCTTGAACAAAAAGCTCAGATGCTTTTTTTTTTTACTTCCCCTAATATTTATAGCAAGCACCAATGTAAAGCTGGAATGCATCCCGAAAGTCGCCGAAACTCAAATAGCCAAATTGGATATCATGCTAGATACAAGTATAGCAGGGAAAGGGGGGTGGAGGAGAATTCAAAAATAGAGTCTATACAAAGTTTAGGATAGGTTGCGTTGGGCTTCCAATGAGGTCCCGTCTTTGAGCATCCCCTTAGTCCTTAGCGTCATTATCCATTCCGAGGCTGAACAGTGCAGCAACTTGAAGATAAAATCCAGTTGGCCACTCGGGAGATACTACTTGTGCCTGCATTGCGTCTCCTAGAGCTTCTTGCGGCATATTGGTCATCAAGTACGACAACCACCGTCTTACAAATATAGTAGGCAAACCATTGATCCATCATCAATGAACTGCAAATGTACAATTTATAAACAAATTGCAAACAAATTACAAACAAATTACAAACACAATCCCTAATATGTAGAGTTTAGTATGAATTTCAACAATCCCTAATCAAAGTTTAGCATAAATTTACAATTCAACAATTCCTCAATCACAATTTCTGAACTAGTGAATATATATAAATCTCCCAAAGGGAGGGAGGGTTACCTTTAGGCACCCCTTAATTACAAAAAGAAGTGATCCAAAACGGGGAGTCACTTGTAAAATACAAAAAGGGGAGTTAGGCGATTAGCCTTTTCTTCCACTCCCTATCTGCCTTACCGGCGACTCTACCTTTAGCTTTCACCCTTTCTTTGCATTCATTTACAATTAGTTTAGCCGTTTCCTCTATACTCATGTACTTACTTTCCAAAATCGCCATGTTCCTAGCTCGCCAAGTGTGATAGATAATGCAATTGAGTGCAAAGTGCCTCGATTGGAACATGTTGGTTCTCCGATCACTGCCATCCACAAACCAATCAAGCCACTCTCGAATGGTATTGAATCTGCTTGAGACACCCAACCAGTTCATCACTACATGGACCACGCCTCGGATGTAAGCACATCCGAACCAAAGGTGGTCACTATCCTCAATCTTCGCATCACAAAATACGCAACTTTGCACTTGAATTGCGTTCCACTTGAACAGCCGAGCACGAGTGTGCAGCCTGTCATGCACCGCTAGCCAAGTGATAATGCTCCAGCGCTTGCATTCTTGCCCTGTCCAAATTAGCTCTCCCCACGACCTTTTCTCCCCCCTCTCTCTTAGCACCTCATAAGCCGTCCGAGGCAGCTCTTTGCCCGACCTCTCTAGGGCCTCCATAGTTGATCCTTCCAGCTCAAGAGAGATTGCCTTTTCCTCCCAAGTTGTCATGAATTCCCGGAGGACTCCGATTACACACTTCCAAGTCCAAGAATCTCTCACTGTCAGCTGAGCTGCATGGATTTCCTGCCCCTTCAAGAGATTGGTATTCACCCATCTCGTCCAAACACAATCTCTTCCCTGAATTACATCAGCTGCTAGCTTTACATAGATGGCCTTATTCCACGCTAGGATCTCTTTGATGCCCAATCCCCCATCCTCTCTCGGGAGGGTGACTGTCGCCCAAGACACAAGGTATCTTCTACCTTCAAGATTACCGTTCTAGAGGAACCTCCTGCACATCCCCTCAATGCGTTCAATGACGCCAATTGGAAATAGGAATATCTGACTCCAGAAGCCCAACACTCCCATGATGACCGCATTTATAAGTTGCATTCTTCCCGCATAAGAGAGATTCCTCGCCGACCAACAATTGATCTGACGCTCTATCTTTGATATCAGCGGGTCATACTCAGCTACCTTCAAGTGCTTATCATGGAGAGGACACCCCAGGTAGCGAACTGGAAGCGCCCCTCTCTGAAACCCCGACACCTCAATCAAAGAAAGTTCTTTCTCTACTCTAAGTCCCGTCAAAAAAACTTCATATTTGGATGCATTCGGTTCCAGGTCTGATACAGCTGCAAACTCATCTAGACATTTTTTAATCAACCCCACTGAGCGTTCCTCTCCTCTACATAAAATTAGTAGGTCATCCGCAAATGCTAAATGAATCAGGCCAAGCTTCTTACATTTGGGATGATGGTTGAACTCTGGATTACTTGCCACATCCTTAAGCATTCTCCCCAGGATTTCCATGCACAACACAAAGATATAGGGTGACATTGCTTCACCCTAGCGTAATTCCCGTTTGCTATGGAAGAAATCTTCTGGTATTCCATCAACAAGAATTGAGAAACCGGCGGTGGCGATGCACCCAATTACCAACTACACAAATCTTGGTGGAAATTTGAAGTAGAGCAACACACGTTCTATAAACTCCCAGCTAAGTGTATCATATGCTTTATGCAGGTCTACCTTCAATGCACACCTCGGAGACACTACTTTTGTACCATAACCCGGAGGATTTTTGTAGCAACTGCTATATTATGATTGATTGCCCTTCCTGGCACGAAAGCCCCTTGTGAGTCGGAAATCAACCCATCCAGGACCCCTCTAACTCGTTCTGCTAGTATTTTTGTAATCGTTTTCAACACTGTATTGCAACACGATATAGGGTGAAGATCCTTCACCATTATTGGATTATCCACCTTCGGGATTAAGGAGATAAACGTATGATTATATTGTTTCAGTAGCTGCCCTGTTCTGAAGTATTCATGTACAGCCTTTCTGATGTCAGTTTTCATGATATCCCACCCCTTCTTAAACACTGCACTTCCAAATCCATCGGGGTCGGGCGTCTTACTCTCTCCAATGCTCCATACAGCAGTGTGGATCTCACTCATAGTAGAAGCAGCATCCATGCCATTAACGTTGTCCTCCAGGAGTTTGCATCCAACGGGGAATACATAGCTCCTCACCTTGGCAGATGGAGATCCTAGTAATTCCTTATAGAATTCCACAATGAGCTTCGCCAATTCACTCGGTTCTTCAACTTTCCTACCATGTTTGTCCGTTAGAAACAGAATGGAGTTCACACCCCTCCTGACCTTGAGATGATGGTAAAACATGCTAGAAGTCTCCTCCCCTTGTGTTAGCCAATGCAGCTTGGCCTGTTGAGCAGTTAAGCATTTTAGGCGTCTCATATTGTCCCCTACCAACTTCTGCAAAACTTTTACTCGTTGCTGCAAATCATCTCGAGAGCTGATACGGGGTTAGCCGTGAGATGGTCCGATCTTCGACAACAAGCAAGATACTCAAAGAAAGACACAAGAATGACGCAAGAAACAAAGGACGCAGCAAGAACACTTTAAGAATCGATCAAGAAAGTGCAAGATCGACCAAGAACATAAAGAACGTAGCAAAGAAAGACCAAGAACTCAACAAGACTCGACAAAGATGAATAAAGACTCGAAATTGAATTGCAAGAATTGAAAAGACACGACCGATAAGGACTGAGTCGATCTATATAGAACAAGATAAAGACCCCAGACCTCCTAAGAGGGTAGGAACCAATACCAATGACTATATAACCCGCCTCTACAACCCTACACAACCAAGCGGACAACTTGGAGGCACAAGGAGGGGGCTTGTGGATATTAGGATCACCAAGTCTTGCGAAGTTGATGAACACAAAGCAAACCAAGCTGAGATAGATACCAATTCGAGAATGATGAGCACAGCACTAATCATCCAACAATCACTCAATGTGTTTCACACAATTTGAGAAGACTAATTCTATTCATAATGTTCCTCCTGAATTACAAAGAGGGAATCGGCTTATATAGACCTCTATGGCTGATGGGCCGATTTATCTAAAGGAATTAATAAAACTAATAACTTGATAAATTAATAAAATAACATCTAAAGTTTCCTAAAATAACTTAAGTAAAATTAATACTAAAAATAGTAATGTAATGAGCTGATTTTCGTTCCAAACAGTACAGCTTGCAAAGATGTTGATTTTCGGCCAAGCTCCATGTCGAATCTGGAAAAACCTTCAACAGCAAAGTTGTATATCTCTTCGTCCTCGTTCCAACAAGGTATGGCACACCTCAATCCGATAAATATTGAATCTGTACGACCCATTTTACAGAGACGTCGAAAAGCTGTCAATATTCTGAACGAATCCAAAACGTCATTTAAACAAAGTATCTTCTCTCATGGTGGAGCCTTCTTCTTCCTCTTGAGAAAGACATCATCCGAAGGTGTCTTGGATGGTCCCGCATCAATCTCCCTTTCTTGAAAAGGATTCGTCCTCGAATCCAAGATTGCATATGATTCCACAAATGCATCCACACGAACTCCTGGATCGAAAACCTCATGTCCATGGAAGCTCATCTCAAGACCGATTGTTGTAGGGAATGACCACTTCTTGATGGTTATTGTCTCAGCTTCATCTATGCTAGAAGAAACATGATGTTGAATAGCATTATTAGGAGGAATAGGATGAGTTTCTTCCCTTTTAATTGGCGAAACTTCATCTCTAGGTGGGACTCCTTGTCCAAACACCGTATTAGAGCCAAAACGCCGAAACTCATATGCCGTAAAGCTTTGATCCAACTTAACCAAGTCTTCATTGGTCACCAAATTCTCTTGGATCTTAGCTAACTTCTCCATGACGGAACTGAACCAGTCATTACCCTGGTTATTAGACATTGCAAATAAAGACAAACAAAGAACTATGTGAAAGGTTAGAAAAATATAAACAACCTCACAATGTGTTTCGCTCACACTCCCTCTCTAATTGGTACGTCACGCTTGTTGGGGCAATCTGCTTTGGGCAAATCAACAACCAAGCAAAGGAACTTAACAATCAAAGTATATATGAGAGGATGAACAAAGATCACAAACAAGGAGTACTCGGCAAGGGCTGCAGAGAACTCGACACAATCAAGACTACTCGATTCAAGCAAACATTACTTGATAATAACAAGAATCAACTCAATATAGACAAGGAAGCACTCGAATCAAAGAGAAACAAGCACTCGACTCAAGCAAAGCACTCGACGTGGCTATGCAGTACCCGACTCACGCAAGGAGAACTCGACAATGGTGAAGAGCACTCGACACAGCAATAATGAGCACTTGATCGACAAGATCAGCACTCGACACTAACAAACAGCAACTCGATATGTAACAAGGAGTACTCGATCAGAGAGAAAAGTACTCGACAAAGCAAAGAGAGCACTTGATCAAGGGAGATCAGTACTCGACACCACAAATCAGTGCTCGACACAAGCTTTTCAGGACATGTTTCAACAAGAGAGAACTCGATCTGGACAGGAGAGTACTCGATATAATGAGGGAACAAGCAAAGCAACTCGATAGCACAAAGGAAGAACTCGGCAGGGGCTGAGCTCTACTCGACACAACAAAAACAGCAACTCAAAAGAAGAGAAATTGCTCGACACAGCTAGCAAGCAACTCGACAATGCTGTAAACAAAGAGAAAGAATAGAAAAACTCAAGAAAGAATGGAAATTTACCTCTTTTTGATTGAAAACCTTTAAGTTAGGACGTTGTAGTTGCAGGGTAGGGTTTCAATTTTGTGGAGGTGTGTGTTTGGGAAGGGCTGTCGATATAGGCTGTAGAATTCACCAAAGTGTGTCCTTGGAGCTTTCTTGCACTAGATAGAACAACTCTTTCTATTTTTTTTTTTTTTTTGACTTACTTTTGCCCCTAGTGAATTTTAATCCTCCTAGGTCCAAGTTCAATCTTTTTTTTTTTGTATGAATTTCGAAACTGACTTCTCTTTTTTTTTTTTGACCTAATGCAAGAAAGACTCTATATGTAACAAGGGGGACTCGAAAATCTGATGGAAATATGGTGAAAAGATAAAATATGCAGCCCTAAAGATAAATAAATAGGTGAGGCTTTGTTATCTTTGGTAAGTGGATCTATCTAAAGCCTTAAAGATAAATGATAGATAAATAGGGATTATATCTACCAAAAATCAGATTTTTAGTAAAGGCAATAAATAAATGGAATTTAGATAAAAGATAGAACAAATATGTCAAAGATAGAACAAAGATAGAAAAGATTACAACTAGGGTTTGCTTGTGTGGAGGACTGAATTTTTCGGCCAAGAAGAAACTATGGGGACATGTGAATGCCGTCGGCTATGTGCTCGCAAGAGGCTGTGCACACTATGGTCGACTCCATGGTCTCAGCTAGGCTTTGTGTTTTGGGCTAAGCAACCACAAAAATCACAAACAAACAAGATTAGTGCAATAATCAATTCAAGAACAAGAAGTAAAAGACCAAAACAAGAACTGACTCTATTTTTGTGTTTTTGTGTTTTAGGAAAAGAAAAAGACTCAATCTTGATGTCGGAAACCAAAGCTCTGATGCCAATTTGATACGGGGTTAGCCGTGAGATGGTCCGATCTTCGACAACAAGCAAGATACTCAAAGAAAGACACAAGAATGACGCAAGAAACAAAGGACGCAGCAAGAACACTTTAAGAATCGATCAAGAAAGTGCAAGATCGACCAAGAACATAAAGAACGTAGCAAAGAAAGACCAAGAACTCAACAAGACTCGACAAAGATGAATAAAGACTCGAAATTGAATTGCAAGAATTGAAAAGACACGACCGATAAGGACTGAGTCGATCTATATAGAACAAGATAAAGACCCCAGACCTCCTAAGAGGGTAGGAACCAATACCAATGACTATATAACCCGCCTCTACAACCCTACACAACCAAGCGGACAACTTGGAGGCACAAGGAGGGGGCTTGTGGATACTAGGATCACCAAGTCTTGCGAAGTTGATGAACACAAAGCAAACCAAGCTGAGATAGATACCAATTCGAGAATGATGAGCACAGCTCTAATCATCCAACAATCACTCAATGCGTCTCACACAATTTGAGAAGACTAATTCTATTCATAATGTTCCTCCTGAATTACAAAGAGGGAATCGGCTTATATAGACCTCTAAGGCTGATGGGCCGATTTATCTAAAGGAATTAATAAAATTAATAACTTGAGAAATTAATAAAATAACATCTAAAGTTTCCTAAAATAACTTAAGTAAAATTAATACTAAAAATAGTAATGTAAGGAGCTGATTTTCGTTCCAAACAGTACAGCTTGCAAAGATGTTGATTTTCGGCCAAGCTCCATGTCGAATCTGGACAAACTTTCAACAGCAAAGTTGTAGATCTCTTCGTCCTCGTTCCAACAAGGTATGGCACGCCTCAATCCGATAAATATTGAATCCGTACGACCCATTTTACAGAGATGTCGAAAAGCTGTCAATGTTCTGAACGAATCCAAAACGTCATTTAAACAAAGTATCTTCTCCCATGGTGGAGTCTTCTTCTTCCTCTTGAGAAAGACATCATCCGAAGGCGTCTTGGATGGTCCCGCATCAAGAGCGATCTGTTTGAAGCTTTAGTTGAGCATCTCTTAAGCTCTTAGTATTTTCATCCAGGTCCTGCCGGAGGGTTGCAAATTGTCGCCTATCCCAACCCTTTAGGATGTCCTTCAGACTTAGGAGTTTCTATCGCAATATAAACTGCCTACTGCCCCTATGGAACTGTCTCCAAACACCAGCAACAATGTTTCAGAATTCAGGCTCCTCGCACCAGAAATTCTTAAAACGAAATGGGAATCCTTTTTTACGTTGCTCCTCTCTAATTGTTACCACTGCAGGGGAGTGCTCAGACAGCAGCGGCATATCAAACGAAGCTTTTGTGAATGGCATAGCATCCATCCATTTTTCATTGACCATGGCCCTATCGATCTCTCTTTCAACTCTCCCTGGTCCAACGTGACTGTTATTCCAGGTGAACCGACAACCTGTGTAAGCTGGATCAGCTATATCACACTCCTCCATCATTCTGCGAATTTCAGAGAAATCATCTGTTGGCATGTCCACCTGCGGCCATCTATCACTCATCTCATATATACAATTGAAATCGCCTATGACAAGCCAAGGAATGGAATTCCCTATATTCAGATTTCTCAAGGAATCCCAACACTCCCTTCTCTGCGCCCTCTCATTCTGAGCATAAACGAATGTCACTACAAATGGGAAGTTACCATCCAAACTTGCTACATGACAGTGAATGAACTGCGATTCCATTCAAAGCACACTGACATTAACAACCCATGGATCCCACTAAAGCCACATCCTCCCTTTGATGATGTTCACTCGATTGATAATATTTTTCCAATCCCGTGGCATACTTTTGATCACTTCTTTTGCCCCTTTAACTGTCATTTTAGTCTCCAGCACTGCTAATATACTTATAGTATTTTTATGTATGAAGTTATTCACCATATGGTGCTTGCAAGAGTCTTTAAAGCCTCTGACGTTCCAAGCTCCGATTTTCAGACTTGACATGATCCACTCGTTTTCAGGTTGCTACCACCTGGTTTGTTTCTATCAGCACTCGCTTCTAAATTCGGATTTTCTCTGCTCTGTTGGCTGCCTTGCCGACTCTGCTTATAAGAACTGCTATCAGCATTTATCTCTTCATCTGTAGTGAATCTGTTGCTGGTTGGTATCGGAAAATCCATTCGCTAGTGCTTCTCCTTATTTCCCTTTTTTTGTAGCATTTTTTGACGTACACTACTGATGACCATCCTTCTTGGTCTGTCTTTGCTGACTAATTCATTTTCCCCTTAATTTTCGATTGAGGAGTACTGAATTCAGCTTTTGAATTTATATCCTCATACTCCTCTTGGACTACTTTCTTTCCCTTCCTATCCACAGTTTTATCTTGCATACCCCCCTTCTCATTGTGAGTATTCTCCTGAGCAGCCGACTGATTCTCTACTGGATCCCCAATCTTCAACTTTTCCTGCCATTGTTGCTTCGGACCTGTTTTCTGCCTCATATTTCCATTTTTCCCTTTCACACTCAACTGATTAGCTTGCCTTTTCCTGCACCATCTATCCTCGTGCCCAAACATATTACATGTTGAAACCCCAAATTCAAACTAATCCCAAATTGAAACTCCAAATTGAAGCCCCAAATTGCAAACACTAAATCGACATACCTGGTTAGTTGGCGGCTCCACCACCACCTCCGGCAAGTCGAGCGGCGCCTCTACCACCCCTAGTGATGGCTCTGACGACTGCTGTCACTGATTCACATATGGATGGCTCTCTTTTTCCTCCTGGTCGGGCATCGCAACTCTTCTCCAAGTCGTTCGTTTGTTTTTGTCGAGCCCTCTTCTCCAAGTCCTCCTCCAGGTTGGGTCGATGTCCTTCTCCACCCCTCCTTCCGGTTGCTTCGGCTCTCTTGACTCTTCGTCAGCGGTTCGTGCCTAGTCGGCCTCTCCTTTCTTCGTTCTTCTATGCTTCCTTTTTGGAATAGAACGCCTGTGAAGAAACAACCAAACGTACTCCGTTAGTTTTAACTCACCAAGGGTACGACGTGAAATGTAAAGGCTCGGATTTTAATCCTAAATTTTTTAAAAAAAAGGAAAAATCAAAATGAATTTAGAAGCGGAATTTAACGGAAAACTCGCTAAATCGAATTTTTGAACTCTTAAAGCGAATTCCGGACCAATTTTAATTTTAAATATCGATTCCGTCTTTCACCTCGGATTAAAAAAAAATTCCTTCGGATGGTGATATCCTATTCGGATTTAAAAAAAAAATCTAATTAATCGAGAGAGCATAATTCGAAAGACCAATTATCGGAGACTCCAATTTCCGACTTCGGGACCACGATTCCGCTATCTTTCCCCCACTCTTATCCATTCCAAGTCATCACCTCCTATCTGAGGTAAAATCTTATCTCTATTTACCTCCCTCTCTTTTTTGATTCAGAGCCCAGCCTGTTTCTTCCTATCTTTGGCTAAACACCAAACCCGCTTTCACCTTCCTCTCTTACTTGGTTCCACTTCATTTGGAAAACAAACAAGAAGCTATGACATTGACCAGTTGTAAACCCCTTTCTCCTCGTCATAAAGCTTTGAAACGCAGCCCCATTTCATTTTCAAATTCAGAAATCCCCCCCTACTCCCTCTCCGTTGGTTTGTTCAATCCTTTCCTCCTTCCTGTTGACCGAGGAAACCCAAACACACCTTTTCCCCCTGTTGCCGCGAGCGCCACCAAGGCTGCCCTCCTCCTCCACTGTCCAGCCTCCGTCACCACCCACAACCAATGCAGCCTCGCCAGCAACCACCACACCACCGCCGCCGCACCTCAGCCCCCTCTCTCATTCCCAGCAGCTACCCCCAACACCCTATTCCTCCTTCCTTCCGCCATTGGAGACCAAAGAGCCGCAAGTCCCTTGTTTTTGTGCTCGAAGGCAAGAATAGGCGCCCCCAGCTCCTTCCTCTTCCTCCTTGTGCCTCTGAGCAGCAGATGCAGTGGCGGAAACCGAGCACCTCCCGAGCAGCCGCAGTCGCTGCCTCCGCCAGTGCTTCCTCCTCATCTCCCCTGTTTCGATTCAAGTCCGGTAAGATTTCTCCTCCTCCTTCCGCTCTAAAATGCCATAAAGGTCGTGCCTTTAAGCCTGTTCCTCCCTCCCTAGGCCGTATCCGACGAGCCTCCACCCCGGCGAAGCTCCCCGAGCGATTTCGAATCCTTCCCATCGGAGATTGAAGACCTTCGGTGAGCATTCTCTCCTCTTCTCCTTCTTGCTCGTTTTGATCTTGGGTTGTCGGGATGGGGTATCGGAGAGTTGTGAGTGGTCGGAGTTGTGGATAGTCGCCGGCCAAACTTCCTCTTGCTCCCTTTGATTTTCGAGCAAAGGAAATGGAGAGGGATGATGAGTGTTCATCTCCTACTTCCCCCATTTCTTTAGTTGGCGGGCCCCATGTCCACATCCCTTGCCAAGTCATCTACCTGGGGTCCACTTTTTTTTAAAACTCCGGATTGTGAAATGAAAGAGATGAATGAGATTGGGATTGGTGTGGGCCTATTTCTTGGGCCAAAAATGTGGGTTTTAAGTGGAAAATGAATTTTGGGCCTAATTTTCAGGGAATCCGAAAATGGGTTTTGTGCTTGTTCCAACCGAAATCCGGTTTTGGACTAAATAAAGGGGCCCATTTTCGAGTTTTGAAAAAAAAGAAGGGAGGTTTTGATAAATTAAATAAGGGTCGGATTTTATAAAATAAAAATGGTTGAGATTTTTACGGGATTTGAAAATATTTATGAAAGTGTTAATAAAAGGGTATTTAAAATATTATTTTGAGATTTAAGATCTAATATTATGGTCATTAAAAGAAAATATAATATTATGAGACTTGGAGATTTAAAAAGGTATTATCGGATTTACTCAAAAAAGGAATTTGGTGAGCCTTTTCAAAAGATCAGAATTTATAACTAGTTGATTCGAACTTTGAAGCGGTTTCGGGATTAACTTGGGAATTGTGTGATCGATGACTAACTAGCATGTTGATGTGATTGATTGACTAATAGCATGATTTGTGTTGATTAATGATATGAATGAATGACTAGCGGCAGGATGAGATGTTAGAATTTCATATCGTTTGATTTATGCTTTGTGAGCTATGATGAATATGATGAACTTTGAGATAAATGGCTATGCGGATTATTATTGTGGAAATATGAATGTGGTTGGATGAAATGATGAGAATGATGTGGTCTTACGGAATGTGGCAATGAGATGAATGGTTGAACTTGATGGAATGGTGATTGTGATATGGTTGTTATTCTCGTTTAATGATTTATGCTTGAGTGCTTGGGTGATTAGACGTAGACTTATATATATGCTCTGATGTGTATCTAGGTGATACTTTGTGATTATGAATGATGTATTCCGGATCTTCTCTTATGCTGTTCTGCATAGCCAGGTGAGTTCCTATATGAGCTCACTCAGATTCGAAAAGAGATCTCCCTGCTTGTAGCCATGTGCATACTAGGTGCTTGCATTCATAATAAAGCATGTCATGTAGTATCCTGCTAGGATTGCACTCATGATTGAGCATTCGTTTACTCATTGCTTTTGTAAACAGAACGACCGTTATCTGTGAAGTAACTAGAGTCATTGCTAGGGTTATAGGACGACCCAGTCCCACCGGGTCCCGTCCTGAGTCAATCGAGTCATGAAACTTCCTTATATTATGAGATGCATGCGGGCTTTATTGTGGAGCGGGTTGAGCATGCGTGCCTCCCGATTATAATGGAATGCATTCACGAGCTGGCCAGTCTCCGCCCTATCGGAAGGGGGTGGAGGTAGGAGAGGGATATACCACTTGGTATTCGGTGCTAAGGCCTTATTATATTTATGCACTTGATCTTAGGAGCATGTTAGTGTGTTAATATTTCGCCTTGCATCTAGAAGCATCTTTATTAGGACTAGCGTGTGTATGTGTTTGCTAGTTTGGGATTACTTTGCGTAGGGCTTCGATCTGACACCGCCCCGCATACATTTTTTTGTAGGTTTGTTTTGCAGCATGATTATTCCTTGCTTCCATAACGTGGGAACTCTCTTAGGCGATTGAAAAGATATGGTCTAACCTATATTTTGATAAATACGCTTATGGATTTGGTTTTGACCCGGCTCTACCGTGGCACCCTCTTGTATTACACATTGATTCTGATTTTCGCATTATTGCTAGTTTTCCACGCTTAGACCTATGATAGGTACAGGGGACTTCCCCGGGGATTCCAACGATCCCTTCGAATTTTGGGTACGAAATCCCACTTAAAAACTTTAAGATGAAATTTCAAACCTTCAACCTGTACTCGGGGCGCAAGATCCTAACGAGGGGTTTCATCCCTCGAAACGTAACCCGGGAATCATAATCCCGGGCCGTTACATGAAATATGTACAAAATTCAGGTGTACCGTGTGAATTTAGTAAATCTTTTGTATACCACGTGAAATAAGCAAAATACCACAGGGATGCCAGGCAAAATTTCCGTTTATTTTTTCCTTCCAATGAGATCATTTTAATATATATATATATATATATATATATATATATATATATATATATATATATATATATATATATATATATATATATATATATATATATATATATGGATTGGTTCCCTTGTGCACACCTCTTATAGTGTATCTAGTGCACAAATCTTGGCCATTGAATGGATGAAACGAATGGCCACGATTAAAAAAAAAATACTAACCCCACTTGTTTTTTCGTTTTTTTCCTTCAGAGAGTCACGTGTCTTTTTAAAAAAAATACTAACCCCACTTGTTTTGTTTTTAAACTCACCTGCTTGTTTTCTTTTTTTTTGGTATGCTTTTTATTTAAAATATATAAAATATTTGTGGAAAAAATTACTTTTTTGTGGGAAATAAATTGTTTTTTTTAACCTGATGAATAATGTTTCTCATAATACCGAATAATGTTCTGCTTTTTTCATCGAGTTCAAATCGAAATTTATCAATTCCACCGAATAATTTGCCACATACTACCGAATAATGTTTTGTTCATCAAATTCAAACAAAAGAAATCCCAAATCTCTAAACACCACTTGCGATTTTAATGAATAATGCTTCATATTTCACCGAATACTGCTCACATTTCACTGAAAATCTCATAGTTTATGTGTTGCGATTAAAAAAAATGTCGTATATAAACGAATAATCATTATAAATTCACCGAATAATTTTGGTATTCCACTGAATAATATTTCATGTGTAACCAAAAATAAATTAACAATGTCAGATTTCTCTAAAAAAATTTGACAATAGTCCTGAATAATCCTTTGAGATTTACGGAATAATCCTGTATTACACCGAATAATCAACAGAGATTTATATATTCAACAAATTTGAAGGATCCACCACATCGGTAAACAAGTTCAATATGTTAAATATGCAACAGGTGAATCACCTTCACAGGTGATTTTCATCCAATTTCAAAAGGAACGGAGTAATAGTCCTGCAATTAAAAAAAAAACTCGTCACCTACCAAAAAACGAACACAAACTATCAGCTCTCGAATGCATATTTGCCATTTCCGATAGTCGGCACTGCCATCCACCCACCATTCCAGTCGCCGGCCTCCCGAATTGTCGCCACTGATAGCCTTCCGAGATCCGAGATCTGGGGCTGATAGCCCAAAAATCGCCGTCGCTGATCGATAGCCTTCAGCAATTCCCTGTCGTCGACCTTGCTTTCGCCAGCCTTCACCGCCGTCGGCTCCCGGATCTGAGAACCACCATCACCGGCCTCCCAGATCTGAGGCACTTCGGCTACACCATAATTGGGGCTCCACAAAGATGAAGACGACGTCGAGTGCCGACGTCGCCACCATCGGTTTCGCCAAGACGAAGTGCCCTCACCGCCGGTGAAGAAGCCAATTGGTGATGATGGGTACCACGATCGTCGAATCTTCGGAGGGAGTGGCGTGAAGAAGATAACAATGGGTGAACTGGTTGAGACAATTGGTGAAGAAGCGGTAGGGTTTTAATTCTCCAAATCGCCCACGCGCTTCACTCTCATTTAATTGGGTTGAAGATTGTATTTTTAATTTTTAATTTTTTAAACACTTTATCACACCCGTTACACATGGTTCATTCTAAGCCATTCATTTCAATGAGATTAAAGGCCCAGATTTGTGCACAAAGTACACCCTAAGGGGTGTGCACAATAAATCTATATATATATATATATATATATATATATATATATATATATATATATATATATATATATATATATATATATATACACATATATATATATAATTTGATTGGATGAGAAACATACAATTAATATGATTATTATATATATATATATATATATATATATATATATATATAGAGAGAGAGAGAGAGAGAGAGAGAGAGAGAGAGAGAGTATGGATCTTTTGTTCACAAGTCTTAGGGTGTACCTTGTACGCAAATTTGGACCTTTGATCTAAATGAAATGGAGGGATAAGATGTTGCTACGTGTTCCCGTGAATTAAAAAAAAAAGTGAAAAGCTAATCCAAAACTCAATTAGAGGAGCGCGAAGTGCGTTAGACAGGTTGGGTAAAAAAAACATAAACTGCTTTCTTCTTCATCGTTCCCATTCGAAACGGCCGCGGGGAGGCAAGGCGGAGGCGAGTCCAGGCGAGCCCATGCGGGCCGGATGCCAGGATGCTGGGCGGTAGCACCGCGGTGGTGGCAAAGTCAGCGCCGCCTTCATCTTCGTGGAGCCCCAATTCCGGTGGAGCCGATCGAAGAGCCTCATATCCGGAAGGCCGGCGATGGCGGTTCTCAGACTGGCGGTGAAGGCGGTCAGTGATCTCAATCTCACCGACGCCCTCGGGGAATCGGAAGAAGTTATCGACATCCGAGGTGCCTCTAATCCATCCCGCCGAACACCTCTAGCGACCACTGATCTGGCCATTCTATCCCTCTCTCTCCTCTGATCAGGAGAGGCGATTGGCAGCGATTGTAGGTGGTTGCGGCAGCTGAGGGACGATGGCGGCGGAGCGACGATGAAGATTGACGGCGGCGATGATGCGAAGTGATGAATTGAAATTGAACGAAAGAAAGAGACGGTGGTGAGGGTGGGGTGGGGTGGGTGGCTGTGGTTGGGGTTGGGGGTGGTTTGTGTTAGGGGTCGGCGAAATTGGGTGGATGGGTAGGGTTTTCGAGATACATAATTTTGATTCATTATTCGTCCATTATTCAGACATATGAGTCGAATTTTGGTTACTAGTGATAATGAATTAGTAAATTATTCGTTGAAAACTGATTCTTTATTCATCTAAATATGGAATCTTCGGTTTGAACTTTGACGAACAACATAAAACAAAACATTATTCAGTGAAATGTAAGACATTAGTGGTGAAATATCAAGTATTATTCGTATAAATTGTAAGTATTTTTTGGAGATTTGGTGTTTTTTTATCTGAAATTAATTGACAAAAAAAACTAATCATTATTCGGTAACATGTGACAAATTATTCAATGGAATTGACAAATTTTTAAACAAACGAAATTATTCGGTAAAATGTGAAACATTATTCAGTGGAATTGACTAATTTTTTAACAAACGAAATTAGGTGAGTCCGCCAATAAATCACCCATAATAATTTTTGTTTTCACCAAATAATTAATATTCTCTATATTTTCAACAAAATCAGCTTAAAAAAAAGAAATGAGGGTGTTGAGTTACACGTACAGCAAAAGGGGAGAAAGAGGAGAGAGTGAGTGATTTTTTTAATGTGGGTCCCACGATTTTTTTCACCAAAAAAAAAACACTTAAATCATGGCCTTTCATTCTATTAGATCAAGGGTCCATATTTGTGTACAAGGTACACTATAAGTCTTGTGAACATAGGAACCACACCCTATATATATATATATATATATATATATATATATATATATATATATATATATATATATATATATATATCCGGTCCCGGTGGGATTTGAAAAAAAAATAGTTAATCCTCGTCCCGCGTCCCGTCCCGCATATATTTATATTTATTTATATTTATATATATATATTACTCTTTTGTACGGAGTATATATTACATGTATACAATATATATATAACATATACTTAATTTGTGTGTATACACTAGGCGTGGCCACGGGTCAGACCCGGCGGGTCGAACCCGTCGACCCGCCGGGTCAAGGGTCGGGGAAGGGTGACCCGAACCCTAACCCGGCGGGTCAAATGGTCGACGGGTTGACCCGGCGGGTCTGACCCGCCGGGTCGACCCGACGAGTTGGAACCCGGGTTGGACGGGTTTGCACTAGTTTCGGACTTCGGAATCTGAATTGTCGGATCGGATTTGTCAAGAAAGGGAACGGGAATTGAACGCCTATGTGTTTGACAAATATCCTTTCGTGTTCACAAATCATAACTTGACTCTTTAGTCTTTATGTACAAAATACAATATGTAATATTACATCTTATAATTTTCAAAACTAAAAAGTCTACAACTTATAATATAACTCTATAAGTTTTACAAATTACAAAAAAGTTGTACAATTTTTGTATTAGGGAGTGTTGGGGGGGGGGGGGGGGGGGAGGAAGAAGGGCTTGAATCGGTTTCCCGACTGCCTACGTATCCTCCCAGGGGTGAGGAATCAAAGCCCACGTAGTTCTTTTACCTGTATGTCTGAACCCCGGCCCGGTTACCTCCTCTTCTAGTCTTCTTGATCGTCGGATCCTCCACCTCCTGAGCCGTCTGTGACCACGCCATCAATGGAGCTCCCAACGGACTCTGTCTCTATTCCGTCATCATCCTCGGAATCAGTCCCCAAGTTGTTTTTCTGCATCCGCATCTCCGCCTTCTTCCAATCTGCAAGGCAAACTTGGGCTTCGAGGTTCTCGGGAAGCAACCTTGATCTCTTCTCCGAAAGAATCTGACCTCCGCGACTGAAAAGCTGCTCGACGGCTACGGTGGAGCAAGGTGCCCCAAGTATTTGTCGGGCGATTACCTGCAACGTCGGGAATCTTTGTCTTTCGGGACGGCTTCACCACTCAAGGACATCGAAATCTTCCTCTTCATCGCTGAGAAAATCAAAGTTAGTGGACAAATATTTGTCGAGCTCCGAGTGGGGGCTCGACGAAGATCTCGACCTCTTTGACCGAAAGATATCTCGGGCAAGTGCCTTAGTTCTAGCGGTGATGCTGGTTCGTGACCCGCTTGAACTGGAAGGCACGGGAGGACGACCGGAGGGCGCTCTATCGCCCGTCGAATATTCAGTATATAATTGTTCTAACAATCCTCTAAAAACGTAAAACATAAACTTACTACATTACTACAATACTCACTACTTATTATTAAGACTTAGGACATAGGAATAATAGACTAGTTTTTACCACCACTCGTTCCACTCGAGCCCGAAGCGCCATCGTTCTTAATCTTCTCGGAGTGCTTGTTGGTGATGTGAGACTTCAAATTACCATGGCCAAGGTTATTCCGCATCTTGTACCTTTTAGCACAATGACGACAAACGGCTACGAATGATCGATCGGCTTGCACATCCGCCTTATCGTAGTGATCTTGAAACAACACCTCTTTGAGGTTGTCACCGGACATGATTACAACGTACGAGCTTATGAAAATCAAATTGATAGGTGATTGATGGATTGGATGGGATTTGTGATAGGAGGAGCCGGGTATTTATAATTTTATAGCCCCGAGCACTCTACTAGCCGTTACAACGGCTATATTTTTAAAAAAAAAACACCTCCGACCTGTGGGCCCCACCACCAACGGAAAGTTTTTTAAAATAGGTCGACCCGGCGGGTCACGGGTCACGGATCTCCCGACCCTAACCCTAACCCGCTACCCGTCCCTACCCGCCAACCCGCCAACCCGGATCCGACGGGTCACGGGTTGACCCGTAACCCGTGGCCACGCCTAGTATACACACTGTAAACACATTATGTGTATACTTAATATGTGTATACAGTGTATAAACTACGGAGTACATGATATTAATTAGTGTATTTATCAGTGTCACAGTGTGTGTATATATATATTATGTGTAATTATATATATATATATGTGATGTGTCTAGGTTGTATGTATATAAGAAAAATCGCAAAATATTGTAAATACATATATGTTTCGGCTTTGAAAACCTTAAAATATATAAAAATTTTGGATTTTATTATATATATATACTTATTTAAATAAGTATATATATACTTATTTAAATAAAAACCATTTATGATGAGGTATAATCATCATATTAATTGTATGTTTCTCATCCAATCAAATTATACTATTTTAATCTTATGCTAAGTTTTACTAATATTTATTAATATTTATAATATTAATTTGTTATATTATTATGATTTTATTTTTAAATAAACCGCACAATAGCGCAGTAAACACATTAATTAGGCTCAATTAATTTTTCGGGGGTATTTGCTGCAATTATACCCTTGAATTTCGTTTTAGAAAAAAAAAAATTCTATTAGTGAAATGAATAGAATTTTTTTTCAAAATATTCATCCAAAAATAAATATTTATCGAAATATTCACACTTTCAAACTATTTATAAAAATATTCATTTTTTCAACTGCATCCGAAAAACGCGGCTTAAGGCCGCATCTTATTCCCAAAATCCCGAAGTTGAAACTTAGAAAAATATCAATGAAAGAAATGTGGTTTATAACCGCATTTCTTTTCCACTTTAGAAAGAAACGCGGTTTTAAACCGCGATTTTTTCCCTTTTTTTTATTTTTCTCAATTTTAAACATTAAAATAACATATATACGTAAAACGAGGCATGTTAATCACCATTCCCTATGGCATGGGTTGGTCGACATTCAGATTGGGTTCGATGACGGAGGTGAATATGGTTGGGGCAGGACGCGGGGCCGAGCTTGGACACGGCGGGGGTGAGTAGCTGTGGGTTGGGGAGCAAGGCCGGACCTGAGGGGAGGAAAACGTGGCCTCCGCCTCGGGCCCAAAATTTAAAGGGGGCCATTTTTTTTTAAGTATATAGATATTTCTATAAGTAAGTTTTAACTAAAACCATTATAGTGTATTGGTAAAAAAATGATTCAATTATCTTTGTAACCCATTAATTTGGTAGCATTTTTTCCACCAAAATTACATTTAATAATCACTAAAAAATACCAATAAAATAGTAATTATCCATTATATATGGTTATGAAAAATAAACAAAATTTTATTAATGTTTTATTTCGTTTTTATCTTGTGCAACTTCATATTTTTTTTAAAAAAAATTAGGTTTTCACAAACCCTTTCTAAAAGAATAATTGCCCAAAATCACGAATAAAAATATATTTAAAACCACCCATATTGAGTTTTTTTATATAAAAATAGCTAAATAAAATAAATGAATGAAATGATAAAGAAAACTCTCCAACAAAAAAATAAATGAAAAAGGTAAAACGCGGATTGAAACCGTGTTTTATCTTAGATGGGACAAAAAACGCGGTTTCAAACCGTGTTTCTATAATAACTTCAAATTTGACCAAATTTTCCCGGAGGTGAGATATTAATTACGAATAAAACGCGGACTCAGACCGCATATCTCTGAAAAGTCTGCAACCTTTGAATATTTCTGAAAATACTTTGATTTCGTGAATTTATCCGTAAATATTTATTTTTTCTTGTATATTTAAAAAAAAAAAGTTTAAATGAATAAATCTAAAAAATAAAATAAAAAATTGAAAAATGGAAGGGAACTACGTTGATGGGAGTGTCCACGTTCCATCCTTGAAAACTAATATGGGAGAGTGCATATTTTACCTCAATTCCCACCTACCCTCCTCTCTCCCTCTCCCATTTATCAACTATGAACTACCCCCACGGTCCAACCCTCCAATCCAATCCATAACAACGTACAACTACAACCCTCCATATCCATTTCTTTGTATTTTTTTTTTAAATTATCAACTTGTATTCCCTCCGTCCCCTGTCCACGTTCATATGCTTGAATTGTTGCATCTCCATATATCTCTCCAACACCATAAGTACGTATAACCCGCCAAAATATGACTACGGTCGAACCCAATCACAACCCTCTTCTATGCTCCGTTTCTACCGAATCAGACTCAGCTACCTCTCCGCCGCTAATTGGTGACACAGCCAATAATCAGACGACGGTTACCGCAGCAGCAACAGAACATATTTTCAAATCGAAGCTCCCAGCCATCCGCATCCCAACCCACCTCCCTCTCCACACGTACTGCTTTCCTGAAATCGACCATCGCCCATGCCTCATCGTCGGCTCCACTGGAAAGACCTACTCCTTCTACGACACCCACCTCCTCTCCCGCAAGACAGCCGCTGGTCTCTCCAACCTCGGTATCTGCAAAGGCGACATCGTCATGCTCCTCCTCCACAACTCGCCAGAGTTCGTCATCTCCTTCTTCGCAGCATCCATTATCGGTGCCGTCGCCACCACTGCCAACCCTTACTACACTCCACCTGAGATCTTCAAGCAGGTGTCCTCCTCCAACGCCAAGCTCATCATCACCCACGCCCAGTACGTCCACAAGCTCCCCCGGGGCCAGGGCCTCACCGTTGTTACCGTCGATGACCCCCCAGAGAACTGCCTCCATTTCTCCGTCCTGTCCGACTCGGACGATGCGAAGGATCTTGAAAATAGGGTGTTCGACTTCGACCCGGATGATGCGGTGGCACTGCCGTTCTCCTCCGGCACGACGGGGCTGCCAAAGGGGGTGGTGTTGACCCACAAGAGCTTGGTGACAAGCGTTGCGCAGCAGGTGGATGGGGACAACCCGAACATGTACCTGACCCGAGACGATGTCATACTGTGTTTGTTGCCACTGTTCCACATATACTCGCTGAGCTCGGTGCTGCTGTGCGCGATGAGGGCGGGAAGCTCGGTGTTGCTGATGCACAAGTTCGAGATAGGGACGTTGGTGGAGGTGATTCAGAGGCACCGGGTGACGGTGGCTGCGGTTGTGCCGCCCTTGGTGCTCGCTCTCACCAAGAATCCCATTGTGGAGAGCTTTGATTTGACGTCCATCAGGGCAGTGCTCTCTGGAGCTGCCCCACTCGGCAAGGAGCTCGAGGACGCCCTCCGCGCCAGACTCCCCAAGGCAGTTCTCGGGCAGGGTTACGGGATGACGGAGGCAGGGCCGGTGCTAGCAATGTCCCTGGGATTCGCCAAAGACCCCTTCCCGACCAAGCCAGGGTCTTGTGGAACGGTGGTCCGAAATGCAGAGATGAAGGTAGTGGACCCTCACACGGGTGCATCTCTTGGGTTCAACCACCGGGGTGAGATCTGCATCCGCGGAGATCAGATAATGAAAGGATACCTAAATGATGATGCGGCCACCGCTGCAACCATAGACTCTCAAGGTTGGCTTCACACAGGGGACATTGGATACATTGACCAAGATAACGAGGTCTTCATTGTTGACAGAGTTAAGGAGATCATCAAATTCAAAGGCTTCCAGGTAATTAAATCATATCTACTGTATTATTATTATTATTGAACTTATATTATATGCTTAAAACCAACAACTCCAAGTCAACTAAAATTAAAGTTGATGGACAAGATAGGTACCGCCAGCAGAGCTGGAGGCCCTTCTAGTGAATCATCCCTCAGTAGCAGATGCAGCTGTTGTCCCGTGAGTGCAATTACAATACAGGCGCTCTCTTCGTTTCACAAATTAAATGTCTGTTTATTTGCTTGTGTACGTGTTGAATGTTGGGTTGAATTAATCTCGCTGCAGGCAACAGGATGAAGTTGCGGGTGAGGTACCAGTAGCCTTTGTGGTTCGCTCAGGCTCAGCTACTGGATTTGAGCTTACAGAAGAAGCTGTCAAAGAATACATTGCAAAGCAGGTAATATATAGTACCAATCAATTCAAACCATTTATTATAATTTTAGACCCATCAGATCAGATCAATCCAACAACTTAACAATGAAAACAAACTTCTAACAAGTACTTGGGAAATCTCTTTCAATTCTCAGGTTGTTTTCTATAAGAAGCTGCACAAGGTATACTTTGTTCACTCCATACCAAAGTCACCTGCTGGCAAAATCCTAAGGAAAGACCTCCGAGCCAAGCTGGGTGCAGCCAAAATCCCTAACTGATCGATACCTCAACTTCATGCCTTTTTTTTTTTTTGGGTCGATACGCAGCTAGCATATGCTGTATTTGATCAAGCTAGTGAGCTACTTGCGAACAAAGAAATCATCAATATATTCAATGTGATCCCAAATACTAATAACTACAAGAGATGGAGCATTGATCACCCATACCCATGTATTCTTTTCCAACCCCAAGCTATGGATGTATCATTTATATACAAGATTATATAATGTGCATATCAATTAAATTTGTTTTTTTTTTTATTATCAGTTATGGAGGTTTCTACTTCTACATATAATAGTTGTTGTAGTCGACCATAAGCTTGGCTATAGTAGAAACCTCCCTTAATTATATACAAATCCAATTCAATCTGTAAAAGCGCGACATGGATTTTTTTCTTATAAATATTGACTTTCTCAACCTTATGATTGTACAACTACTCTCTCTTCTAGTTCTCATGGGAGAAGGAAATGATTTCATTTAAATGTGCCAAAGAAGGTACCATTCTAAGAAATTATATCTTCATTTTATGTTCAGTCTTACCTTTTTATCACTTCTTACTCTACGAGTTCAATGTTAAGCTTCCTCTTTTCATTCCTATGCCTGATAAAAAAAAACACTTTTATGTTTCAAACCAATCAGTTATTGGCCAAGTTACAGGAGTGCTTTTACAGGCCATAGTTGGAATCACTCGTTTCATAAATTACAATGTTTGGTTTAAATTTACTTCAATTTGGTGATTTTATTTACCAGTGAGTTTATTATTGCTCTATTTCATTTATTCGTCTAAGAAAGAAGTTCTTCTCCCTGATCTAGGATGGTTATCTTTACTTTCTTAGCAGGTAGGTATGAGTAAGAATGAGAATTTCTTTGTATGTCATGAGGGAGAATGTTATTTCTCCCTTTATAATGTGAATCTGTGATCCTATTTCATCTTGTTCTTGTGACTGCTGAAGCAAGGATTTTTATGCACTAACAAAGTTGGGACATATGTGTAGATGCGGACCGGAAATCCTGTGGATGGGTGTGCACTGTTTTGGCGGACATAGAGGTAGTAATTACTCAGAATGTAACCAACTCTTTCATTGTTTAGTGTTTGTTATGTACAATATGTTTATGATGAGGCTGTTCATTGAGGAAATGATGGATGTGCAGCAACCTCAAACAGACTCTTATAGGCATAGCTGGTGGGAAGAAGGATACCTTGGTTAGTTTGTTGCAGAAACTAGGTAAAATCAGGACTACTCCTATAGATGGTTAAGCCTACAAAGAAATAAGAGCACACAGATTCCCCTGTATTCTAATTATAAGCCTCTGCTAGAGAGTGTTGAATGTTGATACTTGACTATGGTCCTTTATTTTCTGAATTTTTTTTCGAAATGGCCAAAAAAGAGAAAATTATTATGAGAATAGCCAAAATCCGAAAGATTTTAGGGAAATAGCCAAAACAGGGTAAAGTCGTTGTTATAAACAGCGAATTACTATTTTTTTAAAAAAATTATTATTCTAAATTGAAGAACAAAGAAAAAAAACATATATGGGAGAGTCGTTGTTCCATTTTTATTATTTTTTCCAACCGCTTGCCCGTCGCCTTGGTAAAAGAAGCCGAACGGCGCCGGGAGAGGACCTTCCCCTTTCTGGTTCCCAAAACCGCTTGCCCTTCGCCTTGGTAGAGGAAGTCGAACGGCGCCGGGAGAGGACCTTCCCCTTTCCGGTTCCCAAAACTGTTTGCCCTTCACCTTGGTAGAGGAAGCCGAACGATTTGCAGTCTCACTATTCTTAGCATGAGTGAGTTTATGGAAATATAGTTGATATTTGTTGACGAAATTTATTGAAATATGAATGAGTTTATAAAATTTGGTAGTTACTATCGACAATAATTGGAAATTTGATCTTATGTTGATAAGATTAGTGAGAGCATTTCACATTTGTAATAAACTAACTTTTGTCAATGATAACGTAGGATGGATGAACTTAACAACATATCTGAGCAGAATGAGATATACATTGATGCTCTTGGGGTTGATCACGAAGATGATTTGGATGAGTCTGAGAAGGACGATGATGCAACTAGGGAGGCGGCGATGGCGGCGATTGAGGATGAGGCCATTAATCCCAATGGGAATATTGTGGAAGTTGATCCAATGATAATAAATTCTTGACAATAATTAAATTCGCACGTACAAGAATAAGATGGAAGACAGTTTTTTCGCGGGCAACTATTCCACTCACTCGGCGAGTTGAAATGTGAGTGATGGAGTATTCTGTTAAAATGAGGAAGTCATATCGTACAACGAAGGTGAGTCCAAATTGGTACACAATCGTCTGTGATAGGAAGGACAATTGTGGGTACCTGTGGCGATTGTCTGCTCGTCGTGTGGACCGAACTATTGAAATGTGAACAGTTGTCAAGTACAATGGGCCTCATGCGACCAACTGTGCAGCAGACATTTTACAGTTAGATAATCGCAATGTCATCTCAACTTTCATTGGGGGTGAGATTCTTGGGTTTCTCCGCAAAGATCAAGACACGAAGCCAAGCACCATACTCGAGCATCTGCAAAAAAGGTATGGGATTTGTGTGTCCTACATGAAAACCTGGAGGGCAAAACAAAAAGCTATAGCAGAGATTTTTGGTGATTGGGAGGAGTCGTACACGGAGTTTCCTAGGTTCATCGCTGCACTCCAAGCTACAAACCCGGGAACAATGGTTTAATGGTGTCATCTGGATTCTGCAAACCCACAAGAGAAGATATTCGGTCGTGTGTTTTGGGCTTTTGCACCGTCTATTGTTGGGTTCGCATATTGTCATCCTTTGATATCTATCGATGGCACCCATTTGTATGGGAAGTACAAGCATGTTGTGCTGATCGCAATGGGGTTCGATGCAGACGATCATATTTTCCCTCTTGCATTCGCTATTGTTGAGAGTGAGAATGGACACAGTTGGGCTTGGTTCATGGATTGTATAGGCCGACATGTCACCGAAAGAGTCGGATTATGTGTTATTTCATACAGACATGCATGGATCTTGAAGACCATGACGGAGTTGTCTAGATGGAGTGCGTCGAATGCACATCACAGGATATGCATTCAACACCTGAAATCAAATGTGAATTCCATGTTCCATGATCATAAGGTCAAAGACATGGTAGGCTGGACCAGCCGACGACAAGTGGGTTCGAGAAGGGAGGTCACACCATCCAACAAATGAACAACAAGACTTGGGAGTACCTAGCTCAGATAGAGCTAGAGGAGTGGTCCATGACTAAGGATTTGGGGGGGAGGGGGGTAAGGTATGGTGTCATGACGACGAACTTATCTAAGGCGTTCAATGGAGTGCTAAAGGGTGGAAGGAGCCTTCCGCTCACATCGCTCGTGCGTCAGACTTTTTACAAAGTCAACTTTACTTTGTGAGAAGGCGAGGTGAAGCCGCTCGGTGCATTTCTCTAGGTTTCCCACTGACAGAAGCTACCGATAAGAAGATTGGGTTACTTCTCACTGTTGGGGCAAATGAGTCGAGAGAGGTATAATCGTAAATTGATTCACTAGTAAAGGATGAAAATAATTACGGGAGAGGGGTATAATTGTAAATTGAACTAATAGAAAAAGATGGGTTTTGGGATACTAGAGATGCTATTGATAAACCGGGAAAAGTGAAAATATGATGCTGAGATGATATGACGGAAAAAGAAGAATAAAATATTAGTATTCTTAGTATCCCTAGTATCACTTGATAAATGTCCTTAGGACCTCAGAAGACACTTCAATGTTATTAAATTTCAGCACGGCTACAGAGAATCAAACCGTACTGCAGATTTCATTGCTAGAACTAATGACCGATGTAATATGGAGTCACTCCCCCCCCCCTTTTGATTAAGTAATAATTCGGATGTGAACCGTTATCCGATGGCATCCTTTCGGATGAGGTCGATAAGACCTGGGTCAGTGTATAGGGAAGGGATGGAGGCAATATGAGCAAGGTGTGCAACCTTATCTGCCACGCAATTGCCGTTATGAAGAACGTGTGAAAATGAGACATCGTAAAACCCTGTAAGTAGAGTGCTAATATCTGACATAATTAGTTAAATTTCCCATGGACGTTTGATTCTAGACTGTAAATGATTAATGATTGTCAGTGAATCTCCTTCAATTATAATGTTGGGGATTTTCATCTCGAGAGCCCTCAAAATGCCCACTCTTAATGCCAAGGCTTCGGACATTAAAGGGGGCTGGTGTCCAATTAGTTCACTTCCCATTGCTACTGAATTCCCTGTGCTGTCACGAATGATGTAACCTATCGAGCTCCGTCGTTGGCCGGAGGCAGAACCATCGAAATTTAGTTTCAATTTCCCAGTTGGTGGTTTTTTTCCATTTTTCCCTCTTTCTAATACTCACATTTTCCTTAGGGGTATTTACTCGCTGTATTTTGTTGTTATCCTCTTCGTTGTGTGTACCTGCTTTGCTCCATTCATTAATATATGAGTCGACAAGTTTTTCAAATCCTCTTGCATTTGGCGCTTGTTGTTGTTGGAAAATCAGTTTATTACGAACCATCTAGATGGTCCACCAGTGGAATACCAGTTTCTATTTTTGTTGTGCATCAAGTAGTCTGTCTAATTTTGTCATTAATGTCTCGATATTTCTTGATAATATGATATTGTTTGAAATTTCTGATTTCACTCTTGGTGATAAACTTGAATAGCAGAGTGAATATTTGCACTCAAACAATATGTGAGTAGTGTCTTCTTCATGGTGATTGCACAAGGCACAATAAGGTGGTATTGTAGTTCCTCTTCTGGCGAGACGGGCGGCTGTCGGGAGTCCATTGTGACAGACTTTCCACATGAAATTCTTAATTTTAGGTGGAACTTTCAAGCTCCAGATCCATACATTATTGTCATTATTAAGCTCTATTTTTCTTGTATTAAGTTTATACGCACTAGACGTCGTAAACCATCCCTTTCTGTCCGGCCACCAGTACATTCTGTCATGTATTCGATTTTTGGGGAGGGGAATCTCTGCTATCTGTTGCGCAATATCGTTTGACATTATCGTTCTAAGTTTTTCCAGATTCCATGCCCCCTTTTAAAATAGCTTTGTAACGTCATCCTTTGGACGAGCAGTGTTGAGCTTTGACTTGTCAAAGTCAATCGTGTTTTGTCTACCGTAAAAAAAAACTGCTAAAAATATAATAGATGATTATATAATTCTAGGGCAATCTTCACCCAAACTATTTTTCGTCTTCACATAAAATTTAATAAAAAAATAATTTTAAAATGATTAATATAATAAAATACTATAATTTCATAACAAAAATGTGCAAAAGCGCGAATAACAAATACTTTTTTTGAACCGGAAATAATTTAACAATGAGCAAGACTCATATACCAAGAGCATCCAGACGAATGTAATCGCGAATAACAAATACGTAGTACTAATTTATAATCCGTATTAAACAAATACGGAGTAGCACTTTTCTTTTGTACTGTTTTTTGATTATTTTATTTTATATTTTATAAAATAATCTACAGTATTTATTTTCGGCTTACACTTACACAATACTCCGTATAATCCAAGCGGATTCATTACTCAATCAAAAATAAAATAAAATAAAAAATTATATATATAAATATAAAATATTCGGACTTCCGAATCTCGAAATTCATATTAACCAAATCTGCTCAAGGCTAACACTCTCTCACTTCTCCCCTCCTCTCTCTCTCTACCTTCCAAACAATTTTCTCATTGGAAACAAAAATCTCGCAAGTTTTTGTGATCTCTGTGCCTCTTTCGTTGTTTTTTCTCTGTTGATTCCGTTTCAATGGATGAGAGAAACGAAAGCGCTGCTGTAAAGGCAGGCAAGTTCTCAGGTATTTTGATTGATTTTACTTGCGTCTTCCATTAGGTATATCTTTTCTCAGATCGCTGTTTGTCGAACTCGTTTGTTGCGAGGATCTGTTGTTTTCTGACGGCTTATATACTGCTTTTGTTTGACAATGTGTGTGGATTTAAGGCTTGGATTGCTGTTTCCGCGACCGATTCCGTCGAGATCGATATCCTGTATTTTTATTATATTTTAATACAGGCTTTCGGAATGAGGGTTTCTGGTGTTGTTTGAAATCTGTTATCTTCTGGTTTGGTAATGTGGATGGTGTTTTTGGCGCTACGAGCTTTAAGCTTGTAGATTTCAGCTTCACTTGATTTGGTTCTTCCCTCTTGTGGTGAAAATGTCTGAATCGCTATGTGAAAGATTGGTGATTTAACCTAGAAAGTGGTGAATTTGATGATTAGAATTTCAAAGGAAACACCAGATTGGTTTTTAGTAGTTGGATACTGTTTGGATGACCCGCCAAAAATTGTGACTTGCATGCATATGGTAATATGGGCTAGGAAAGGGAAATGGTTCATGCATTCTTGTGACCGGATTACACTTCATGTCCCAAAACACTCTTGAGCTTAATGAAGTGGTTTGTTTGGAATTGTGGTTATTTGCGCAAATGAAATCACAGTGTGTGTAGTTGTCTCATTGAAGAACTGAAGGAAAATTTTCATGTGCTTTTGTTGTGTGGAACAATTGGAACTTGAAATTAACAAGGAAGGTTTCTGAAATAAGCTGTATGAGGAACTGCAAATGAACTGGTCCTTGAGCATTAGTAACAAAATTTTTCAGTGGATTGTGGGATCCATATGTTATTGCATTTAGCTTGTTAATGTGTACACCTTCCTACCAAATTCCACTTTCTAAATCTCTGATACATGATTGTCAAAATTGCCAATTTCTTATATTTTCTCCCTGCCAAAGAAGCTGGAAGCACAAATTTTTATCAATACGCTTGTTTCCTTGAATATTACTTGCAAATTGACTGAGTTTTTTGGGGTAAAATATATGGAAAAAGGAAACTGGGGACATGTTTTAGATTAGTAGACACTACATGATAGAGCTTCAAAGTACTTTAACTATCTTGTTTTGATCAGTTTTGGTTTGTACCTTCTCCACAGGTTTTGTACTTGACCCTGAAAAGTGCAGTCAACTTACCTTGGGAGAGAAGAGAGAAATAGTGAATGAAGTAGCCCATTGGCCAGAAGATGCACCTAGGATTCTTAGCTCATTCACCCGTAGACAATTATTGGAGATTATTTGTGCTGAAATGGAGAAAGAGAGAAAGTATACTGGGATGTCAAAAGGCCGAATGATCAACCTTCTCCTGAATGTAGTTCTGAATCGAAAGAAACGGAATACAACCAACATTGGGGATGCTTCAGTCAAAAGTCAACCTGTGACAAAGAGGCAAAAAAAGAACGAAACCTCAAACCATCTGTCAGATAACGTAGCACCCGTTGGTGGGAATAACTTTATAGATGGACAAGTCAAATTTCCGCTATGTGAGAATCTTGCATGCAAAGCTACTTTACGTCCTGGCGATGGCTTCTGCAGGAGATGCTCATGCTGTATATGCCATTCCTATGATGATAACAAGGATCCTAGTCTCTGGTTAGCATGCAGTTCCGACCCACCTTATGAAGGCGAATCATGTGCATTGTCATGCCATTTGAAATGTGCTTTTAAACATGAAAGAGCTGGTATTCATAAGAACAGCTGCTTTAAGAAATTGGATGGACAGTTCTGCTGTGTTACATGTGGCAAAATCAACGACCTTATGAGGTAAGAATCGACTGCAAAGTGAAATTAGTTTATGGCTGATAGTTATTTGGGCAACCCCTAGGAATCTTTTAAAATCCATGAACAGAATAGAACATTCTGCTTGTTTGTGAAGTTCCTGTTACCGACTTACTATTAGTACGAACATATATTGTCATATGATGTAGATGCTTTGACGTTTTTGTACCAATTATGCTGCTCAACTGTATATTCATCTCTCCTTTACCTTTTATGTGCATCTTTGAATTGCCGATTAGGAATTGTGAGTGGCTAAACTGTTTAGCAATTACTTGCATATTTTTTTGCTCACCACGATCATATCAATGGGCTATAACTATAAGCTTAGAATAAACACGTCTATAATTATTTTATCATTCCATTTTGAATCTGATGCAAAGTATCATGATCAATCGGTTATTGTTTACCATCATGCAGCACTTGGAGGAAGCAGTTGATGATTGCCAAAGAGGCTAGGCGTGTTGATGTTTTATGCCTAAGAATCTCCTTGTGTTGCAAGATCCTTGATGGGACCAAGCTGTACAAGGATCTCCACAAGGTTGTAGATACTGCTTCAAAGAAACTGAAGAAAGAACTAGGACCTCTTGATCGTGTTTGTGCGAAAATGGGCAGAGGAATTGTCAATCGACTTGCATGTGGTACTGAGGTTCAGAAATTGTGTATCTCTGCTTTGGAAATTTACCGTAACTCATTCACCAACTTGTATCTCCACCCTGAGCTTCAGAATATGACTCCAAGTAAGTGGATTCTCAATTTTGATACTAAGATTAGATAAGAAAACTTCTTTTTCAACTTCAGAATGAAATATTTGGATGCCATGCTCTTATCCTAGAAGGTAATACATTCCTTTTAAAAATGAACTGCTTATCTGGATGTTATTCCCTTGGAGGATGGTCTACTATCAACTTTATCATGTCAATATCTGGAATTTGTTCCAATTAAACCTGTTACTGAGAGAGAATTGCTTTTGGCAGCTTGCAAAATACATTTTTCAGAGTCCCACTCAACCTCAGTCACAATTGCTTTAGAGTATGAAGACCATATCTTTGAGGATCTCTTGGGTTGTCGGATATGGCATCGGGAGTCCAGTTTGAAGTCTTATCCAGATAAACCCACCTCCATTGTGTTGAAGCCAGAGAAGACAATCAAGATCTCTGACCTGAAGCCTTCAACTGAGTACACGTGCCGGGTGACTCTGTTTAGCAGCACCAAAAATTTCGGTACTTGGGAAGCTAAATGGATCACTTCTGCATCAAATGAAACTGCATCAGATTTTGATGAAAAACATCAAACAAGCAGCTTTGTAGTGACGAATCACGGTAATCTACAACTGAACATAGATCCACCTGCCACAGTGAACATGGCCTTAAGAGCTCATCGGCCTGAACAACTTGGTTCGTTGGATGACATCAACAGTGGGCTATCATCATTCCCTTTTGTGAGCCCGGCTTCAATACCTACAACACCATCCAAGGTAGATGGCAAGCTGGGCTACTATGGTCTGACCAGGCAATCAGAGGGGGTTGACTTTGACTACTGTGTCAGAGTAATCAAAGCTCTGGAATGTGAAGGGCACATAAGTCTGGATTTCCGGGTAAAGTTTCTCACTTGGTACAGCTTGAAGGCTACAAAACAAGAGAAAAGGGTCGTTAGTGCCTTTGTGTGTGCGATGGGCGATGACCCTCCAAGCTTAGCAGAACAGTTAATTGATACGTTTGGAGACGAGATTGGTGGGGAGATACTGGCACTTCACTGACTGTTAACCTAACTCTTAGCTTTGTTCCTTGGGCAGCAACTGGTGTCAAGCGAGGCGATTCTTTTGCTCTTATTAGCATTCTCATTCGTGAAAGTTGGCAGGCTATTTTGCACCAACATAGTTTCATTCAAATGTGTACTGCTAAGACCCAAAAAAAAAAAATACCTTGCAAACTTCATTATTAGGTCACTTGTACATCCCTTGCTGTTCATGGAATATGAACCTTTAACTGGCTTTTTTTTGGATCTAAAAGAAGTTTAGGTTAGTACTCAAGGACTTGCCGCGTTGATTTGTTTATTAAACCTGATATTTCTGGCATCTTGCATTTCTATTTGCTCACTGTGTTCCAGTATCAGATGCGTTTGGGTCTGAACGATCAACAATATGAAGGGTACATAAGACTCCAACTATAAAATTGGAACCAATCAAAGACACTCCATTGGGAAGAAATAGAAAAAATGAAACCTGTAAGTGTGCCCCAACAAGGGATCTTCCTCGACTTCTCCGACGTCGGACGACTTTTTCGGGATGTTTGGGCTTTTTCTTTCATCTGTTTTTATTTGTCTTTATTTTGCAGTTTATTGACAGTTAGTCCGTCTGCCGATTCGTCGGCCTATCGAGTTTTAGACTTGTCTGAGCTCGAATTTTTTCCTAATAAAAAAAAATCTTCGCTGGAAGAAACCCGCGGAGGGGTATTTCAAGATCAACTTTGAAGGGTCAAAACTTTCCTTAGGAGATGCTGCGGCGGGTTTTTTCATTCGAGACCACCATGGTAGTGTCCGAGCTTGCAACGCCTTCTTGTGTGGTTATGTTTAAGCTTTGCAGGCAGAAGCTTTGGCTCTTCGGCTGGGATTGTCTGCTGCTTTAGAGTTGAAGATCTCGAAGATTGAAGTGGAAGGAGATAGTCTTTCGGTTATCAACTCAATTAAAGGGATTTGGACGTGTCCTTAGGAGATTGATTTGGTGATCGCCGATGCTCTTCTTTTGCTCCACTTCTTTTAATCCTCTTCTGTCACCCATGTTTTCCAGGAAGTCAATCAGGTGACGGACAAAGCAGCACATCTTTGCCTGCAACAGATTCAAGGGTCGTTTGCTTCTCATCTAGAGCTTCTTGCTCTCGTCCGAAAGGACGCTATTGGGTGGTGTATCAGTAGAGTCTGACACCACCCAAATTCTTGCTTTGTATAAAAAAAAATGCTTTTGGGTTTGTTTAACGCAACATTTTATTTCTCAAAAGTGACTTATCTGTTCGATAAAATAAGCTTATTTGTGCAATTAAGAAGCTTTTTATTTATTTATTTTAATGTACTCCGTATGTAAGAATTTGGGTGGCCGCGGATCCTACTGACCCACTATCCAATGGTGTCCTTTTAGATGAGGAACAAAAACTCCGAATGTAACGTGGAAGGTTCGAGGTCTATCAAGTGCCCGAGCTAGGCCACCTTATCCATAACTTGGTTCACCTCTCGGAACACATGCTTGCATGTAGCATCCTCAAAACATTGTAGTAAGTGCTGGATGTCTGTGACTATCATCTCGATTTCCCAGTGGCATTGCCACATACTAGACACCGAATTAATCACCGTGTGGCTATTGCCTTCATACTCCATCCACCGGGACTTGGGACTTATTTGTGCCGATAGATTTTTATTTTAGTAAAAAAGGAAATAGAAAACTCATGAAAATATTATGGAAAATAGCGAAAATGAGAATAACTCATTGTTTGTAATAACGACATTACCCGAGACTAATAAAAAAATTAATAAAATGCTAGTCATTTTTTTTCTTGTAAAACTTAAATATTTGATTTTTAAAAAAAAATTGGGTTTTATTTATTTATTTAAGTCACTGTTTGCAATAATAATTTTATCATAAATTGGAAAAAAAACAATTAATAAAATATTATAATAGTTCAATAAAATTAAATACCCAAAAATTCTTTTTAAAAAGTAGAATTTTTTTGATGAAATATCAACTTTTGCTAATTTAATTAGGTTATTGTCATCCTAACTTATTAAATGGGGTGTACTTTTTAGAACAAGGTAAAATACCTTGTTAGAACATGACGAAAATACCTTACAAATAAATTAAATTACACACCTACCCCACCCCACTCCCATCTCACGCCTCCTCCCTCATTCCAAGATACTAAAAAATCAGACACCACAAACAGATATTGAACTGCACAACATTGGCGAGAATGAAATCAGACATCTCAATTTCTTGATTCCCACCATAGCAATTCAAGTGATTAATTAACAAACCTAATTGAATACAAAAAAAAATCAGACATCCCAATTTCTTGATTCTCACCATAGCAATTCAAGTGATTAACAAACTTAATTGAACACAGAAAGAAATCCTTTTTCATACACATTGAAAAACCCTAATTGAAGCTAATTGAGAACCAATTAATCGCCGCACCGGAGCCATAGAGCGTCCTCCCCTCTTGAGAGCATAGACGACGTTCATGGCGGTGACAATCTTCCTGCGAGCGTGCTCGATGTAGGTGACGGCATCGCGAATGACGTTACTGAATTTTGGGGATAAATCGAGAGAGCAAGTAGACGAGAGATAGAAGATGGAGGAGGAAAGAGAGTGGGCAAAGGCGAGGGGAGCGTTGGTGGAGAGATGGTTGAAACTGCAAAGCCGCCATTGCCGAATTTGTGAAATGTGGAGATGACTTTTAAGCTCGGTTCTTCCTAGAAGTGGGCTAAAAAGTTCTTTTTAACCCGATTATAAACAGAACCGGGATAAAAAAATACATTTTCTCCAAAAAAAATGGTCGTTGCGACCATATTACAATAGGTCGTTGCGACCATCAACCCTAGCCATGGTCGTTGCGACCTATCCCACTTTGGTCGGTGCGACCAACTCCATGCGCTAAACGGTAATTCTACCTTGCGCTAAACGGAAATCATGTATTAAATTGGCCGAGTCCCTTGGCCGCTCCCCGACCTACGGCCTTTACGTTCCCCTTCCTCTTTCCCATTCATTCTCTCCAATCTCCATCTCTCGCCTCCGATGGCGATTTGCTGGCACCTGGAAGAGGATGAGCAACGTCGTCTACCCTCCCCCCACCTCCCCCGTCGCTGTCGACCCCTACTTGGGCGCCGGCCTCTACGTACGGCCGCTCCAAGCCCCCCAGATTCGACTTCTCCGGCCGCCAATTGCACAGGGTGCCACCTCACTCCTGCGATTGGGCTTCCAATTACTACCTTCCAGGTTCCAATTTTAGGGATTTTAGGGACAAGCCCCCCCATATTTGACTTCTCCGGCCGCCAATTGCATAAGGCGCCGCCCCACTCCTGCGACTGGGTCTCCACTAGTGAGGGGGCGACCGAGAGAGATGGCGGATCAAATGGAACCCTGGCCTCGATGTCGATTTCGCTCTCAGGTTTCTCACTCTTTCTCTTTCGGCTTTCTTCCTTTGTAGCTAATCGTCTGGTTTTGAACCGATTGTGTCCTTTATGGTACAATCCTTGAATAGAGAATTAGGAATTAATGAACAATCTTTGAATGAAAGGGCTAGACAATCGGTAATTGTAACAATCGGTTCAAGGATTGCGAACTTGACAACGATTGTTCATTAATTAGGAATCTGCTGGTTTTCTTTTTTCCCATGGTTGTTTGGTTTACATTGTGACACTGTTGTTATCTGTGTGAGTTTGAATGAATTAGGAAGCAAGAGCTAAAGGTAGAGGAAGTAGGAATTGTAGTGTTTTTTAGTTAATTGTTTCGTCTACATTGTGAGTTTGAAAATGAAGTTTCTGTGATGAATGAATTTGGAATCTGTTCGATGAAATACCTCTGCGGATTTTTTGACTTCTAGCAATGAATTGAGCAATCGAATGGCTTTCGATCTGTTGGCGAGATGCATGTCTGTGCTTTTAATAAGTTTCAATGTCTTCCTACTTTGCTTGAGCTTCTAAATAGCTTCTTTCCTGGCACTTTTTTAATCAAAACACTACTAGCTGTTTTAGGCTTTCATAAGTAGATGATTGAACATGAATAGAATCCCAAGCTCTAAACTCAAGACCATGTGATTTTCGGTTAGAACCTACAATTTTGATTGAGTTAGGGTTTGTTTTGGGGTGAAAATGTCGAAATTGATGACAATTTGGATTGTTTGATGATAGGTGGAGCTTTGAATTGTGTTATTGCTCATGTGGGTGAAATCAGGCATGGTGGTGTGAGGGAGAATCACATGCACTCCACTTGTAATGAGACTTTTGTCATCTGGGGAGCCAGAACCAAAATTAGAGTATGTGATTTTGTCTCTAAAGCATGTTTTTCTTCCTCAGAGATTATGTAATTTCTTGTTTTATTGGGGTACTTATCTTTGCTGTCTAGTTCACTTAGTTGATGGTTAATTGTTAAAACTGCTAGCTTACTCGAAGGATTCGTTTGTCCCTAAAGCATGTTTTTCTTCCTCAGAGATTATGTAATTTCTTGTTTTATTGGGGTACTTATCTTTGCTGTCTAGTTCACTTAGTTGATGGTTAATTGTTAAAACTGCTAGCTTACTCGAAGGATTCGAATTGATATCTCAAATGAAAGCAAAAGTTTGTAAGCTATGATGATGCTATAGTTTACTGTCTTATATAGATGTATACATATGAAAAACCAAAATGTACAGAGCAGCCGCTTTAATTTCTTCAAGTAGATGTTAAGCATAGAGCTGTCAAATTTCATGTACTCCATAGATGAAACTTGTGATGCCATTGGGGTCGCTACAGGTTGTTCGAGCCGCTGCTATTCGGTTTCTGCTGGTGGATAGTTTGAATGGGCTCGCTACAGGTTGTTTGGTTCAATGGTATGGTCTCTTCTTCGGTGGAGCTTGCCATTCTTTGTTGGGCAGCTGTTACCGGAGGGGCTTGCTGTTGACGCCTGCTGCCTTGGAACGTTTGGGGAGAACGTGGCTTTCCTGATGGCTTTTTGTGCATTTGCTGTCATGGAATTACATTAGGGGATTTATTTTGATATGGCATGGGCTTATATTTGTTTGGGTCTCGGCCCTCTTTGGGTTTGTTAGTCCGGTTGTGTTAGGTGATTGGATGACATTTAGGTTAGTGGTGGGATGGTAGATTAGATTTGGCTTCTTATTTCATTTTACATATATTCAACGAATCACTCTTTTTATTCCATGAATATATGTAACATCTATATCTATATATAAAAAGGGAGTAAGGCCATCTTGAACAGTAAATTTACCTTTTTATCCCTGGTCTTTTGTAAAATTCCGCGTCCTCTGGTTCTCCATCTCTCCGTTCCTTGGCTCCGTTTCTGATCGTCCCCGACTGTTCTCATCTCTCTTGCCCTCTCTCTCATCCGGTGTACAAACATCCTCTTCCTCTCTGCTATCGTCGGAGTCTGCCCCTGGAGGAACATTCAGTGGGTGTTTTTGGGTGCCCGACGTCGGAAAGGGCACCTATGCCAGCCATCTCTCCTTGCTCCTCGACGTCCCTCATATCGCCACCGGAGACATACATCGCCCTGACCGTCTCCCTGTCCCTCTCTGCTATCGCCCCAGTTTTCGCCCTCCTCCGCTTACCTCCACTTCCTCTTCTCTCCATTCCAACTCCTGGTCCAATTCCAATTCAACCAGGCTTCATCAGTTCTCTCGCCCCAAAAACCCCCAAATCAAATGCGAAATCAAGAAACCCTACCCCTACCCCCAGAGCTGCTAATGCTGGCGCTAGACCATCATTGATTGCGCCTCTCAGATTGACCCTCGAACTCTCCGCTTCGACTATGCGCCAGCCCACAACGCCTCTCCTCTCCTTCTCGGTGACTCGGGCTGCTAATGCTGCGAATTCAGCTTCGCCTCTGGATAGGGGTGTTCATAACCGGGTACCCGACACGACACGGTTAATCGTGTCGGGTACCCGATAAGAAATTACCCCAAATAGCCGATCCGGACACGATCCGGTAAGAGTATAACCGTGTCGGAAGAGCGCCGCCACCGCTAAGAGCTTCAATCGAGGCGGAGAGCGCCTCCGCCGCTGCCAATACCACCACCACCATCGAGAGCTTCAATTGTTCTCTGTATCTGTCCATCCATCTATCTTCTTTCTGCTCCGACCTCTCGAGCGCCACCGGAGGAGGCGATTTGGCAGCTGACGAACTCTCGAGACCTTCCTCCCCGCCCACCATCTCCGTTGCATTTGCCTCCTTTCCTCTGCCCGACCGGCCTCCAGCGCCATTCCCTACCCGCCCTCCCTCCCTCTCCCCGACCTACCATCTGCCTCTGTCCCTCGCCTCCCTCCCGCCTCCAGTGCCATTTCTCACCCTCGCTGCTCCTCCCTCCCGCCTGAACCAGTGTCGTTCCTCTCCCTCGCCGCTGCCTCTGACTCCCTCCCTCTCCCCAACCTCCGATCTGGCGCCGACCTGGACAAAGCGAAGAAGATGAACAGGTGAAGCGCGGGTTGAAACCGCGTTTCACCCTTTTTTTTTGGCTTTTTATTTTTTTGTTGTTTAAAAAAAATAAAAGGGTAAAAAACCCGATTCAAAAAATGAATATTTCCATAAATATTTTAAATGTTTGAATATTAAGGTAAATATTTATTTTTGAGTGAATATTTTGAAAAAAAATTCTTACAAAATTGAAAAAGGAATAATAGTTTTAGCAGTCAACTAGTCAGATGAATAACTATCTAACGAGCCAAAATAACTCAAATCCCTACCACGAACCATGAAAAGCTGGCTTGTTTCAAGTACTTACTATACAGGTACAGCTTACATATTACAACAAATGAGATCACTCCATGTTATTGCCGATCATTGATACCGAAGATTCCAATCAAGATACAAGAAAGCACATTACATTGTCCATACGACAAAGGTTCGAAAACGAATCCTTCTAGAAATATTTTGGATTCGTAACAGAGAACAAATACTACGGGGCCTACGTCTTCCCTAATCGTAAATAAATAAATAAATAAAAAGATCTGGTAAGTAGTAACATAATACCTGGGGCTGTGTCGGAGACTGGAGTACAGAATTTGCTGATGCTTTGGGATTTCCTTATTTCCCTTGTGCCTACTGGCCAGTTACACTAACTATTCCCAGCTCGGCCAGAACGATTTACAATTTCTGGAGAGTAACGAACTGGTGGTACTCATTAAACGAAATGGTAAGCATGAAGTTAGCTGAATCTCAAAAAAATTAGCCAGCTCCAAGCATTTATTTTGAGAAGCCCCCAAGTTCCAACGACGAATCACCCACCCATTTGTATGAGCTGGGATGGAGACTTGAGCAACTTTTTCAGTGTGTCAACAATGCTTCTAAAAGCGGGCCTCTGACTGGGGTCACTGAAAAGGAAAAATAAGATATCAATAAGAGAGCATTGCAAGATGGAATTTTTAAAAGCAACTGCACTACTTGAAGCGAGATGATCTCTCTCTGCAAAGTAACTCTTGGGTCATCAAAGCAGTTAAAAGTTTTTTTTTTATCAGCAAGAGGCAGAATCAAGTGATCAGCGGCGAACAAAACTTACTCTTGCCAGCAAGCTTCCATTAGAGATGCCAGCATTGGTGAGGTGTTTGTTGGAATGGCAAGCCTCCGATTCTGGAAAGCAACTGCTCCAACAACCTAAGATGTGACGGTCCGTATTATATATCAATCACATTGAGATAAGAAAAAGTAGGATGTTTCTGAATGATTTAAGATATAGATGACAGCAATGCGAAAAGGTCACTCTAAATATTTGGTGATTAAGCTACCTGAGCAGGACTGAGTCCGCTCCAAGGCTGTTGCATGGTGACAAGCTCCCACAAGATCACCCCAAAACTGTACACGTCAGATTTCTCATTTGACGGCTCTCCGCGAAGAAATTCAGGAGCCATCCACTCAGGCTGAAATGAAAATTAAATAAATTACACATTTAAAAGGATTGTGCATAAAGTGAAGCTGACTGTTCAACCTGCAGGACACTGATAAAAGAAATCAGCTTCAGTGGTTACGGTTGCCCTAGATGATTCCTCAGTAAGTTGATGCAAGGATTAAAGAGGTTGAATTTTAAGTAAATTTCATACATTTAACAAGGGAGATTTACAAATAACAATTCCCTGAATTCCTTTATGAAATTATGATTAATTGGCAAGTCTACATATAAAGTGGACATTTTAACTAGGCAGCAACTACTTGCTCCAATCCTCCAACCATCAGCATTCCTGTGTACTTCGCATACATTATTCTCCGTATTTCACCAAAATGAATCTTATGAGGTGCCCCCAGTGGTAGCACAGGCCCTGTGGCCGGACTCACAGGTGGTGATTAACCTCTTGAGTCATCGCATTCATGAGGGAGTTCCCTCTCTAGAGCCTAGTATCCCAACGCCAGGGCTTTTTAAGAGGGACTGGGTAGTCCGAGTTTGTCATACATTTTACATGAGGGAATAAAAGGGCTGATTTTCTAACCAACCTCACCTTCACTTTTCTATTGCTTGTCTTTAGATTCCCCACTTTTGGGTTGCTTTAGTTTATCATTGTATTGAATGATTTGCTGACTCTCTTCTTTCACCAAAAAAAAGAGGCAAACAAAAGGAACATAACTATAGAGTTGAGAAGGCTTACTGTTCCAGCAACAGACTTCGATGAGATGAAAGTATTTGCTTTGAATCTTGACAAACCAAAATCACACACCTAAAAAGCCGATGAAATTAGTTGATAGCTGAGTTATGAGAAAAACTTTGATATAGATAAGAGGAGGTTCAAAAACCTTCACTGTCCAATTTTTGTCAACCAACAGATTGGGAGATTTCAGATCCCAGTGCACTACAGGAGGGCTAAGACAATGCAAGTAGTTTATGCCCTTGGCCTACAATCAATGCAAAGGATCAGTCGAGAGCATAATTTTTTTTAATGCAACAAAATTAACCAACTATGATGCACATACTAACCACATCCAATGCCATGCGCAGTCGCCTTCGCTGATCCAGCACTTCCCCAGCAGCAGGCCTGTGAATAAGACGGTATAGACTACCCCTGATTGACAAAGTTCAAAGCATGCAATTAGTTTTACCGTTTTGAGCTAGTAGACTCAATATCAACTGGATTTTATCACTTCCTCACCGAGGCAAGTATTCTGTTACTATTGAGAGATGAGGACGTTGGGTCACAGCACCCATAAAGAGGACCACATTTGGATGACGGACACGTTTCATGATCGCAACCTTCAAAAGAAAGATCAGAACACTCGTAAGTTACACATGTACTTTGATAGATTTAAACACTAACGTGGAGACCATGCATATTAGAATTCCCCATAACTGTTTTTCTTATTAACTTGTCTAAAAGAACGGTCAGACTGTAATGCAGGATTTAAAAATCCGTCTTAACAGAGAAAGCATAAGCAATACGGAGTAATGAGGAGTATGCACTTTGATAGTGATACAAGAAGCACGACTAAATGACTTGCAGTATGGGAAAGAAAGGATTGACTTCCTTCAGGAGCAACATAACTGATTTGTTTGATGTGTCAGGCCAGTTCGTTCCTGGACAATTTTTACAAATGTTTGCTCTATATTTTTGCCAGTAAAAAGAAAAAAAAATATATATATAGAAAAAATTTATGTCCGATTCATAGCAAGAATTTAGTCCTTGTACATGCACTATGCTTATATTCCTTCAACTTTCTGCAAAATAATTATAATGATAATAATAACAACAGAGCAAGTCACCAGATTAGGCATATCATACCTCTCTCAAAAAATCCTTCAGCTGCTCGTCACGAAAATCTTGAACAGTCAGAACTTTAACTGCAACATCCTGCAAAGTGCAACAAAAGATAATTGTAGGAGCAAACAACCAAGGCATAATGAAGACATGATTGGTCAAAACACTTGCGATAAGCTTCCGCTGAGGATCCCCAATGCAGTGTTGACAGCTCAGCGAATAGTTCAGTTACTGTTTGTAGACAGTTAAAAATGATTTAAATGTGCTATAAGGAAAACCTCTCCAACAGTTCCATAAATTCAACTGACTATATATCCCCAAGTTGTCAATTGGAAAAGCTGCAATCACAGTGATTTTGGGACAATTCAATTTATCGAGACAATGTCAAAGCTACATGTGACTTGTTAAAACAAATGAGGTACTGACCGATCCATGCCATTCAGCACGATGCACTGTCCCAAAAGAACCTGGAAGCAGCAATAAACAACATATCTGATTACCTGCTGGACATATCAAGCCTGGGGTCATCAGCTAAAAGGATTGGAAAAAAACCAAAGGAATATTACCAGCACCAACACGCTCCTTCAGATGCAAATCATCCCAAGATATTTCCAGCCAGTCCATTGCAAGGGAAGGTTCAAGATGCAGGTATCTCGGCAAGGATGAAGCAGGATGGTTTTGCTGCTTTACAAGAGAAACTTCGCAATGAGAGCTGTCTTCTATTTCACGACGAGGATACTCTTGTATGGATGATCCCCCAGACCGAGAGGTAAGAGCAACAGAATCAGAACTCTCGTGAAGCAAAGTTCCCTTATGGGGTTCCTGTCCTCTATGACATTGCTGAAGAGAAGTGCAGATGGATTCTTTTCTGTTCTTGAATGATTCAGGATTACAATGACCAATTTTACTTCTTCCTGCACAAGACAATTCACTTCTATATAAGCATGCATCTTTAAAAGTAGAAAAATCATATATGATCAAAACCAAAGTGAATGCAGCACCAGAAATAAATATATAGATTCTTGCATCTGATGTAAGTATCCCGACTCCATGAATGCCACTGATTAATTGAAGCTTAAGGCTCTTATTTCCTGTTGACCAGAAAATAAACTAACCCACGATAAACCAATTGAGCAGCATCTCACTCTAGATCAACAGACATTTGTAGGCAGCGTAAAAAAAAAAGTGGTATATAAATCATGCCATACAAGTCAGAACGGTCATTTTTGCTGTGCCATTTATAAAATTAACAGGAGAAACACAATAGGATATAGGAAAAAGAGACCGAAGTACAGAGATTACACATATGAAGGTATTATGATCTTTATTTCTAAAGGCGGTGGGGCACAAGGAAGCAGCAACACCATGCACCAAATCTATGGTCAGCTACTTGGGCCAAGAAGATAGCTTTATCCCCGGCCGATTCACAAGATATGATTATTTTCAAAATTCAACAACTGCTAATGATTTCAGTCACCAATCAGATATTTAATTACTATTAGGGAGTCAGCATTTTAAATCTGAATCTACCGACAGCATCATTCCTCTTGAGTTATGAAGAGTACAGAGCCAACATAGTATATTACCAGGGTACTGAGGATGAGACCATCTGCTCTTTTGATTGTGTAACTGGAAGTGTTGCTGGTTTTCTTTTGACTGAGAGATCTGAAAGGGCGACGGTATTGATGAGAGTAGATCTCCATTGATGGAGGCATCTGGACCATGGAGATTACCAGGTTCTCCAACTAGATCCACAACATACTCCCTGTCAATAAATTTAGACATGAGGATTTCAATTTTGGAGGATGCACTTTTACATCAGTATATTCTGTGGTCCAGAAGAGTAAGCACAGTCTCAAATATGCCAATGCCAAACCTTGATAACTGCATGTTGTCTTCAATTTTGACAAGGCAAGAGGACCTATGGTCAGCTACACAATACCTGCAACCGCGAGCTATTCGACACGGCAATCCAATGTAGTCTGCCAGTTTCTTCACAAACAATTTTGACAGTTAAAACATAAAAATCAAACATTTATAGTAGATATGCAAAACAAATTCGATAGTTAAAGGCTTTCAGCAGAAGTAGACAAGTTACCTTAAAAAGAATGGCACGATGTCTGCAAAGTCCTGAAGAAAGGCCACCAATGGGCACTACTACACACTTATGATAATCCTTCAATCTGTTACTGACCAGCTTCCATCTCAAGTGCAGATCACCTTGTTCAACAGGGAATGAACCCCTTTGATACCAACAAAGGTAGAATCTTAGATACAGAGTATATACATTAATCATATATGAAGTTTCAGCTTAGAAATGAGAGACATATGACCTACCCCATAGAAATGGCAACCAGTTTCCCAAGTTCCTCTACCAGGACAACCACATTCTCTGAAGCACTTGATAGTTCTTGTGCTTTGGAAACTAGCTCCTGAAGTCGAGAATCACCTTGTTTATCAACAAGAATCACTTCCATTGAGGAATCAATTGGTGAAACCTCTTTCAGCGACATTAAAGATGGCATCCGTTTACCATCCTCCGGTTCATTGCACATCACCCACATACAAGGATTCATACCTAATATGTTATAGAACCCATCTGATATCTTGTCCCCATAAGAGAGCGAACCACTAACCTGCAAGTAAATTAACACCGCATTCCATCATCAAACATGATATCTATGAGCAAGTATAACGTTCCCAATCCACTTATATTTACAAAAAATAATTTTTAAAAAAATCCACCAGAGTGCATTTTACACAAAGCAGAAAATCCTTGGAATAACAAGGAGCTGAAATAGTGGTCCAAGCACACCAAATTGGTGTCTCATTCAGCATACAAAGCAAATTTCACTTTGGAGAAATATGAAAGCTACTCCTATAGCCCTATTTTGCATATGGATGTCAACTGATGTAATTAAGGAGTACCCCACCTTCCACCTCCAGCTGAAAAGGGTAAGGAGCTGAAGGGTCTTGTCCATTGGGTAAGGGGATGAAGGAAGATTCAAGTCAAATTTCATTTAATGTTGATGTGTTCATCAGACGTACCCTACCAAGTAAGTCAAAAAAAGGAAAGTACCAGACAAGTTCGTGAAACGTACCCAGAGACGGTAAGACACGGTTTCAGCATCAGTGAACAGATTAAGGTCTCCGAAAGCACCAAGCTCTGATAAAAGCATGGTGGGCTCACCACCAAGCGATGCCTGGATAGAAAGCCGCCTCGCCAGCATCATCTGCAAATAGTAACTCTCTCGTGCGCTTTGCGCCAAACTCGGGTCATCAGGCGTGCTACCGCCACCTCCTCTATCGTCTCCACCTCCAGCAAACTCCTCTTCCTCGCCGTTCCGTGTGGTGGAACCCTGCAATGTCGCCTGCGACTCCTTTATCTCAGTTCCGTCCACCGTCGTCCCGGAGAAGAAGCTCCCACCGTAGCTAGCGCTGCTCCCACTCGATAATCTCGGCAGCGACACCGTCCTATCGAAGCTGTGATCCATCCTCGAAAACCTAGCCACTGACAAGTCTGACAGCTGGTCGTACTGATTCGCCTCCTTGACGGCCACAATCTCCGGTTCCGTCGGCGGCGGAGTTGGAGGCGGGGGAGCGGGAGAGGGCGGCGCCGGCAACTCGGCCGGAACCGACTCCGGAGGAAGGAGGAGCTCGTGTTCATCCTCGATTAACTTGGATGACGGCTTGGCGTGGATGGATTTGTCGAGAACCTTCTTGTGGCCGGCGAGCCAGTTGTAAAGAGAAGCCAAGGATTGAGCGTTGCCTTGGGCTTGGAAGCCCTTGCTCTTCTCGTGACACGTTCCAGTACGGAAACCATCCGATGCGACGGTTGAGATTTTGGAGAAATCTGTCGACGGCCGAAAGGGATTTTTGAGATCGTTTTCGAACTTTTCATCCTTGGCAGTGGGAGTGGTGGTAGAAATTGGCTTCTTCTCGTGATCTGTGACAGTGGGAAAAGATGGCTTTTCCAGGCCCCGGTAGTCGCCAGGAAACTGCCTCGGGAAAAAGTAGGTGGTTCGGTGAGGCATTTTCACGAGTTTCACGGGATTAACAGTTCCAACCACAACAAAACGGAGAACTGATCACGCGCTCGAACGGCTGAACGGCAACGCCTTTGACTTTTGCGCCGGCAAAGAAATCCGAATTTCACCGGAAAACTACACCACAATGAATTTACACCTGGCGAAATATCAGAGAATGGCGGCAGTTTCCTCTAAAAACACCTTCACAAGAAGACTGACCGGCGAGTTGAGCTTCGAAGCCGCAAAAAAAAGAAGTGATCGATGAACAGATAATCTGAAACTTCACCTAGCTTCCACCTCGAGACCAATTCAAAAACCTAAACGAGAATACCTGATCAAACAAGAAGAAGAAAAAGAAACAACAGATGCGAAGAAAACAATATTAGCAGCATAAGATATCACTTCTTTTACTTGAACGGATCAAATTAACAGCAGCAAATGATCAGATCCATTTGCGAGCGCCGCTACATCTACGAATAGCCAAAGAACCGTGAAACCGCCATAAACGAGCTCCAAAAGCGGTATTCCGAGCAATTTCAAATCAGTCGGAGAAGGTCAAGGCAATAAAAAAAAATGTTGCAGACACGCACTGTTAACACGGAGAGATAGAAGCGTGAATTTACCAGGTATCTAGCGGTGGAGATGCAACCTGTTGAGAGATCCTCGGAGAGGTTGAAAAGATGGTATTCCGAGGGGAGAAAATTAAGAGGAAGCGATAGAGGAGGGAGGAATTGGGATAATAGTTTAATAAGTCGTTCAGGGGGGACGTTAGGGAGAGAGAAGAAGCAAAAGAAACAATTATATGTAATTTTTAAATATAAATAGATAAATTTTGTGAGTGGCACTAAACGGCGCACCGTACGTGAATGCGCGACCTTTTTAACTCTGTGATCCACGTCAGGAGGTAGCGCCATGGGGGTGGGACACGTTTGATTCAAAGCTCCAGGGTGGCGCACTGCGAAGTGCCGATACGGCGTACGTTAGCGTAGAAGACGTTGCCGCCTAAAGGGAGCCAATAGGCTGCTTGGATTTCAGAAATTAAATTTGGCAGGCAATCCCAACCATGCTTTTAATTATAAAAATGATGATAAATGATTTTTCTGAAAAAAAATAATCAATTGATTTTTTTTTATATCAGGAAAGGAATTCGATTCTCAAGACAAAACTGGAGAAACGGAGAGACCGGACAAATTGATAGAGAGACGGAAAGGACGAGGTTAACATGAGAAAATGAGAAAAAATAGACATACAAAGAGGCGGAAAAGCAATTGAAAACCTAACAATAAGACAGAGTCGGAGTACGACAGGTAGCTGGGATAGACAAAGTAAGATTTTGAATCGATGTCCCACAAAGGAAATTTTTTTTTCCTTTCTTCCTCAAAAATCAAAGTAGCGTTGTACCAACGGTAATAGCAAGCGTCCGCGACAAGAACGAAACCAGTGCCCCGAAAAGCACAACAAAGAAGGCCCTATGAGGCAACCGGCGGCGGAGAACCCGACGGCAGTGACCATAGGCAAGGGACTGAGTTATCCGGTGGAAGTCGAGACAGTAAAGTCGAGAGTAGTGGAATCGAAAGTAGGGGAAGTCCGGCTTTGTGGAAGGCTGTGGCATTAGAAGACTGAGGCTTTTGAAGCTGAAGGCAGTGGAAGCCGAAGAAGGCGCGGGTGCGATGGAGACGAATCCGTTGAAAGCAGAGGAGGTGGAATCAGACGAGATCGAGGAAGGCCAGACCTTTTTCCATCAAACTCCCGAGGGCAACTCAGAAGCGGTAGAACCCAAAGGCGGTGGAATCTGATGATTGTGGTCGAGCCGACGGAGACCGCTATATAGCGACAAAGGACGGTGAATCGAGGGGTGAACCGAGGGCAACTCGCACGATGCAGGAAGTGATGAGCTCCTTGTCTGTAGAACCATGGAAGGTGGTGACTGATGTGGGTTGTAGCAAGGTGTAAAGATGGTGAGGCGGCGGATACGCTCAAAAGAGAGCGTATTCAACCTAGCTTTGCTTAGTCATATTCACTTTAAAATAATGGAGAGCTTTCCGCTCTCGGCCTGCCACCACCCAAGCATCTTTGACATTTGCTTCCACCGGCAACCCACGGGCAAGCCCTCCTATCGTGGCTCGAGCGCTTCTGGTCTCGGCCGCAACCACCAACCCACCCAAAAGAAATACTTACCTCCGTTTATTTTTTAATATAAATCCTTTTAGATTTTGCACGTTTTTTAATAACCTAAAAAAGATGGTAAAATATTTTTTTTATCAAAAGTTTTAATAATTAATTTGATACTTATTAGTTAAAAGTATGAAATTATTTAAAAATTTGATTAAAAAATTAATATTTAATTATAATTTTTAGGTTCTTTATTTCTTAAAAAACGTACAAAATCTAAAATGATTTATATTAAAAAAACGGAGGGAGTATTATTTTAATATACTTATTTTCATATGTGGTTGGTTGATCGACTCTTAAAAAAATTTAATATTATTTTAATACATTAATTCTTATCCAAATTAAACAATTAATCTATATCTATATTCTTTATATAAGAGTCGGGGTCTTAGAAGACATTAGCCTACGTCATCTAGCCTTCTCAAGTTCGTTTTTCAGTCAGGCCCAAGGGACTGCCCTCCGAGTGGGGCGTACCCAATCATACGGCTGGAGTACCTATAGACCTGGAGTCGACTTTGATACCATATGTAAGACCCGGGGTTTTTAAGAGACGCCAACTCATGCCACCTAACCATCTCAAGTCTGTTGTCATCACTTAGTTTGAATATGAAAAGGTCTTCTGACATGAGTAGAGCTTTAATCATTTATAAATTACTTTCAACATCCTTATGATATCCGATGTAGAACAAGGTGTTACATTCTAAGTATCTATCAATTATCTATCTGTCTATATACACATATTAAAACCGATGCACAACGTCCTATCTGACGCGCTATACTTTATTCTAATAAAAAATTATTGTCATAGTGTATAGAAAGTTATATAAGTCTCAATCTATTTATATATTTTAGTTAATTGACAAAAATATAAATAAAAAATATTTCATATTCATACTTACCAAAAATATTATAAGATAAATATGTAATATTTGTTAGGTGCTATTTCATTTATATCTAGATTATTTTTTGGTGGAAAGAATTATTTATTTCAAAATTAATTATTTTATAATTGTTATTTTATTTATATCTATATTATTTTTTAGGCCAAAATAAATTACTAAAACATTATGTAGCCATGAGCCATTTGTGCATAGATATTTTAGTAAACTAACATAATAAATATATACTACATATTTAATAAAAAAGGATATTAAAATACTTTTCAAAATTAGCTATCTATTAAATTATATCAGATTTAATTAACGGCATATTAGAAAAAATACCATTATCTTATAAGTGTGAATTTTATTTATTTTTTGAGAGAATATAAATAAAAGATATTCATACTATATATAATCGTCAAACTAATTTTATTTATATCTATATTTTTTTTTGGTAGAAAAAATGATTTATATTTAGATTATTATTTTTATTTATTAGAATCTATCTAGATTATTTATAATATTGTATTAACGTATTATCTATGCACAGGACGAGATCTACACTAGTTATTATATATAATAAAGGAGAAGTCGTTTGTTCCCAAATCAGATCTCTTATTTTGGGTATAAATTCACATTAATAAATTTTAAAAACTATATTTATTGACGATGCATGTTTTGCATGGGCATATTAGGTAGTTTTAGACTAGTTTAGGTTGCATATTTAAATGTTTTAAGCATAAATCACAACCATTGTTTTTTACTTGCAAAATTTGGAATCTACGTGTTTCATGTCTATCAATGCAGATTCTCGAAACCAAGCATAATTAAGGAGAAGAGCGATGTTACACACTAAAGATATGGAAGAACCTAAAAGGAGTCAAGGATCAAGAAAAGAAGTGAAGCCAAGAAGCCAAAACGAGAAATAGAGAAAAGAAGTTATGCAGGAGCGGCGCCCGCCGATCCTCAGCATTCGCGTAGGAGCTTCGGCACTTGCTGGAGTCGGCGTGGCGCCCGAAGCTACCCATCAGGACCCGCCAATCCCGTATATCAGCAGATTCTGCACGAGGATTTCTGCTGGCCTATTGGGCTTTGCTTGCACATAAAGGATGACGACTTCTAGAGTTCTAGGGTTTCTATAAATAGAGCTCTCTTCTCATCCATTCAACACACCTAAAACACATCTCACATACCATGACACTGCTCTATTTCTTTCATCGTCTTTAAAGCTTTCGGTAAGCCATGTTCGGCTAAACCTTTTATATAGTTTTGTTTATATTCAATGCATTGGTTTAGTACATTTGAGGGTTGTCGTTTACTATTTCATAGTTAATATATGATTTTATGCATTTGATTAATTTATTACTCTTTCTTCTGATGCTTTGCGTTGTATATTCGTCTTACTGACCATTAAGATAAATAATCAACTTGCTAGGCATTATAACTATTTCCGCTATTGCGGACCTTAGTCCTATATAGTAGTCGATATATCTTGAGAAATAGGTTGAAAATCATGCATATGTAAGAGTTTTGACAGCTAATTAGTGTTTCTCTTAAGCGTAAGCGATAACTTGGTTGACAAACATGTGAGATATCGAATAGGCGGGAGATACATGAATTATATGCTAAAGTGTTAGGGACTTATTGCTTCTCGAACCCTATGCAAGAGTTTAGGGAGTTGATAATGATCGAATAGGAAGCTATACAACTCTGTGCACAAACCAACATTAGATTAATCAAGCATAGCCAAATAACCCGATGACCATGAAGTTTCCAATATTACGATTATAAGTGAAGCTATATTCTCACCATCATATTGTTCTTATCTACAATCATTTCTACCTTTATTTACTTTGTTTACTTATATCAATCACTTGCTATTGTTACTTTGTTCTCTTGCTCACATACTACACTTAGCCAAGTCGCACGCACTCTCTGTGGGATCGACGTTTACTTGCTGCTAGTACTAGTTTATTACTTAAAGGTAGAGTTTACTATTTGGTAGTTAGAACCACGGCATTTTACGCTCACCAAATTCTTGGCGCCGTCCCGAGGAGTGATGCGTTTTTACTAAGTGTATTTTGCAAAGCTTTGGTGTAACCATCTTGTATAGTTCATACTCGTTTTGCTTATCTCTCTCTAGTGACTTGTGATACAGAAATAGAAAGGAGCATTTCCAGTTTAAGAAGAGAGAATTCAAGAAAGATGGATGAGGAAGATCCACCAAAGAGAACATTGAGAGATCTCAAGGAACCTACTCTTACTTCACCGGTACTGGCAATTAAGCTCCCAGATCTCCCGACAGGATCAAAATTTGAGTTCAAATCAGAATAGGCATCGCTATTGCCCAACTTTCATGGAAGGAACAGAGAAGATCCAAATAAGAATCTGACAGAATTTAAAACGGTCTGCGATTGTGTTAGACCCACATGAATTACATATGACCAGATAATGCTCAAAGTGTTTCCGTTCACTCTCAAGGATGTTGTAAATGAATGGATATACTATCTGCCAATGGAAAGTATCAAGTCTTGGATAGAGATGAAAAAGGCGTTTGTTAACAAATACTTTCTAGCCACTCGTCGCAGCAAAGTCAAGAAGGAGATATCCAGCATTGAGCAATCTCTTGTAGAATCTTTATGTGAGTACGTTAAACACTTCATCAAGCTCAAAGCCAGTTGCCCGCATCATGGAATCATGGAGGACGATCTAGTTCTCTACCTACATGAGGGTTTGCTTGATGTAGAGCAAGGAGTAATCAACACAACCAGCGGAGGAGATGTTCTAGATAAAACTCCAGCAGATACTATGAAATTTTTTGAAGATCTCGCTAATGTCTCCTAGCGATATGGAAGGACGTAAGGAGCCAGAGGAATAGATCATGTCAAAAGTACAAGCTCCGGTCTTATCGAATAGGGTGATACTAGATGGCTTACAAAATTGGTAAAAAGGCTAGCTACTCATGTTACTTAGGCACAGGCAAGACCTGGCGGAGTATGTGGAGATTTGTCGCCCCCGAACAATCTCTATCCTCAAGTCCAAGAAGGAGTCATGGAAGTTAATGCAGTTAGAGACCGTGGTCATCAACGATACGGTAACAACTCCTTCAACCTTAATTTTAATTCAAATTTTTATCAAGGGTTTGGAAACAGGTCAAATGCTCATGCTCCATATCAAGGAAGAACTCGATTCGACGCTCGACCCATAAATCCCATGCCAGTAAATCAACTCGAATAGGATGAGATCCTTTGACTTATTCTGGATACGTTGACAACTACAGAAAAGGTTGTAGGGCAGATGACATAAGAAATTGACGAACTAAAGGCATGTGCTATAGGAAAGCGACCATCACAGATGGCAGTGAACTTGAAGGAGAAGGTTACAAACGAGACCCAGTGAGGGGTCAACACGTCGAGCCAACAACGCTTAACCAAAGGCACTTCTCGGGAGGCTACCCGAGCTAGTTAGGTTTAAATTATTTCATTCCCAATCCTCATCTGCATATTTTTTTTCATCACTTAGATTTATTTCCGCACTAATAAAACTCCAGTTTTCTGGAAGAAGTGTGTTTGTGATTGTGTAGATCCTATTTAGGCTTTTTAGAACAAGTTTCGGAGGAGAAAAGAGATGAAAAAGGAAAATCAGGAGATCGGCACCCGCCAGCCATACACGACGCATGCGGATGCAAGCCCAGGAGCGTCGCACCCGCCGCTGTGTCCAAAATTGCAGATTCAGTGCGAACTCGACTCGAATTCGACAAAATCTTCAATCCTAATCCGAAATTGGCTTGGATATGGATAAGGGAGTGCATAAACTATCTTTTTGAGTTCTGAATTTGTCATTTATCCCCGAAAATCTATCATTAATTAGGATATATATATATATATATATATATATATATATATATATATATATATCCTAATTTAATACGCCCTAACCTAGTTCCTTTTGAGTTTTCAGAGACCGAATTCACTTTCTCTCGAAGCCAAAAGTCTGATCTTGGAGAGAAGTCAAATGATTGAAGCCAATTCGCATCAAAGCTTGACGAAATTCGATGAGCTCAGGGGATCCCACGCCCGCCGCCGCCTAGCCGCGCCCGTCGCCATTTCACTAGTGTGTTTTTGTTGAGATTTCGCTCGAATCTTGGTGAGATTGTTCCAATTCTTCTCTTTTCTTTCTCTTTTGAGTCATGTCTAAGGTTGCGAACATGGTTATACCTGACAATTTAGAATCTCATGAGGAAACATAGTGGTATTACTTAGAAAACTGCGAATACTCAGTAACAAAGTTTTTCGACTCTATTACTTTATGCACTATAGGTTTGTATGACGATGTGTAGGTACTACTTGAGAAAGAAGGGTTGGACGGATGCCTTCATTGAGCAACACCCACCTACCCCAATCTTGTTCGGGAATTCTTAGCAACATTCGTACTGAATGGGGAGGTGGATCTTTCCTTCAAGTTATGGGGCGAGAAATTTGAACTTACATAGGAAGATTGCCGGAGAGCTATGGGCATCACTGCTGCCCCTTCTTCTAACTGATGGAAAGGAGCTACATGGCCAAATCCTTATGATACATGGAAGGCAACAATAAAGAAACCTGCAAGGTTTGGATACAGCTACAGGGATGACAACATCAGTCACCCGCCATTAAGGATATGTCTAAAGGTGTTGAACAACACTTTCTTCGGGAATGAAGACACCACTAGGTTCTCCCTATCGGAAAGGCTCCGGAGGATGACATGGTTCCAAATTGGATGGAATTTTTCCTGGATGCTTACTCAGAGGCGACGTATACAAACAAAGAAACAATCGTCAGTTTTGGAGGACTAATCACCCTCCTAGCTGACTGGTTACAAATGAATTGCGATGACCTGTCCCCGCTAAGAGCAGAGAGTTCCTACTATCCATGTCCTATCTAAAGAGGTTTGATATCTTGGATGGTCATAAAGCGTCGTTCATATGGAGAGCAGAGGCGAGTCATCGTCTATACCTACGTTTGCAACTGCCAAAAACCAAGACAATAACGGATTTCTATGTTCTGTCAATGCTCCTGCCATCCATTATCAAGGACAAGAAGGATAAGGAGGATGAAAGAAATAAAAAAGATGAGCCTACTACAGTCACCTTGCATTAGAAGAGCAAAACAAGAAGCTTTCCTTAGATCTTAAGAAGGCTCATGAAGAAAACCATCATGCTTACTAGGATCAAACAAGACTCATGGCAACTACAAATCTCAAGATGGAATAGATAATCCAAACGTTTACTATTCGGCAGGTGCCCGATCCGCACTTGCCCCTCGAACTATGAAGCGGTTAGTCACCCTTTTTCTCCCCATTGTGTTTTTATTTATAATTTTTATTTTATTTTTCTTGGTTGTCTCGCTATGCTTGTTCATTGAGGACAATGAAACGTTTATGTGTGGGGGAGAGGGTTTAGGTTTAGTTTTTATTTTTCATTCTTAGTTTTAGAGCATATTTTGATATTTTTAGTTCATTTAGAGCATATTTCAATTCTTTTGCATAGTTTTTATTCAATCTAAGGAAATTAAAGAAAATTTGAAAAATATCAAAATTCCAAAAATATCATTCATTTGCATAGAATATATCATTATTCAAACAACCATCGAACCTAGTTAGTCCTCATACTCTTTTTAAAAGTATAATCATATAAGTTCCATGGCATGTTTAAAATTGTTTAGCCTTGTCACATAAAATTTGGTTTTTCATGTGAAACATACGAGGGATGTAGTTTAGTATTTCATAGTTAATATATGGTTTTATGCATTTTGATTAATTCATTATGCTTTGCGTTGCATATTCATCTTAACTGGCTATTGAGATAAATAATCAACTTTCTAGGGATTATAGCTATTTCCGTTATTGTGGGCCTCAGTCCTATATAGTAGTCGACATATCTTGAGGAACATGTCGGAAATCATGCATATGTAAGAGTGTTGACAGGTAATTGGTGTTTCTCTTAAGCGGAAGCGATAATTGTGTTGACAACCAGGTAAGATATCGAATAGGCGGGAGATACATGAATTATATGCTAAAGTGTTAGGGACTTATTGCTTCTTGAACCGCATGCAAGAGTTTAGGGAGTTGATAGTGATCGAATAGGAAGCTATAAAACTTTATGCACAAACCAACACTAGAATAATCAAGCATAGCCAAACATCTCGATGACCATGAAGTTGCTAATGTTTCGATTATAAGTGAAGTTATATCTCACCATTATATTGTTCTTATCTACAATCATTTCTACCTTTATCTACTTTAATTTGTTGCTAGTATGCACCCTCTGTGGGATCGACCTTTACTTGTTGCTAGTACTAGTTTATTAGTTGAAGGTATAGTTTACTATTTGGTAGTTAGAACCACGAAATTCTACGCTCACCAAATTCTTGGCGTTGTTAACGCGTAGTGCCGAGTTTTGACCAAGAGTATTTTGCAAGCTTTGTTGTAACCATCTTGTATGGTTCACACCCGTTCTGTTAATCTATCTCTAATGCCTATTGATGCAAAAATAGAAAGAAGCATTTGCAGGTTAAGAAGACAGAATTCAAGCAAGATGGTAGATGAAGATCCACCAAAGAGAACGTTGACAGATCTCAAGGAGCCTACTCTTACTTCACCATTATTGGCAATTAAGCTCCCAAATCTCCTGACAAGATCAAAATGTGAGATCCCAAGGTTATGCCAAATGTTTCTGAAAATCGCTTAATTTCTTCATATGTTTTCAATTGTTGATTTTAATGAAAACCCTAGAAATTACCCACGAAATAAAGGAGATAAATTAGACAAAATGCTTAAACTTAACTTTATATTAATAGATCGGGTGGCAATCAATATAACCAAAACCACCAACATCGCATGGATCTGAGCGGTGGTGGTAAGGGCTGGCAGCCGTTCTTGATAAAGAGGTTGAGTGTATATTTGAAGGTAAATGAAGAAGATGAGTTTTTCTTTAGTCTCGAGCCAAATCGTAAGTATTTTATAAAAATAAAAATGGCTAAATTACAATTGTATAAACTATCTTGCTAATAGACAAAAAAACTATTTGTTAATATACTTTATTTTTTTAATAGATTAAGGAGTTAATTAGAAAGAACAAAAAAAAAACAAAGTGAAAAAAGTATAAAAGGTAGAGGATTCCTGAGTTAGCCAATTCCAAACTATAATGTACTCCGGGTTAAATCAATGTTGCATAAGTTTTAAAATATGATTGTTAAGAACAAAGTGTATGAGAGGCCAGTGCGCGCTTTAATTTGGAAACGCTCTCTCTTTGAGTGTGACCTAGCTGTCCACCGCCTCTCTTCATCAACGCTCCACCAGGCTCACCGGCCACCCCCGGTCCACCTCCAAGTTTTATTACAACCTGTCCTCGCAGCTCGGCCTCCCACTTCCAAACCCTGCGCTTTACTAGCCACCCCGCCACCAGCGCCTCCGCCTTTAGTGTCGTCGCCGCTAAGTTGCTGTTAAGGTCGTCTCCTTGAGTCTCGCTCACTGCTCCAATTCATTCCGTCACCCTTCGACAACTCTCTCACTGAGCTTGGGGTGCTTCCACGCACGGCCATCTTAGCCCACCTACGTTGGTTTCCTTCTCGGTCGTCAGTCCCCCGCGACCGCCGTTTCAAGCCTTTGGTTCCCCATGTCGGCGTTTCACCTTTCAGGGGTGTGCTTCTTCCTTTGGGGCGCCGGTTTACTCTCTCCGTGCTTGATGTCGCCGATATCTTTTTAGCGTTGGAACAACAATGATTTTACCGTGTTTTGGCCTCGAACCAATCTCGATTCGTTTTTTCCGCCTCGATGCCTTTTTATTGTTGTTCATTTCCTCTCCTTTGGCCCATTTCATCCGCCTCTATTTTGACTATCTAGTAGTCGCTCACTATCTTGTTATCATCCTTGAGGGTTTGGGATGAGTTTGGGGGGTCTTAATGGACAATTGTTTGGCATGGAGTCGGATTTGCGGGTTGATGTGCAGTGTTGTTCTTGTTGTGTTGCAGGTTTCTTTGAGAGGTGTTTGATTTGTCATGTTCGATAACGTCGTGGATGTGCTTTGACATCTGATGGTTTGAGTCCACAATATGAGGTGTCCGTTGGTGTTCCCCAGAGTTCTCTGTGTGCGTCGTCCTTTTGATCGATCGTTTCGTTTCTCTCTTTGGCTTGTGATTTTCAGTGTTGGATGGCTTGTACCTTTCATTTGCTCCAGTCATTTGCTTTCAATTGTACATGTGGTTAATCTATTCACCGGCTTGTCCGATCTCTCGGTTTCCCTAGACTTATGTAGGGAACTAAATTCTTATCTTGATTAAAAAAAAAAAAAAAAGTACTCCGGGTAATTTCCACCTAGTAAACAAGTGCGTGATTATTCACATATAAATATATTATTATAATCCAACTGATTAGCTGCAAATGTGGCCCACCATCATTTGACATAGAGTTCCATATCTTTGGTTGGTTCATTGTATTTGGGAAAGTTTTGCACTTATTTTATATATATATATATATGGAGTATTTTTTTTTTCATCCAATATGCACTTATCTAATCTCAACTAGTACATTTGGGCGTAAATTAATTTAAAATCGAGAACTCTCCGTCTATCAAAAATATTAATTAAACACAAGAATATGTGGTCCTAGTTAAACTCCTACGCATGAAGCTGATCTAGTGGTAATTAGACTAATATTCATCTGCCATATTCGGTCTAGAGTTTGACAAGTCTTCAAGTAGATTTAGAAAACTCTCTACTGTCTTACTAATTTAGTTGATGTAAAAAGGGATTGATCGTTACACCGCTAATTTTTACTGGATACACCGCTAATTTTCACAGCAACTTGCGGAACGAACTCTGCAACAGTTTGCGGACATCGCCGGACGTCTGGCCAAACAGAGTGTTGCATACAGTGCTATTCCACATGGGATTGCAGAACTTTGAGAACAGTGTTTACCAGTGTGCCAAACAACGTGTTATGCTAACAATGTTTCTCCGCAATCCGCTGCGGACCTAAGGCAACAGTGTTTTGTCGGATGCCAAACACTTTACACCTTAGGCTTGATAGAATAACTTTTGTTATGTTGGTTAAAAAAGAATTTGTTGAGAACGTGACAAATACATAGAAAATCATATATAATCCCCGGAATAAGTGTTTTGAAGTGTAGTTGTCATAAACATAAGATAGTAACACTAGTGACACCTAGGAAAATCACAGGTAGAACAGGGGGGGTCCATCTCGAAGTCGAAAGAGACGGTATTGGTTGACTTTTGCCATAAAGGGTTGATCCCATCCAAAAATGCTTTTTTGTCGGTGCTGATACCACTCAAGTATATGGGTGGGAGCAATGAGTCGTCACGCAACCATACCTGTGGAAAGAGTAAAATGTATACGTCAGTATTTGTGTCTGTGAAGTCGGAAAAAATATGTAAGGTAATTTGTAGCTCACCGACACCCAATGGGTTCTGTTGTTGACGATGCAGATTGCCAAATTTGCTTTCTGTGGGGGAGGGTCGCGTGCAACGAGAGGGAGTAGAAGTATCGGATAGTTCCTGCTTAGGAGGACCAACGACACCTAGAATCTTGTGGCGAAGACGAAATCCATCATAGGACACTCCATCCAGTACTGTCGGTCAACAATGGGGCCGGTGAAGGTACACTTATAAATGTACTCGTCCAGTCGTGGTTCGTGGCTATAAACGTGTCGATGCTCAATCATCTCCTGCACGAGGGTGAGGCGAACTTGTTTCCATTCATTCTCCCCCATACCAAGGAGCTCAGCAAATGCTCGATATCCGCAATGGCCGTCTGAACTGACGTTCTTCACTCTGTCGATGAAGATTGTCATGAATGGGTCGATGTCATCATTTTCCCATGGGAAATGAGTCTGCACGACCGGTAAGGTAGGTGGGGCCTCTGCGTCGGCTATGTTGGAAGCCGCATCTTCATCGTGCAACACATCTACTTAGTCGTTCTGGGCACGTCCACAGCCGCGGCCGTGGCGGCCTCTTCCGCGTGGACGCGGTGCCTGGCCCCGCTCCTGGCGGCGTCGTTCAGCCGATTGCGTTCTCTCCCATGTCAAGGGGTTAGGTTGATAGGGATTACGGCGCCCTCCTCTCCGAGGTCTGCCCCTTGTTAGCTCAGGGGGATTGGGTGGAACTAGGTTGGTGGCAGCAGGGAACTGGTCCTCCGCCAGCGTAGTTGTCACTCCAGCCAACTCGTCCTCGTGTACTTCACCGCGTTGGTACCTTTGGAAGAAGTTGTTGATGGCGATCTGAGCCTCGGTCATGGGGACGGAGTCAGACGATGAGTCTTGTTGCACGACGTTCCAATCCAACTGCTTCCAAAACGTGTGAATCTGGCTCGGCATAATAGGCATACTATCTTGGATGCAACGATGTATGTCGCGAGTACATGTTATCCCGTACGTGAATCTCCAAAATTGGTCGGTGCATTCTGGGCCAGTGGAGTGTCTTTAACCTTCTGGTATAGTGCGTTGAGGAGGTCGTAGCATCGCGTAGAGATCCTATCCCAGACACGACAAAAAATGTCAACGTTGTGCATGCCGATACACCACGTATTGCGGTTCCTATTTAGTGATGCTCTGACCTCTAATATTTGATCCCTCATCAATAAGTCGATGGCTGCGAACACGCATCCGAAGTCTCCTATGGGGGAGTGCAGCGCGTTTTTCAGTACTGAGTGTGCGGACTCGACCCTTAAATATAAATTCCGATTTGTCCAGCTTAGCATAAAATTTATATGTGAGTACGTAAACGTATAGATGGAGGAGGGCAGTGGATGTAATACCTGTTTGTGGTCCTCGTCCCTAAGTGAAGGCTAGTGTCCGTCCAAGCTCTGACAATGGAGTATCGGTAAGGCAGTAGCCACACGGAGGAGAGGTACTGCATCAATCCCGGGATGTGGTTCCACTTGGCATATATCCAACGGTGCCGAGTGTCGCATGACTGGGGGGATCTCGACTCGAACAAAGCTCTACAGTCGTTCTTGAACTTTCGCGCTGTTTCTAAATCGCGCGTCCGTTCGAAGGCCGCTTGCTTGCACCCCCGTAGAACATGGACCCATCATAAAATATGGTTGACAGTGAAGAAGATAGCGTCAATCGCACTAATAAGACCAAGCTCCATGTTAGTGACGATAGCCTCCGGTGTCTTGTCTCCGAAAAGGAAGCGGAGATGTTTGAGGGCCCACGCGTAACAGTCTGTGCTCTCATCGCAGAGAAAAGCGAAAGCCATGGTGAAGTTCATCCCCATGCATGTGAAGCCGATAAACTCAGCCAAGGGCATTTTCTACTTTAAGGTGTGACATCAAAAAAAAAATGTTAGGTGAAACTCAATCGAAAAATATTAGGTGAATTTCAGAACAAATTGCAACAATAACAGTTAAAGGGAAGGACATGAAGACGTACTGGTTGGTTTTGTACATACTGTCGATTTCGACGACGTATGGAAATAGTTTCAGCAAATGCACGACGTCCGGGTGGGCGAAGAAAAGACCTTCTATCACGTCAAAATCAGGCGTCCTCCTTACAACGTAGAAGTACTATTTGGCCGTCATTTGGTGTAGTACATCTTGGGTGATGGTTCTGTCACCTCGAGCCTCCGACTTAAGCTTGGCCTTGGCATTATACAGCTGTCGCCGTGATGTAACATAGCCCTCTTCTAAGTGCAGCAACGAATATATCGGCTTTGGTGGTGTCCCATGCGACGATAACATCTTCACGACCTCCAATGTCTGCGGGCGGATACGCCCACGGTAGGCGTGACCCAATAGAATATTGTTGTGAGCCTAATTCGCCATGTTTTGTACTTACTTTTGTATCGATTTCTATATACATTTCATACATTTAGGTTAGAATAGCACAAAATCTATGTAGTTTACACTTATTTGCCAAATTATGGACTCTACACTAGTTTCTGTTTAATTTCGCAGAAATTGAGGCAATTTACAGCAATTTGGAGAAAGGATGAAAAGCTCGAAGTCAACTACAGAAAGTCCGAGGTCAAGGAGCAGCTGAGCAAGGACAAATCGAGAAAGAAACAAGAAAGGATCAACTCGACAAGGCTAGTCGATATCGAGTAACACTACTCGATATCGAGTACTCCCGAGCCCGGAATTTCACACGAAGTCAAGCAGAGCCACTCGAGGAGCCCAGAGCTACTCGACGTCGAGTAACCCTAGTTGACGTCGAGTACACATGTCGAGTCCACCAGTTACCCGAGCTCGAGTACAATCCGAGAGAAGAAGGTGCTAGTTGACGTCGAGTAAGTCTACTCGAAGTCGAGTACCCCAGTCCGAGTCCGAGATCGAGTGTGAGAAGACGGAATGCTTGTAAGTGAAGATATGTGGAATTCTATCCATCCACATGAAGATCTATCAATTCCAAGAGGGATCTATCCACATTAGTTCTAGTTTCCTTATAGATTTATTTCCATTATCAATTAAGTTTTATCTTATGCTTTTAGGTAGAAAGTTTTAGATATAGATACATTGTTCTTCCCTAGATTAGCTAAGGTTGAACACTATAAATAAGGCTTTAGGGGCTGGGTTTTAGAATCATCCAACAATCCAATCCAAGTCACAATTAGAGTTTTGAGAGCTAGAGAGAGAGAGAGAGAGAGAGAGAGAGAGAGAGGCCGAGTGGAGCAAAGAGAGCGGAAGTTGTCTGGCTTTGTTCGGTTTGTGCTTTCTTCAGTTTTATTTAATGCAATTAGTTATTTCTTTTTATTATATTGATGTTTGTTATGATGAGAAGCGAGTAGTCACCCAACTTCTAGGGTCGGGGTGAGCCCAATGGTAGCCATGTAAGGTAATGCGCTAAAGGTACAATCTTTTGATGCGATTTCGTCTTCTATCCCAATGAGCATGATTCTTTTGCGAAAGTTAAAGGTGATCCTTGTTTGTGTTATTGAAGGGAAAGTGATCTTAATACTACTTGGGTTAATTATGTGAAAAAGGGTTAGTAACAATTAGGGTTTATGTGAAAAAGGGTTAGTAACAATTCGCTGCAAAAAGGGTAAGATTTTCGGTTCTGCAGTACACGATTTCGACAACATCTAGTCGACGCCGAGTAGGTTTTAGTCGACGTCGAGTAGCTTTTACTCAACATTGCATGTTTTTTCTCCGTTTGTGCTTCTGCTTTCTCTGTTTTGCAGTTTCTGTTTGACTGAGTGGTCGACGTCGAGGACTTAGTCGACGTCGAGTACTTCCTGAGTCAATTTCGAGAGTTTTCCGGACTGAAAATGCTGGCGCTGACAGACTTCCTCGTGGATCGATCCTGACTACCTTCTACTACAACGGGAGGAAGTCTTGTATTTATTTGCTTCAACAGGAGTTGGTTTGCTTTTATTTAGTTTTATTTACTTTAATACTTGACACATCCTCCTGCAAAACAACAAATTGACACCTTTTCAAGGATGGTAATTAATTGTAGGGACATATGACAATGGATCTAATATGTTGAGAGTTTTAATTTCTTCCCCTGTATGACCATTAAAAGTATTGCTTGAGGACAAGCAAGCTTAAGTATGGGGTATTTGTTGTGAGCCTAATTCGCCATGTTTTGTACTTACTTTTATATCGATTTCTGTATATATTTCATACATTTGGGTTAGAATAGCACATAATTTATGTAGTTTACACTTATTTGCCAAATTATGGAGTCTACACTAGTTTCTGTTTAATTTCACAGAAATCGATGCAATTTATAGCAATTTTGATGCAGTGCAATTATCGATGACTCCTGGTGACATTGAGGACAATATGAAGGTTCCGTTCGATGGTCCTATCACTCGTGAAAGGGCCAAGAAGATTCAAATTGCAACTAAAGCCTTTCTTGTCCGTCACCATGGAACTTTAGAGCAAGGGTTCAGGCCACCCTGGATCACTTGGCTCAAGGTTACACCACCAGCACAAGACGTGAGCTTACGCCCACACACGGAGCTCATGAAAACTCGTCAACACCCTCCTTGATCGACACACACATATGTCACTCGGCCCAAACACATGTCGAGTGGCCCATACCAATGTCGAGTGGGTTGTTGGGCTTGGCCGAGTTCCATCTTGTGGGCCGAGTTCCCTTAGTTATTTACTTATGTTATTATTTTATGCAAATTAGATTAATAAGGTGGAATTAATTATATCTCTTCTAGATATAATCCTTGGCCACCAAGTTATTAAACATTTATCTTTATTAGGAAATATTTATCTTAGATTTATTTTATTTATCTTTAGATATAATAGATCTATCCAAACCCCTTTCCTTTGCAAGGAATGATTGATTAGATCTCCCATAGCTTTTCTATATATTCATGTTTATGCACTTTGAATTAAGCAGATTGAATAGAATTGGAGAAACCCTTTATGGATTAAGGGTTCTTCGATTATCAATCCCAAAAGCTCTTGTGTTCTATGTTACATTCGGCCTTCACAATCACCATCAACCTCTTGATCCCCATCGACAACCATAAACCAAACACAAACCCTAAAACAGAATCTGTCGCTAGAAGAGAAGACTAGGCCCTTGGCGTCGCTCACTGCCACCATCGCTCCCAGCGAGCGCGGGCGTCCCAGCTCTGCGTGCGCAGGCGTCCGAGCATCCCCAGCGCTCGCTCCCGCATCCTCGCTCTCGCTCCTAGCGAAGCGCCTCCGTGTCCGCGTCTAGGCTTCGCTCCCAGCGAGTGAGGCTCCTGAGACGTCCTTGCTCCCGCGCGCTCGACCTTAGTTCTCCCTCGTTGTTCCCTGCTTAGTTTCTGTCGCTATTTCATAGTTATAAATTGCTGGAATTCTTACGAAGTATAAACTGTCGCTATTCCAGAATTTTAATTACTTGTTTAATTGTTCCAAATTCAGGAGATATCAAAGAGCATTGCAAGATCGGGCAAATATACGGCGTGGTTCTTGATCTTGACACTACTAGAATTTTGTCATTTAACATCGGGTAATAGCCGATGTCTTTCAAAAAAAAATCGATGTCTATGTGGGTGTTGTAAAAAGTCAAAACTTTTTAACATCGGGTAATAGCCGATGTCTTTGTATGTTATAACATCGGTTATATTTTTAAATCCGATGTCTTTGATATGTTATAACATCGATAATAAAATATATCAGCTGTTATAATATACAAAGACGTCGGCTATTACCCGATGTTAAAAAGTTTTGACTTTTTACATCACCAACGTAGACATCGATTTTTTTTAAAAGACATCGGCTATTACCTAATGTTAAATAGCGTATTTGTAGTTTTTTTTAATTATCGTAGCCTATGCGGGATTTGAACCCACATCTTTGTGCTGGAACACAATGCTCTACCATTTGAGCTAATAGGCTTTAAATTAGATAAAATGTTCTTACATAAAAAGAACATGATTTAGATTCATAACAAATAGCTAGAAACAAAACACTAAAAATAGAAGTTTAGACAAATGTAAAGCACATGATTATATGCCTAGTTAACTAACATGCTGTAATGAACACAAACATGTTGGAAAATACATCATTTCAACAGAAATAATCCATATATGAATGAGAAGATCGAGACTTACCAGATTTTTGCTTAGTAAAGCCATATTAGAGATTCTAACTTGGAGGGTTCATGCACATATCTCATTTATTTAACTACTTTGTCCAGCTGAACAAGATTAGTACTAATTACTCACATTATAAGACTATACAAGAAAATGTATTGTAATGCTGAGAGTGAAAATTAAGAAAGATCAATACAAAAAGGGAAAAAAAGGTATACCTCTTGAAATCCATAATCCATTCACTGATGGAAGAAGGGGAGGAGGAAATCTGCTGGCACAGATTGAAACACATCCAATTTCTGCAACTCTTTCACCAAATAGTTGAAAAATCTACCACCATCAGCTCATTTGATTTAATATTCCAATTACTATTAAACCAACAGCTCCAGAAACTTGGAAAATCATTACATCAGACAGCAAGAACTTCAAAATAATCGAATGAAACAACAAATCTCGCTCAAATTTTCGATATCTGTTCCACAACTCCAATTACTATAATTAACAGTCATTCTGTCAAATGTCAAAGTATCTGTTCAACAAACTCTCAATATAATAAAATGGTGGTTGATCTTATTCAACAATCAACATAGTCATCCAGTTAAGACAAATAAGGAAAGACTTGGAAGGAGAGCAGAGGGACAAGAAGAAGACAAGGACAACCCCCTATCTAGTTTTCTTTAGCCAATGTCTTCACTTGAGGCAGGAACTGGAGGGGTAACTTTATAAATTCACATGATGGAAAAATTAGACACAAAATGAAAATTGGAAGTTCAAGAAATTAAAAGAAAAATATGTTGAGATTTTGGATTTGGGAGGCCTGAAGGATGCTTACTTTTGATTTATTTGTCTTGTGGAAGCTTAAAATCTAAATAAGACACCATGGGTCAAAGGGGGAGAAAGACAAACCTGTCATGTAGAAATATAACGACGAGTTAAGTTAAACTATCCTCCCCGTCTAAATAAGAAAAGGGGGAGAAAGACAAACCTGTTAGATCTTTGCAACAAGCATGGGTCAAAGGGGAAGAACATGTCAAGTCTTTCGACTGCCCCATAGGCCCTGGAATATTCCAACTTCAGCAGATCACAGACAAATGCCCCTGCTTCTTTAACCAAATGGACAGCTTTTGCCTGCCGAGCAAATTCATCTACGATAGAAGGCAGGCATACCTGCAAGTTTTTTTTAGACAAGAAAAGCAGTGTTAGGAACTTAGGATATCACAGACGAGTATTTTTAGTCTTTCTTGAGCAACTAACCTTCAAAGGCTCCAATGAATTCTTTAAGATCTTCCCTAAAGAAATGCGATGGAGCTGTAACTTGAGGTGAGGAATCTCTATGATTGATCTCATCAGAAACAAAACACATAAATTATAGCATGTAGCAACCAAAGTAACTAATAAATCCATGTATTCTTGGACATATGACATAAAAAAAATTGTAAGTAGAACTTCCATTGCACCCAAAAAAAAAGGTCCACATTTGTTCCTTGTATCATTTGACTAAAAGACTAGTTCATCAAGCAGAAACCACCACACTCACACAGTTGGAAATTTTGGACAAACAAGCAGGACAAATACAAGAGCAATGGCATACAAAACAAACAAAAAAAAAATGTTTTGCACACTGCAGTTCAGTCACAACACACAAGGCATTACCCAAAAAGATGGGGAAACAAGAAGCATGTTGGAAACTGAGAGGAAGTTGGTAGCGAACCTAAAACAGCATCCAGTACATTAAAAGAGTAGATTAGGATGCATAAGATCCCTAAAGAATACAACCATTACATTCCAAATCAAAAAAATGAGAAAAGGAACCCTGCATAACTTTCATTTGGTATAATACTTTACATTAAAAATACCTTGCAAAGGTACCCGTTCTTTGTCCCTTCTGCGATCTTCCACTTGCCTTTAACACATTCAGGTTGAGTAGTAGAGTAAGAGTATTTGCTCCATTCTGAAAGATAGGAAAAACTTAGTCATTCAAATAAAAATAATTTCTCCTCATGTTACCCTTTTTGTGGAGTAATATTTCAGCATATAAAGACAATCATCGGAAATTCAGAAGCAAAGCGTTTCTTGGCTACAAATATAGAAAAGTCAGTATACACACTGACATGTTCTGCCAATTCAACTAATGGTTAATAAATAGCAAACTTTGTCTACAAATCCATCATGGATAACTCCTTGAATCCAGTTGAAAACCATCAAAATTAGTCCTTCAGGGATTGTATGCAAAAAGACAACAAATGAAATGGAGTCAGCATAAATCTTATTGCCTTTTTATCATTTGCAATTGTGAGCTAGCAGCTTGTCAAAAATAAAGCAAAGAGTGCTCCCAATAGCAAAATTCAACAAAATCTAAATTAAAGGCGGTATCCATAAATGGCATGATGAGATTAAACACAAAAACGAAACCAATTCACTACTCTTGCTGACTAAAGATAGTTTTCATCCCGTGGAATGCATGAAAAAGTCCCCTTTTTTTGTTTATCAGCACAACACACTTGTTGTTTGGTTGTTCAGTCATCTGTGTATAACGAAGACCTCGTTTTCCGGAGGTCAATGGAAGATGTTCCTTCACCCCGCTCACTCAGTTGTTTGAGGCAGAGAGATCTTACACGAGTATCCATTTGTCTACTAGTGGTTTTTTCCCTCTGCTAGTGCCTTGATGATTTCCTCACCAGGTATAATTTTCTTCTTGTAGTGAGCTATTTGTCATATTTTGGAGATGGTATTGTATCAGTCTTTAGTTTTATCTATGATTTGAGACAATTTTCCTCTAATTCTATTATCTTTGTATATATTGTAACGTCCCTTGTGTTTCTCGGAAGATTACCATTTGTATTTTAAATAGGTATGGCTGTATTCATTACTTAGTACAAGAAGAATGTAAAAGGGGGGAGCTTTCTACCGGTATTTTTTTAAAAAAATACCGGTAGAAGGCCCCCTATTTTTTTTAAAAATCTCTCCATCTCTCGGGGGTTTTTAAAAAAAACTCCTGAAAGAGTTAGAACTAGGATGGCTTTTTAGAAAATGCTCTCTCGGGATTTTTGTAAAAACTCCTGATCGAAAAATTATCTATCGGGTGTTTTTATAAAACTCCCGATAAATATCTATCAGCGAAGGGAATAACATGAGTTACAAAACTCCCAGATGCTTTGTAAAAAAAACCCTGATAAACGTCTAATCTGTATTAGTGACACGTCAAGGGGACTGACAATGTGCGCATAACATTGCGTATATATACGCAACAAAGTGCGGAAATATGCGCAAGGTGCTGTGGAGATATACGCAACATCTTACGGATATATACACAAGGGTTTATGGATGTATACGCAAAAGGATGCGGAGCCCACCGTACGACAGGCCTCCCCCTGCATATTTAAGGGTGACATACTAAGCTAGTTTCGGAATTGTAGGTTCGATAAAATTCAATTCAATTTTGTTTTTCAATTGTTCGTCAGTTGATTGAATTCCCCAATTAGAAGTGTTTTAAGGGTAATGGAAGCACTTTGTCGCGATCTCTTTCCGGCTTACAGCATCCATGACGACATCGGAAAGAAGAATGTATTTTCATTTGTAGGTCGCTAGATTTAAAAATTGGTTCTCGTTGTTATTGTTACAGATTGTTATTGTTACCGGCAAATATTGTAATGATTTTTACTCGTTAATGAGATTGTGTTATAATGTGTCAATAGTCAATAGGTTACAATACAACGTCATACATTATGTGTTCCGTACGTTTCATTTTCAACACTATGTGTTCCGTATGTTTCATTTTCAACACTTTGTGTTTTGTATGCTTCAAGTTACAAAGTACTTTCCCTCGATCTTATGCCCACTTGGACCTAGATCCTAACCTACCCACAGGCAAGGTTCCCATATAATTTGTCAAAGTGGGTGTCCACCTCCACCGCCACCAATTGTCCGTTGGTTGTTGGTGGCAGTAGTGAGGTGGTCTTCATATGGATCACCATTGATTGTTGGTGGAAGTGGTGGGGTGGTCTTCATATGGATCATGTATCTTCTTTTGCATACCATACCTAAAAACACGAAATAACTTAGTTCACCATTATGTGAAACGAAATTAATTTATTTAGACTATCAATTATCTGAATACTACATACCCACATGAAAGACCTCGGACATCAAAGTGTTACACCGATCTTTACCCATGTTGGTTGCTGGAGACGATAAAATCTGAGCTTCGTACCATTTTATGTAGATCCACTTTGTAAAGCAATGTGATTTGCCGACCTCTACGCCACCACATGTAATTTCCATTGGGAGTAGGTATGGTATTTCGTGGTTTCTGAAGTAACGTTAATGCGAGTTTTTATAGACCTCCCTAATGATACGCACTATGTTGCGGAACAGCAGCGCAAGTACATGCGGACATATTACGCAGCCAACGGCGTAGCATTTTCTCATGGAAATTATAATAACGACTATTTCGTACATATCAGAACGTTCTGTGCTATGAAATTCTCAAAGCTCGAACATGAAATAACTTAATTTCTTACGCTGACATATTACATAGCCACCGACGTAGAATTTTCGCATGAAAATTATAATAACGACTATTTCGTACACATCAGAACGTTCTGTGCTATTAAATTCTCAAAGTGCTTAATTTCCACGATCTTATGCCCACTCGAACCCCGAACCTATCCTACCCAATGACGAGGTTCCCAAATTATTTATTGAAATGGGTGTCCATTTCCACCATCACTCCCACCAACAGTCCATTGATTGTTAGTGCCAGTAGTGAGGAGGTTCTCGTATGGATCATGGATTTTGTTCTGCATACCATACCTAGAGACATCAAATAACTTAGGTCACCATTACGTGAAACAAAATTATTTTAACCAACTATCAGTTATCGAAATACCAAGTACCCACCTGAAAGACCTCCGAAATCAAAGTGTTACACCGATCTTTCCCTATGTTGATTGATGGAGATGATAAAATTTCACCTTCGTACAATTTTATATAGATCGTACCAACCCTATTTCCAAAAGTCCTTCTCAAAACCAACATCATATATCAAACCAAGACAAAGAATCCCAACATTAAAAAATTAAACCTTAAAACCAATACCTCAAAGGGCGGACCCTTTATAGGGGTGGGGGCCTCCTCTATCATGTTACTCCCGCACTCCATCACCTTTGCTATAAAAACGTATACACAACTGTCGTATTGGTACTGTATTCACTGTTCTTTCATGTAGCATTTTTGTTTCACAAGTTTCACCATCAATATGTTACGAAGTTGTATCAAGTTGTTTAACGATTGGTGAAGCACATTGATTTTCATGCGAGATAAGAAAAATGATCTCGCTTTGTGAGGAGCACGTACTCTTGACCACACATACGGTGGTCACAAATCCTTCGATTGTTAATGTACCTGCAAGCACACTTCTGGGATGGAGAAGATGGAGAACCGGGCTCTAACTCACATCATTCCCTACGGTAGGACAGCGACGATGTAAAGTAGATGTAAAATAGTAACTCTGACATAGTTTTGAGTATAATGTAGTTGCAGTAATTTATTCCCCAAAATTTTTGTCCAACAATTGACCTCATTTCACATTTGGTGTTGTAGTTCTCTGGGTTTTATCAAATTGGTACAAAACAAAAAACAAAAAACAAATAAAAACAATGTCTGCATGAACCGATCACGTCGATGAGGGGGCGGGTAAATTTTTGGGGTCCGCAGTGTCCCGCGTAACTCTACTACAACTGACAAGCGCCAGAACTGGGACAGACGGACAGTACATGCATGCAACGACCTAGCTGTCGGTTGTGTTTGAAGAGCTCCGCACCGTATGGCGTAACTGTTCGGGCGACACAATTCCCGACGGGAGTAGCTCAAGGGCAACCACGGGAGTAGCTCCGCAGCGGGACGGTGCATGCATGCATAGATAAAGGGGGCAAACACGGGAGTTGGTCCGCAGCGTATTGCGTAATAGTACGAGGGACACAATTCCCAACGGCCTGAACTGGGACAGTGCATGCATGCATCATCCAGCAGGGCGGGTACATTTCATATGTTTCGCAGTGTTATTCGTAACCCCACTGTTGAAACACAACTCAGTGGCCCTAACCGGGATAGTGCATGCATGCATCGATCAAGGGGGCAATCACAGAAGTAGCTCTGCACCGTGTTGCGTAACTGAACGGGCGATACAATTCCCAACTGCCTGAACCGGGACAGTGCATGCATGCATTGATAAAGGGGGCAAACACGGGAGTTGCTCTGCAGTGTATTGCGTAACAGTACGGGGGACACAATTCCCAACGGCTTGAACCGGGACAGTGCATGCAGGCATCGCCCAGCGGGGCGGGTACATTTCATATGTTCCGCAGTGTTATGCGTAACCCCACTGTTGACACACAACTCACTAGCCTGAACCGGGACAGTGCATGCATGCATCGGCCAAGGGGGCACACACGGGAGTAGCTCCGCGCCAATGTGCACACTACAATAAGGATATATCCGTCGGCAATAGCGGAACTATCCGCTTCAACCTGCAAGATACATACCACGTCCACTTCATTGTGGCCCCCTTGTAAATGTACATATAAATCAACATTCATCCCGAGCAAATGTAGTCGAAGACATTTTAATGTATATCACTGATATATTCGTCTTTGTAAAGTCGTATCTACCAATGTAAAGATCATGGACGCACTTTGAGTTGGGGGGGGGGGCAAATTACACGGTCGGTCGTGTAACTTCAAACTCTCGCCCTGTCGTGGTGGTTTCGATCCTGAATCTGGAATGACGTGGCATGTACAAGTACCAGATTGGAACTGTTATGTGATCGCTTCGCCGAGGGACGGAACTAGATTGGTGGGTCCAAGTTGTGCATTATTCGTCTGATGAAAGGAGATTGCAAGGGAGTTCTAGGTCGGTTGCATGTGGTCAACTGCGTTCACAGCGACGACAGCGAAGTGATGTTCTCCCCTCCATAATGCAACAACGCTTTTCAATTTTCGAGCACGTGACACAATTCGGTAGTCGATGACGCGACACAATTCGATCGGGAGATACAACAACATATCACAACCTATATATTTTTTTTCATTCAGTGTATTTGATGTACCCTTACAATGTCGTTTTGTATGCATACAATCCAATTGAAACTACGCTGAACCTAGTTGGAACTAAACTGACAGCCCTCTGGTGGTTTATCCGAAATCAAAGTGTTACACCGATCTCTCCCATTGTTGGTTTTTGTCATTTGAGACGAGGAAATTTCACCTTCGTTGAATTGGTTGTACACAGGATTTGCATAGCAAAGTGCTTCACCGATCTCTCCGTGACCACATGTATTTGACATTGCGAGAATTCATATGCAACCCCCAATTGCGTTGTTGATGATATGTTCCCCCATAAAAACCTTATTTATAGGTGAACCCCATACGTAATGACGTGCAGAATTATGCCGTTAATTGCGGACATATACGCATGTGGTAGCAGATATATGCACATTTTGCTGCGGATAGCTCCGCGTCAGATTGCGCATATATACGCAATCTGCCACTTTGACGTGGGTCCCTTATATCTGTATAAATACATCACCATTCATCCTGAGCATATGTTCTCAAAGACATTTTAATGTATTGCACTGCTATATTCCACATTCCAAAGTCATATCAACGAAAGTAAAGATCATGGAAGCACTTTGAGGTAGGGACGATGAAAATACACCGTCGGTTGAGTAACATCCAACTCTCGTCCTGTCGTGGTTGGGTCGATCGGTCCATGTGGTCGATTCTTCGGGTGCTGGAAGAAGCGAGACAGCTCGTGGTCACTCACATGTGAGTGCGTATCTGTGACGAATTGCTCCTCCCCCTTGACAATAGGGGACACGTTGCAACAACTTCTCCCATATCATGTTGTTATTCGCTCACTCCTCCGATTATTCATGTACCTGCAACCATACTTGTCAGATGGCGAATATGGAGAACGTGGCTACAGTTGACAAAATTATATACGATTTGAGCGTGACAATGTAAAAAATATGTAAAATAGTAACTCTGACGTAGTAAAAAACGAAGTGATTTTCAATCAAAATATTGTAGTTGCGCTAATTTATTCTCTGATATTCTTGTGTAGCAACTGACCCGCGATAGTACATGCTTGCATGGAAAGACGCCACAGACCTACTCAGTGGATATGCAGCTGCCTGCGTAACTGAAGGGTCTGACCCGGGACAGTGCATGATTGCATCGAACGGGGGGACGGGTACATGTCGGTAGATCCGCGTCTGCATGCGTAATTAAAGCGAAACTCAAGGGTACATTTCGTGGTGACTAACATGTAAGTACGTATGTACGACGATGTGATCTTCTCCCCTCGACAATGTGACAAGTAGCGGCGACTCTCAATAGTGCGACATCATTCGAACGATAGATGACGGAGGGAAAACCTGTCGTTGATCCGCCGAAGAAAACTCAAACCTATATCAAGTATAGCAATAAGCAAGAGGTCGATCCCACAGGGAAATTATTATTCAAGTGTGATTTAGATGCCAATCAAGTAACCAAAAGGGGGGTTTTTGTGTGTGAAAGTTTCGCCTTTTATCAAAGCGAAATAAAGAAAGCAAAGTAAATGAATTTGTTTTAGACAATTTGGAGAAGCAATTCTACCTATAATTTTCCACTTTATTTGGTTTGAAGCGATCCTTGTAACTTCTTCTCGTCCTATTAAGTATTCTATGAATGCCCTTGTCCCGACCTAATATAGTTACTAGTCCAACCAGTCCTAGCAACCCTTATCAATCGAACAGTCCCTAAAGAAGGATTTAACCCAATTGATAGCTTTAAGTTCAGAGATTAGCCAAGGTATTTGCAGTCCCTAAAGAGGGATTTAACAACACATTCAACTTCCTACTCATTCAATTAGTTCAACCAGCCCTAAAGGAACAAGTTTGCCACTTAGGTTAAGGTTCACAACCAGGAATCTACAAAACCTTAGCAATTGAATTGATCTAACAAGTTGGCCAGACAAGATAGAACAAATCAATAAACAATCAAGCACAAAGAAGTTGAAGCATTCAAATATAGGACACAAGGAACGAGAATTAGAAACTCACAATCAATCCGAATAAAGCTTCAAATTGCAGGCAGAATAGATGAGTTTAGTTCCTCATGGAAGACATCGCTCAAAATCTCTAAAGCGTCTAATGAATAGAATAGAATAGAAGTCTTGGAAAAATAACTAAAAGTGGCCTTATAAAAGATCCCAAGTCGGCCACCAAAACAACTAGAATAAAAACTAGGGTTTTAATATTCAAAACGCTGTGTACTGGTGTTGACGGCCCATGCGGCGGCCGCCGCATGGATGCTGCGGCCGCAGCATCAGCATTCCTCTTGCATCAGCCCTGGCGGCGGCCGCTGCACACCATGCGGCGGCCACTGCATTGGTCTTTCACGGAAAATCCGTCTTGAATCAGCTCTCGACGTCAACATGAAAGTTGTAGCTCTCTGAAAAAACTTTCCAACGCATGGTCATAATAGTCGATCGGACACCCGAGGCCTCCAGAAAGTGCAAAACAAGTCCAGCATGTCTGGCGAAAACTTCTGCAGACTTGTTCTTCGTTTAGGTTCGGTTCTTCTTCTCAGGACCTCTTGAGATCTTCATGTAAGCTTCTTCGATCAACTAGACATTCTCATCCAATGCGTTATCAACTCATGTCTCCTCCTCGGATCCACCATTACCTGAAATAATCAATAAAAGCGTGTAGATTCCGATTCCGACAACATAGAGAACTAATATGCAAATCGTGCTTAATCCATCAATGAAATGCATCTTAACTAAGCTAAATGCAACCTATTATGCCTACCTAAATGCATGCTATCAAACTCCCCCACACTTAACTTTTGCTTGTCCTAAAGCAATGATAGAATGAACATGAATCAACGCATCCCACAGGAAATCCCTTCAAGTTTCAACCTCATCAAAAAGCAACATCATAGCAGGTGAAAACATAAACCAAACAAACAAACGTCATAACTTGTATTCCAGTGATCAAAGCTTAGAAGTAGACATCATCCAACCTCACCAGAAATATGTGTTTCACCCATGTGTTTAGGCACATCACCACCAAACATTCCAACAAGGTCTAAGTCATGGGCGGTTATCCTTCGTAGTTACCTTTATGTGTTGAAACCCTTTTTATTTTCATCATTCCAGTTGTAACAAAGTGGCACTGTTTATCACCATTTTTTGGTGTTTTGATTTTTGTTGCGGAGGGAAATCAAGTATGAAAATAAATATGAAATATAATTCAAACTAACTCCCTATCCCATCAAATAAAATACAAGAAACCCACCATTTATAGTGGTAGAGTATTCAGGATCGTATCCGTAAGGAAGCGTGTCAGCGCTCGCCTTTCTCGTTCCAAATCGCTCTTGTTTGGACCAGCAGAAGTCCTCGACATCGAGTAGAGTACTCGATGTTGACTACCTCAGTCGAGTAAACTACAAAACCGTGCAATAGAAGAGAAACAAAGCAATATCAAGTAGAACAGAGTACTTGACGTCGACCAGACTCCTCGACGTTGAGTAGATTTGGTCGAGATCGAGTAGCGCAGAGTGTAAAAATGTGACTTTGTGAACGGAATAAAAAACAGAAATAACACGAAATTGGTGGGATGTAATTCAATATTATAAAAGCTCCTAGAATCGGGGTTTCAACGCCACAACGATAATCATATAAGAATCATGCAAAAGGTATAAAAGATCATTCTTTTCATCAAATAACTTTCGTCATTAACAAGTAGGAAAATAGAGGCTTTCGCATCAACCCTAAGTGTTACTAACCCTTTTCACATAATTAATCCAAGTTGTATTATGATCACTTTCGCTTTAATGACACAAACAAGGATCAACTTCGACTTTTGCAAAAGAATCATGCTCATAGGGTTAGAAGACGAAATTGTGTCAAAAGTTGTACCTTTATCGCATTACCTTACATGGCTACCGTCGGGCTCACCCTGACCCTAGAAGTTGGGTGACTACTCGCTCTTCATCATAAAGACACACATTAATAATAAAAGGGAACTAAATTGCATTGATAAAAAGAAACAAAGCTTACAACCAATCGAAGCCAAAATCCGCTCTCGTTTTCTCTAACATAATTCAGCTCCAAGCTCCCTTTAAACTCTCTCTAACTCTATGAAACACAATTGCTTGTGGCTTGAATGATCCCTAAAATCAGCCCCTAAAGCCTTATTTATAGTATTCAATCCCCGCTAATCTAGGAAAGAATATCCTATCTATATCTAAAACTCTCTATCTAAAGCTTTATGATAAAACTTGGAAATAAAACAAATAAATCCCTAAGGAAAGTAAGACTAATGTGGATAAATCTTCCTTCTCTTGATAGATCTTCATGTCTCTTGATAGAATATCACGTATCTTGCATGGTAAGTAATCACATCTACTCGGACTTCACTCGATCTTGACTCGGCATGACGCCGGTGAGTACTCGACATCGAGTAAAATTACTCGACGTCGAGTAACGTTATGAATCCTCGTGATGCACTCGAGCTTGGCTACATTATGGACTCGACATGAGTACTCGACATCGACTAACCTCCTCGACGTCGAGTAGATCTTGCCTTCTTGAGTGGATTGCTGCTCGTCAGGTGCTCGACTTGGACCAAAGTGCTCGATATCGACCAGAGTGGTCGATATCGACTAGAATTGTCGAGTGCTCTTTTCTTGGTTTCTGCTCGATGTGGTCTGGTTCAGCTGCTGCTTGACCTTGGACTTTCTGTAGTTGACTTCGAGCTATTCCATGATTTTCTGACCTTCTCCGAATTGCAGTAAAATGCCTCGATTTCTGCAAAATTAAACATAAACTAGTGTAGACTCCATAATTTAGAAAATAAGCATAAACTACCTAGATTCTGTATAATTCTAACCCAATGATATCAAATGTATACAGAAATCAATATAAAAGTTAATGTAAAACATGGCGAATTAGGCTCAAAACAAACTCCCCATACTTAAGCTTGCTTGTTCTCAAGCAATACTTTTAATGGTCATATAGGGGAAGAAACAAACTCTCAACATCTTAGATTCATTCTTATATAACCCTGCAATCAATTACCATCAGCGAAAAGATACTAATGTCACAAATCAATGCATGTTAATAAAAGCAACATCTACTCTTAAAAAGAGGGTTATGCAAAAACAATTCATACTGTGACAAAGCAACAATAATCAAGAGGACTTTATTTAAGCTCAATAAGGAGTAGATTGGTAAAAGGCTAAAGGTGGGAAATTTTTGTCATTGTGGTGGTAATAATCCGGGGAAACGGAGTACTTTCCAAACTGTCATACCACATTCCTTCTTCCTTTGATTTCTCACCTTTCTCTCATCGCTCATTACTTTTTTCACTATAATGCTTTTATCTCTCTAACCTCAGCACTGCCTTCTCGCGAGTCGCAAACATGGGTGCCATGAATGGCCCCAAATACTTAGTGCCTTGGACCCTCACCTTGGTGCCCCATCTCGCTGAACTATTATCTCAACGAGTAGGGTCGATCCACCTTTATCTCCAGAGGTGACCGGATTTTCATTCACTCATTAAATTTTCCATAATATATGATTCCTGCCAAACTCCAATAATGATATAACAAAAACACAAACACCAGATAATAATCTCCATAATGTAACTTTCATTCTCAACATAATCCCCGGATAAGGGAATAAGGTAAAGAATAGGCAATATTTAGATCATGTGGAGCAATAATTGAAATAAGGCATAAATATGGCTTTTGTGATGCATAAGCATAGGTATGGCTAAGGAATATCAATATATGAGCATTATATGGAAAATATAAAGTCCTCCATGCTCTTACTGTGCAACATGTCAAAAGCAACTTCAAATTTACCTCCTTTCATGGTTTTCAAGAAAATATGCATTTCATTGGGACTTCCCTTTACTAGACAATTTCATGTTATATCTCTATTGAATCTAATTTTGCATCATCGAGTTCAATTAAAGCTTCCATGACACTAATTAAAAAATTTTGATGGGGTTGATTTTTCAAACTTTTGGAAAATATACATGTAAGCACATAGATTGATAATGAATTCCAAAATAGCCATGTAAAAGCAATTCGAGAAATAAACTTCAAATATGCACACATATGATCAAATAAAGTCAAATATGCACAAAGTAAGCCCTTTCCCCACCCCATACTTACAGTTTACAGTGTCCTCACTGTATAAAAACAAGGGTAAAGAAAGAGACTCAGTAGACAGGTGTGCAGAATGTTGGAATCGAGTGTTGAAGAAGCTGCAGAAGTGGTCGACCTCGTGCAGAGTAGTCGATGTCGAATACAACTACTCAACATTGAGTACAGTTAAGCCTCTAGGATGATCCTCGTCGATCACAGGACATTTTGCTCGATTGGGGGTAGTCGACGTCGAGTAGATTACTCGACGTCGAGTACTTCTACAACTTGTCTGTACCTGCAAGATTCATTAGAAAGACAATAATCCACAATAGAAAAATTCAAAAATAATGTTTCAAAACCAAAAACAAAAAGAAAAACCGCAAATAATGTCTAAAAAGTCCTGAAAACTGATTGTCTTATTACAAGCTCTAGACTTTATAGTCGCTAGGTCGACTTTCTCCAGTTTCAGCTCAGGGTGGCGTCTGCAGCGCCCAGGTGGCCTGGGCCTCGAACAGGGCTCCATTCTTGTCCATCATCTGTAGTCCTCCAGAATGGATCTTATGCACCGTGAAAGGTCTCATCTTCTTGTTGTTGAATTTGTTAGGGAACCAATGATTCTTAGATTTGGAGACATAGACCTTGTCTCCTACTTCGTACTCCTTAGGATCATCATTCGAAACCTTGCATAATCACACATACCAAGACAAACCTCTCTCATGTATAGATAAATCTTTGATTGAAATAGGAGAAAAGACATCTTTACCTTGGCTTACCTTCGCAGATTCGCAATTCAGGGCCACGGGATCTGGTCGTCATCGAGTAGAACTACTCGACGTCGAGTACTGCTGTGCGTCTGGTGGACTGCTCGACTGAGGGGGAGAAATCGACGTGGTGGACTAGTCGACGTCGAGTAGTCTACTCGACGTCGAGTAGTGCTCGACTTCGTGTGGGTTGCTCGACGAGGGTGCAGTCGGTATAGGGCTCCGTATCTGGTCGATGTCGACTAGAGTACTCGACGTCGAGTACTTCTAGTCGACATCGACCCCATACTTAAGACCTGGCAAAGCATCCGAAAAATAGTTAGTCTGCGTCGACTTACCTTGGTCGATGTCGAGTAGATTCTCTATCTCCTCATTCAGGATGACCATTATCTCCTCCACCTGTGGTTTCATATCCCTCTTTTCCAGCTCCTCGGGGCCATATTTCTTACATTGGGCTCCCCGCAAGTGATGTACTTGGTTGAGATTGACTTGACCTCCTCCATAAGACCTGTATGCCTTTCAAATTTATTAAAAGAGTACTCAATTACCTCATCGCTGATGTTGAAAGTGAGCACCCCCTTCCTTACGCTTACGTTGACATCCACCGTCGCTAAGAAGGGCCTCCCTAAAATAATTGGACAAGCAGGGTCCTTTGCCGTATCAATTACTAAGAAATCCGTAGGGACAAAGAACTTACCTACCTGCACTGGTACATCGTCCACCATGCCTGTTGGAATGACAACCGTGTTGTTCTCCATATAGAGTTTCACATCCACAAGCTCTAAAGCACATATCTTAATCTTGGACCAGATTGATAAAGGTATTATACTCACACTGGCTCCCAAGTCGCATAAGGCATTAAATTTATATTGACCAAATCCAATGGTTATAGAAAACTTAACTGGATCTGGTCTTATCTCAAGAACGTCCATTCCGCTGCACTCTTCTGCGATCTCAGCCATTGGCCACTTCTTGCTGAGGATGTCTTTGAGGAATTTGACGTATGACGGCATCTCATGAAGTGCTACTGTGAAAGGAATGGTGACATTGAGCCTCTGAAGCATCTTCACGAACCGCTGAAACTTCTTCTCTGCTGGATCCTTCAAAAACTTTTCCGGGAATGGCACCATTTTCTTCTTTGGAGGTGCTGGAGTGTGGTCGACATTGACAAAAGAGTGGTCAACATCGACTGGGGGCATGTCGACGTCGAGTACTATAGTCGATTTCGTGGTTGGTTCTGAATTCTACTCGATATCGACTGGGGGCTCCTCGATATCGACCAGTTTCTAGTCGACGTCGAGTAGTCTGGTCGACGTCGAGGAGTCCCCTGGAACTTCTCCTTCTGTGTTTTGTTTGGGCGTTTGTGTCTGTTGCCCACTCCTGAGATTCATCGCAGCTACTTGTCCTGCAAATTTGCCCTTAGGGTTAGGTTCAAAATATCCAGGGAGTGTACCTGATTGCTTCAGGACGGATGTAGCCAGTTGACCAATCTGAGTCTCCATGGTTGATGCCAGATGTCTATCTCCTCAAGTCTAGAGTTGATGCCAAGTGAGTCTGGATGGAATTGATGGATTGCTTGTTGTCGGTGTGAGTCCTCCGCATCTCCTCGAGTATAAGCTGCAGGTCGTCTTTCTTACCTTCTCTTTTAGGGTTACCAGGAGCTCTGTAGGGTGGGGGATCTCTTTGATGCTAGGGCTGGAGGTAGTGGCTCCAGTTCTGTTGTTGCTGATGTTGTGAGTAGTGTCCTCCCGCATAACGCGCCTCTTCATGGGTTTCCGCTATGAGTATTTGATCGCCGTGTGGGCACGCAGTAGTGTTGTGCCTCACAGACCTACATTACAAGCAAGGTTTATCTTTAGACAGGAATTTAACATGCTTGGTGAGACGACGTACCTGGTCATTGTGGAATTATTCCCTGACATCCGGATCAACCTCCTTTGGTGGCACATATAAGGGCATAGATGGGGCATGCCTTTCATAACTTTCCTCGGAGGTCGTAAAAGTCACATAATTGTTGTCATAGTTGGTCAGCGTCTCAAAGGTCTCTCATGCCCGCCATGGGGTGTACTCGAGATACCTATAAGATGTGTAGTTGTTGATCCGCTCCTTAGTTGGTGTATCCAGGCAGTTGAAGATGATCTCCTGGATGACGTAGGGTGGTTGTCCGTGCGTAGGATAGGATTTCAGAAGCCTTTTGTAGGTAGCACTCCCAGACCTGTGCTAGTGTTTCTCCTGTCTTCTGTCTAAAAGTCGTGATTTGTTGTGTGAGCGCAACTGTTTTTGCAAGAGGATAGAGAACTTGTTAAGGAACAAGTCATGTAGTTTGTTCCACGTGAAAATTGACTATGCAGGCAAACGCTCGAGCCACTGTGAAGCTAATCCTGCAAGAGACCAACGGGAAAGCCTTTAGTTTAAGATATTCTAGATTAGCATTATCAGCAATAGCTTCACATAAATCTAGAAAAACTGTAACATGCTCTAAAGGGCATTCATTTGGTTTCCCATAAAATTGGTTCCTTCTAATTTCAAAAACAAAAGAAGGACGAATTTCAAAATTGACGCGCGGGAGAACGATTGGCGATTCTAGAACTTCCAGAGTAGGGTGCAGGTACTCCTTTGCGTTTGCAGGGATGTGCTGATATTGTTCCTGGAGTTCCATGCGAGCATTGACCACGCGATCAACCCTCGCTTCTCACCGTTGTTGGTTCTGTCTATATTCCGCCTCTCGTCGCGGGTGTTTTGCTTCTCTGGTGGTGAACTCCTCTATCTGACGGTGGAGTTGCTCAAGCTCTTGTGCTAGTGTGAGCTGGATCTCGCTCTCGTTATTGGGAGGATTCGGCATGAGTCTTCTCCTTAGCCTTTGTTGTAGATGGAAAAAGCGTTCTGGCTCGAGAATTGGGTCGATAGGTGTGCGATCATTTCTTCGCATACACCTAAAAAGCAAAAACAAAAGAAAAAGAGTAAAAAAGAACTAAAAAGGACGCGATTGATCGCTTCCCCGGCAACGGCGCCAAAATTTGTTGCAGAGGGAAATCAAGTATGAAATATAATTCAAACTAACTCCCTGTCCCAGCAAATAAAATACAAGAAACCCTCCCATTGTAGTGGTAGGGTATTCAACATCGTATCCACGAGGAAGCATGTCAGCGCTCGCCTTTCTCGTTCCAAATCGCTCTCGTTTCGACTAGCAGAAGCCCTCGACGTCGAGTAGAGTACTCGATGTCGACTACCTCAGTCGAGTAAACTACAAAAACAGAAGCGAAACAAAGCAATATCGAGTGGAACAGAGTACTCGACGTAGACCAGACTCCTCGACGTCGAGTAGATTTGGTCGAGATTGAGTAGTGCAGAGTGTAAAAACGTGACTTTGTGAATGGAATAAAAACGGAATTAACACGAAATTGGTGGGATGTAATTCAATATTATAAAAGCTCCTAGAATCGGGGTTTCAACGCCACAACAATAACCATATAAGAATCATGCAAAAGGTATAAAAGATTATTCTTTTCATCAAATAACTTTCGTCATCAAGTAGGAAAATAGATGCTTTTGCATAAACTCTAAGTGTTACTAACCCTTTTCACATAATTAATCCAAGTTGTATTAAGATCACTTTCACTTTAATAACACAAACAAGGATCACCTTCGACTTTTGCAAAAGAATCATGCTCATAGAGTTAGAAGACGAAATTGCATTAAAAGTTTTACCTTTATCACATTACCTTACATGGCTACCGTCGGGCTCACCTCGGCCCTAGAAATTGGGTGACTACTCGCTCTTCATCATAAAGACACACATCAATAATAAAAGGAAACTAAATTGCATTAATAAAAAGAAATAAAGCTTAAAACCGATCGAAGCCAAAATCCGCTCTCCCTTTCTCTAACACAATTCGGCTCCAAGCTCCTTCTAAACTATCTCTAACTCTATGAAACACAATTGCTTGTGGCTTGGATTATCCCTAAAATCAGCCCCTAAAGCCTTATTTATAGTACTCAATCCCCGCTAATCTAGGAAAGAATATCCTATCTATATCTAAAACTCTCTATCTAAAGCTTTATGATAAAACTTGGAAATAAAACAAATAAATCCCTAAGGAAAGTAAGACTAAAGTGGATAAATCTTTCTTCTCTTGATAGAACTTCATGTCTCTTGATAGAATATCACATATCTTGCATGGTAAGTAATCACATCTACTCGGACTTCACTCGATCTTGACTCGAAATGACGCTGGTGAGTACTCGACGTCGAGTAAAATTATTCGACGTCGAGTAACGTTGTGACTCCTCGTGATGCACTCGAGCTTGGCTACATTCTGGACTCAACATGACTACTCGACATCGACTAACCTCCTCGACGTCGAGTAGATCTTGCCTTCTTGAGTGGATTGCTGCTCGTCAGGTGCTCGACTTGGACCAAAGTGCTCGATATCGACCAGAGTGGTCAAGATCGATTAGAATTGTCGAGTGCTCTTTTCTTGGTTTTTGCTCGATGTAGTCTGGTTCAGTTGCTGCTTGACCTTGGACTTTCTGTAGTTGACTTCGAGCTATTACATAATTTTTTGACCTTCTCGAATTGCTTTAAAATGCCTCGATTTCTGCGAAATTAAATAGAAATTAGTGTAGACTCCATAATTTGGCAAATAAGTATAAACTACCTAGATTTTGTATAATTCTAACCCAATGATATGAAATGTATACAAAAATCGATATAAAAGTTAATGTAAAACATGGTGAATTTGGCTCACAACAATTTTACAATGTCGTTATGTTGACTGTCTTATCAAACCACCACAAACTATGTAGACGATATTGATTGCCCATTCCTCTTCAACAACAAGAATGTCGTGAGCAATTGCCCCTGCAAGGCGGATAGTTCCCCAGACGTTGGGGACCAATCCGCATCACGGGAGGATAAATCCGCAACATATTGCGGAATTCTACGCAAACAAATGTGTAAATAACCGCAACATAATGTGAAGCCCACCGTGATGACATGTAGAGATTTACTCTGCTGGATGCGGACCACATTCAATTCATTTTGAGCCCCTTACACATGTATATATATACATCACCATGCATTCTGTGAGCATTTGTCTTAAAGACATTTGAATGTATTGCACTGCCACATTCTCTTTTGTAAACTCGTTCCAATAGGACTAAAGATCATGGAAGCACTTTGGAGTTAGGGGGCGAAAATACACCACCAGTCTGGTAACTTCCACTTCTCGTCCCGTCGTGGTGGTGTCGAACATGTATCGACAATGAAGTGGGTTGAACAAGTACCAGATTGGAGTTGCCTATTCGTCGATTGTTCACGTGACGGGAGAAGACCTCTAGGCAGTTCTTGGTCACTCGCATGCACGTATCGTCGATGAATTTCTCGTCTCCCCTCGATAATTCCACCCAATTCGTGCGATAGACACAAAAGAGTTTTCATACTATATAATTTTTTATTTAGTGTACTAGATAATTTTTCATTTAGTGAATTTGATGTACACCCTTACAATGTTGTTCTACACACATCATATCTAATATAAATTATAATATCGAATGGAAATTATAATAACGGCGATTCCCAACAGCCTGAACCGGGACAGTGCCGTTGGTGATCCTCATACGACATATGCTATAAAAGACAGTGTCGTTGGTGATCCTCAGACGACATCTGCTATAAAAATCATCAACAGAAATTGTGCCAAACGTGGTCGCCTTCGGCCGCCGACGTCATCTGGTGTAGAACATCCTCATTTGGTTGAGAATGTCCTCCGCTTTCAATCAAAGTGCTCCACCAATATTTACACATTTCGGACCATAATACGATCAGATCTTTACATACTTCGAACCATAATGTGATCAGATGACAATACATATAATGAAATATTGTTGACATTGTTACATGATTGTGAATGTGATTGTTCGATGAGTGTATAACCAAAACACACAGAGAGCTATTGATAAGCAAAGTCCGCTGTACAGGACCGGCTGATTTTTATACGCAACATATAGCGGATAGATACGCATAGACATGCGTATGTAGTCGCTGCTGGATGCGGAAATCCGTTGTATGGAGCATGCGTGTCGAATAAACCAAATGTGTATTCAATTGAAATAGTTGTACAACCAAAGTTTATTCAATTGAAATCGTTGTACAACTAAAGTTTACGGATTTTCACAATACTACTACAAATATAACAAACGTGTTTCTATCTCAAAATCATAAGGTTCACTATGTTGTTTTTTAACCGCCATTGCTGATTCAGGTCGTGTTACTCTATCGTACACAAGGGCAAGGTAGCCGCCGAAGTTATCTGGTGGAGAACTTTCTGTAGCGTACAGATACACCCAGGGGCAAGGCACCTATCCCCAACCAACCAAGGACGAGGTTCACCCGGTTGTTGTTGAACCGCCGTTGTTGATCCAGGCCGACGCCAACATTTACACATGGCGGCATTATGGGTGAAACTGTGCTTACCCCGAGATATTTCAAACTCCTAATCCTGTCGGACGAAGTCACATCGTTATCACAGCTCATTGGATCCTCAGAGCTGTAACGATGACTATTTGACATCGCCACCTGCGACGGAAGTTTTCTATTATTTCAATCAAAGTACTTCACCGATTCTTCACCAGCTTCGTGTATGAAACAACCATTTCAACCCAGTATGAAACAACTATTTCGAAATATGGGTGCAACTTTCAGAGCACGACGGGCTCTATTTATAGGGTGAAATGACGCCTACCTACGAACGAGCTACGCTACGCCACGGGATACGGATATATCCGCATCTAATAGCAGATGGCTCCGCACCTATTTGTATGTATCTGCACCTACTTGCGTGCGACACACCGACATTGACAATCATGTCCATTTTTTTGTTACGTAAAGTCATACGTTGTCCTCTCTACACATTCCTGACCGAAGATCATGGCAGTATTGTGATTCAACAAGGACAGTGCAGACATGGGAGATAGTCCACACCTCATTGCGTAACCAAACACTTGAATAGCTCCGCATCCAGATGCGGATGAAGCCCCCTTAGCACGGGGGTCTTAATGCATCGACGTAGTATCTACGCAAGTTAATGCGAAGCTTTGAACAGGGACAGTTCATGTAACCGGTAAGGAGGATAGGTGTGCAGTGCAGTGCATGCTCTGAACAGGGACACCTCATTGTGTTTTTATTTTCTGCATTTTGGGGGAGCTGTAGTGCATGCATCGATATGTGGACGGATAAATAGAGCTTCGCATGACGATGCACAGTGCATGCATCGTCCGCGCACTGAGTTCTATGCATTGTATTCAATTTCGAGACACTCCGCAATAAGATGAGGAACTCCATTAGTAGCTTCATTTGCCTATAAAAATGGGCACATCCGGTAAGTCATCTCCAAACCCACGCCACAGGCTCGAAACCCACTGTCCCTCCCGGTAAGAGACATTTAACGTTAGTCCACACATTGGCATCCGCAACGACAACATTTTCCCACAATGCCTTCACAAGAAGTTGAAATTCCCCGGGAGCACTTGTTCGCCCGTCACTACGAGAGGGAGGTGCTAGGAGAGGGTTCCTTTGACGCAACATGTCGTCATTGTGGTCAGCGCTACAAAGTGATGAATAACTTATAATACGAACATGTGAAGAGGCACATCACCACCAAACATTCTGACAAGGTCTAAGTAATGGGCGATATGCTTTCTATCTAGTTGCCTTTGTGTGTTGAAACCCTCTTTCTTTTTATCTTTGCACTTGTAACAAAGTGGCACTGTTTAACACCAGCTTTTGGTGTTTTGATTTGACAATGTCGTTACGTCGAATATCATATTAAACCACAGAAAACTATGTTCACTTTATTGATTGCCCCTTCCTCCCCAACAACAAAAATGTCGTCTGTATTTGCCCTTGCAAGGCGGATAGTTCCCCTGACGTTGGGGAGCAATCCACATTACGGGAGGATAGATTTGCAATATATTGCGTAAATCTACGGATAAAAATGCGTATATAATCGCACGGTAATGCGGAGACCACAAGCGTATGTGAAGGTAAGCAAGTTTATTCGGTATTTGATGAAAAGCCGTTGGTGATCCAGGCCGCATTACTCTGTCACACTCTTCCTTACCGATGAATACTATGTCGAACGTGCGCGCCTTCGGCCGCTGACGTCATCTTATTTAGAACATCCTCATTTGGTTGAGTATGTCATGCGTATTCAATCAAAGTGCTCCACCAATCTTTACGAACTTCGAACCGTAATGTGATTATATGACAATACATATAATGAAATACCGTCGACATTGTCACATGATTGTGAATGTGATTGTTCGATGAGTTAGAGGGGAAGTCCGATGTACGGGACTGGCAGATATTTATACGCAACATATAGCGGATATATACGGATATATATGCGTATCAGCGTATATATCCGCTGCTGGATGCGGAACTTTGCGTATCGATCCGCAACCCAGTGCGGTGATCTCCACGTCGACATGCGGAATTTCACTGTCATACATACGGTTACGAAACTTTGGCTCCCCCATTATAAATACCTTGGCTCACTTGTGTAGTGACGCACTCAGCCATTGTCGGCATCATAGGTTCAGAACATGTTCGGTTCAATGGGTTTTTTTCAAGGGTTCGTCAGGGAGTGTAATTCCCCAAATATAAGTTCTGTAAGGGTCATGGAAGCACTTTGATTACGATGGTAGCTTTTGGGTTTCTTCAAGGTTTCGTACCACACACTCGATGGAAATGACGGGACGCGACGTCGACGGAGGGGCCCAACACTCTCACGTACTTGCGCTTTTTCCCTCCGTAATGATCCGCAATATCATAAGGGTAAGTGGAGGGCGGAGTCATGGATCTCCATATCCACGACGAGAGGAAAGCCGCATGCTCTGCATCAATCCAGACATGGTCGACTCGATCATGGACTGGTAGGGCAGACTCATGGAACTCCACAGCCACAGCGAGAGGAAAGTTGCGTGCTCTACGTCAATCCCGTCATGCTCGACTCGATCTTGGACTGGTCAGTTTTCGCAAAACCAAGCGAGTGAATGTAGTCACTCGAACCCTCTCCAACCCAAGACCTTTAGGCTGGAGGTTCGAACCCAAGGTTCGAACCTAGGACCTAGGTTTACTAAGAAAAAGAGACATGTACACTTATGCAGTGGCCATTTTGTAATTGTTTCTATAATTGTTTCTATTTTCACATTTAGCACTCGAAGTGGCCATGGCTATTCTGTAATTGTTTTTATTTTCGCATGTATGAAAACCCAAAGGTGGGTATTTTGTAATTTCCATTTCCTAGGTTCAATTGCAACGACTAATATGAATTTCAGTCGTTCTTCATAAAAAAGTTAACAACACCCCCATACTAACTTCACACAGAACACATATTGCAACCAAACAAACATCAAAATCAACTCTACACCAGTTTCACACCTTCTGAAGCTTACAGGTCACCAAACACCCGCCTAATCGTCGCTGGAAACCCATCTTGCCGCTTACATGTCGTGGCTGGAGGGACGAAGCTAGTCTGATAGCCATCAGCCACCCAATGTCTTGGCTCCGGCCACCACCTAGCCTCCGCCCCTTACGTAAACAATCTACGGTCGCCACTAGCGAGCAGGATACTGCATTGGCCCTGGTGGTATTTTCCACGTTATTTGATTCAAGAAACGCCCACTTTACCTTACAGATACCCCACCTGTCCGCTCCCTTCCCCCCCCCCCCCCCCGGAACTCGCCCGCTCCCCCCGCATAGCTAAAATCAAAGTACTTCCATGATCTTTAATGCAGATAGTTTCGCAGTTTACTGCGTTTAATATCTGCATGCTCATGCGGAATTTACCGCGTGTAGCCGCGGAACACTCCGCGGTGTACAGTGGAACTTACCCGCCGACCACCGTCGTGTAGCTGCGTATAAATACGGCCACATGCTTGCTAGGCACTTCCACTCAAAATCATTTTGACGTATTCCATACTTTCATTCTTTCAATTACAATGCTCACCACATTTGTAAAATCCATTAATCCGGTGTGAAGATCATGGAAGCACTTTGACTCTAGGGTGACAAAAATACACCGTCGGTCTGCATTCTTGGATCCATCATCTCAGAATATCTTGGATCAGTTGTGTAACCATTGACGCTCGGCCCGTCATGGTGGTTCCCAATATGGGCGGACACACAATTACCGGTCCATGTCATCTACTCTTGGAGTGATGGTATGAAAACCATCACGGTTTCTCGATCACCTCATCTTCAACTGCGCTGATGCGTTATATCTGCCCTTGGCGACAGAGCACCACAACAGCGAGGCATTGTCGCATGATGTTCTCGGTAGGAAGTGTTGCGATCATAGAAGCACTTTGCACAAGAAAGTTAATTGCTCTACTACTTTGTGTATTTACAAAATAACGTTTGTAATCGTTTCGTATTATATTGTAGTCTTTTTATATTGTAGTCGTTGGAATTCACATCATTTTGGGGTATGTTTTGTTTCAATTCTCATTGTCACAACCCCGGCAGCAAAACCTCGTACGGGCGGTGTGGCCGCGCATCCCGTACCGCTCGCACAGGAATGATGGGGTCCATCGGGATGCCCTATATGCGGACAAACTGTCGTACCACCCTATCAGGCATGTACGGCTCGACCCGCTCTGCCCATCTTATCGTCCCGCGGTAGGCTGACACCCTATGGGCGCCCTGAAGATCCAGGTTGTGCCCGTACAGCATCCAACATACCTGCAATCATAATGTATACATACACGTTACACAATAACATTGTTACCAATCTGATAGTCAACGATTAAGGTATAATTCCAACTCCAACGTCCAAATACCGCTCGGGTCCGCACTCGTCAATGTCCCGACGTAGGGATCTAATCCGCCCATGCACCCGCCTTGGGGTCATAATCGTGATGAACCGGGCCGCGTACCTCGCATCAACCCTCCTCTCCAGCGTCGGCGCAAGTGTGCCATGCTGAACAAGGAAATAGTTGTATATCCAGGCCTGCATGAAAAGTCATTTTAATCAAAGTCAGTCACTATATAACACCTTTCTTTTCATGTAAAGATACTTGACTCGTTCCGATGCTCATGTCCATTACCTGCAATAGGAGCGGGCAACTGTCCATCCCTTTCGTCTTCCTTTGCGATCCCTTCCCCATGGCTCTGTAAAAGGTACGCCAACGCCGCAGCCCCCCATGCATATCCCCCCGTCGCTGCATGGTCTTTGCACATGTAGATCAATGGCACACGTATCCTATCCTTCAACTTGTCCATCATCAACGTCGAAGATAGAAGGTATGCCAACCACAAGGTCGCGACCCGCTGACGGCCGACCCCATCCTCTGGGAGGCCTACGTCGATGTACTCAGCCATCTCGGCCTTCAGCGAAGACTGTGGGATCCCACCCGTCGTCTTCCACTTGTTCACCCGAGCCAGCTGCCACCAAAACTCTCCGCCACCCACTGAGACACCCCCAACACGTCTATGTCCATCATCACCTGCGCACCCTCTATAGGTAGCCCAAACAATAGCTGCACATCGTGGAGAGTAATCGTCATCTCACCCCACTCGAAGTGAAACGAGTTCATCTCCGGCTGCCACCGCTCCACAAAAATCTGACACAGCCCATGGTCAACGTGGTTCCAACTGAAATCCAACAACCCCAGCAGCCCGCTCTGCACGACTAATGGAACCCAAGTATCCCTTCCGTTGTCCAAGGCCTCCCGCAACCAATGAATCGTCGTACCCCGCCTATGCACGTCGAACTCTACCGGTGGGTCGTCCGACGCCGCCCAAATCCTCCGTGCCACATGAGCCCCAAAGCTCAACAACAATGACTTATCTTGAGGCCCCCCGCCACACAACTCATCTGGGTCATCCTCCTCGGACGAACAAGTGTCGTCCTGCTCACTACCATGGTTGTCTTGCTGCTCTTGTGAGCCATCCGACTCTTGGTGAGCATCCTGCTCATGGGGAGCACCCTGATCGTGGGGAGCATGGTACTCTTCTCCGACCGCACCCTCCCTCGCAGTAGACCCAAACGTCCTCGCTTAGGATGCGGGCCCACACACAAAAACCGCTTCCGGGGACCTTTTCGCACAGTCGTTCCCGACTCGACCTAGGTCACCCTCCTCCACCCAAACATTTGGGCGCACTGTAAAGAACGATGGCCTTAGAGGAGAATCCATCGGCAGAATCTCTTCTAGGTTTCTCCCCTGTGCTTGAGGACCGCCCATACAATCCCGTAACTCTCCCACCAACACTCCCACTCGGGCAGGGTCGGGCTGGTTGCCATCCGTAATCGACTCCGCCTCCACCATCTCTAACTCCACCACTGCAACAACACTCTTCAGCTTATTCGCAAACATCCCACGCGTAGAGGCTGAAACAATTCGTCCACAAGTCTGATCTCCTTCTCCCGCACCCTCGATCCCACGCTTACAGCTTTCCTACAACTTCGCTACAAATTTGTCCCTCTCCTGTCATTTTTATCGTTCTCATTGATTATAATTATTTAAAAATTTTGTAATTTCCTACTTATAATGTATAGTTCACTCTGTTTAGTATAATGTTTTTCGGAATTCTAATTTCTCTATCTGTACTCTCTAATTTGTCATCGAATTCGTGTCTTTTGTTACACATATGTCATTAGAGTCCAACTTTATACTTATACTGTACGTATCTCTAATTTCTAACGATTATTTGAATTCTCTATTTTCAGACGACTAGATTTTCCATATTCAACCGAATACGTGATTCTTATTATGAAACAATTGGTGATACTTTAACATTAGAATCGTGCATTATTTATGTTCTAACGACTACCTACTTAACCATCTTCTTCTACTCTTTCCTCCTACATTTTTTATGTTAAAGTAACACATACTAACATATTTTTTTTCCTTACATTACGCTTTAAATAACACACAAATATATGATCAACTAATAATACTCAAACTTAAGCATGATTTAAGAGTAATAAAAACTTAAAGAATAAAATAATACTTACCTTCGCCAATACTGCTTTTCTTGGTCGCGGACGCAACACTCTCTTCCCTTCCTCCGCCGCCCCCCTCGCCGCCTCCTCCGCTGAAACCCTCACCGCCTCCCCCACGGCCGCCGTCGCTGCCTCCTCCACTGAAACCCTCGCCGCCTCCGCCGCCGTGGCCCTTTCCTCCTCCACTACCCTCTCCCGAGCCCTTTCATCCTCCGCTGCCCCGTTCAGAGCCGCTTCTTCCTCCTCCGACCTTTGCATCACCGCACACACCGTGTCAATCAACACCTCTAAGGCCCCCATCATCGACCAACTCCCCGCCACCTAATTGTATTATCCGCGACGCCGCCTCCACCCCATCCTCCCCCTGCCCTGGCTCCGCCGGCCTCTCGCTCTCGACCTGTAATTGCCCCGAGGACATCGCCCACACTTGCTCCGCCGCCTTGAACATCTTCGTCGCCTCCATCTGCGTCCTCTCCCACTCTTTCCAGCCCAACTCATTGAAGATATCATCCACAGTAACCTCGTTACCGACTACCAACTCCACCACCGGAACGACCGGCACTCCACCGCCGCCCTCGCCTCCTGACACCCTCTCTCCGTCGCGCCTTTCATCCTCCATTTTGTTCTCCGAACACTCTCTCTCACACTCTATGTTGGAATCACTAACTGTCGTCGCTCTATTCGTCGGATTTGGAGTTCGAAAGGCGTACCACCGATTGCGGTTACGAATCGTACTTTATACACCGGGTTACTCCATATCCCGATGAGCAACCCTTTTGAATTTCAAATTCTTAATCACGCAGCTCGATGTAGAGTCGTTTTGTATTCCCTTATGCCGCGTTTGGTTACATTTCCAAACATTCCGCATTCAGCCGCGCAACTAGTTACACAAGCCGTCGCGGAATGTTTTTATGGAGGGGGGGGGGGGGCTTAGGGCGTGTTTGGACGGATGCCTGGTGATGTCTGCAACAAGTTGCGGAACTTGTTCCGCAGCCGGTTGCGAAGCTTAGCGGTGTATCCAATAAAAATTAGCAGTGTATTTAGCTTTTCCGTATAAAAAAACCGTGAATGTTTTTTTTAACTATTTAAAAAAATAGAAAGCTAAAAATTAAATAAATGATATTTTTTTCAATTATTTTTAATACAATTTCATTCTTATTATTAATAAATATGAAATTTTATAAAAAAAATTAATAAAAAACTATTATTTTATATAATTTTTAGCTTATTAAAAATATGTCAAATAGTAAAAGAACTATTATCGAATAAAATGATTACTCCCTCTGTCTCATAATACATGTTGTTTGGCTTTTTCTATATGCTATTCCGAGGGAGGGAGACAAAGCTGGCACGGTGGATAAGCATTTTACTACATTGGGAAAGAAAAGAGGACCGCTTCCATACGGATAGCATCCACACTTGACCGTTCACTACTTGAAAAGGCCTTTGTTATTCTCGAGAATCTGTCTTTTTAAGATGCCAAATTTATAATGCTTGTGTTTTCGTCCAAATACATCCACATGCGATGCATTATATTCATATCAATATTATATTCTAACAAAAAAAAATAACAATATCAGCATTTTCTCTGTTGCAACGAATTATGGCACAAAGAGACGCAATGAGTTCGCCCACTATGAATTAGGGTTGTGATTACGAACCCTATGCATCCTCGCTTCCGGTCACACTCTATTACCGGGGAAAAAAAATCTAGCTATGAGCAGACCATCGATCCATCGATCGAAGAGGTTAGAAATCAAAAGGATACAGGATCGGTTTAAATCCCTGCTCATTCTTCGGTCTACGAAATACAATTAATCAAATCTAATCAGTGGGAAAGAGATAAATCTTTTGCTAGATCATAGATATGGCCATTGGCCAACAAGTCCAATTTATAAGTTGTTTTCTACTAAGTATAATTTATTAATATAGAATCGCAAGTTTTGGTTTCGAAATAAATAGAAAACGAGTATAAAATAACAAAGGAGAAGGGGGAAGAACACAAGGTTTGTTTACGAGACTTGGATCCGCAATTCTACGCCCCCGGGGCCTCAAGAGTTAGCCCTAATCCACTAGTAAAGAAAGAAAATATATATCAGAGAAAATCTGAGAATACAAGTAAAGATGTAAGCGAAAACCAAAAGCATAACATGAAAACAAGCAAGAAAGAAGAAGAGCTTCTTTCACAGTCTCGAATCTGAGGATACAGACTCATATCCAAGTAGAAAACTCAAACACCAAGCAATTGATGGTCGCTGGAGGAGCCATCGACCTTTAAACACTATGTGGTATCGCCGGAGAAGAAGATCTTCAACGGTTGGAGGAGGGAAGGGCTTGAATAGAAAACCCTAACCCTAATCGCCCGCTCAGCTACTCTCTCTCTCTATTCGAAAGCTAGAGGAACAGTGGAAGACAGGCGATGCGGGCGAGCTAAAGAGAATCATCCCTTTTATAGAGCAACCCTAGTCGGAACGCAGCGTTTCGGGGCGAGATCTCCTTCAGCTTTCCAAGTAGCCAGCTTCAAGGGTTTTGGGCCTGTGTAACGGGTTATAGGCTTTAGGCCTGGCCTTGGCAGCTGGACTAGGTTAGGAGATCAAGCCTCATGGACTCAATTTGATCCAGTCCAAGCTCAGCTAACACCCAAGGCTTAATTAGCCAAATCCCTAAAACTAATTACACATATAAATTTCATGTTACACTTATATTATACATACAATACATACATATAAAATAAAACTTAGAACAAATATACAAGTACTAATCAATTGCCCCCTATATTTTTCTAAGTCCACTCCAGGTCGACCATGCGTAAGTTGTAGATTAGGAAACGGGGTCATGCTAGAATCTTCAGCCTCCTTCATCTAAGTGAAGGAAGTCCCTGCAATAAACAAATTTATCTTTAGGCATAATTTTAGTACCAATGTTGGAAGGGTTAAGGTTGCCATCAATCTTAATAACATGTATCACATTATCATATAACCTTTTCACGTAAGAAATGATACCTTAAATCTATATGTTTGGTCCTTTCATGATACATAGGATCTCTACACGGGTACAATGCAGATTGATTATCAATATGCAGCACAGAAGTATATGTTTTTCTTCCAATCTCACGAAGTATACCCTGCAGCCAAATGGCTTCTTTGCAAGCATCCGTTGCTACCATGTATTCAGCCTCAGTTGAAGAGAGTGCAACTATATATAGGTTGTTGTTTAGATTTCCAAGATATGCAATTCCCAGCCCAAGTATAAACATAAGAAGTAATACCCTAATATCTTTATTAATTACTAGCAAAGTTAGAATCGTCGGATCCAAACAAGTCATTAGGAGAAGTATGCTTATGATAGAGCATATTTAGTGTTGCATAATAGAGTGCATTTAGCATAGTTTAGTTGTGAATATTGCATATATTTAGTTGAATTTACATAATCACCTGTGGGGTTGGAAGAGTCGGAATCTATACAATTTTATGGTTAATTTCAGGTAAATGTGGATCCGACGAGGAATTAGGAGACTCTTGGATGAAGCAGGAAGATTCAAGTTGAGGAAGAAAAGTGAAGAGCACGGGAGCGGAGTCGAATTTCGAGAGCCTAAGTGAATAACAAGTCATCAAAAGTTGTCGTCAGACATGCTGAACTTGTTTTGCACTTTCTGGAGGCCTCGGTGGTCCGATTGACTATTATAACCATGCGTTGGAAATCTCTCTTCGAGATCTACAACTTTCGTGTTGACATCGAGACCAAATTCGAAACGGAAAAATTGCTGTGAACAGTAAAAGCCGCCCTGCGGCCAAGCTAGCCGCCCCGCGGCCCGAACCTCTGACGAGCGATTTCGCTGATCGCCGGCCGCCCCGCGGCCTGGGTTGGCTGCCCCGCGGCCCTCGCAGAAACACGCCGTTCATAATTGGACTTTAATTAGGGTTTTTGTTTTATTCTTTAGCCGACTTGTTAGAGGCTTTATAAGACTTTTCTAGTTTATTATTTCATTAACCTTATGCACTTTACACCATTGTTGAGAGCGCTGTTTGTGCTTAATTGCTTGGATGTGTTTTATTCTCTCTGGCCTGGCCGACTAGTCAGAGTAGATTCATTCAATTGCTAGGGTTTTGTAGATTCCTCGTAGCGAACCTTAACCCAAGTGGCAATCATATCCCTTTAGGACTCGTAGGACTAATTGGATGTGTAGGAAGTTGAATACATGTTGAATATCGACTCGTAGCTTGATATTATGTGTACCTTGGTTAATTCATAATCTTAATGCTATCTCTAGGTTGAATCTTAACCGTGTTAGGGTTATTTGGAGATAAGGGTTGCTAGGATTCGTAGGACTAGTAATCTACCTAAGATCTGGACAAGGACATTGATAGGAAAAGACAAGAACTAGAGGCTGAAACAAGGATCGAATTCATCAATCGAAGTGATAAATTGTAGGTGAACCTATTCCTCTCCACTGAATTTTACAACTTATTCACTTTGTTTGCTTGCTTCCGCTTTGCTAAAAGGCGGATCTTTTCACACTAAAAACTCCCCTTTTTTCTCTCTTAGCAATTAGAATTAGACTTGAATTGAATAGTTTTCCCTGTGGATCGATCTCTTGCTTACACACTATACTAGTTGTGAGTTTGAGTATTCTTTGGCAAGAACAACGACAGGTTTTCCTCTTGTCAAATTTGGCGCCGTTGCCGGGGAAATCTTATTAAATTCTTGTGTTGTTTAATCGCTAACCTTAGTGTGGACCACATACATGGTCTGCACTCTTGCTACTAACATATGTTGAAGGTGAGGTTATTGCAGTTACATGGAGAGAGTTTTCATCAATACTTCATCAGACTGCAGGAGTACATTAACGATCTTTATTCATGGGGTTATCAAGCTAGTAGAAGGGAAGTGCTTCTATGCATCTTTGATGGTATGACTGCTGACACAAGGAGCCTTGCTGAGCAAATGAGTGATGGAGGTTTATTAGATATGGGACTCTTGGAGATGTGGGATTTTTTCTACTACATGAATTATCAATGTGCGCAGAACGAGTCACTTCCTCCTGTATCTCAAATCGTTGAGACCTCTGTTGCACCTCTTGAGGTCATTGTGGAAAATCCCACTGAGAAGATAGAAAACAATCCATCTGACGAGATCATCCCTAGCTCGCCCATTGATGAATCAGATCTAGAGCCTATTGCTGAGGCTACAACGCCAGTAAAACTTACCTTCTGCACTGGAGAGAATATTGATGAATACGTTGATCCATTTGACTGCTACTTCAACAAGCCACCAATAGAACTGGATTGGTGGTATTATATACCCTCTGTGGGTAGTCAAGCTGAGGCATACGATAAGTCAAAACAACTCTTACAATCTTTATTATTTCGTTTCAATTTATTTGTATGTAGTGCATGCTTGTTTGGTAGTTGTGCACAAGAGTTTGATAGGTTATTGAGGGCTTTGACTATGTCTGATTAATTAGTGTTTTAAGCTTAAAGAAATTGTCGAGCCAATGACATTAAACAAAGGCGCTGCTTGGGAGGCAACCCAAGGTAAGTTTTCTGTTTTCCTTTGTGTCTTTTGTTTTATTAGATTAGTTTTGGTGTTCTTCGGTTGTGGGGAGCTAACACTGCAGGGAGAAAAGGCATCGAAGAGAAAGCAGCGGAGGAGCTTAATTTCGCAGGCCGCCCTACGACCTTTGACAGGACTGAAATGTTCCCTTTCCTCACTTTCCACCACCGCAGTGAACAAGTCAGTTTTTCTTTCTTTCCTTCATATTTTTATCTTTTGTTGTCTTTTATGTCATTGAGGACAATGCCTGATTTAAGTGTGGGGGGAAGAATCTCATGGTATGATAGGATTGCATGTTTATTTTTAGTTTGCACTTTTATTTTTGTTTTTAGTTTATATTGCATATCAGCATGTTAGTCTTTAAAAAGAAAATCCCCAAAAAAAAATCAGTTATTTATAAATTGCATTGTTAGGATTAGGTCTTATTTCCCCATATGGATACCGTTTGTCCTCTATATTTTCTATTGAGATTTATGCCCCATGATGTGCTTGGATTGTGGAAGCTTACGATATATGTTTTCTATACTATTTGGTGAGCATGATTGATTAATGATTGAGCACATAAGATCTTGGAATTTTGGGTGATCTTGAAGTTCTAGACATGACCTGGTGAGCTTATTTTGGCCTATTCAGGACTGCATCTTATTTAGTCCTCTTGCTTGTTCAGTGTACTCTCTTCAATTGCTTCCTCTTTGACTTGCATTGAGATATCTTGTTCAAGGCTGCATATTATGATTTCTCCACATGACTTAAACATGATTGATGCACCTTTATTAGCCCTATTTGACTCTATTCCCACCTTACATATTATTCTCTGCTTGAAGCCAGTTTGAGCCTAATTGCCTATTCTTTTATAGCTCCACAAGATTTTTCCATAGCCAATGATAGCCTGACCCCATCCGGGAATTTAGGACTAGTTGGTGAGTATCTATAGTGTGGATGATGGTTTGTAGCGGTGGATTTGTTGTTTGAGGTGTATTTATGAGATGTTTGATTCCTGCTAGCATATTCATTACTTGGGACCTAAGGAGGATAAAATTCACTTAGGGGCAAAAGTCAAGGAAAATCATTTGATATATCATGAATGAATGAAAAAAAAAAAGAAAAAAAAAAGAAAAAAACAAGAATAAAGGAATGAGTTGAGTATGGTTTATAAAGTTTTATGCTTGAGATTGGTGTTGTTTGGCATTATAGTGATATGGTATGAGAAGTTTATGAGTGGTTTTATGATTTGGTAGCTTCCTTAGTTCCCGGATTATGAGCACCACATGACCAAAGATTGTTCCATACCTTATATGTTCTACCTTGGCCCCATTACAACCCAATTGAAAGACCTCATGATTTTTGTTGTGTGTAGAGTCACCAGCGGTGGAGAGTTAGAACACTGGTGCAAGGCTCTTGTAGCTAAGTTTTTGAAGATTGGGTTTTGAGCGTAAACATTTAAACCTAAACACTTGAGCGAGAGTGAAACACATCTCCTTTGTGAGGTCTAGAATGGATATGGTTGCCTGATTTCATTGATTATTCCAATTATGTGCTATGATGTTATTAATCTTTTGTGTTTGCTAGTTTTCATGCACTTAAAGAATATTGAGGTGTGGATACATGAATTGCTATTCTCTGGGGCTGCAGAAGTGAGTTTTCTATTGCTTGAGGACAAGCAAAGGTTCAAGTGTGGGGGAATTTGATAGAGCATATTTAGTGTTGCATAATAGAGTGCATTTAGCATAGTTTAGTTGTGAATATTGCATATATTTAGTTGAATTTACATAATCACCTGTGGGGTTGGAAGAGTCGGAATCTATACAATTTTATGGTTAATTTCAGGTAAATGTGGATCCGACGAGGAATTAGGAGACTCTTGGATGAAGCAGGAAGATTCAAGTTGAGGAAGAAAAGTGAAGAGCACGGGAGCGGAGTCGAATTTTGAGAGCCTAAGTGAATAACAAGTCATCAAAAGTTGTCGTCAGACATGCTGAACTTGTTTCGCACTTTCTGGAGGCCTCGGTGCTCCGATTGACTATTATAACCATGCGTTGGAAATCTCTCTTCGAGATATACAACTTTTGTGTTGACATCGAGACCAAATTCGAAACGGAAAAATCGCTGTGAACAGTAAAAGCCGCCCCGCGGCCCGAACCTCTGACGAGCAATTTCGCTGATCGCCGGCCGCCCAGCGGCCTGGGTTGGCTGCCCCGCGGCCCTCGCAGAAACACGCCGTTCATAATTGGACTTTAATTAGGGTTTTTGTTTTATTCTTTGGCCGACTTGTTAGAGGCTTTATAAGACTTTTCTAGTTTATTATTTCATTAACCTTATGCACTTTACACCATTGTTGAGAGCGTTGTTGAGCATGAGCAACTAAACTCTCGAGGTTTCGCCTACGATTTGGATCTTTGATTGTTGAATTGTGAGTTTCTTAATCTAGTTCTTATTCCTATTGCAATGTTTCGACTTCTTTGTGCTTAATTGCTTGGATGTGTTTTATTCTCTCTGGCCTGGCCGACTAGTTAGAGTAGATTCATTCAATTGCTAGGGTTTTGTAGATTCCTCGTAGCGAACCTTAACCCAAGTGGCAATCATATCCCTTTAGGACTCGTAGGACTAATTGGATGTGTAGGAAGTTGAATACATGTTGAATATCGACTCGTAGCTTGATATTATGTGTACCTTGGTTAATTCATAATCTTAATGCTATCTCTAGGTTGAATCTTAACCGTGTTAGGGTTATTTAGAGATAAGGGTTGCTAGGACTCGTAGGACTAGTAATCTACCTAAGATCTGGACAAGGACATTGATAGAAAAAGACAAGAACTAGAGGCTGAAACAAGGATCGAATTCATCAATCGAAGTGATAAATTGTAGGTGAACCTATTCCTCTCCACTGAATTTTACAACTTATTTACTTTGTTTGCTTGCTTCCGCTTTGCTAAAAGGCGGATCTTTTCACACTAAAAACTCCCCTTTTTTCTCTCTTAGCAATTAGAATTAGACTTGAATTGAATAGTTTTCCCTGTGGATCGATCTCTTGCTTACACACTATACTAGTTGTGAGTTTGAGTGTTCTTTGGCAAGAACAACGACAGGTTTTCCTCTTGTCAGCTTAGCATAACATAATCTCATATTAGCAGCAAATATCTTAACAAATATTTCATAGCATGTCAATGTTTCTCACTAGGTTCAGAATTGTATCTACTTAAAGTAGTACTAATAGAGAATGCAAGATCAGGTCTTGTGCATATCATGCAATACATCACAAAAGCAACAACAGCATTAAAATGAACATTTTTCATATTCTTAGCTTTTGTGATGGACAAAGAAGCATGATTTTTGGTTAAATCAAGGTGAGAGCCCCAAGGAATAGCATTTGGTTTCATATTCTTAATATGAAACCTCACAAGCGGTGGCGGATCTACGGCCAGGAGGGGGGGCTTGGGGTAGCTGCAGCCCCCCTATCCCAGAAAAGAGGAGGAGTATTTTTTATATATTAGGTATTTGTTTGGAATAATGTTAAGTAAAGGGAGTAAGGAAACATTAAACAGTGTTGGTTCAAATGGCAATGGACGTGGTCACGTGGGTGAGCTCTTTAGGAGTCAAGAGACGCGGGTTCCACTCACCAAACTTTAATTTTTTTACCTCTGTTTTTTTTTTTAATCTTTTTATAGGTTAAAATTGAAAAGCCCCCATTTACATTTACAATATAGCTGCCTCTTCCTTTGAATCCTTTCACAGACTCACATCGTCACAGACAGTGAGAGAGAGCCAAGTTCGAGTCGAGCCCTCGACCCACCCAGCAACCCGCCGCCGCACCCACCCTTGCACCGGCGCACCGCACCCACCCTTCAGTTCGGTCATTCTGACCTCCCTAGCCCCTCGGCGAACACCCGCAGGTTGCACGCCTTCAACTGTTCTTCTAATCTTGTCAAACTCTACCTTCAAGTTTAGTTTTGTTGATATATGGATTAGAATTTCTGGATATGTGAATCTATTTGGGTTAAATTTCGATTAGGGTTTGTGATTTCGCTAATAAATTTGTGGATTGAGAATTAATTTGGGGTAAATTTGGGGATTTGAGAATCAATTTATGGATTGGAAGTAGAGAGTTTTAAGTTGAATTTCTTATCAGTTTGGTTTGAATGATTTGTTGGATTTGGGAAATTAGATTAGTTATCCGGCTTACTTAGTTCATAGGGATTTTGGTGAAGTTGTTGTTGTTGAAGATGCAAACATGTACTGTTTTCAACAATGTGGCCTTGGGTCTTTTATTTTTTTAGTTTATTTTGTATATCATTCCCTTCTTCAATAACATATACTCTTATATATATGTATAAAGCTTAATCAATTTTATTTCCCAAAATAGTTCATAATTCAATGTCAATGAATTTGAGTGGCCAAAAAATTTGGATAAATTTTGATATAAAAATTAATTTTCTATTATAAAATAATTCAATTTGGGTAAACTAATCCTAAATACCTATGAATTTAGGAACCAAAAAATTTGAGGGCAAATTTTCATATAAAAATTATGCTAAATAACTAGTTTTTAAGGCTATATAAGAGGTTAAAAATAGCATCAAATTTACTTCATAGCTAAATTTTAAGGTCATTTACCCTCGAAAATGGTCATAAGACTAATAGGTAGTTAAAACATCGATCCTATTTAGCCTTGAACATAGCTTTGAAAGCATCGATCCTATTTAGCCTCCCAATTTTTCAAGACTAAGACTGTTGAAGTTCCCTTGAAGTATCGTCCTTTGTAATTTTCAGCCCCCCCTTGACAAAATTTCTAGATCCGCCACTGCTCACAAGTGCCTTCAACACATAGTCTGTCTTTCAATCTTAATGCTAAGTATCTTCTTGCCTAGGCCAAGATCCTTCATATCAAAAATGCTTAGCATGTTTCTTGTTACTAATGTTTTTTTTTTGACAAATTTAGTTTAATGGGTGATTTTCGAAGAAAAAAAAATTAGCGGGTTATTAAAAAAAAAGGCCTCTTTATTTTTTTATTTTGATAAAAGACAAATATTTGGGGGTGGGTCAACCACGGTTGTACCACCACCCAGTAGCGTCCTTTTGGACGAGGTCGTCGATCGCCGAGTTAGATCTCCAACCTAAGAAGCTCTCATGAAGACCGAGATAGGCAAGGTGGCCAGCCACTCGGTTGCCCTCCCTATAGATGTGGGAGAATGAAATGGCATCAAAGGCACGACTGAAGACGAGGATATCGGACATGATCATCTCGATCTCCCAAGGACAAGTCATGCACGCCTTCGGAACATCAAACATCGTAAGATAGCCGCCCTCCACTAGGGCTGTTATGTGAGCTGAACAGCTCGAGCTCTGCTCGGGATCGGCTCGAAAAAGCTCGAATCAGGATCGTTCAAAACCCTTAAACAACCCGAGCTTGAACAAGCTTTTGAGCTCGAGCCGAGCCGAGCCCAAAAGCTCATAATTTTTACAAAATTGCCCCTAGGGCAAATAAAGCCCAACTACCCCGACCCAAATCTTGTCACTCTTATACTCCGTATCTAATATTGTAAACCCTAGCCGACCCCTCCTCCCAGTTGTACTGATTTCTCTATCTCCTATAATTCCCCCGTCTGTGCACTCTCTCACCGAGTCTCACCGTCGTCTCTCTCCAAGTCTCATCGTTGGCACCAATATTTGATGTTCCCGTCCCTAGTTTTTTTGTCTTCGTCTTCATCTCTGTCTTGTACTAATAGATTTCGGTCTCTTCATATCTTCATATTCGTTCAATCGAGATCAAGGAACTCATGGTTTTGTGTTTCTCCTTCCTCCAAAGCTACTGACCTACTGTCGACGGCAACCAACTCGTTTTCTAGCCCAAAGCGGTGGGCTCGATTATAGCCCAAAGCGGAGGGAGTAATCTAGCCCTCTGGAGGTATGTGAAATAGTCCGGCATACCAGACCCGAATAAGGGGCTTTGCTTTCATTTCGGTTTTGTTAAACAGATGATACGTCGACCGGTGTCTGTGACTGGTGGTTGTAATCTCTTGAGGGATGCTCTTCTCTAATATGTATACTCTCCCTTAAGATTTGTTGTCATTGTAAATGTTTTTTAGTTTCCTATGCATTGAAAATTTGGCATTTCAGTTGATTGGACCATGAAAAAAGTATCTCTACCTCCCTAAAAAAAAATTTCCTTCATTTGTGATTGTTAATTACTCCCTCCTATCCACAAAATGATGTTGTTTGACTTTTTAACACGCATTTTAAGGAGTTAAAAACTGGAGTATATAATATTATAATATATTAATTTTTTTATTATTAGTTTTTTATAATCTAATACTCCGTATTTATTACCAATAAATATTAAGTTGTAAGAAAATAATTTAAAAAAAAGTTGATATTTTATATAGTTTTTAACTCCTTAAAATACGTGTTAAAAAGTTAAACGACATCCTTCGTGGATCAGATGGAGTATAAAATACGTAGTAGTAAATTGGGGATAAAATATAATTAGAAACAGAGAGAAGAGACTAGACGATGTGGTACGTCAGCATTTACGTAAGGGGAAAGGCAAAAACAGCTCGGATGATTACCTTTGCAAGCTTGGAGAATGGAGATGGATCAAAACGACGGCGGATCGTGACGGGTACCTAGCTGTGTTTGCCGAAAGGAGTAATTAACAAAATATTAAGGCCTCAGCATCTGATATTTAGTTTTACCTAAATCTTGACTTTGACACGTTTGGTGAGGTTTCAGATTTGGTATGAGGAGAGGCGCACTGGGAGTGGGATATATGAAACCCCCTAGGCCCTAACTTTAATCGTTAATTAGTTCGTAATGGGGCCCCACAGCTGGCTAATCAAATTTAATTTAATACGGACTACTAAAGTTCGCAATATTACAGATGTTATCTTACTAGATACGGAGTAACATCTACTAAATTTAATTTAATACGTAGTATATATTATAGATTTGATAGGCTTGACAACTTTCAAATTCAAGGATCTGTTTGGATAGTAATTTACACAAATTAAATTATAATCGATCCCTCACGCTTGCATTGATTAATTAGAACTAGAAAATTTTCACACGTGACTAAAGATTTTGACAGTGCGTGCTAGACTGCTAGTTGTAGGTTTAATTTACCACGTCCTGTTCAAGTAAGGTCGTAATTTACCACGTCCTTTTCACTTATATTCCACAGTGAAAGTTAAAAGAGGGCGTATTCTAACAACAGAAAAACGGATGGTGTATTCAATATGTATAATGACACCAGAAAAGTAGGGAATTTTTTTTTTTTTTTTTTTTTTGTAAATAGCCAAAAGTGGAGAAAATATTAGGGAACCAGCCAAAATTCGAAAGATTTTAGAAATTTAACCAAAACAGGGTAATATTTAAAAAAAATTAATAAAATATGTAAGTCACTGTCCTCTATTTTGTTTTTTGTTTTTTTAATTTTAGGTTAAAATTTTGATTTTATTGAAAACTTTTTAAAAAGAAATAAATATTGGGAGAGTCGCTGTTATGTTTTTTATATTTTTTTTTCCAAAACAACGATTGAATCAGAGGAGGAAAACAGACTCCCTTCAACGGAAATAGGAATCGTTGAATTCGGAGGAGCAGATCGGAGCAAAACAACGATTGAATCAGGAGGATAGCCGCATCGTGGCCTCTAGTTCCTTCTCTGAAGGTGCAGCGACGACCTTCGATCGAGGAAGTCGCATCCCCCAATCGAGAGGTGGCGACGGCGATAGCTTGGAGAGGCGAGGGGGCCGGGGCGTGCATCTGGTCGATTCAGACGGAGGAGGCGAGGAGCAGCTTGGAGCGGCGAGGAGGTCGACGGGAAAAATTTCACTGCTCTGCTTCAATTTATTTTTTGGGAGATTCCACCGATTTAATTGGGATTTGGGAGGAGGGGAGGGGGCAGGGCGGCGGAAGCGGTGGGGGGGGGAGTAGGGGGCGGGGCGGCGGAAGCGGTGGTGGGAGGAGCCCGTCGAGGCCTGCCATTTGGGGTGGTGGCCGGAGGCGCTGTCGCTGCTAGTGGAGTGGAAGAAGGGGATGCCGCGACCTGGGTGCAGGCATAGAATCGTCGAGTCGCCGGGGCTGCTGGAAGAAGACGGGGTTGCGGTTGGGGTGGAGATGCTGGTGTTGCTGCTCGTTGTAATGGTGGGGTGGTGGCCGGAGGCGTGGCAGAGGAGTTGCAGCCAGCAGGCTTCTTCGTTTCCCAGAACTGATTACTAGGTTTTGAAAAAATAAATTAAAAAGGGAGAGTCGTTGTTTGTAACAGCGTCTCTCCCAATATTTTTTTTTTTAAGTTTTTAGATAAAATAAATTTTTTTAACTTAAAATTAAAAAAAATACAAATTAGAGGTAAGTAGTTGTTTGTAACAACGACTTACCTATATTATTAATTTTTTTTTTAAATCTTGGGTAAGTCGCTGTTACGCTAATAATTTTCAGATCTTGGCTATTTCGCTAATAATTTGCCGATTTTTGGCTATTTAGAAAAAAAAATTCAAAAGTAGGAGAAGGAAATACAGTGGAAAGGAAATTACAACCAATGATAAAATAGAGCAGGAAGAACATACTCTCTCCGCAACGAAATAATTGTCCTTTTAACTATTTTTTCTTGTAATAAAATACTTGTCCCTTTGAACCTAATTAATGACAAAAATTTCTAATTTTATCAATTCATCTCATTAATTGTATTAGATTTTCAAGATATTCTGTTAATACTCCAACTTCCCATACTATTCTTTTTTTTTCCATTGGTCCATTTTTTGTTTCCACATTATTTATTTACTAAATTTATGAAAAAACCCGAAACCGAAAAAACGCGACACGAACCGAGAAAACACGGGTGTAAACGGTTCGTGTTTGGGTCGAGGAAATCGCCTTGTCGGATACCCGACAGGCCGACACGAACCGTTTAATTTTTTTTATTTTTTTATTTTTAGGCTGGGTAGTATAATACTAGTATAAATAAAATCCTTTATGTATTAATAAACTCCGCTAGCCCAACTGGTTCTGTGTATGCACATCTTCCCAGCTATTGCAATCAGGCCCGAGTTCGAATCCTCTTTCCTCCTTTTTTTATTTTTTCCCCCAAACAATGAGATAGTTTAAGTTGTAAGTCTTTCCTAACCCTATCTCATCTTTTTTTATCGCACAGAGACGCAACCCAGTAGAGGCAGAGTCGGCGCCGCTATTGACGTTGTTCTTCGAATCCTCACAAATCTCAGCATCTCTCCTCTCAAATCCTCACAAATATCACCATTCGGCCCTCTCGAGTGTCAAAATCAGCAGATCTGAATAGATTTTCGAAGCTCTTGCCTCTCAAGAACATGGTAAATCCTATTTCTTTTCGAATCGATTTGGTTTGTGAGGATGATTCATTTTGTGTGTTGATTATTCATTTGTTTTTTGCATAAAAAAACAGTAGCTTTGGGTTGTGCTACACACGGATGATTCATTTTTGTGTTGATTATTCATTTGTTTCTTGCAATTACAGGAGCTTGAGTTGAGTAGTAGCAGCAGTGAGCAGCCAGTTGCACAGATTCATTTTTTTTTGAAGCTGATGTACTGCAGCAGTGAACAACACATGAACACAACACACGAACAGGCAAATAAAAAAAAACCTTGGTTCGTGTCGGGTACCCGGGTATCCGACACGGAACCGAATACCTTAACCGTGTCGGGTACCCGGGTTAAGATAGTTTGGGTATGGTTCGACCATTTTGAACTTAACGATTCCGAGTACCCGACACGATTAACCGATTCATTTTAGGTACCTGGTTATGCACACCCCTAAACCCACCCCCGTCTATCTAATCCTTTCTTTAATTCTTTTATTTATTACTCCCATCATCTTATATGTGTGTGTGTATATATATATATATATATATATATATATATATATATATATATATATATATATATATATATATATATATATATATATATATATATATATATATATATATATATATATATATATAGAGAGAGAGAGAGAGAGAGAGAGAGAGAGAGAGAGAGAGAGAGAGAGAGAGAGAGAGAGAGAGAGAGAGAGAGGCGGACCCAGAAAGTTTTTAGCGGGGGGTCACCATAGTAGTCGACAATAAGATCGAGAAAAAAATCGCAAAACACAACGTGATCGATAGTACAAATTAGTGTCAACCTATGGTTTCTAAAATACTACAAATATATAATACGAAAATAAGGATAAAAAACGAAAAATAAAGATATAAAACGCAATAAATAAACATTGCATTATTAACATGTAATAATGTATAACTAGATATAAAAAAATTTAAACTTGCGTAACTTCTTACCATATTCTCAAAATAAGTAATATAACCTATGGTTTCGAAGCTCTCGAGATGAATTATAATATGTGAATGTCAATTTAAGTAAAATATTAAAGTATTATAGTATATTGAAATAAAACTAAAGTGATTAATATTGTTGTAATTTTCAAACATTCATAACTTTTTACTCAGATGTCAGATTAGGGCGTATTATATATCAAAACAAAACTACCGACGAGGAGAATACACCTAGGTAATTTGTCGGATGAGGAGGGGTTCACGTGACCCCCTAGGACCCCCCTAGGTCCGCCTCTGTGTGTGTGTATATATATATATATAGAGGATGGTTCAAGTGTACTCATTGCTTATTGTGTATCATGAGAACACATCCTGGGCGTTGATTGATTGAAATGGGTGGCTGAGATTAATAGGCAATTTAACCTTTTTTCTTTAATTAAAAATCAGTGGGTCCCACCAGTTTTCTTTCTCACCTGCTGCATTGGGGCGCGTGTAAAAGCCCATTTTTATTTTCCTGTAAATTATTCGACAGTATCGTTGGATTATTCGATCGTATCGGCAGATTATGCGATGGTATCGATGGATTTTTCTAATCGGCTAGCACCATAAATCGATGGTATCACTGGATTATTCGATCGTATCAACGGATTATGCAATGGTATAGACGAATTATGCGATGGTATAGACGAATTATGCGATGGTATCGGTGGATTATTCAATGATATCCGCTTGATTATTCGATTGTATAAATGAATTATTCAGTGCTACGAACGACTTTACATTTTCAAAAGATTCTAAAATAAGAAAAATCACATCACCAAATCGGTCCATACATATGAATAATTCGGCTTTTCCTGCGAATACCTCTTAGATTAGATGGAACAACACAAATTCGACGTCTATTCATACACAATTCGCTACAAATCCTCACAAAATAAACGAATAATTGACAATAATATGACAAACCCCAATTGGGATGTCGATAACGAATGACCAGCCTCTCATCTCTCTCAATTAGGTCTAAAATCTCACCAATTGATTCAATTGTCAGACAACCACCGTATTCACCGACTAATCCTAAACCTAACACATCGATCCACCAATCAATTGACCAAAAAAAAATCTGAACTGACCCATTGATTTACTTCATGTTCGTTGATGCACTGCTCGTGGTCCCCTCCTCGCAGCCGCCGCCACAGTTGACTGCCGCCGCTGGGTGTGTGAGGACTCCTTGTCGTCGATTCGTCGCTCATCTTCGTCGCCGCCATCTAAATATGCGATGGTGGGACGCCGCTTCTCCGCCTTCACTCGCCCGAAAACCGCCATTGCAGACCAAATCCTCACTCGCCCCATCGCCCAGAAATTTGATGGTGGGACGGCTACGCCACCTCTTCGCCTTCGCTTGCCCCATCGCCCGGATACAGGAAACTAGAGGAGGAAGACCGACGACCTTACCTTCGCCAACCATCACCATCGCCATCTCCAAATCGCCGGTTGAATTGTGCCGTCCCCCAGATCTGAGAATAGGGGAAGAAAGGCGCCGCCATCGCCGGATTCGCCTGCTGGAAAGATGAAGTCGATGCCATCGCCTGAATCCCGCGTTCGGGCAATCGGAGCCCTAGTGGTCGCCCTTTCCCTTTCGCCCGAATCGCCTGATCGCCGTTCTCCTCTTTCTCTCTCTTCTTTGTAAGCAAAGGCACGATTTGTGGGGGTAGGGTTAGGAATGGCTGGTACACGCGCCTGATATAAGAGTTGGGTTGGGTTTTTTCAATTTTCTTTTTCAATTAATTAATTTTACGAAATTATCTCAGCCATCCATTTTCCTTAAACCAATGGCCCAGATGTGTTCACATATTACACGATAAGGGCTGTTCTCATATGATCTATCCTCTATATATATAGGCGTAACTTCATAAAACCACCCTTTATTTCACCTTTTGTTCACAAAACCACCCCTTATTTTCTAAATTACACTTAACCACCCGTTATTCATGAAAACCTATCAAGTCACCACCCATCTTCAATTCTCTTTGTTAGCGGCTCTAAAATGATTGGTAAATGACTATATTACCCTTAACCCTATATAAACCTATTGCAAGAAACCTATCAATTTCCCACCGTCGGTCTATTTGAAGAGCACCAGGAGAGACGAAGCCTCTTCCTTTCGGCTTCCGTGTTCTACGATTTTGGTTCGAGGATGACATACTTTGTCCTCGTTTTTCAATGCTACTGCGCAATCTTTGTTCAGCGATGACGAAATTGGGAATCAAGACCGAATAGCCGATGATGATGAATAGATGTTAATTTTATGAGATTTTAATTTGGGTTTCAAATTTTCCAGGTAAATCGTACCAATTTATTGAGTTTAGGTTTAATTTAGATTTCAATTTAGGGTTATTTAATTTAGATTTCATAGATTTTTTGGTTTCAATGTTTCCAACCGATTTAGGTTTCTTGAAATAGGTTTATATAGGGGTGGACATGGGACGGGACGAGACGGGATTGTGGTAATCTTGCGTCCTGTCCCGCGTATTTTTTGTGGGACGGAATCGGAACGAGATTGATATTTTTTTTTCAAATCCCACCAGGTCTTGTCCCTAACGGGACGGGACGGGATTTGTCCCTCGTAAAAAAATATTAAAAATTAATCCAATTAACTCTAAAAATACCAAACAATAAAGATGTCAAACCTTACCAAATCTCATTACAGTATTAAAATTCTTACATTATTTGTTATATGTTTGCCGAGAGCTGCCAATAAAATGGAATGATGGATGTTTGCCGAGAGCTGCCAACAGCTCTAGGGTACTGCTTCTTTTTAGTAGTATTAAAATTCTTATTTGTTATATGTTTTTAATCTTGTGTTATTATTTTAAAATTTAAAGTTTGGGTTTAAATAAATGTTAGTATATAATATAAATAAATTCTTAGTTTTTTTAATTTTAATTATATATATATATATGCGGGACAGGATTTGCGGGAGGCGAAGTTGCGAACTCTCCGTCCCGCATAATTTTAGCGGGACGGGATTGATTTTTTTTTTTCTCTAAATCCCACCGGGACGGGATTGATTTTTTTTTCTCTAAATCCCATCGGGATCGGATCGGAACAGGATGCGGGACGGTACGGGATTTGTGTCCACCCCTAGGTTTATATAGGGTTAAGGGTAATATAGTCATTTACCAATCATTTTAGAGCTGCTAACAAAGAGAATTGAAGATGGGTGGTGACTTGATAGGTTTTCATGAATAACGGGTGGTTAAGTGTAATTTAGAAAATAAGGGGTGGTTTTGTGAACAAAAGGTGAAATAAAGGGTGGTTTTATGAAGTTACGCCATATATATATATATATATATATATATCTTATTGAAAGTAGATAATGTTATTTAATTATGGCTGAATTAGTACTGTGCGCTACCTCTCCCTTGAGTTGAGACATCACTTGAGTTGAGACATCAATCAGTATGCGTTAGAGGGTGCCGGTGGGTGCCGGTGGTACCCCGTACCTTATTTTATTTTAAAATTGTAAGTAACGTAACCTGGTTGAGAGTTTTTTTTTTTTTTTACAGTAGGCAAAGAGTTTGATGTACTACCGACATCCATGATCATCTAACAAGATGATGTTCTGGAACTCACAACAAGAAATCAAAATAAAATTACAACTCAACTGAGATTTCGCAAGAAAATCAGCAGCACAATTCGCCTCTCTATAGCAATGCTGGAATGTGATCATCTCAAAATCTTCGCTTAATGAACGGATTTCTTGAACTAATTGCACCACCTCCCATGGTATATTGTTCACATGATTAATGGCATTGATAACGATTGCGCAATCACTTTCAACTATAGCTTTCCGTATCCCAAGCTCCGCTGCCAGTCTTATACCTGCATATACTGCAAACGCTTCTGCTAGGATGACAGAACTCATCCTAACATTACATTTATGTATCCGAATAACTTGACCATAATTATTCCTCAGAATGCACCCAATCTGAGGTTGACAACCAATTTTAACCGAAGCATCTACATTAATCTTAACAACATTAATTGGTGGACATTTCCAAATCATTTTATCAGGAGGCCTACTACGTTTTGGTAATTTGGTTTTCACCTGTTCTTTACTCCAACATGAAATCTTATCAATAGTTTGAGTTAAAACATTGATAATACTCTTATCAGAACCGTTGCGAAAAATAATTCTATTTCGCAGCTCCCAAATAGAATGCCATAAATGGCACAGGTCTGTAAAATCTATATTAATAGCCCTAGTATTTAGAATATTTTCTGAGACATCACTTGTTAAATTTGGTATAGTAAAACATTTTTTCAATTTAATACCCAGATTTTGAATAAGGGATCTGTAATCTGACAATTAAACAATAAATGATTAGTATCTTCTATATATCAGAATTACAAAGAGAACAAGTACTCGGAACTCTATTTAAATATCTATTAAGACGAACAGTAGTAGGTAAGATGTCTAAAATAATCTTCCAGATGAAATTTTTAATATTCGGAGCGATATTAAGTTTCCAAATCCAGTCTGCTGAGATTTTATTTGTATTCCTTGTATTAAAGAGTGATGATGTGGCTTTAACAGAAAAATTTCCATTATTACTATAAATCCAAATTAACTTGTCAGGAATATCAGTTACTGGAATATGGATATTAGTAATCATATGAACAATATGAGAGGGAAATATATTGTTTAATTTATCAATATCCCAAGAATTCGTATTTGTAAATAAATCACACACTTTTAAATTAGGGTCATAATCATTCCTAAAGCTCTCTAGGTATTGTGCATTTACCCAAATGTCAGACCATACATTGATAGTTTTTCCATTACCAACTAGCCATAGCAAACCTTTAGAGAATAGATCTCTGATATTAATAAGCCCTCCAAATTGCCAAGAAGTTTTGAATCTTCCTCTTTCCATTAAAGATTCCTTTGAGAGATATTTATCTGTGATTACCTTTGACCAAATATTATCAGGATTTGCCATAATTCTCCAAAGTAACTTCATTTGCATACCAATATTAATTTGCTCAGCTGATTTAAATCCTAACCCCCCATCTTTTTTAGGAGTACACAGATGTTCCCAACTGATTAAATGATGATAATTATCGGATTGAAGTTTATTCCAAAAGAAATTTTTGTTTATTTGATCAATTTTTTGAAGAATTCCTTTTGGAAGAAGAAATGATTGCATTAGGTAATTTGTTTTAGAATTTAGGTTTGCCTGAATGAGAACCGATCTACCAGCTTGAGAGAGGGAATTGGATTTCCACTTTGACAGCTGTTTTTTAAGGCTTATGATCGCCTCATCAAACAAGACATTACAAACTCTACCACTAATAAGTGGTATACCAAGGTATTTTTCCATTGTTTTGGTAACTGGAATATTTAACTGTTGAGCAAGAGACTGAGCTTTACTAAAAGGAATATTTTTAGAAACTTGTAACGAACTTTTATTGTAGTTTATAGATAGTCCAGACATATTGGAAAAGGTACTCAAGAGATTTTTAATCGTATGAAGACTTAACTCATCAGCACGTCCAAAAATGAGCGTATCATCTGCAAAGGAGAGGAATGGAATAGGACTACTGTTGTTTGTAAGCTTGATCCCAACCAAGGGGTCACATTCCAATGATTCCTGTTGCAACATTCTTCCTAATAGCTCCATAACCAATACAAAAATATATGGTGCAAGAGGATCTCCCTGTCGAATTCCCCTAGAAGTTTGAAATGTACGTCCAGGCAAGTTATTTACTAAAACTGAGAAACTAGTTTTAGTCAAACAGGTCATAACCCAATTAATCCATTTAGAGTCAAAACCAAATTTGTTTAGAATAATGCGTATAAAATTCCAACTGATTTTGTTATATGCTTTCTCCATATCTAGCTTTAATGTCATCCATCCAAATTTGCCCTTTTTGTTATGAAAAGAGTGGAAAACTTCATGAGCAATTAATATGTTATCTTGAATATTTCTTCCTTGTACAAAAACTCCTTGAAAAGGATTAATAATACGTGGTAAAATAGGTTTTAAACGATTAGCCAATAATTTCGAAATAACCTTGTAAATAGTATTACACAGACTAATCGGACGATAATGGTTAATGTTAATAGGTATATCAATTTTTGGAATAAGCGCAATGAAAGTTGTATTTACTTCATTTAGAAGAACACCAGAATAAAAAATGATTTAACTGCTTTGCATACTAAACTACCCACAATGTTCCAATATTTTTTTATAAAACTCTGGAGGAAAACCATCAGGACCTGGAGACTTGTCATCTGACCTTGAGAATAGGGTATCCTTAATCTCTTTATCTGAAAAAGGTTGTGTTAAAGCTAAGTTTTCAGAATCCGTAATGGTATGATCTATTAAATTTAGAAAATATGGATTACTACTAATCGGAGCATTATTTGAAATGAATCTTTCAGCTAATTCATTTGTAATTTCATCTATAATTTGATCCTCATCCTGAATCACTAAACCATGTTTATTTGTAAAATTACGAGTAATATTTTTTGAATTTCTCAATTTAGATATTGACTGGTGATAACTCCCTCCCTTGATGAAAATCGGAATAAATGTTTCAAAGGCCTTGACAGGATGTTTGTGTCAAAGGTCTTGGAACATTAACAGTTGATGAAATCCAAAACCTGTTCTATATGTCCGAATATTATTTAATTTTATTATATACTTCCTTTATATTATATATATGCTTGACTAATCTTTCAGGAAGTTTTTCGAATTATTTCCTTCCCTGTGACAAGTGTTGAGAAGGTTCAAATCGGAAAGATTATGGCTTCATTTGTTTCCAAGTTTAGAAGATCTTAAAGATGGCCATGATCTGGAATAGCCGTTGGAAAAGATTCTTGGCGCCGATTTGTCTCCATAAATAGAGAAGAAAGATGAAGACAGAACACACAAGTATTACACGAGCTTTCATTCATTCAAGCGAGATCTGTCTTCCAAGTGTACTCTCTGCTAGCGCTCAAGAGTTTGTTGTTTATTTCAAAGCCTTTGAGAGTCACTGTGAGCTTATAGGATATATTCATTTATAGTGTTACTCGAGAGTTTGTAACTCGGGAAGTTGCACTAGGCTATTGATTTGTGAGAGTAAGAGGATTGTACTAGATAGCTGAGAGAGGTGGGGCTCTTCTAGATTGGTCTAGGACTCCAAGGGAACGTGAGTTGACTAGATTGCAATTGTATAGGAGAGAGGCTTCTCGGTGAGCTATTAGGATCCTAAGCTAAACGAATCAATAAAGCCTTTTGAATCCTAGGGTTGTGGAAAAACCCTAGGCGGGGACGTAGGCCAAGTTCGTGCCGAACCTCGTAAACAATTACTCGTGTCCTTTATTGCTTTACCTTATTTCCGCACTTGGTTCGATTGTCTAACTTTGTGATTCAGGTTTATCTCAAAGGGTTTTATACGAGCTCCAAAAGTCTTGAGACTTTCTGCGAAAAACGGGCATACTCTATTCAACCCCCCTTCTAGAGTATTTCTTATTACATTGTTTTACATTATCGAACCTTCAATTGGTATCAGAGCTTTACTCACTATTTTTGATCTAACAATCTTGTGAGTTTTCGATCATGTCTGGTGAAGCAAGCGGAGGATTTGCACAGGGAAGGTCCACAAGCAGACCGCCACTCTTTGTAGGAAACAACTTTGTCCACTGGAGATCCTTGATGAAGATGTTCATCATAGACCAAGATCTAGAGCTTTGGAACATTATTGAAAATGGTCCGAAGATTCTAGAGAAAGATGGACCAAATGATACCAAAGTTGCAAAGAAGGAGTCTGAATACAACCAAGCAAATCTTGAAATCGTCTCCAAAAACTACAGGGCTATAAACTTACTTTATTGTGGTCTTAACACTGATGAATTTAATCGTATTTCATCTTGTAGGTCAGCTAAAGAGATTTGGGACAAACTGGTCGTCACCTATGAAGGAACGAGCCAAGTAAAAGACACCAAGATCAGCATCTTCCTTCGAAAGTACGAGCTCTTCAAGATGAAGCCTGATGAGACAATCAAGGCCATGTTCACACGATTCACAGAGATTACCAACAACCTTGACTCTCTCGGCAAGAGCTTTACCAACGTTGAGAAAGTGAGGAAGATACTGAGGTGCCTTCCAAAGGAGAAATGGGGTCCAAAAGTAACAGCTATAGAGGAAGCCCAGGACCTAACCACTCTACCCCTTGATGACCTTCTTGGGAAACTGATCACGCATGAGATGATCCTTAATGAAGACGTTGGAGAACTTCCACCTAGCACCAAGAACTTGGCACTCAAGTCTAAGAAGGATGAGTCCAAAGATGGATCTGAATTCGAAGATGAGGATGACGATGAGGATGATCCTTTTGCTCTCATCACAAGAGGCCTTGCTCGAATTCTCAAAATGAAGAAGCAATTCAACAACAAGGATGGATCAGAGTCTTCAAAATTTTGAGGTAAGCCTCAATACAACAAGTATGAAAAGAAGACTAAACCTTTGTCTTGTTTTGAATGTGGTGAAACAGATCATCTTGTGAAGGACTGGCCTCAAAAGACAAAGAGCCAGTCCAAGAAGGGTGACAAATGGAAGAAGAAAGCCATGGTGGCTACTTGGAGTGATTCCGACTCTGACTCAGACGATGAGAAGGCAAACATTTGTCTTATGGCCTCAGAAGATGAATCCCACGATGAAAAGCTTGAAGCTGCTGTAAGAGAACTTATGGCAAGTCCAAAAGAGGTATTATCGGAATTCCTTTCCAATATGATTGCCAATGAAGAGAAGCTTATTGCTCAAACTAACATTCTTATTAAGAGAACTGTGGACCAGGAAAGAACTATTGAGGATCTGTCTATGAGGGTCAAAAGTCTTGAAGCTTCTTATTCAGGTCTTGACATTAAAGTCAAGACGCTTGATTCGGAGAAATCTGAACTCAAGCAAGATCTCTCCTCTCTAAGAAATGAGCATCATGACTTAGAGAACGAGAAGATCTCCCTGAATAATAAGATTCAAGACCAACAGACAACCCTCATAAGTTTTACCAAATCCAAAGGTACTCTCGATAGGATGTTGGGTGAGCAACAAAGCTCTCTAAACAAAAGTGGTATTGGTTACAATCCAAAGTTTTTAAAGAAGCAACACATTACCACTTTTGTAAAGGCAAAAGGAAGCAGAACCTCTCCTATATGTCACCATTGTGCTAGAAAGGGACATGTAAAAGAGACCTGCCCCTATAGAAGAAAGGATCCATATATTATTCGCAATACATTTCCTGTTCATTTGAGAAAAGAACGGATAACACAAGTTTGGGTTCCAAAAGGCACTATTTTACCAAATATGGTTTACCCCAACAATGGATCCAAATTTGCTTATTGGTCTAGCCACAAAGGTTGATGTTTGTCTTGCAGGAGATCACCAAGGTGAAAGAACACAAATGGATTATTGATAGTGGATGCTCGAGGCATATGAGTGGGAAGAGTTCTCTCTTTCATGATCTAAAGAAGCAATCCACGGGAACAATCACTCTTGGTGACAAAGGAAAATACGACATCGTTGGTATTGGTAATGTTAGAAGTGATTCCAGCCATAGTATTAAAGATGTCTATCTTGTTAATGGTTTGAAGTATTGTTGTAGGGAGGAAATCGAGTATGAAATATAACGAAATAGATCAAACCAGATTCAGGCCCACGCAAATAAATACAAGACTCCTCCAATGCAGTAATGGGAAGTCAGGATCGAATCCACGAGGAAGCGTGTCAGCAGATCTCAGGTAGCTATAAATCTCACAGACAAAGCAGCAGAAAGACAGAAACACAGAAACAAGGAAAGAAACAGAAATAAAACAAAAAATAACAAACAAAAGCAAAGATCTAAACGAAAACAGAAAAGACAAAGCAAAGCAGAAACAAAAGCGAGGACACAGAAGCTACTCGATCTCGAGTAGCTGTCCTCTATATCGACAAAGAACAGTGATGAAAACAGAAAACAGAAACGAAAGCAATCAACTCGAGGCAGACAAGTCAACTCGATCTCGACCACACCTACTCGAGATCGACAAGGGCAAGTCAAGACAAGTTCAGAATCGACGACAGAAACTCGATGAAGACAACAGTGTACTCGACCTCGACAAAGCCTACTCGAGATCGACTAAGGCTTCCTCTAGATCGACAACAGTAACTCTAAATCGAGTAGAAGACAGAAATTTTAAAGTGCAAATTCTCGAACCCAAACTCAGAAATTCAATGAAATAAATCAATATATAAAAGACTTCCAAGGCCAGGGTTTCAACACCACAACGATAACCATGCAAAGTAATACATAAAGGCATAAAAGATCATGCTTTCCATCAAATAACTTTCGTTATTAACAAATAGGCATATAGAGGCTTTCGCATAAACCCTAATTGTTACTAACCCTTTTTCACATAATTAATCCAAGTTGCATTAAGATCACTTTCGCTTCAATAATACAAACAAGGATCACCTTCAACTCTCGCAAAAGAATCATGCTCATAGGGATAGAAGACGAATTCCATAAAAAATCTGACCTTTACCGCGTCATCTCACATGGCCACCGTCGGGCTCACCCCAGCCCCAGAAGTGGGTGGACTACTCGCTTTTCATCATCAAGAAAGACATTAAATAAAAGAAACTAACTCGCATTAAATTAAATAAAGAAAGCTTACAACCGACAAGACAAATCCGCTTTCGCCTCTCCACCTTGCTTGCTACAAACTCTCTCTCTCTATCCTACTTACTTGAATTGATTGTGAATTGGAATGAATGAAAAACCAGCCCCTAGGGCTTTATTTATAGTGATCAAACCTCGCTAATCAAGGAAATAATCATCTATCTCTATATCTAAATCTATATCTAATTTGCTAAAAGATAAATAAAATGCTTTAAGGAAATAAATCAACAAGGAAAAGATAATTCTAAAGTGGGTAAGTCTTCATGTCTTGATAGATCTTGCTTCCTTGGATAGAATTGATCAACTTTGGATAGAATCTTCCTCCTTCGGCCCCAAGGAATCCCAACTCTACTCGGACAGCACTTCGTCGACGCGTTTCTGGAATCCAGTCTACTCGACATCGACAAGGGCCTCGTCGACCTCGACAAGGATTGTTCGTCGACTGGACTTTCTCGGGCGACTCTGCTCGACAGGCTCGGATCTGGGTTCCTGGGCTCGTCGATCTCGACCAGATGTCCTCGAGATCGACTAGGGTTGGTCGACGATGGCTCTCTGTGGTGATGTCGAGGACTCCTCCTCGGCAAGGACTTGGACTGGCACTGGATGGCTCGTCGATCTCGACCAGGGCTTGTCGAGATCGAGTAGGGTTGCTCGGCATCCTCGTCCTCGGCTTCTCGGGCAGCTCCTCTCCTTGTCGACTCCGGGTGTGGCACTGGGCTTCGTCGATCTCGACTAGGGCTTTGTCGAGATCGAGTTGGGTTCCGGAGCTGGGTTGGTCTGGCTCTCGACGTTGCTCCTGATCGACAAGGCTGGCTCGGACATGCTCGTCGAGATCGAGTAGGAGCTACTCGAGATCGAGTAGCCTGGTTTCTCGGCTCGATTCGACTGGTTCCGTTGCTGCTTCGACCTTGGACTTTTGTAGCTGTTTTCCGAGCTGTTCCGTCCTTCCTTAAAATTGCTGTAAAATGTTTCGAATTCTGCAAATTAAACAGAAACTGGTGTAGATTCCATAATTTGGCAAATAAACATAAACTACATAGGTTCTGTACTATCTTAGCCCAAATGTATGATATGTATGCAGAAATCGATATAAAAGTTACTGTAAAACATGGCAGATTCAGCTCACAACAAGTATAATCTGCTTAGTGTCTCTCAATTATGTGATAGTGATAACAATGTCAGATTTAACAAGAAAAGATGTATAGTGTGCAGAGAAGATACAGGTGAAGTTATTTTGACTGCATATCGCTACAACAATATATACGCCGTAAATGCTGATCAAGTGGCACAAGGAAGCTTAACCTGTCTAAAGGCTTTGACGGACGATCCAAAGCTCTGGCACAGGAGACTCGGTCATGTGAGTCCACATACACTACAGAAGCTTGTAACCAAAGGGCTTGTAAGAGGGCTACCTGAGATGGACTTCAAAGGTATTGATATGTGCAATGCATGCACACGAGGTAAACAAACACGTAGCTCTTTCAAACCCAAAAAGGTTGTAAGTTCTTCTAGACCCCTTGAACTTTTACATATGGATTTATGTGGTCCTATGCGAGTCAAATCTCCCAATGGTAAAAAGTACATGCTCGTTGTTGTTGATGATTTTTCTAGATATACTTGGGTTGCATTTTTAAAAGAAAAATCAGAGGCCTTATTTGAGTTTTCAAAACTTTGTAAGGAGTTGCAAACTTTAAGAAACGAGCCCATAGTGTCAATTCGGAGTGATCATGGTAGGGAGTTTGATCAACTTCAGTTTGATTTGTTTTGTGCTAAATATGGCATCTCCCACAACTTTTCTGCTCCTAGGACACCTCAACAAAACAGGGTTGTGGAACGCAAGAACCGCACCTTAGAGGATATGGCCAGGACTATGCTTTTAGAAAATGCATTACCTAAAACCTATTGGGCTGAAGCTGTTAACACATCTAACTATATTTTGAATCGTTGTCTTATTCGTTCCATCTTAAAGAAAACTCCTTATGAACTTTTCAAAGGCCGCAAACCACTTATATCTTATTTTAAACTCTTTGGCTGTACTTGTTTTGTTCATAACAAAGGAAAAGATAACCTTGGGAAATTTGATGCGCGTAGTGATGAAGGTATATTTCTTGGCTACTCCACAAGTAGCAAAGCTTATAGAATCTTCAATAAAAGGACCCAGTTAGTTGAAGAAAGTATACATGTTATTTTTTATGAATGCAATGACGGTGCTTTGAGTGAAAGTGTTACAGATATAGATCTTAACATCCATGAAGAGAACGAGGAAGTTGATGATGCTGCTACTAAGAACACAGAGAAGAGGAACATGGAGGAACAGATTCTTAACACTGAAGAATTGGCCCAAGGTGTTGAAGATTCGTCTAAAGCCCTTGGTGTCCAATCCAACAGTGTTGAGACGTCAGAAACTGCTGTAATTGAACCCAACAGGACCACGGAGTCAGACGTACCACAAATCAATCCTACCAGTGTGACGAATCAAGTAGCTGAGACTAGCAAAAAGAAATTCAAATACTCCTCATCACACTCATTAAAGGATATCATTTTTGACCCTACTTCTAGTGTTCAAACTCGTTCTAAACTTAAAGATCTTTGTGCTTTTCACGCGTTTGTTTCTCTTATTGAGCCAACGAAGGTAGATGAGGCACTTAAGGAGCCAGACTGGATCATTGCCATGCAAAGTGAGCTTAACGAATTTGAAAGGAACAAAGTCTGGACCTTGAAGCCTAGGCCAAAGCATCAATCAGTCATTGGCACTCGATGGGTCTTTCGAAACAAGCTAGATGAGAATGGTAAGATCGTGAGGAACAAGGCAAGGCTTGTTGCTCAAGGCTACAATCAAGAGGAAGGTATTGACTACGAGGAGACTTTTGCTCCCGTAGCCAGGCTTGAAGCTATTCGCATTCTATTGGCATTTGCATCTTTTATGAGCATAAAGTTATATCAAATGGATGTCAAGTGTGCTTTTCTTAATGGTTTCTTAGAGGAAGAAGTATATGTGGCTCAACCCCCAGGTTTTGAAAGTTCAAAATTTCCCAATCATGTTTATAAACTTGACAAAGCGCTTTATGGTTTTAAACAAGCCCCAAGAGCTTGGTATGAGCGCTTGTCAAAATATCTTTTAGAAAATGATTTTAAAAGGGGGTTGATTGACAAGACTCTTTTTATCAAAACCAAAGGAAAGGACATTTTGGTTATTCAAATTTATGTTGATGATATATTATTTGGTGCTACTAACACATCTTTGTGCAAGAAATTTGACATCATGTGTAATGAATTTGAGATGAGCTTGATGGGTGAACTCAACTTCTTTTTGGGATTACAAGTTCATCAATCCAAGAAATGGATCTTTTTCAACCAAAGCAAGTACACTAAAGATCTCTTGAAGAAGTTCAAGATGGATGAATCCAAAGCAGCCAAGACTCCCATGAGCTCAACATTGTCTCTAGATCAAGACAAGACTGGAATAAGTGTCAATCAAAAGGAGTATCGTGGAATGATTGGATCTTTATTATATCTCACGGCTAGTAGACCTGCCATCATGTTTAGTGTTTGCATGTGTGCTAGGTTTCAAGCTGATCCTAAAGAATCTCACCTCGTGGCTGTGAAGAGGATCTTTCGATATCTCAATGGCACTAAGGAGCTTGGACTCTGGTACCCAAAGCAAAAGGATTTCACATCAATTGGATATTTTGATGCAGATTTTGCAGGCTATAAGGTGGATAGGAAGAGCACATCAGGATGTTGCCAATTCTTAGGAGCATCCTTGATCAGTTGACACTCAAAGAAACAAAATTCAGTCCCTCTATCCACTACAGAAGCCGAATACATTGCAGCTGGAGCCTGTTGCTCCCAAATCCTTTGGATAGCTCAACAAATGCGAGATCTTGGCATCAACCTCAAAAGCATTCCAATTAAGTGTGACAATACAAGTGCCATCTCCATCACTAAGAATCCTGTTCAGCATTCAAGGACCAAACATATTGATGTAAGGCATCATTTCATTAGAGATCATGTTGAAAAAGGTGATGTGTCCATTTCGTTTATTTCAACTGATTATCAATGGGCTGGCATTTTTACTAAGCTTTTGGCAGATGACAGGTTCACCTTCATAAGACGAGAGATTGGGATGCTTAACAAGGATGCACTTTCGTAGGGGGAGCATTCCCTTTACGAAAGATATATTCTACTTAGTGTCAAGACCCTTGAGAACTATGTCAAGGTGTGTGAACTAAATGGTGGATTACATATATCGGATCATATATTTTTGGTTAATATCTTTTTAGATATTTAATCAATTATATTTTTATCGGATTTCAAAATTGCCTATTTATGATATATTCTTAACCGTTAAGATATTTTTAATTTTGGAACTAAATCCCTCAGTTTTTCCGTCTGATTTTAATGGGAATATTTGAATTTTGAATTGGAAACTTGTTGTGAGCCTAATTTGCCATGTTTTACACTTACTTTTATATCGATTTCTGCATACATTGCATACATTTGGGTTAGAATAATACAGAATCTGTGTAGTTTACACTTATTTGCAATATATGGAGGTCTACACAAGTTTTTGTTATATTTCGCAGAAATCGGACGCACTTTGGAGCTTAAAGGAAACTCATGGAGAGGCTAAAAATGGTGTAGCTGGGGAAAACGCCATTTTTCACCATTTTTCGTTCTGAATCAAGCTTTGATGTCTTCATGAGAGTTGTAGCCCTCGAAAAGAGCTTTCCAACGCATGGTTATATGCGTTAATCCGACAAACGAGGACTCGGGAAAGTGCGTTTCAAGAACAGAGCAGAAAGCTAAGAGAACTCTACTCGAGATCGACTAGCCTCTACTCGATCTCGACAAGGGCTGTCCGAGCACACCTGGTCGAGCAGAGCTGATCGAAGACACTGAGTCAGAGACAACCCGACTCCCGGAACCCTACTCGATCTCGAGTACCTCTAGTCGAGATCGACCACACTTCGACGCCATGTCCGGAGTCGACGAGCTGCGTCGAGACGAGAAGCCGAAAATGGAGAAGCCGAGCACCACCTCTACTCGATCTCGAGGAGAGCTTGTCGAGATCAACGACACAGGAGCCTAGATCCGAGCCATGTCGAGCAGAGCCACCCGACCAAGCCAGCCAGACGACGAAGCCTACTCGATCTCGAGTAGCCCTGGTCGAGATCGACGAGCCGCGTCCGAAGCCGCGTCACGCGGTTTGAGCAATCCTTGTCGAGTTGGAGTTACTTGGGGCCGAAGGAAGCTAAGTCTATCCGATTTCATCAAGTTCTATCTATGGAAGGCAAGATCTATCAACATTAGAAGACTTACCTATTTAGATTTATTTTTTCCCTTTTAGATTTAATTCCTAAAATTGCTTTTATTTATCTTTTTAGCCTTTAGATATAGATTTTAGATAAATATAGATATTTCTATCCTTGATTAGCAAGGAATAGAAGGCTATAAATAAAGCCCTAGGGGCTGGTTTTTCATTCATTCAATTTCAGTCAGAGACAAGTAGTTCCACAGAGAAGTTTTAGGAGTTCAAAGGTTTTAGGGTTTTGGCATTCTGCGAAAGTTTGATTGCCGGGATTGTAAAGGCTTTGAATATAGTTTAATGCAAGTTTCTTTTCATCAATCAATGTCTGCGATTGCGATGAGGCGTGAGTAGTCCACCCACTTCTAGGGCTGGGGTGAGCCCAACGGTGGCCATGTGAGGTGATGCGGTAAAGGTCAGATCTTTTTGATGCAATTCGTCTTCTATCCCTATGAGCATGATTCTTTTGCGAGAGTTGAAGGTGATCCTTATTTGTATTATTGAAGCGAAAGTGATCTTAATGCAGCTTGGATTAATTATGTGAAAAGGGTTAGTAACAATTAGGGTTTATGCGAAAGTCTCTATATGCCTATTTGTTAGTAACGAAAGTTATTTTGATGGAAAGCGTGATCTTTTATGCCTTTATGTGTTACTTTGCATGGTTATCGTTGAGGTGTTGATACCCTGGCTTTGGAAGTTCTTTATTATATTGAGTTTATTTCTGTCGAATTTCTGAGTTCTGTGTTCGAATTTGCAATTTACACTTTCTGCATTCTTAGTCGATACAGAGGAGGTTTTAGTCGATACAGAGTAGAGCCTAGTCGAGACAGAGGAGAGTCTTGTCGATCTCGAGTAGACCCTTGTCGAGATCGAGTTGTCTCTTGTCTATATCGAGTTGAATTTATGTTTTCGATTCCGAAATTTCTGTTTTTACTATTTCTTGTCGATCTCGAGTGGGCTTTGGTCTATATCGAGTTGAGTTTCTGCTTTCTGTCATCGATTTTGAGTTTCTGTCTTTTGCTACTGGTATTCGATCTCGAGTAACACCTAGTCGAGATCGAGTTAGCTTCTGCCTTTGTTTTGTTCTTTGCTTTCGTTTATTATTTCTGTCTTTCTTCCTTTGTTCCTTTGTTTCTGTCTTCTGTTGCTTTTCTGTGAGATTTACAGCTGCCTAGGATCCGCTGACACGCTTCCTCGTGGATTCGATCCTGACTTTCTCTTACTGCATTGGAGGAGTCTTGTAATTATTTGCGTGGGCCTAAATCTGGTTTGATCTATTTCGTTATATTTCATACTTGATTTCCTCCTCAACAACAAATTGGCGCCGTTGCCGGGGAAGCTATCATTCGCGCCTTAGGTAGTCAGTTCTCACTTTTTCTTTGAGTTACTTTACAGGTGTATGCGCCGTTCTGGTCAACCACCTGAGTTTGACGGCTTAGACGAACCAGAGCGCCTTCTACACATCAGAGCTAAACTACAAAGAGCCATGGCAGCTGCGGAGACACAGGAACAGCTGATCGAGAGACTCACAAGGGATCTAGCCGCCAGAGATGCTGCTCTCGCCGCTGAGAGAGCAGGAAGGGAACAAGAAGCTGAACGTGCAAGGCAGCTGGCAGATGAGCTTGCCCCCTACCCAACCACTGCAGAGGATTATATGCACCCGACTCTCGTCGTGCCTGAATCGGTGATTCTAATCCCTGAAAACAACTATGAAATTCGCACTCAATTTCTTATTGAAATTAAAAATCATGCATTTCATGGTAGATTTAATGAATGCCCTCTGCGCCATATTACCAACTTTACTGACATTTGTCGTACTCTTTCTGAAGGTACCACCTTGGAGTACATCCTGATGAAAGCTTTCCGTTGGTCTCTGGCTGGGCCTGCACTGAAAGGGTTGGAAGGGCTGAAACCACGATCTCTCACGACATGGGCTCAGGTGAAGCAGGAATTTCTTAACAAGTTCTTTCCTCCTGCCAAGACAGCACTCCTGCGCCAAAAGATCACCTCTTTCAAACAGCAGCCTGGGGAGACACTGGCAAAGGCATGGGAACGCTATAAGGATCTACTGCGATCCTGTCCTACACATAGACAGCAACCCTGCGTGGTTCAAGAGATCTTCTTCAACTCTCTGGACTTGGCTGCAAAGGACAGAATCAACACATATACTCACTATGAGTATCTGACAATGCCGCCTCCTGACGCATGGGCTGCTCTAGACAAGCTGACCAACTATGACAACAAGTATGGGACTCCAGTCAACTATGAGGAGAACCCCTACGCCAGGCCAGCACCATCCATGCCCCTATATGAGCCTCCCAAGGAGATTGATCCAGATGTTAGGGAGCAGTACTACAGAGATCAGAATAAGAAGCTCCTCAAACAAGTAAAGTACCTTTTTGTTAACCAGCCTTGTATTGAATGCGGATCACAGAGGCACACCACTACTGAGTGCCCACACACAGAGCAAGTCAAGCTGGCAGAATATCATGAAGAGGCAGCTTACGCAGGGGGTCCCAATCGCTACATGGGGGACCAAAGGTTTCAGCAACCACAATGGAACCAAGGTGCCCCTAGGAACCCCCCGCCCTACAGACCTCCAGGACATCCAGAAAGGGATCAGAAAAAGGATGATCTACAGACTGTTTTGGAGGAAATAAGGAGGAATCATACAAAAACCAGGCAATCCTTCAGCTCAGTCTACACTCAGATTCAGGGCGTCAACTCAAGGCTTGGGGAGATTGATATATGGCGGAAAACGGTTGATACACAGATCGGTCAGCTAGCAGCAGGAATCCCCAGACAGACAGGATCGCTCCCTGGATCTTCAGAACCAAATCCCAAGGGAAAGACCGGACACATCGCTGCTGTAAAACTCAGAAGCGGCCATCAACTGCAAGAGCCAGAAGTCGGAAAGCAGCAGCAAGTCGACCAGCAACAAGTCAACATCGACAAAACCCTAGTCGATCTCGATGAGGGTCTGCTCGATCTCGAGGAGAAAATACAGAAGCCCTCGTCTGCACTACACAACAACTCGACACCACCCAATCTGGTCGAGATCGACAAGGACGTGGTCGACATCGAGGACACCCAGCCCGAGAGCGAGAAAGCTGCTACACCTCCGACGTCTGTTCTGGCTCCGAATCAGAAAAAGAAGCTGCCTTTCCCCACAAAATCTCCAAAGGACCCAGCAGAGAAGAAATTTCAGCGCTTCATCAAGATGCTTCAGAAGCTCAACGTCACCATCCCCTTCACAGAAGCTCTCAATGAAATGTCATCCTATGTCAAATTCCTGAAGGAGATTCTGAGCAAAAAGCGGTCAATGGCTGAAATTACAGAGGAATGCAGCCATTTGGACATATTGGAGAAGAGGCCAGATCCAGGTAAGTTTGCTATAACCATTGGATTTGGTCCATATAAAATTAATGCTTTATGTGATCTTGGAGCTAGTGTAAGTATAATGCCTTTAACAATTTGGTCAAAGATTAAGATAGGTGCCCTAGAGCCTGTGGATGCTAGACTTTACATGGCCAACAACACAGTGGTCATTCCAACAGGCATGGTGGACAATGTGCCAGTACAAGTAGGTAAATTCTTTGTCCCTGCTGATTTCTTAGTTGTTGATATGCAAGAAGACCCTGCTTGTCCAATTATTCTAGGAAGACCCTTCTTGGCGACTGTGGATGCCAACATAAGCGTAAGGAAAGGAGTGCTCACTTTCAACATCAGCGATGAGGTAATTGAGTATTCCTTTAATAAAACTGAAAGGCATACAGGTCCAATGGAAGAGGTAAAATCTATCTCAGCTGGCTACATCACTTGCGGGGAACCCAAGATAAGAAATATGACCCCTGAGGAGCTGGAAAAGAGGGATTTGGAAGCCCAGGTGGAGGAGATCATGGCACCCTAGGCGATTTCCTCCATGGCACCCAAAACAAAGAAAGCTGTCACACCCAAAAGAATTGGCGCCACCCCCAAGGGACGTTAGGCCACTTCTACCTCTCCCACACCTAAACCCGCTCCTCAAGCCATTGTCCCACTGTTGTCCAGAGCACCATCGCTGAGAGCATGGCCACTGTTCCCAAGAGCTCTCAAAAGCGCTCTGCTAAGAAGCCTCTCAGTGCCAAACAGAAAGGGAAGAGAAAGATTTTGGCTGAGGAAGTGGACGAGGAAGAGGAGGAAGATGACCTAGATGCCATCCTGGAAAGAGATGCTGCCAAGGAGGCCAAGGAGGAAGCCCTGAAGAAGAAAAAGGCCGATGAGGAGGCCGAGCTGGCAAGGAAACTGGTCAAGGAAGAAGCTGAGAGGATTCGGAAGGAAGCCGAAGCCGAGGAGGTTCCATCCGAGGAGGAGCCTGAGGAAGAAGAAGAAGAGCAAGAGGAATCTGGAGATGACGAGGAAGCTGAAGGAGATGAAGCGGGGTCCGGTGAGGACTCGGGGTCTGAGGAAGAGGAGTTAGAATCTCCCTCTCCTTCTCCTCCTCCCCCGTCTCCAAAGAAGCGGAAAGCCCCTGTTGCTGTCAAGCCTCCATCTCCCAAGCGCACCAGGAAGGGCACCCTCAGGAGTCTTGAAGCGCCTGTCAAGAGAGCTGCTCCGACAATTGCTTGCAGAAAGAATAGCTCATTCCAGAAGCTGTTTTTATCTACTTGATTAGTAGGTGCATAAATGAAAGTAAGAATAAATCTAAAGTTATCAATTTTAACAAGATACATAATATATCTATCAGATATAGATATTTGTTGAATCGATTCTGTAAATTTCGAAGTCTTAAAGAAGATCCAAAAACCATCTTTTGTACCATTTGAAGCAATATAACGGACATTATTAAACCCTGATTGCTTATAGAGGGATTGAGCGGGTGGTTCAGTTGTCTTTGTTTCCGCAAGTACTAAAATATCCAAATTGTTTCTTTTGCGAATATAAGCTAGGTCTTGCGAAAGGTTAGATTTCCTCACACCTCTTATATTCCAGTATGCGATGTTCGTCATTTAAAAGTATTTATAATACAAACCAGCTTTGTGAGCATTTCAAACACAAAAGACAAATCTAGATACCTATTTTTGATACCGCCTATTATACAATTTTTAATAGTTGGAAAATTGATCTCATAAATTACTTGGTTTGATAACTCCCTCCCTTGATGAAAATTGGAATAAATGTTTCAAAGGCTTTGACAGTTTGTTTGTGTCAAAGGCCTTGGAGCATTAACAGTTGATGAAATACAAAACCTATCTTATTTGTCCGAATATTATTTAAATCTTATTATATACTTCCTTTATATTATATATATATATATATATATATATATATATATATATATATATATATATATATATATATATATATATATATATATATATATGACTAATCTTTCAGGAAGTATTTCGAGTTTATATATCTTTCCTTTGACGCATTTTGAGGATATCTTATTCAAAGAGGATCATGGCTTCGGAGTATCCATAAATAGAAGATCCAAGATCAAAGTCTGATTCGAAAGAGCCGTTGGTGAAGATCCTTAGGCGCCATTCCACTTCTATATAAAGGAAAGAAAGAAGAAGACAGAAGACACACAAGTGCTACACGGGCTTTCATTCATTCAAGCAAGATCTGTCTTCCAAAGTGTCTCTCTACTAGCGCTCAAGAGTTTGTTGTTTATTTCAAAGCCTTTGAGAGTCACTGTGAGCTTATAGGATATATTCATTTATAGTGTTACTCGAGAGTTTATAACTCGGGAAGTTGCACTAGGCTATTGATTTGTGAGAGTAAGAGGATTGTACTAGATAGCTGAGAGAGGTGGGGCTCTTCTAGATTGGTCTAGGACTCCAAGGGAACGTGAGTTGACTAGATTGCAATTGTATAGGAGAGAGGCTTCTCAGTGAGCTATTAGGATCCTAAGCTAAGCGAATCAATAAAGTCTTTTGAATCCTAGGGTTGTGGAAGAACCCTAGGCGGGGACGTAGGCCAAGTTCGTGCCGAACCTCGTAAACAATTACTCGTGTCCTTTACTTATTGCTTTACCTTATTTCCGCACTTGGTTCGATTGTCTAACTTTGTGATTCAGGTTTAATCTCAAAGGTTTTGGTACAAGCTCCAAAAGTCTTGAGACTTTCTGCGAAAAACGGGCATACTCTATTCAACCCCCCTTCTAGAGTATCTTTATATTACTTTGTTTTACATTATCGAACCTTCAATTGGTATCAGAGCTTTACTCACTGTTTTTGATCTAACAATCTTGTGAGTTTTCGATCATGTCTGGTGAAGCAAGCGGAGGATTTGCACAGGGAAGGTCCACAAGCAGACCGCCACTCTTTGTAGGAAACAACTTTGTCCATTGGAGATCTTTGATGAAGATGTTCATCATAGACCAAGATCTAGAGCTTTGGAACATTATAGAGAATGGTCCGAAGATTCCAGAGAAAGATGGACCAAATGATACCAAAGTTGCAAAGAAGGAGTCTGAATACAACCAAGCAGATCTTGAAACCATCTCCAAAAACTACAGGGCTATTAACTTACTCTATTGTGGTCTTAGCACTGATGAGTTTAACTGTATTTCATCTTGTAGGTCAGCTAAAGAGATTTGGGATAAATTGGTCATCACCTATGAAGGAACAAGCCAAGTGAAAGACACCAAAATCAGCATCTTCCTTAGAAAGTATGAGCTCTTCAAGATGAAGTCTGATGAGTCAATCAAGGCCATGTTCACACGATTCACAGAAATCACCAACAACCTTGACTCTCTCGGCAAGAGCTTTACCGACGTTGAAAAAGTGAGGAAGATACTGAGGTGCCTTCCAAAGGAGAAATGGGGTCCAAAAGTAACAGCTATAGAGGAAGCCCAGGACCTCACCACTCTACCCCTTGATGACCTTCTTGGGAAGCTGATCACGCATGAGATGATTCTTAATGAAGACGATGGAGAACTTCCAGCTAGCACTAAGAACTTGGCACTCAAGTCTAAGAAGGATGAGCCCAAGGATGGATCTGATTCCGAAGATGAGGATGATGATGAGGATGATCCTTTTGCTCTTATCACAAGAGGCCTTGCTAGAATTCTCAAAATGAAAAAGCAATTCAACAACAAGGATGGATCAGAGTCTTCAAAATTTCGAGGTAAGCCTCAATACAACAAGTATGAAAAGAAGACTAAGCCGTTGTCTTGTTTTGAATGTGGTGAAACAGATTATCTTGTGAAGGACTGTCCTCAAAAGACAAAGAGTCAGCCTAAGAAAGGTGACAAATGGAAGAAGAAAGCCATGGTGGCAACTTGGAGTGATTCCGACTCTGACTCAGACGATGAGAAGGCCAACATTTGTCTTATGGCCTCAGAAGATGGATCCCTCGATGAAAAGCTTGAAGCTACTGTAAGAGAACTTATGGAAAGTCCAAAAGAGGTATTATCGGAATTCCTTTCCAATATGATTGCCAATGAAGAGAAGCTTATTGCCCAAACTAACATTCTTATTAAGAGAACTGTGGACCAGGAAAGAACTATTGAGGATCTGTCTACGAGGGTCAAAAGTCTTGAAGCTTCTTATTCAGGTCTTGACATTAAAGTCAAGACGCTTGACTCAGAGAAATCTGAACTCAAGCAAGATCTCTCCTCTCTAAGAAATGAGCATCATGACTTAGAGAACGAGAAGATCTCCCTGAATAATAAGATTCAAGACCAACAGACAGCCCTCATAAGTTTTACCAAATCCAAAGGTACTCTCGATAGGATGTTGGGTGAGCAACAAAGCTCTCTAACCAAAAGTGGTATTGGTTACAATCCAAAGTTTTTAAAGAAGCAACACATTACCACTTTTGTAAAGGCAAAAGGAAGCAGAACCTCTCCTATATGTCACCATTGTGCTAGAAAGGGACATGTAAAAGAGACCTGCCCCTATAGAAGAAAGGATCCTTATATTATTCGCAATACATTTCCTGTTCATTTGAGAAAAGAACGGATAACACAAGTTTGGGTTCCAAAAGGCACTATTTTACCAAATATGGTTTACTCCAACAATGGATCCAAATTTGCTTATTGGTCTAGCCACAAAGGTTGATGTTTGTCTTGCAGGAGATCACCAAGGTGAAAGATCACAAATGGATTATTGATAGTGGATGCTCGAGGCATATGAGTGGGAAGAGTTCTCTCTTTCATGATCTAAATGAGCAATCCACGGGAACAATTACTCTTGGTGACAAAGGAAAATGTGACATCGTTGGTATTGGTAGTGCTGGAAGTGATTCCAGCCATAGTATTAAAAATGTCTATCTTGTTAATGGATTGAAGTATAATCTGCTTAGTGTCTCTCAATTATGTGATAGTGGTAACAATGTCAGATTTAACAAGAAAAGATGTGTAGTGTGCAGAGATGATACAGGTGAAGTTATATTGACTGCATACCGTTACAATAATATATACGCCGTAAATGCTAATCAAGTGGCACAAGGAAGCTTAACCTGTCTAAAGGCTTTGACGGACGATCCAAAGCTTTGGCACAGGAGACTCGGTCATGTGAGTCCACATACACTACAGAAGCTTGTGTCCAAAGGGCTTGTTAGAGGGCTACCTGAGATGGACTTCAAAGGTATTGACATGTGCAATGCATGCACACGAGGTAAACAAACACGTAGCTCTTTCAAACCCAAAAAGGTTGTAAGTTCTTCTAGACCCCTTGAACTTTTACATATGGATTTATGTGGTCCTATGCAAGTCAAATCTCCCAATGGTAAAAAGTACATGCTAGTTGTTGTCGATGATTTTTCAAGATATACTTGGGTAGCATTTTTAAAAGAAAAATCAGAGGCCTTATTTGAGTTTTTAAAACTTTGTAAGGAGTTGCAAACTTTAAGAAACGAGCCCATAGTGTCAATTCGGAGTGATCATGGTAGGGAGTTTGATCAACTTCAGTTTGATTTGTTTTGTGCTAAATATGGCATCTCCCACAACTTTTCTGCTCCTCGGACACCTCAACAAAACGGGGTTGTGGAACGCAAGAACCGCACCTTAGAGGATATGGCCAGGACTATGCTTTTAGAAAATGCATTACCTAAAACCTATTGGGCTGAAGCTGTTAACACAGCTAATTACATTTTGAATCGTTGTCTTATCCGTTCCATCTTAAAGAAAACTCCTTATGAACTTTTCAAAGGCCGCAAACCTCTTATATCTTACTTTAAACCCTTTGGCTGTACTTGTTTTGTTCATAACAATGGAAAAGATAACCTTGGGAAATTTGATGCGCGTAGTGATGAAGGTATATTTCTTGGCTACTCCACGAGTAGCAAAGCTTATAGAATCTTCAATAAAAGGACCCAGGTAGTTGAAGAAAGTATACATGTTATTTTTTATGAATGCAATGACGGTGCTTTGAGTGAAAGTGTTGCAGATATAGATCTTAGCATCCATGAAGAGAACGAGGAAGGTGATGTTGCTGTTACCAAGAACACAGAGAAGAGAAACATGCAGGAACCGATTCTTAACACTGAAGAATTGGCCCAAGGTGTTGAAGATTCGTCCAAAGCCCTTGGTGTCTAATCCAACAGTGTTGAGACGTCAGAAACTGCTGTAATTGAACCTAACAGGACCACGGAGTCAGATGTACTACAAGTCAATCCTACAAGTGTGACGAATCAAGGAGCTGAGACTAGCAAAAGGAAATTCAAATACTCCTCATCACACTCATTAAAGGATATCATTACTGACCCTACTTCTAGTGTTCAAACTCGTTCTAAACTTAAAGATCTTTGTGCTTTTCACGCGTTTGTTTCTCTTATTGAGCCAAAGAAGGTAGATGAGGCACTTCAGGAGCCAGACTGGATCATTGCTATGCAAAGTGAGCTTAACGAATTTGAAAGAAACAAAGTCTGGACCTTGAAGCCTAGGCCAAAGCATCAATCAGTCATTGGCACACGATGGGTATTTCGAAACAAGCTAGATGAGAATGGTAAGATTGTGAGGAACAAGGCAAGGCTTGTTGCTCAAGGCTACAATCAAGAGGAAGGTATTGACTATGAGGAGACCTTTGCTCCCGTAGCCAGGCTTGAAGCCATTCGCATTTTATTAGCATTTGCATCTTTTATGAGCATAAAGTTATATCAAATGGATGTCAAGTGTGCTTTTCTCAATGGTTTCTTAGAGGAAGAAGTATATGTGGCTCAACCCCCAGGTTTTGAAAGTTTAGAATTTCCCAATCATGTTTATAAACTTGACAAAGCGCTTTATGGTTTGAAACAAGCCCCAAGAGCTTGGTATGAGCGCTTGTCAAAATATCTTTTAGAAAATGATTTTAAAAGGGGGTTGATCGACAAGACTCTTTTTATCAAAACCAAAGGAAAGGACATTTTGGTTATTCAAATTTATGTTGATGATATATTATTTGGTGCTACTAACACATCTTTGTGCAAGGAATTTTCTGACATCATGTGCAGTGAATTTGAGATGAGCTTGATGGGTGAACTCAACTTCTTTTTGGGACTACAAGTTCATCAATCCAAGAAAGGGATTTTTGTCAACCAAAGCAAGTACACTAAGGATCTCTTGAAGAAGTTCAAGATGGATCAATCCAAGGCAGCCAAGACTCCCATGAGCTCAACATTGTCTCTAGATCAAGACAAGACTGGAACAAGGGTCAATCAAAAGGAGTATCGAGGAATGATTGGATCTTTATTATATCTCACGGCTAGTAGACCTGACATCATGTTTAGTGTTTGCATGTGTGCTAGGTTTCAAGCTGATCCTAAAGAATCTCACCTCGTGACTGTGAAGAGGATCTTTCGATATCTCAATGACACTAAGGAACTTGGACTATGGTACCCAAAGCAAAAGGATTTCACTTTAATTGGATATTCTGATGCAGATTTTGCAGGCTATAAGGTGGATAGGAAGAGCACATCAGGATGTTGCCAATTCTTAGGAGCATCTTTGATCAGTTGGCACTCAAAGAAGCAAAACTCAGTTGCTCTATCCACTGCAAAAGCCGAATACATTGCAGCTGGAGCCTGTTGCTCCCAAATCCTTTGGATAGCTCAACAAATGCGAGATCTTGGCATCAACCTCAAAGGTATCCCAATTAAGTGTGACAATACAAGTGCCATATCCATCACTAAGAATCCTGTTCAGCATTCAAGGACCAAACATATTGATGTGAGACATCATTTCATTAGAGACCATGTTGAAAAAGGTGATGTGTCCATATCCTTTATTTCTACTGATTATCAATGGGCTGACATTTTTACTAAGCCTTTGGCAGAGGACAGGTTCACCTTCATAAGACGAGAAATTGGGATGCTTAACAAGGATGCACTTTCGTAGGGGGAGCTTTCCCTTTACGAAAAATAAATTCTACTTAGTGTCAAGACCCTTGAGATCCATGTCAAGGTGTGTGAACTAAATGGTGGATTACATATATCGGATCATATATTTTTGGTTAATATCTTTTTAGATATTTAATCAATTATATTTGTTTTAATCGGATTTCAAAAATTGCCCTTTTAGCGATTTTCTTAACCGTTAAAGATATTTTATTTTTGGAACTAGATAGTTGGTTATTCAGTCCGATTTTAATGGAAATTTTGAATTTCGAATTGGAAACATTTCAAATTGGCAATGTGATGATTTCTTTCCTTGGAACTCTAAACCCGTCCCATCACTCCCTCTACTTAAACCCAATCTTGTACCCGATTACAACCCACACTCAGAACTTATCTAAATCCCTTCACCTTCTCCTTCTTCAACCTCTCAATCCATTCTAAGTAAACCCTAACCGATTTCCTCCATGGCACCCAAAACCAAGAAAGCCGTCACACCCAAAAGACTTGGCGCCACCCCCAAGGGACGTCAGGCCACCGCTACCTCTCCCACACCTGAACCCGCTCCTCAAGCCATCGTCCCAACTGTCGTCCAGAGCACCATCGCTGAGAGCACGACCATTGTTCCCAAGGGCTCTCAAAAGCGCTCTTCTAAGAAGCCGATCAGTGCTAAACAGAAAGGAAAGAGGAAGATTTTGGCTGAGGAAGTGGACGAGGAAGAGGAGGAAGAAGATCTCGACGCCCTTCTGGAAAGGGATGCTGCCAAGGAAGCCGAGGAGGAAGCCTTGAGAAAGAAAAAGGCCGATGAGGAGGCTGAGCTTGCTAGGAAACTGGTAGAGGAAGAAGCTGAGCGGATTCGGAACGAAGCCGAAGCCGAGGAGGTTCCATCCGAGGAGGAGCCTGAGGAAGAAGAAGAAGAGCAAGAGGGATCTGGAGATAACGAGGATGCTGAAGAAGAAGAAGCGGGGTCCGGTGAGGACTCGGGGTCTGAGGAAGAGGAGGAAGAATCTCCTTCTCCTTCTCCTCCTCCTCCCCCATCTCCGAAGAAGCGGAAAGCCCCTGCTGCTGTCAAGCCTCCATCCCACAAGCGCACCAGGAAGGGCACTGTCAAGAGTCTTGCAGCGCCTGTCAAGAGAGCTGCTCCAACAGTTGCTCGCAGAAAGAATGCCGGCCTATATCCAGGTAAATCAATCCTTGCCCTCCTCTTGGTTTCAAGATGTTGAGACTGCTGGTAAGTGGGTAGACGAGTTTAGAACTCGTAAGATTAGCTGTTCTGATTTTTTGGATTTTGAGTTCTTCGAAGCTTTGAAGTTGCCATGCATTGAGCTCCTCAAAAAATCTCCAGCCTAGACCCTTCTGAACATTGAAACCGTCTACTACCCCTAGCTTACCAGACTTTTCTACATTAACCTAAAAGCCAAAAACGACACCGATGGTTGGTCTTTGGAGTCTGTTGTCAAAGGGGTTAGAATCTCTCTCAACTCTAATGATTTTGCAGACTTCCTTGGCCTACCTACCCTAGTTCCACCCGCTGACATACACTCCTCAAAAGAGAATTGCATCATCCTTACCCGAGCCAAGTATCTCCTACCCGAAGCATCCAACAGCACCTCAAAGCAACTCACCCACTCATCCCTAACCCTTGAGGCAAAAATAATTTTTAACATCATTGTTCGATGCCTCTTACCCCGTCTTAACTATGGCTCACTCCTTACCGACAATGCTATGGTCCTGCTATACCGCATCTTAAATGGCCTTGACCTTGATCTGGCCAACACTATCCTTGGAACCATGGCTCATGCCAGAAAAGCTAGAAAAGGCTCTCCCCTCCCCTTTGCTACCCTTTTGACCCCTATCTTCAAAGCTTCTGGAATTGTTGTCAAAATATCGAACCTTCAATTGAAAAATGAAGAACAGTTGCGTCATACGGGTAAGTTCGACTCTAAGGGCCTTGAAAAGATTGGCATCACTCGGTCTCCCCAAGGGACCTTGAGTCTTGCCACTCCTTCAAAAGCCTTTCCCACTGCTCCAGCTTTCGATGAACGATGGACAACCTAGAGTTGGGCTTGGAGGAAGTTCGCCTGAATATTAAGGAGCTGCAGACGGAGATGATGACGGAGATGAGCGGGATTTCCAAGATGCTGGAAGGACTGTGGACGAGGCTCACTGATGATGCTCCGGATGACTAAGCCTAAACCCTAACCCACCCTATCCCACCCCTAAAACTTTTTACATTGCTGGTTTTTGGAAACGTTTTCAAAACATTTGGTGACTATTTTGATGACTGTTTTACCTCCTCCCTTTGTTGAAAGGAAAAAAGGGGGAGATGATTTGTGGTGCTTAGACTTTGAAAACCTCTGCTTAAAGGTCTTGGAAGACCTTGATTTTTGAATTATGGTTTTCAGTTGGATGGTTTTGCATGCTTTAAAAATTTGATCCAGTATTTGTCTAACCCTTGCAGGTACTTAGTCCGATTTCTATTTTATTATCTATGATTGACTAAGTTGCAGGGATGCACAGGTTTTGTCTTTCATCAAGGGGGAGATTGATAACTCCCTCCCTTGATGAAAATTGGAATAAATGTTTCAAAGGCTTTGACAGGTTGTTTGTGTCAAAGGCCTTGGAGCATTAACAGTTGATGAAATACAAAACTTATCTTATTTGTCCGAATATTATTTAAATCTTATTATATACTTCTTTTATATTATATATATATCACTAATCTTTCAGGAAGTATTTCGAGTTTATATATCTTTCCTTTGACGCATTTTGAGGATATCTTATTCAAAGAGGATCATGGCTTCGGAGTATCCATAAATAGAAGATCCAAGATCAAAGCCTGATTCGAAAGAGCCGTTGGTGAAGATCCTTAGGCGCCATTCCACTTCTATATAAAGGAAAGAAAGAAGAAGACAGAAGACACACAAGTGCTACACGAGCTTTCATTCATTCAAGCAAGATCTGTCTTCCAAAGTGTCTCTCTGCTAGCGCTCAAGAGTTTGTTGTTTATTTCAAAGCCTTTGAGAGTCACTGTGAGCTTATAGGATATATTCATTTATAGTGTTACTCGAGAGTTTATAACTCGGGAAGTTGCACTAGGCTATTGATTTGTGAGAGTAAGAGGATTGTACTAGATAGCTGAGAGGGGTGGGGCTCTTCTAGATTGGTCTAGGACTCCAAGGGAACGTGAGTTGACTAGATTGCAATTGTATAGGAGAGAGGCTTCTCGGTGAGCTATTAGGATCCTAAGCTAAGCGAATCAATAAAGCCTTTTGAATCCTAGGGTTGTGGAAGAACCCTAGGCGGGGACGTAGGCCAAGTTCGTGCCGAACCTCGTAAACAATTACTCGAGTCCTTTACTTATTGCTTTACCTTATTTCCGCACTTGGTTCGATTGTCTAACTTTGTGATTCAGGTTTAATCTCAAAGGTTTTGGTACAAGCTCCAAAAGTCTTGAGACTTTCTGCGAAAAACGGGCATACTCTATTCAACCCCCCTTCTAGAGTATCTTTATATTACTTTGTTTTACATTATCGAACCTTCATGGTTGATAAAGCATAAACTGTATAACCTCATTGAATGAATATTATAGATATGACAATTGTTGGGATCTTGCAAATATTTCCAAAATTGTTTCCAGTGAGGCAGCTCACCATGTATCAAGGTAACCAAAAGGGGTGATAACCCAAAGAACTGGCTGTTAAGCCGTTTAGAAGCATGTGTAATCTAACATTTTTGAGAAACCATGGTATCTGAAAAATACATCCCCATCAGATCACGAGAAGGATAGCTGTTAAGCTTTTTCTGCAACCATATCAAATTATATTCACACTGGCTGTTAAGCCTAGTATGAAATCTGTAGCAATTACATTTAAAAGTCCAACAACAAATATTGATTTCCTCCGAAGAGGAAAACCAGTAAACAACCAAGAATTCAAGAGATATGATACTACTGTTGCTAGTAAAACAAGCATGGTACAAGAATTCAGGAGATCCTCTTGCACCATATATTTTTATATTGGTTATGGAACTATTAGGGAGAATGTTGCAACAGGAATCATTGGAATGTGACCCTTTGGTTGGAATCAAACTTACAAATAATAGTGATCCTATTTCATTCCTTTCCTTTGCAGATGACACTCTAATTTTTGGACGAGCTGATGACTTAAGTCTTCACACGATTAGGAATCTTCTGAATACTTTCTCCAATATGTCTGGATTAACTATAAATTATAATAAAAGTTCTTTACAAGTTTCTAAAAATATTCCTTTCAGTAAAGCCCAATCCCTTGCTCAACAGCTGAATATTCCAGTTACGAAGTCAATGGAAAAATACCTAGGTATTCCACTTATTAGTGGTAGGGTTTGTAATGTCTTGTTTGATGAGGCGATTAATAGCCTTAAAAAGCAGTTGTCTAAGTGGAAATCTAACGCTCTCTCTCAAGCTGGTAGATCGGTACTAATTCAGGCAAATTTAAATTCTAAAACAAATTATTTAATGCAATCTTTTCTTCTTCCAAAAGGAGTTCTACAAAAAATTGATCAGATCAACAAAAATTTCTTTTGGAATAAAATTCAATCTGATAACTATCATCCTCTAATTAGCTGGGAACATCTGTGCACTCCTAAAAAAGATGGTGGGTTAGGTTTTAAATCGGCTGAGCAAATTAATATTGGCATGCAAATGAAACTTCTGTGAAGAATCATGGCTGATCCTGATAATATTTGGTCAAAGGTAATCACGGATAAATATCTTTCGACAGAATCTCTTATGGAAAGAGGTAGATTCAAAACTTCTTGGCAATTTGGTAGGCTTCTTAATATTAGGGATCTTTTCTCTAAAGGATTGCTCTGGTTAGTTGGTAATGGGAAAACCATAAATGTATGGTCTGACATTTGGGTAGATGCGCAATATCTTAATAGGTTTCGGAATGATCGTGATCCTAATTTAAAAGTATGTGATTTATTTACAAATACCAACTCTTGGGATACTGATAAGTTAAATTCTATCTTTCCTTCTCATATTGTTCAAGCAATTACTAATATCCATATTTCTGTAACTGATATTCCAGACAAGTTAATTTGGGTTTATAGTAATAATGGAAAATTTTCTGTTAAATCCACATCCTCGCTTTATAAAACTAGGAATACGAAGAAAATTCCAGCAAATTGGATTTGGAAACTTAATATCCCTCCGAATATTAAAAAAATTTTTTGGAAATTTTTTTTGGATATCTTGCCCACGGCTGTCCGATTAAATAGATATATAAATAGAGTTCCTAGTACTTGTTCTCTTCGTAATTCTGATATAGAAGATACAAATCATTTATTGTTTAATTGTCAAATTCCAAAATCCCTTATTCAAAATTTGGGTGTTAAGTTGAAAAAATGTTTTATTATACCAAATTTAACAAGTGATGTTCAAGAGAATATTCTAAATACTAGGGCTCTTAATCTAGATTTTACAGATTTATGCCATTTATGGCATTCAATTTGGGATCTCAGAAATAGAATTATTTTTCGCAATACTTCTGATACAGGTATGATCTATGCGTTAACTCGAGCTATTGATAATATCTCTTGTTGGAATAAAGGTCAGGTTACAACGAAATTACCTAAACGTGTTAGGCCTCCTGATAAAATGTTGTGGAAATGTCCTCCAATAGATGTAGTTAAAATCAATCTAGATGCTTCGGTCAAAAGTGATACTCAACCACAAGTTGGTTGTGTTGTGAGGAATAATGATGGTCAAGTTATTCGGATACATAAATGTAACGTTAGGATGGGCTCTGTCATTTTGGTAGAAGCTTTTGCTGTATATACAGGTATAAGACTGGCAGCAGAGATGGGGATCCGAAGATTGATAGTTGAGAGTGATTGTGCTATCATCATTGATGCCATCAATCATGCGAACAATATACCATGGGAGGTCATTAAAATAGTCCAAGAGATCCATTCGTTAAGAAGAGATTTTGAGAGCATCACTTTTCAGCATTGCTATAGAGAGGCCAATGGTGCAGCTGATTTTATTGCTAAATCTCAGTTCAATTGTACTTTTATTTTGAGTGCTTGTTGTTGTGAGTTCTAGAACATCATCTTGCGAGATGATCATGGATGTCGATAGTACATCTAATCTTTTGCCTACTGTACAAAAAAAAAAGAATTAACCTGGTTGAGAGTTGAATGGCATAAAACTACCCTTAAATAGGACATACTCCCTCCGTCCAAAAATAAATATCCTCTTACTTTTTTAACACGTTTTCTTTAGAAGTTAAAAATCATATAAAATATTAACTTTTTTATTAATTTTTTTAATAATTACAAACTTATTATCAATAAGTTTATAATTATTTAAAAAATAATAAAAAAGTTAATGTTTATATCATTTTTAGCTCCTAAAAAAACGTGCATTAATAGTAAAAGGATATGTATTTTTTGACAGAGGTAGTATTGTTCAAAACCACCCCTTAAAATTTTTATATAGCTTTTGTTTACCAAAAACCATCCCATATCTATGTGTTGTTAGGATTTCGTTAAATGTCTTTGAAAAACCAAAATTACCTCTATACATATTATTTTATTGAAACCACTCACTCTCCACCTATCTTTCTATACATATATGTACAATTCCGCACACACTTTGTTAATTAAAATTATTTAACAACTCTTATGGTCTTCGGGTCCTATATTAGGCCCCTTCAATCCATGCCTAAATATCTCCCCAACTCCTATGTGAGATCCCTTTAAATATTGCCTCTCCATATGATAAGGGGTATTTTGATAATTTACCGATTTTTTCCTTTAAACTTAACGAAATCAAAGTTAGGGTGGTCGATCTTGAGATTTTTTAAGTAATTTTTACTACTTTTTAGGGGTATTTATTGAGATTATGAGTTCAAAATCTTTTAACCTCACTTTTTTTTAATGATTGTTGTTTCTCTTAGTTTTCTTCCACTAAAAATGCCGAATTAAATAACAAATTTAAATTCTTCTCCAATATATTTAAACAAAAACATTCTTTTCTATATGTATAAATATAAAAAAAATCTCATTTTTTATACTTTTTGTTTTTTCTACTAAATATGACTATTTAAATCACAAATATAATATTTTTTCTAACATATTATAAAAAATTATTTTTCATATATATATATGAAACACATGGCGCTTTCTCCTTAATTGTAGTCGTATGAACTAATCATAATTTTTTTGAAATAATCAATATATGCATAAGATAAATTTTTATTCTAACTCTATTTAATCAATATATCTATATATGCTTAAGATAAAATTTGACCCAATTTCATTAGATATGGATATTAGTCATAGGAATTAATCACAAATTTTTGAATAATCAATATATGCATAAGATAAAATTTTATTCTAACCCTATTTAATCAATATATCGATATATGCATAAAATAAAATTCGATCCAATTTCATTAGATATGTATATTTTTTAGAAGATATTAAAGATCAATATGATATTATATGTTTAAGATAACACTTTATCCCATTTCATTAGATATAGATATATTTTACAAGATTTAACAATATAATTACAAAACTACTAATAAATCAAATAAACCTTTTGACTTCGATTCTTTCGGATATGTAACATGTCTCCGCTTAATCAATTTTATCAAATAATCAATTCGTTTATACCTATTAAAATTAAATAATCAATTTTATATCTAAGATTTAACCTTTGTTTATTTTAGAATCATAGAATTAGAAGAATGGGTAATAATAATAATCATATTTTAATTCAACAAAAATTAAAGAATATATATGTATATGTTATAATAATTTATTTTAATTATATGTTAATGATGTAACAATTACGAAGTATTGAAGCAAATTAATTAGCTAATTAAATGGGTATTAATATCAAATTTATTTAAATTAAAAAAAACCGCACTAGTAAACTAATATATATATGTAAAATGAAATTTCTCAAAAAAAATTTAATCCCCAAATAAAATTCCTGAATCCGCCAGTAATTCGAAATCTCACTAGTATATAACCTCGGTGAGTTACTAATTTTTTACTATAAATAAATGAGAGAGAGAGATTCAACCAAATGAATACCGCCAAATAGGGTTACAAAAACAAAGATACGAAATTAAATGGTTCTTGATTGGAAGAGATATGGGCCGAGCCCAACCAGTCAACTGGACCATTAACCCAAATCACTACTACTATAAAAGTGGCGGTAAGAAGCTATAACAAGTTATATCTGCCGTTGGATAGAGGAGGTATCTACGGCCCATTTTCGCCAGCCCACTAAAATTACTGTTCACTTCAATTGTAACCATAGATGGTGAGTGAACCGATTTGATCGACGGTTACAGACTCTCTACATATGAAAGGTCTTAATTGCCCATCAAAGTTTCAATTTAAAAACACAATTTCTGTTTAGCGCATGTTAAATTTTCGTTTAGCGCATAGTTAGGTGGTCGCAACGACCAAATGTCAAAGGGTCGTTACGACCAAATTTTTTTTACGAAATCACATATGGTAACAACGATCAGATACAATATGGTCGCAACGACCATGGGTGAAGTTGGTCACAACGACCAATCGGTGTTAGACAATGGGTTAATAATTAATATGGTCGCAACGACCTGTTTTTAGCCCGGTCCTAAGTAGAACCGAGCTAAAAACCCCATTTTGTTTCAACTTCCTTGCGATATTCTTCAACAGCAGTGCGGCGGCGGATGAAATATCAGCTTCGGTGGCCATCGGAGTTAATAGACGGAGACGCTAGATGTGCTAATCTACCAAGCGAGCGATCGATCGATAAGAGGGGTTAGGGAGAGAGAAAGGGGTTCAACTTGGGAAGAAGCCAGGGCCTTGGTCGCACCTTCCCCCAACGCCATCATCGTGCTACCAGAATCCGGTGGTTCTTCTTTTTCTTTCTCATACATAATCGAATTCAGATCAAATTTGTTGAGGGTTTTTTGCCGATTTTAGATTGAAGTTCGTATAACAACCGATTTGATGATGAATCTCGAACCAACAGTGTCGAATTTAGATCTAGGGTTTCGGATTTCCTCTAAAATTGAAGAAATCTATCTTAACCCCCAAATTGAATCAAGATTCAAGAAATAAAAAAAAGACAAGCAGTAGTTGATTGATGGTGTGAGTGAAGATACTGGGAATCATCTCCTTTTATTGTCTTTGCTCGATCTTTGATGGATTGATCTGGCTGGTATTCCCTACTTCGGTACTTCCATAGTTCCATTTGCTTCTTTCGCTCTCCAGAAAGCGTGAGATGAGGGGAGGGTTAGAGTGTAA